>OZ024720.1:39299997-40527627 GCA_964016875.1 Fallopia convolvulus
ATTTTTGTCTTTCTTGAGTCAAACACAAGTGTGTCTTTAGCTTTCACTAACACTCACTTTTTCCTTGTTTCTTAGCTTTGTTATAACGCAGACTTTAGCACAAGAAAAGACAAGGAAATGAATGAGGAGGAGACAAGTCGTCCCATTACTTTGGGAGATTTGCAACGTATGTTTACTCAAGTTCGGGAGGAGAGCAAATCTGATGTCAAGGAAGCTTATGAACATGCCCGGACTGAGTTGCTTCGGGTGCTTGACGAAAGACTTGAGCAAAGATTAGGAAGCACTCAAGTGCAAGTTGATACCTCAGGAAATAGCGTGGAGGTTGGCCAACACACGCCTCCAACCGTTGTTCCTACAGCCCCGGAAGGCCACCCTCATTTTGAGGTTGGACAACCCTCTAACCAAGTAGAATTGCCACCGGTTTCTATGGCCAACGTCACCAGCGACATGGCACATCTTGGGGTAAGACATGGTCCATCTTATCTTGGAGATAACCCAAATGATAGCCCTTACTATGGGTACCAAGGTATGCATCCTCCTAACTTTCAAGCAAGGCGTAATTTAGTGCGCCAAAATCCAGCACAAGCTGCACCATTGCATGTGCCGCGCCGTGTGCTTAATTTGCCTAATGCGCGCCAAGATCAAGGGCGTTATCTTGATCAAATGCAACAGAACTACGGTTACGATGACCGTAGACAACAACCGAGGGATCACCATTATGGTGTTAAGCTCAACATCGAGCCCTTCGCTGGCACATCCGATGCCGAAATCTATCTAGATTGGGAGTCAAAAACTGAGGCTATCTTTGATTATTATAACTATCATGATGCACAAAGAGTGGCCGTAGCTACCATTCATTTTACAGATTTTGCATACTCATGGTGGCAAGAAGAGAAATCCGAGAGGGAATATGTGGGTGAGCAACCCATTACCACTTGGGCTGAGCTTAAAGATGCCATGCGCCAACGGTTTGTGCCCGAGGACTACCTTGATCGTGTCCAAGTCAAACTGGAGCGTGTGAGACAAGGAGCTCGAACACCCGATGAGTATTACAAGGAGCTGCGCCAGTTAGTGTACCGTTCCCGAGTACGTTTTCCGGAGAGGTATGTGGTTTCCAAATTCATAGGTGGTCTCAATTTGGATTTGGCTACTTATGTGGAAATGCAGAGATTTGGAACTAGCGCACCTATAGAGGACGTTCTTCACTACACCAACCAAGTTTACCACAACTTGCAAAAGAGGAAGGGAGGTGGAAGTGGACGAGTGTGGGGCCAAGGCACAACTGGTTCTTCACAACCCTACAAGAAGAGTGAGTCCCGAGACTCCAAAAATGAGGTCAGCCGAGTACCACCCAAGAAAGAGGCGTCTTATACTCCAGCCAAACCCAAAGATGAAGATAGCACGCGCACCCGCGACGTAAAGTGTTATAAGTGCTTGGGAAGAGGCCATTATGCTCGTGATTGTCCCACAAAGAAGCAAGTGCTTCTCAACAAAGTAGGAGAGTACGAATCTGAGGATGAGGAGCAAGTCGAGGACGAAGGAAACAACGACATCAATGAAGAAGAGATTGATCTGGTTCCCGTAACCGGTGAGTGTTTTGTTGTTCAACGTACTCTTCTTAATTGTGAAATTCCTAACGTACCTTCGCAGCGAGAGAACATCTTTCACACACGATGCTTCATCCAAGGCAAAGTGTGTAGCGTGATAATTGATGGAGGGTCGTGTAGTAACTTGGTTGATTCTGAAGTGGTGAGACGTTTCAACCTCAAAACCCAACCTCGTAAGGTTCACTACTCATTGCATTGGCTGAATTCCAACGAACCCGTCATGGTGAAGGAGCAAGTCAAGCTCAAGTTTTCCATTGGACAATATGAGGATGAAGTTCTTTGTGATGTGGTTTCCATGACAGCGTGCCATCTACTACTTGGCCGTCCTTGGCAATACGATAGGGCTGTGATTCATCAAGGCGTTTCTAATGAGTATCTCTTTCACATGGAAGGCAAAAAGTACACTCTTCATCCTTTGGCTCCTCATGAAGTAACGGCTGATCAAGAAGCTAATGAGCTAAGGAGAAGGAGCAACAACAAGAAGATGGAGTTAAAGGCGTTTGACGGAAGCTCCAAGCATTTAATGGTGGCTCGAGGCAAAGAGATCACCAAGGCAATTCAGGGAAGGCAAATGTGTTTAATTCTCCTTTTTAAGGATCATCTTTTTGTTGACAATGATTTGGTTGATCTACCTCCTAGTGTGTCTTCTTTATTGCAGGAATTTGAAGACGTCTTCCCCGAGGATATTCCAAGTGGGCTTCCGCCTATACGTGGAATAGAACATCAAATCGACTTTGTGCCCGGAGCCACACTGCCCAACCGAGTTGCATACCGCACCAATCCAGCCGAGGCCAAAGAATTGCAAAAGCAAGTGCAAGACCTCTTAGACAAGGGATACGTGAGGGAAAGCTTGAGCCCATGCGCAGTTCCGGTGATTTTGGTGCCAAAAAAAGATGGGAGCTGGCGCATGTGTGTAGATTGTCGTGCCATCAACAACATCACCTTCAAATACCGCCACCCCATTCCGAGGCTTGACGACATGTTGGATGAGCTACATGGGTCCAACCTCTTCTCCAAGATTGATTTGAAGAGTGGATACCATCAGATTCGAATGAAGGAGGGCGACGAGTGGAAAACTGCGTTTAAGACCAAACAAGGACTTTACGAATGGTTAGTCATGCCCTTTGGTTTAACGAATGCACCTAGTACCTTTATGAGACTCATGAATCATGTTCTTAGAGCTTTTATTGGTCGTTTTGTTGTGGTTTATTTTGATGATATTCTGATATATAGCCGCACACTTGATGACCATGTTATGCATATTAAACAAGTTCTAGAGGTGCTTAGGAAGGAAAAGCTTTATGCTAACTTTGGCAAGTGCCATTTTTGCTCCGACCATGTTGTGTTTCTTGGTTTTGTTGTAAGTAAATCAGGTGTGCATGTTGATGAAGCCAAGGTGAATGCCATACGAGAATGGCCCACGCCAACCTCAATGACGCAAGTAAGGAGTTTTCTTGGGTTGGCCAGCTTTTATAGGCGTTTTGTGAGGGATTTTAGCACCCTCGCATCACCCTTAAGTGAACTTACAAAGAAGAATGTACCCTTCCAATGGGGCGTCTCCCAAGAGCAAGCTTTCAATGCTCTTAAAGAGAAACTCACCAACGCTCCTTTGCTGGTTTTGCCCGACTTCTCCAAGACCTTTGAAGTAGAGTGTGATGCTTCGGGAGTTGGCTTAGGAGGAGTACTTATGCAAGAAGGCCGCCCCATTGCATATTTTAGTAGGAAGCTGAGCGGTGCCGAGCTGAGATATCCCACGTATGATCAAGAGCTTCTAGCCTTGGTTCGAGTGCTCAAGACATGGGAGCATTACTTGTTACCCAAGGAGTTTGTCATACACTCCGATCACGAGGCTCTCAAGTACCTTCGCGGTCAAGCGAAACTGAACAAGCGTCATGCCAAATGGGTTGAGTACATCGAGTCATTTCCTTATGTAATCAAGCACAAGAAAGGGAGGGACAATGTGGTGGCTGATGCTCTCTCTAGAAGGTACACTCTAATTTCATCTTTAGATGCTCGCATGCTAGGTTTTACATTCATGAGGGATTTATATGCTACTGATTTGGATTTTGGTGAAACTTATCTTGCATGCTCTAAGGAAGGTAGTAAAGATCGATACTTTATCCATGATGGCTACCTATTTAAGGGTGATAAGTTGTGTATACCGAGTAGTTCTACTCGTAGATTACTTGTGCATGAGGCCCATGGGGGAGGGTTAATGGGACACTTTGGCATTTCTAAAACTTTGACCATGCTTAAAGAACATTTCTATTGGCCACGCATGCATAAAGATGTTGAGAAATTTTGTGCTTCTTGTGTTGTATGTTTGCGTGCTAAGTCTAAGTTGAATCCTCATGGCTTATACACCCCACTTCCTATCCCACACGAGCCTTGGGAAGACATTTCCATGGATTTCGTGCTTGGATTGCCTCGTTCAAAAAGGGGGCGTGATTCTATTTTTGTGGTGGTCGATCGGTTCTCTAAAATGGCACATTTCATTGCTTGCCATAAGACCGACAATGCCGCCCATGTGGCTGATTTATTTTTCAATGAAGTCGTGCGGCTTCATGGCGTCCCTAAGACCATTGTGTCCGATCGGGATGCCAAATTTCTGAGTCACTTTTGGAAAACTTTGTGGGCTAAAATGGGCACTAAGTTGTTATTTTCCACTTCATGTCACCCCCAAACGGATGGACAAACTGAAGTTGTGAATCGTACTTTAGGTGCTTTGCTTCGTTCTTTGTTGCGAGCTAACTTGCGCAGGTGGGAGGAATGTTTAGCTTTCATTGAGTTCGCATACAATCGTTCAGTCCATTCAGCCACAAAGAAGTCTCCCTTTGAAGTTGTTTATGGCAAGAACCCCACCACTCCTTTAGATCTTGTCCCACGCACCATCAAAGACAAAGAGAGTGTGGATGGAACTACACAAGCTGAGAAGATCAAAGCCCTTCATAAAGCTACTCGTGAGCAAATCGAGAAAAGAACGTCTCAATATGTTAAGAACGCCAATAAGGGGCGTAAGGAGCTGATTCTAGAGCCTGGGGATCTTGTTTGGGTACACCTTCGCAAAGATCGATTTCCTACTCTCCGTGACTCCAAATTAAAACCTAGAGGCGATGGTCCTTTTCAAGTGCTTGAGCGAATCAACAACAATGCATATCGCCTTGAATTGCCTAGTGAGTATGGTGTGCATGATGTTTTTAATGTTTCGGATTTATCTCCATTTGTTTCAGGTGAAGGCACTTCCGACGATGAGGATTCGAGGTCGAATCCTTTTCAAGGGGGAGGGGATGATGTGTCCCAACCTAGGCCACATCATGATTTGATGCCGATGCCACCTCTTCTTGGACCCATTACAAGAAGCCGTGCTAGACTCCTCATGGACCACCTCCAAGCTGGATTAGCCACCATGGCTGCGCCACCAAGCCACCAAGAGACCGTGATCACATCGCTTCAAGTTGATGTCTCACTTGGTGCATTGAACGCACTTAAGGACCCCTTCCAAGTGGCTCAATTACTCCACCATAATCAAAGTTCATCTTCCATTAATGCAAGCAGCCAAGAAAGTGATCAAAACTCTTCATAAATCAGCCGTCTCTTCACCTACTCCATTCAAGTGAAGACTCTTCAATTTTCCCTCTTAATGGCCGAATTTAGGAGCCTTTTGGCTGGCATTTCGTGGCCTATATTAAGCTATAGTTCCTATGTATTATCAGATCATCTTTTGCTTGAAACTCTAGAACTAAAGTCGAGTCTTTGGCTTGCAATTGCTTGGGGCGTCCAACCAAGTGACCTTTCTCCTTTGTGTGTTTATCAAAGGATTGGCCAGATTCGTTGGGTGTGTTTATCTCATTCGAATTTGCCTTTGTTTGGTTTTTGTTTGGTGAGTTTATCCACACAAACATCAAACACTTATCCCATCAATAAAACTACAAAAAGTCAGTTTGTTTTATCTTTGAATTTGCGGGATTCTACAACCAACTTCACTTGTTCGAACTTGGAGCAATCAAAGGAGTCAATTTTATCTTCACATCCACTCATTCGAACCAGTTGCAAGGCGATCCAAGTCGGGACTCATCAAATAGCAACACGGACTAAACACTGATGAGTGACAAGATTAGGACCTTCTGAATCATTAATTCCATTGAGACCATAACTAGTAGCCCTAGGTTGGGTTTTTAATTGCAAGTGATCAACTACCTTAGTATTAATAATGTTACAGCAGCTACCACTATCAATTATCATGCATAACACTTGATTCTTTACTGTACACCTAGTATGAAAAATGTTTTCCCTTTGATCTAGCCTAGGTGTTTCTTGTAAAGTAAGAGTACGCATTGTTACCAAAGTTAGAGGCTGTTCGGTGCAATCTGGTTCAATGGCCTCTACGTCCTCCTCTTCTTGTCCATAGCTGTCCTCCTCCACTTGATTTGGAGGTATATCTTCATCACTCACATATCCTCCATTGGTGGTGAGAAGCACTTGCTTTAGATTTGGACAATCCTTGGCATAGTGACCTCGTCCTTGACACTTGTAGCACACTAAATCACGTGCCCTAGGCTGATTTGGAGGTCCATTGGTGGGACGCCTTTGGCCTTGAAAACCTGTTGGTTTAGGTGAGCTAGAAGCTCCCTTTTGCTGCATAGAAGGGTTAGAAGAATAAAAGTTGGAATTTGAACTAGGATTAGAACCATACCTTTTTGTAGCATTCCAAGCTTCCTTCTTCTTCCTTTGTTGCTGCTCATAGAGTAGTTGGGCTGAATGTACTAAGGCATTGAGATCCTTGATTTGTTGAATCTCCAATGTGTCTTGAATACTTTGATTCAGTCCAGCCATGAATTGGGTCCTTAGAGACCGTTGGGAATGATGAATTCCCGCTTTAAAACTCAGATCCTCTAGCTCATTGAAGTACTCGGTTGGAGACTTGGTGCCTTGTTTGCAAGTTACAACTTTCAATCTCATGTGCTTTGTATGCTCTTCAGGCACATATTTCTTCCTCATTACAAACTTCAGCTGGCTCCAAGTTTCAATTGGTGGTAAGGCCTTTCTAATTCGATCCTCCTTCATTCTAAACCACCAATTCCTAGCGGTCCCAATAAAGTGGATGACAACAACAGCAACTTTCTCCCATTCTTCATATCCCATGTGATCTAGAATGAAATTTTTAGCCTGTTCCCACTCTAGATACTTCTCCGGATTAAGCTCTCCATTGAATGGCTCTATCTTGATCTTTATATCACGTTTCCCAATCTGATTTACAGCTTGGTTAACGTTGTTGTTGTTGTTCGGCCTTTGTACTCCATAAGCTGGTGGGAGATCCTCTACAACCTCAGCTTGGTTATAGAAATCATCTAGGGGAGGATGCCATGTGCGCCTTTCTTCCCCGGGATAGCCATACGTCACATCATCAAAAGAGTTGTTGTATTGTTGATATTGTTGATGAGTGGCTTGAGGATACCAGTTTTGTGGCTGATTATAGAATTGTTGATGAGTAACCGGTGGAGTCCTCGACCCGTTGCCTCTTCCTCTACCTCGGCCTGCTGTGGGGGAGTAGTGAGCCGGGGGATCATTATCTTTGTTGTAGCTAGCAAGCACATCATGCTCTTCATCAACTAGTTGTTGCTTGCCTTTGTCGCTACCCGAGGGCTGATTTGGGTCACTTGTAAGATCGACTGCAGTAGGGCTCTTATGACTTGCTTGAGATGAATCAATCAACGTTGCAAGTTGTTCCTCTAAACGCTTCAATTGTGGAGCCAATGCAGCCGTGGCCAGCTCTACAGCTCAGGACTGGCCTTCTCGTACACCATCACTAATGGACAACCTAATGAAGTCGATTGCCTCCTTAGTGAGACTCAATTCATTTGGGTTAGGTTCTAATGGAATCACCATTGTTCCTGAAACAAGCAAGAAAGCAGAGAGAGTAGTGTGTTCTAAAGCAAATCACAATAAGCAATACCACACCTTGATCAAGCCAAAACTTGCCTCAAAGCAATCCAATCAACTTAATTCAGTATTTGGGCTGAATTGAGGGAGTAAAATGGTAGATATAATGTAGGTATGGAATAATAATGATAATTAAAGGAAATATGCAGCTTAAGCAAATGGCAAGTATGCAATAAGACAAGCAATGCAAATAATCCATCTATGAGCTCTAAAACACATGCAATCTCTCAATTGACTCTATGCAAGTTAATAAAGCCAAAATTCAGCATGCAAGGACAGAAAATATGGTAGGCTTAGTGACTTTTATTTCGTCACTCTTTTTCTTCAAAGTGATTTCTACTTAGCTATCTTTTTAAGCAAGCAGTCACTAGGGTTGAAAGTGGCTTAAAACTAGCTGGGGTAGATCACTTTTCTTTTCTGTTTTTTTTTATACTTTATGCACAATCTACTCTTGTGCTAGGATTGAGAAACAAACAAGCAATGCAATAATTGAATGCAAGGCAAAAACAAAACTAATCTGTTTTTTTTTTAAACTAAGTGACTTTTGCTACCAATGAAACCAACTAGAAGCCAAATTAATAAAAAGAAGAAGGGGTAGGTCGAATTGATGGAATGCAATGACAGAAATCAGCAAGTATTAATCAAGCAATATGAATCGCAATCAATCATGCAATATGAATGAAAAACTCATAAAACTGTAGTAAAACAATTGCTAATCTAAATTGCAATACAACTCAACCAATTCAGCCAGTAAACATGCACAAATCCCATAAAAATCTCCTAATTGGATAATTGCTTGGAGGGCAAGGAACAACTAAGGGAATTAGGGTTTTGGAGGCTCATGGCTGGATTAGGGTTTTAGGGTTCGGTTCTAGGGTTTGGGGTATGGTAGGGTTTCAGATTAGGGTTCTGCGAGAATTAGGGTTTCCTAGGGTTTATCGCAATCTAGGGTTAGGGTTCTGCCGCCAAATTAGGGTTAGGGTTAGGGTTCACGAGAATAGGGCAGGGGGCGAACTAGGGTTTAGGGTCTCCGAATTGGCTAGGGTTTGTGGGGGTGGGTTCGGACAGGGCTGGGGGGTGGTGCGGTGCCCTAGAGCGACACCAGTTTGGGGTGGTGGTGGTGGTTCGTGGTGGTAGGGTGGCGGAATTATGGTGGTGGTGATGAAAAATTCAATCTTTGGTCTCAAAAATTCAAACTTTAGGTAAAGGTGGGATTTTTTTGGGATCAAAAACTGAATCAAATCAATTAGAAAGCAAATTAAGGAAAGAAACAATTACTTGGCGAGACGCTGGATTATGATACCACTTGATACGTGATCGCCTCGGATTACTCCTCAGAAACCTCGTATTTGACCACACAGGAACCCGATCTTGCCAACAAATCAATTCAATCCTACAAAAGCTTTCAACTTTAGAACTCCTTGTGATGCAAGTAACAAACTGATTTGAATGATGGTGAATTGAATGGATCGAAGTTGATAGGATGATTCAAATAGATAGTTCAATTGAATTGGCTCTAACGCTAAATTCAATTGATGAACTAGGATCGATCTTTAACAATCAATCTAGAACTAAACTAGATGAATAACTTATCAACACAATTTGAATTTTCGAAATTAAGAACACGAGAGAGAGAAAATTCGAATTCTAGTGATGACGATCTAGAGATTGCAATGCACACAACACAATTGTATTTTTGAGCCCAGAACTAGATAAACCTTTCTTAGGGTTTATCTAATCTCAAGCTGATTTTTATTAATTAAACTGAAAAGCATTTATAGAGAATACAAAAGATAATACTTGGGGAGCAAGGGAGGGAGGCTGGCCGGCCCTAGAAGGGGAGAAGGGGTCTCCTTTGCTTGCTTCCCAAGATATAATAATATCTAAATAAATCTAACTAGATTCCCTTAAATAAATAAATCATAGCTGATTATTTATTTAAGGAAATAATCCTAACAAACTTAAAATATCTCTAACAACCAGGAGAGAGAAAATATCTCTAACAACCAGGAGAGAGAAAATCAACCAAATAACATAAGCCTATTGGCTGATTTCTCTTCATTATTAAAATAGATAGAAATTGTTCATAATAAAATAAATAAGATATTTTCTTCAATTTAGAATGGTCAAGTCAAAGGGTTGACTTTGACCCATATACCAATTCATCTCACCCGGTCACTTACTAAATTCAGCCCTAAAGTGAGACAAATTAATACATGTTTCTAACTAAAGAAATAGTGAATTTCGGCCCTCATGTAATCAATCCATGGAATCCGGCCTCAATTGATGTCGAATGCACGAGACCCACTTCGCCTTGCTAGGCTCTTCCATAACCGCTGCCAATCGAACCGAGATCGTTGTTGTGCCTTGAGCAATCTTCTTAGCTCGACTTCTTGTGATTGGTCCGTCAGAAGGCACTCGAATCAACTCATCGACGTCGGTTGGAGACATGGCAGGCTTCACTGCATCACCGAGGCCTGATTTGGGTCACTTGTAAGATCGACTGCAGTAGGGCTCTTATGACTTGCTTGAGATGAATCAATCAACGTTGCAAGTTGGACCTCTAAACGCTTCAATTGTGGAGCCAATGCAGCCGTGGCCAGCTCTACAGCTCGAGTCTGGCCTTCTCGTACACCATCACTAATGGACAACCTAATGAAGTCGATTGCTTCCTTAGTGAGGCTCAATTCAGTTGGATTAGGTTCTAATGGAATCACCATTGTTCCTGAAACAAGCAAGAAAGTAGAGAGAGTAGTGTGTTCTAAAGCAAATCACAACAAGCAATACCACACCTTGATCAAGCCAAAACTTGCCTCAAAGCAATCCAATCAACTTAATTCAGTTTTTGGGCTGATTTGAGGGAGTAAAATGGTAGATATAGTGTAGGTATGGAATACTAATGATAATTAAAGGAAATATGCAGCTTAAGCAAATGGCAAGTATGCAATAAGACAAGCAATGCAAATAGTCCCTCTATGAGCTCTAAAACACATGCAATCTCTCAATTGACTCTATGCAAGTTAATAAAGCCAAAATTCAGCATGCAAGGACAGAAAATATGGTAGGCTTAGTGACTTTTATTTCATCACTCTTTTTCTTCAAAGTGATTTCTACTTAGCTATCTTTTTAAGCAAGCAGTCACTAGGGTTGAAAGTGGCTTAAAACTAGCTGGGGTAGATCACTTTTCTTTTCTGTTTTTTTTATACTTTATGCACAATCTACTCTTGTGCTAGGATTGAGAAACAAACAAGCAATGCAATAATTGAATGCAAGGCAAAAACAAAACTAATCTGATTTTTTTTTTTTAAACTAAGTGACTTTTGCTACCAATGAAACCAACTAGAAGCCAAATTAATAAAAAGAAGAAGGGGTAGGTCGAATTGATGGAATGCAATGACAGAAATCGGCAAGTATTAATCAAGCAATATGAATCGCAATCAATCATGCAATATGAATGAAAAACTCATAAAACTGTAGGAAAACAATTGCTAATCTAAATTGCAATACAACTCAACCAATTCAGCCAATAAACATGCACAAATCCCATAAAAATCTCCTAATTGGATAATTGCTTGGAGGGCAAGGAACAACCAAGGGATTTAGGGTTTTGGAGGCTCACGGCTGGATTAGGGTTTTAGGTTTTGGTTCTAGGGTTTGGGGTATGGTAGGGTTTCAGACTAGGGTTTGCGAGAATTAGGGTTTCCTAGGGTTTCTCGCAACTAGGGTTAGGGTTCGGGATTGGGCTGCCGCCAGATTAGGGTTAGGGTTAGGCTAGGGTTCTCGAAAATTAGGGTTAGGGTTTCGAGAATGAGGGTGGTGGGGTTAGTCTCGGCTGGTGGTGGTGAGTGGTGCGGCAGGGGAGTGCGACACCAGGTCGTGGTGTCGGAGAGTGGTTCGTGGTGGTGGTGGCGGAAACAAGGTGGTGTTGGCGGAATTATGAGGTGGTTGTGGTGAAAAATTCAATCTTTGGTCTCAAAAATTCAAACTTTAGGTAAAGGTGGGATTTTTGGGATCAAAAATTAAATCAAATCTATTAGAAAGCAAATTAAGGAAAGAAACAATTACTTGGCGAGACGCTGGATTATGATACCACTTGATACGTGATCGCCTCGGATTACTCCTCAGAAACCTCGTATATGTCCCACACAAGTCTCGATCTTGCCAACAATTATGATTCCAACCTACAAAAGCTTTCAACTTCAGATTCCTTGTTGCGCAAGTAAGAGAATTTCGAAATTGAATGGAGTCAAATCTGGTTTGAACACTTAAGATTGAATCAAAAGGGATAGTTCAATTAGATTGGCTCTAACGCTAAATCCAATTGATGAACTAGTTTGATCTTTAATAATCAAGACTAGAACTAATCAATTGATCAATTTGAATGAACAAACTGAATTAAACTCAAAAACAAAGAGAGAGAAGTCGGTGATGATGATGATCGATCAATGCAGAAATCAAAGCTCTCACAAATATATTCTTGGGCCCAAGAGATAGATTAAACCAATTTGGGTTTAATCTCTCTCAAGCTGCTTTTTATGGATGAAACTGAAAAGTATTTATAGAGAATACAAAAGCTAATACTTGGGGAGCAAGGAAGGGGGGGTGGCCGAACCTAGATGGGGAGAATGAGCCTCCTTTGCTTGCTTCCCAAGATATAATAATATCTAAATAAATCTAACTAGATTCCCTTAAATAAAATAAATCATGGCTGATTTATTTATTTAAGGAAATAATCCTAACAAACTCAAAATATCTCTAACAAACTAAAAATATCTCTTACAACCAGGAGAGAGAAGATCAACCAACTAACATAAGCCTATTGGCTGATTTCTCTACATTATTAAAATAAATAGAAATTGTTCATAATAAAATAAATAAGATATTTTCTTTAATTTAGAATGGTCAAGTCAAAGGGATGACTTTGACCCATATACCAATTCATCTCACCCGGTCACTTACTAAATTCAGCCCTAAAGTGAGACAAATTAATACAAGTTTCTAAATAAAGAAATAGTGATTTTCGGCCCTCATATAATCAATCCATGGAATCCGGCCTCAATTGATGTCGAATGCACGAGACCCACTTCGCCTTGCTAGGCTCTTCAATAACCGCTGCCAATCGAACCAAGATCGCTGTTGTGCCTTGAGCAATCTTCTTAGCTCGACTTCTTGTGATTGGTCCGTCAGAAGGCACTCGAATCAACTCATCGACGTCGGTTTGAGACATGGCAGGCTTCACTGCATCAGTTTCACTACCTCTTAGCTTGATGAGCTCGTATCCAACTAGTTGAGCTGGCTTGAGCTGCGTTTGAGCTAGTTGAGCTGAATTTCTAGCTCGTTAAGCTAACTTGAGCTAGTGTGAGCTAGATTGAGCTTCCATGAGCTAGTTCCTAGCTACATGAGCTTCTTATAAAGCTTGTACAATGAGTATAGAGCTTGTTCAAGCTCCTAGAGCTTACTCTAAGCTAGTATGAAGCTTCTAAACTCCTTTCTAGCATACATAGCCATGTGCAAAGCTAAACTTAAGCTTTGGTTCTTGCTTAAAGCATCCTCCAAGCTAAAGTTAAGCTTCCTATCTTCATTAGAATATGCACAAATCCATAAGACTCAATTACAAAGCTCAAATACTTACCTTAGCATTCCTCTTCGATCTTGACTTGAACGAAGTCTTCTTCTATAGACGTTTGGGGTTCGTTCTTCACTCGAACATTCTGCCCATCCAACGCCTCTGGAGGTTCCTTCTTCATGCTTGAAGATCGATCCATGATGCCTCTCACACTCATGTTTAATCTTGTGAAAAATCACTCAAAACAACAAGTCTTCTTGACAGTGTGTGTTTAATTCTCACCGATTTCTTGTGGACTAAAGGACTGATTTTCTCTTGTGTTTCTTACCATCAAAATGGCCAACTTTTGCCCTTATATATCCGTGCACAAACTTTCGAAAAACTGCCTTCAAAGTCGGTTGCAATCAGTTGCAAGAATGGAAGGCCGAGAGTGAAAGTAAGAGAAGTTGTTGTAACTTCCTCCTCTATCTTTCCTAGTCATATTAGGGAGTCTAGATGCAGCCCCCTTGGACTACAAAATGCCTTTTAATTCCATCCTATAATGGCCCAAGATAAAGCCCAAAATTCCAATCCAAAAGCCCAAGCACACGGCCCAACACGCATGGCACAAGGCCCATCCCATGCGCGCATGCTAGCGGCCCAACAGCCCATAGGCGCGCTCCATGGGATGGCCCACCTAGCCCCACACCAAGCTAGCATAGCTAGGTACCCAGCTAGGTCACCTAGGTAGTTTCACTACCTCTTAGCTTGATGAGCTCGTATCCAGCTAGTTGAGCTGGCTTGAGCTGCGTTTGAGCTAGTTGAGCTGAATTTTCAGCTCGTTGAGCTAACTTGAGCTAGTGTGAGCTAGATTGAGCTTCCATGAGCTAGTTCCTAGCTACATGAGCTTCTTATAAAGCTTGTACAATGAGTATAGAGCTTGTTCAAGCTCCTAGTGATACGTGATCACCTCGGATTAGTCCTCAGAAACCTCGTATTTGACCACACAGGAACCCGATCTTGCCAGCAAATCAATTCAATCCTACAAAGCTTTCAAATTTAGTAACTTGATGCGCAAGGACAATCAATTGAATGAATGAAGGACGAATCTGAAATTGATTGATGATGAATTGATCGAAATTGATATAGGAATTCAAATAGATAGTTCAATTGAATTGGCTCTAACGCTAAATTCAATTGATGAACTAGGATCGATCTTTAACAATCAACCTAGAACTAAACTAGATGAACAACTTATCAACCAATCTGAATTTCGAAATTAAGAACAAGAGAGAGAAAATTCGGCTATTTGATGATGATGATCTCGAGATTGCAATGCACACAAACACAATTGTATTTTTGAGCCCAAGGACTAGATAAACCAATTTGGGTTTATCTAATCTCAAGCTGATTTTTATTAATGAAATTGCAAAGTATAAATAGAGAATACAAAAGCTAATACTTGGGGAGCAAGGAAGGGGAGGTGGCCGGCCCTAAATGGGGAGAATGAGCCTCCTTTGCTTGCTTCCCAAGATATAATAATATCTAAATAAATCTAACTAGATTCCCTTAAATAAATAAATCATAGCTGAATTATTTATTTAAGGAAATAATCCTAACAACTTAAAATATCTCTAACAAACTAAAAATATCTCTAACAACCAGGAGAGAGAAAATATCTCTAACAACCAGGAGAGAGAAAATATCTCTAACAACCAGGAGAGAGAAAATCAACCACTAACATAAGCCTATTGGCTGATTTCTCTTCATTATTAAAATAGATAGAAATTGTTCATAAAATAATAAATAAGATATTTTCTTCAATTTAGAATGGTCAAGTCAAAGGGTTGACTTTGACCCATATACCAATTCATCTCACCCGGTCACTTACTAAATTCAGCCCTAAAGTGAGACAAATTAATACATGTTTCTAAATAAAGAAATAGTGAATTTCGGCCCTCATATTATCAATCCATGGAATCCGGGCTCAATTGATGTCGAATGCACGAGACCCACTTCGCCTTGCTAGGCTCTTCAATAACCGCTGCCAATCGAACCAAGATCGTTGTTGTGCCTTGAGCAATCTTCTTAGCTCGACTTCTTGTGATTGGTCCGTCAGAAGGCACTCGAATCAACTCATCGACGTCGGTTTGAGACATGGCAGGCTTCACTGCATCATTTTCCTCCACTTGAGCTCGAATCGTCTCTGATTCGACGTCGGAATCAAAATCTGGCACATAAAGAGATAGATCAGCCACATTAAAAGTTGGATGGACACCATACTCACCAGGCATGTCAACATGATATGCATTAGGGCCGATTCTCCTGATGATACGAAATGGTCCATCTCCTCTCTGATCTAACTTGTTCTTCCTTTGATTTGGGAACCTTTCCTTCCTTAGATGCACCCAAACAAGATCTCCTTCTTCAAAGATAACCTGTTTCCGACCCTTATCAGCATGGGCCTTGTACTTCATGGATTTCCTCTCCAAGTGCATCTTCGTCCTCTCATGTAGCTTCTTCACAAACTCAGCCCTCTTGTTAGCTTCAAAACTCTCTTTTCCCTTGTATGGCTGAGGCGTCATATCCACCGGTGTCCTCGGATTCAGCCCATAAACAACCTCAAAAGGGGTCATCTTTGTGGCTGAATGGATTGACCTGTTATAAGCAAACTCCACAAAAGGCAAAACATCTTCCCAACGTTTGAGGTTAGCTTTAAGCATAGTTCTAAGTAAAACCCCTAACGTTCGATTAGTAACTTCCGTTTGCCCATCAGTTTGTGGGTGACATGAGGTAGAAAACAGCAATTTAGTTCCCAATTTAGACCATAGACTCTTCCAAAAATAACTCAAAAATTTAGCATCACGATCTGACACAATAGAACAAGGAATGCCATGCAATCTAACAATTTCCCTAAAGAACAAATCAGCAATATGCACAGCATCATCAGTCGTGTGACATGGAATAAAGTGAGCCATTTTGGAAAATCTATCTACCACTACAAATATAGAATCTCTACCCTTCCTAGTTCTAGGCAAACCTACAATGAAATCCATAGAAATGTCTTCCCAAGGTGAACTAGGAATGGGTAAAGGGTGGTACAAACCATGGGGGTGAAGTCTAGACTTAGCTTTAGCACAAACAACACAACTTTTGACAAATCTCAGCACATAATTACTCATTTTAGGCCAATAGTAGTGTTCTTTTAAACCTTCTAAAGTCTTTTCTAAACCCCTATGTCCTCTTGATTCATGAACCTCTTTAGTTAGAAGCCTACGTATACTAGATGAAGGAATGCACAATTTTCCAGCTTTAAACAAGTATCCATCATCAATAAAGTAGGTATCTATTTCACCCCTAGACATGCAATTCTTATAGATTTCAGCAAAGTGAGGATCACTAGCATATAATTCCCTAATCATTGCAAATCCAAGGATCTTAACATCACATAGGTTCAAGAGTACATACCTCCAAGAAAGGGCGTCAGCTACCACATTCTCCTTGCCTTTCTTATGTTTAACAACATAAGGAAAGGTCTCCATGAATTCAACCCATCTTGCATGTCGCCTGCTGAGTCTGGATTGGCCTTTCAAGTACTTCAAGGCCTCATGATCAGAATGGATTACAAACTCTTTAGGCCACAAATAATGAGACCAAGTTTTCAGGACCCTAATTAACGCATACAACTCTTTATCATAAGTAGGGTAATTCAACTCAGCCCCACTAAGCTTTTCACTAAAATAAGCAATGGGTTTCTTGTCTTGTAAGAGCACGCCTCCTATGCCATGTCCAGAAGCGTCCACCTCTATCTCAAATGCCTTGGAGAAGTCAGGGAGTTGAAGCACTGGGGCGTGGCATAATCTGTCCTTCAAAGTGTTGAAGGCGTTCTCTTGTTGCTCCCTCCATTTAAAGGCCGTATCCTTCTTGGTAAGCTCGTGGAGGGGGGCTGCAATTGTGCTAAAATCCCGCACAAATCTCCTGTAGAAGCCAGCCAAGCCGAGAAATGATCTGACCATTGTTGGTGTGGTCGGCTGAGGCCATTCTTTGATTGCCTTGATCTTGTCTTCATCTACCTTCAATCCACCTTTAGACACAACAAAACCAAGAAAAATGGTAGACTCCGAGCAAAAAGAACACTTTTTCAAGTTAACATAAAGCTTTTCTAACCTTAAAGTGTCCAAAACAGCCCTAAGATGATCTACATGTTCATGCATGGTTTTGCTATAGACTAAGATATCATCAAAGTAGACTACAACAAATCTGCCTAAGTATCTTCTTAAAACATGGTTCATAAGCCTCATAAAAGTACTAGGTGCATTAGTTAATCCAAAAGGCATTACTAACCATTCATATAAGCCATACTTAGTTTTAAAGGCAGTTTTCCATTCATCCCCTTCCCTCATCCTAATTTGATGGTACCCACTTCTTAAATCAATTTTAGAAAAGAAATTAGCACCATGTAACTCATCAAGCATATCATCTAGTCTAGGAATGGGGTGACGGTACTTAACTGTTATTTGGTTGATTGCTCTACAATCAACACACATTCTCCATGTGCCATCCTTCTTTGGCACCAAAATCACCGGAACCGCGCATGGGCTGAGAGATTCACGCACATAGCCTTTGTCCATGAGATCTTGCACTTGTCTTTGAAGCTCAGCGGTCTCTTCTGGACTTGCTCTATAGGCTGCACGGTTTGGTAATGAAGCGCCGGGCACCAAATCGATTTGATGCTCAATGCCTCTAATTGGTGGAAGGCCTTCTGGCAACTCTTCAGGCATCACATCTTCAAACTCCTGTAATAGATCCTGTAGACACTTTGGAAGATGTGAAATATCTTGACTAATAATAAGTATCTCTTTTCTCATAAGAAGTAAGCAAGAAGAGTTAGGAAAAGAAATACTAGACTGAGTCACAAGAGAGCGCTTTTCTACACTGCCTTTCAAGCCGATTTTTGGCTCTTTCTGTAGGCGTTCTTTTTCCATATTTGTAGCTCTCTGAGTCTCTGAATTGCTCCCAAAATTTGAGCCAAAACGCTCAAGTGGATTGGGAGATAGCCCAGTTTTCGTCCCAGATGCATTGCTGGTATTGTTGCACGGCACTTTGGCCGTTTTAGGGACATTCTCTCGGCGTTTTTCGTCCCAAACAGTAGCTCCACCTGTTTTTGATGTTGTCCCAAAATTTGAGCCAGAACGCTCGGGTGGAGACTGGGAAACGCCGCTTGGCTTTATCGATGCGTCGGGCGCCGAACGCCGGGCCGCTGCTTTGGCCGTTGAATCAGCCTCTTCTTTCTCTTCCTTGGCACGCCTAAGTGCCCTAGCTTGATCTCGACGTACCTGATCCTGTAGAACTTGTTGGGGAGACAAGGGTAGAAGAGAAACTCTCCTCCCATCATAGTTAAAAGAATAGGTGTTTAACATGCCATCATAAATCACTCTCCTATCAAATAACCATGGTCTTCCTAACAATATATGAGTGCATTCCATGTTTACTACATCACACATAATGTCATCAACATAAGTACCAATAGCAACACGGAGTAAACACTGATGGGTGACAAGATTAGGACCTTCTGAATCATTAATTCCATTGAGACCATAACTAGTAGCCCTAGGTTGGATTTTTAATTGTAAGTGATCAACTACCTTAGCATTAATAATGTTACAGCAGCTACCACTATCAATTATCATGCATAACACTTGATTCTTTACTGTACACCTAGTATGAAAAATGTTTTCCCTTTGATCTAGCCTAGGCGTTTCTTGTAAAGTAAGAGTACGCATTGTTACCAAAGTTAGAGGCTGTTCGGTGCAATCTGGTTCAATGGCCTCTATGCCCTCCTCTTCTTGTCCATTGATGTCCTCCTCCACTTGATTTGGAGGTATATCTTCATCACTCACATATCCTCCATTGGTGGTGAGAAGCACTTGCTTTAGATTTGGACAATCCTTGGCATAATGACCTCTTCCTTGACACTTGTAGCACACTAAATCACGTGCCCTAGGCTGGTTTGGAGGTCCATTGGTGGGACGCCTTTGGCCTTGAAAACCTGTTGGTTTAGGTGAGCTAGAAGCTCCCTTTTGCTGCATAGAAAGGTTAGAAGAATAAAAGTTGGAATTTGAACTAGGATTAGAACCATACCTTTTTGTAGCATTCCAAGCTTCCTTCTTCTTCCTTTGTTGCTGCTCATAGAGTAGTTGGGCTGAATGTACTAAGGCATTGAGATCCGTGATTTGTTGAATCTCTAATGTGTCTTGAATGCTTTGATTCAGTCCAGCCATGAATTGGGTCCTTAGAGACCGTTGGGAATGATGAATTCCCGCTTTAAAACTCAGATCCTCTAGCTCATTGAAGTACTCGGTTGGAGACTTGGTGCCTTGTTTGCAAGTTACAACTTTCAATCTCATGTGCTCGGTATGCTCTTCAGGCACATATTTCTTCCTCATTACAAACTTCAGCTGGCCCCAAGTTTCAATTGGTGGTAAGGCCTTTCTAATTCGATCCTCCTTCATTCTAAACCACCAATTTCTAGCGGTCCCAATAAAGTGGATGACAACAACAGCAACTTTCTCCCATTCTTCATATCCCATGTGATCTAGAATGAAATTTGTAGCTTGTTCCCACTCTAGATACTTCTCCGGGTTAAGCTCTCCATTGAATGGTTCTATCTTGATCTTTATATCACGTTTCCCAATCTGATTTACAACTTGGTTAACGTTGTTGTTGTTGTTCGGCCGTTGTACTCCATAGGCTGGTGGGAGATCTTCTACAACCTCAGCTTGGTTATAGAAATCATCTAGGGGAGGATGCCATGGGCGCCTTTCTTCCCCGGGATAACCATACGTCACGTCATCAAAAGAGTTGTTGTATTGTTGATATTGTTGATGAGTGGCTTGAGGATACCGGTTGTGTGGCTGATTATAGACTTGTTGATGAGTAACCGGTGGAGTCCTCGACCCGATGCCTCTTCCTCTTCCTCGGCCTGCTGTGGGGGAGTAGTGAGCCGGGGGATCATTATCTTTGTTGTAGCTAGCAAGCACATCATGTTCGTCATCCACTAGTTGTTGCTTGCCTTTGTCGCTACCCGAGGCTTGATTTGGGTCACTTGTAAGATCGACTGCAGGGGTGCTCTTGCGACTAGCTTGAGACGAATCAACCAATATTGCAAGTTGTTCCTCTAAATGCTTTAGTTGTGGAGCCAATGCAGCCGTGGCCAGTTCTACAGCTCGAGCCTGGCCATCGCGCACACCTTCACTAATGGACAACCTAATGAAGTCGATTGCCTCCTTAGTGAGACTCAATTCAGTTGGGTTAGGTTCTGATGGAATCACCATTGTTCCTGAAACAAGCAAGAAGGTAGAGAGAGTAGTGTGTTCTAAAGTAAATCACAACAAGCAATACCACACCTTGATCAAGCCAAAACTTGCCTCAAAGCAATCCAATCAACTTAATTCAGTTTTTGGGCTGTTTTGAGGGAGTAAAATGGTAGATATAGTGTAGGTATGGAATACTAATGATATTTAAAGGAAATATGCAGCTTAAGCAAATGGCAAATATGCAATAAGACAAGCAATGCAAATAATCCCTCTATGAGCTCTAAAACACATACAATCTCTCAATTGACTCTATGCAAGTTAATAAAGCCAAAATTCAGCATGCAAGGACAGAAAATATGGTAGGCTTAGTGACTTTTATTTCGTCACTCTTTTTCTTCAAAGTGATTTCTACTTAGCTATCTTTTTAAGCAAGCAGTCACTAGGGTTGAAAGTGGCTTAAAACTAGCTGGGGTAGATCACTTTTTCTTTTCTTTTTTTTTTTTTTTTTTTTTGATTTTTATGCACAAACTACTCTTGTGCTATAATGAAGAAACAAGCAAAGCAAAGCAACAATGCTAAGAACGAAATTAAAAGGGTATATACGAACCTCTTTTGCTACCAATGAAACCAACTAGAAGCCAAATTAACAAAAGAAGAAGGGGTAGGTCGAATTTGACGGGATGCAATGACAGAAATTAGCAAATATTAATCAAGCAATATGAATCGCAATCAATCATGCAATATGAATGAAAAACTCATAAAACTGTAGGAAAACAATTGCTAATCTAAATTGCAATACAACTCAACCAATTCAGCCAATAAACATGCACAAATCCCATAAAAATCTCCTAATTGGATAATTGCTTGGAGGGCAAGGAACAACTAAGGGAAATAGGGTTTTGGAGGCTCACGGCTGGATTAGGGTTTTAGGGTTCGGTTCTAGGGTTTGGGGTATGGTAGGGTTTCAGATTAGGGTTTGCGAGAATTAGGGTTTCCTAGGGTTTCTCGCAATCTAGGGTTAGGGTTCTGCCGCCAAATTAGGGTTAGGGTTAGGGTTGACGAGCATAGGGCGGGGGCGAACTAGAGTTTAGGGTCTCCGAATTGGCTAGGATTTGTGGGGGTGGGTTCGGACAGGGCTGGGTGGTGGTGCGGTGCCCTAGAGCGACACCAGTTTGGGGGGTGGTGGTGGTTCGTGGTGGTAGGGTGGCGGAATTATGTGGTGGTGTTGGCGGAACTATGTGGTGGTTGTGGTGCAAGTTCAGCCTTTGGATCTCAAAAATTGTAACTTGGTTAAAGGTTCAAATTTTGGGATCTAAAACTGAATTAAATTAACTAGAAAGCAAATTAAGGAAAGAAACAATTACTTGGCGAGACGCTGGATTCTGATACCACTTGATACGTGATCACCTCGGATTAGTCCTCAGAAACCTCGTATTTGACCACACAGGAACCCGATCTTGCCAGCAAATCAATTCAATCCTACAAAGCTTTCAAATTTAGTAACTTGATGCGCAAGGACAATCAATTGAATGAATGAAGGACGAATCTGAAATTGATTGATGATGAATTGATCGAAATTGATATAGGAATTCAAATAGATAGTTCAATTGAATTGGCTCTAACGCTAAATTCAATTGATGAACTAGGATCGATCTTTAACAATCAACCTAGAACTAAACTAGATGAACAACTTATCAACCAATCTGAATTTCGAAATTAAGAACAAGAGAGAGAAAATTCGGCTATTTGATGATGATGATCTCGAGATTGCAATGCACACAAACACAATTGTATTTTTGAGCCCAAGGACTAGATAAACCAATTTGGGTTTATCTAATCTCAAGCTGATTTTTATTAATGAAATTGCAAAGTATAAATAGAGAATACAAAAGCTAATACTTGGGGAGCAAGGAAGGGGAGGTGGCCGGCCCTAAATGGGGAGAATGAGCCTCCTTTGCTTGCTTCCCAAGATATAATAATATCTAAATAAATCTAACTAGATTCCCTTAAATAAATAAATCATAGCTGAATTATTTATTTAAGGAAATAATCCTAACAACTTAAAATATCTCTAACAAACTAAAAATATCTCTAACAACTAGGAGAGAGAAAATATCTCTAACAACCAGGAGAGAGAAAATATCTCTAACAACCAGGAGAGAGAAAATCAACCACTAACATAAGCCTATTGGCTGATTTCTCTTCATTATTAAAATAGATAGAAATTGTTCATAAAATAATAAATAAGATATTTTCTTCAATTTAGAATGGTCAAATCAAAGGGTTGACTTTGACCCATATACCAATTCATCTCACCCGGTCACTTACTAAATTCAGCCCTAAAGTGAGACAAATTAATACATGTTTCTAAATAAAGAAATAGTGAATTTCGGCCCTCATATTATCAATCCATGGAATCCGGGCTCAATTGATGTCGAATGCACGAGACCCACTTCGCCTTGCTAGGCTCTTCAATAACCGCTGCCAATCGAACCAAGATCGCTGTTGTGCCTTGAGCAATCTTCTTAGCTCGACTTCTTGTGATTGGTCCGTCAGAAGGCACTCGAATCAACTCATCGACGTCGGTTTGAGACATGGCAGGCTTCACTGCATCACCTAGAGCTTACTCTAAGCTAGTATGAAGTTTCTAAACTCCTTTCTAGCATACATAGCCATGTGCCAAGCTAAACTTAAGCTTTGATTCTCGCTTAAAGCATCCTCCAAGCTAAAGTTAAGCTTCCTAACTTCATTAGAATATGCACAAAGCCATAAGACTAAATTACAAATCTGAGATACTTATCTTAGCATCACAACTAGTGCTTGGCGCCATGGGACAAAGCCCTAGGCACGCCGCAAGCTCCACCGCAGCCTCCTAGGTGCGTCGCTAGCCACACTGCAGCCTTGCCGTGCCGTTGCACCACCCTAGGCGCGCCTCTACATGTCGTGACTTGAACCTCAAGTTCAATCACAAGGCGCGCCGCACCGACCGAGTCTTGAATCCTCAAGATCGAGTCCTCGCCGCGCCACGCCCTAGCATGGTACCGTTGCACCGCGCCAACCCCGAGCTACACCAACACCAAGGCGCCCCCTTGCCTAAAGTCGTAACACTCGAGGTTTCATACCTCGGTGTTGTGTGGGGTGGTTAACGAGCGAGGTTCTCGCCGATAACGAATGCGAAAGTTTCAGGTTCGTTAACGGGGTGAAGTTCCAAGGGTAGGGCGGTGGTGCAAATTCCGATCAGTAGAGGGAAATACCGCTAGGATTTTTGGAGAGATTAAGCTTTGGATTGAGAATTTGAGAGTGGGATTTTGGGAATTTTAGAAGGGTTTTATAGGAGAGGGCTAGAGGTACAGGAAGAGGGTGAAAGGGCGGCACATATGGTAAAGATATAAGATAGATTAGGTTAGAAAAACTTACCTGCCCGTTTCCTCTTTCGGGTCGCCGAACTGGGTTGTTAACGACCCTAGATGGCGTCGTTAACGATCCTGCGTAACCTCTTTCAAGTGATTTTTCGAGCCCAACTCCTGTTTCCGGTTAGCCTAAAAACAATTCTATCTTGCTATCCTAAAAACTACTAAAAACTCACAAGAATGCTAGGAAAAAGATCGAAAAAGAAATAAGAAAAACTTAAACTATACTAAAAAGCGGGTTGCCTCCCGTAAGCACTATTTTTAACGTCGTCAGCCCGACGTACTTACCTTTATCAAGGTGGTTCTCTTGCATCTATGTTAGGGTCAAAAGTGACCCCATACTTAGCTTGGTAAGAAGTATTGGCTCTTGTTACTAAATTTGGTCCTTTATCTTCTAGCAGTATGCCTGGTATTCCTACACAGGGGTTAGTGATGTCCGAGAACCATGGGGGTTTGGACTCCTCCATGGCATAGATGGTAGGGTACGGTGTAGGAATAAAATATGGAGAAGAATTATAACCAGTTGATACGGGGTTAACCGTGATTGGCCCGATCTTCGACAATCAACGACTCAGCAAACAAAGGGAAACAAGCAAACGATTAGAAATGAAACAAAAGGACTCGACAAACTGAAAATGGAAAGGAAATAATGAGACTCAAATGAAAACGATAGGGAAAATGAGAACAACCAAATGAAACAACAAAAAGACCCTCGTTGCTTTGAAAACGAGAACCAGATTGAATGATCAAGTGACCAACCTTGTACGACTTCACACAATCAAGGATCCAGCCTTGAAAGCACGAAGAAGATGCTCGTATTCGACTAGCACACCAACTATGATCGATAATTGATGCAAACAAGACAAACCAAGCTGAAATTGCAATACTTTGAAGAACAAGTCTTCGATTCTCACTATGGAGAGAAAACACTCAGTTTTATGATAAAGGTTTCTAATCTGAAATAATGAGCAACTAGAGCTATTTATATGTGTTCCTAATAATCAGGAAATAGCTAGAAAAGTCTAAGTAAAACAATTAAAGAGGGCGGCCCAAAATGGCCTAACAAGCCCAAGCAACGCACACATGTGCGGGGTGTCGCTGGCGCGCGCGCTTGTGCCGCAACCTAGGCACCACGGCGTCGGTGTCTCAATCTGGCACATCGTGGCTTGACTTCTGGGCGACGAGGCTCATGAGCAATGGCTTGCATTCAGGGGCGTTCTTGGCTTCCTTGACTCCATGATATGCCACAAATGCGAACAAGTCCCTTTGAAGCTTCTTGGCTCGCGCCCTTGTCATCAGACCATCAAAGAGGATGGGCGTGCTCGGTG
Organism: Fallopia convolvulus; assembly: GCA_964016875.1. Classification (NCBI taxonomy): domain Eukaryota; kingdom Viridiplantae; phylum Streptophyta; class Magnoliopsida; order Caryophyllales; family Polygonaceae; genus Fallopia; species Fallopia convolvulus. The sequence continues at coordinate 39,325,144 of OZ024720.1, forward strand.
GTGACTTGACGGATGGTCCCTCATCATCCTCCCCTTCTTGAAAAGGATTCGACCTCGAATCAAGGTCTTCATCCACAGCAAGATAAGGAGTTAGATCAGCCACGTTGAATGTAGCACTCACGCCGTACTCTCCGGGCAACTCCAGTTTGTATGCATTATCACCAATGCGTTGAAGCACCTTGAAAGGCCCATCTCCACGTGGTGACAGTTTGGACTTTCGTTGCTCGGGGAACCTCTCCTTCCTCAAATGCACCCATACGAGATCTCCGGGCTGGAAAATAACCTTGCACCGGCCCTTGTTAGCTCGATTGGCATTATACTCGGCCTTTTGTTCCAGCTTGATCCTTGTCCTCTCATGTAACTCCTTAATGGGCCCTTGTTAGCTTTTGAACTAGTCAACCTAGAATTAAGAAGGTGGTGGGCGTGGATCTTGGCTCCTCACTTTGCTTTGGATGAAGGCCAAGATTCGAGGACGAATCTTCTTCAAGAAGGGGAGAATGATGAAGGATCATCCGAGAACATCCAAGGAGCACGCCAATTTCCAACCTTGTGTTGTTTTGGGCCATGCATCATTTTGGGCCATAAGAAATTAGATGAATTTTTATTAGCTTTAAGACAATATTTGCTATTTTATTTAATTATTGGTTATTTTGTTTAATTATTTTAAGAGGCTTATAAATAGCTTTAGTTAGTTTCATTTTTAGCTTAGTTTTGAGAGTTTTGAGAGTTTTGAGAGTTTTCAGACTTGTGTTTTGGAGAGGATTCTCCCAAGGGAGCCGAGTGCCCTTGATAAGGGATCGGTCTTTGATTTGGCTTGGATTGTCTTACGTTATGTCGGCCTTCTATGGTTAGGTGTTCGTAGGCTTTCACAATGCATCCTCTTGGTGCTTCAAGGCTGCGTCCTTGATTGTGTCAAGTTGTAGAAAGATGGGTCTTTTGATCATTCATCTAGGTTCTTGTTTTCAAAGCAACGAGGGTCTATTTGTTGTTTCAATTGGTTCTTCTTATTATCCATTTATACATTCATGTTTTGTCCTCCAATTCAGTTTGATTCCGTTATTTATTATCGTCTCTCTTACCTTTGTTTGTGTCGAGTTCATGGTGTTGAAGATCGGGCATCCTTCGGGCTAATCCCCGTATCAAATGCTTAGAGACGTTGAAAATGTAGTTAAGCGTTGTGTTAATTGTTTAAGAGCCAAGTCTAGGTTGATGCCACATGGACTATACACCCCTTTGCCTACGCCTACAGCCCCTTGGGAGGATTTATCCATGGACTTTATAGTAGGGTTGCCTAGGACTAAGAAGGGGAGGGATTCAATAATGGTGGTAGTTGACCGATTCTCTAAGATTGCACACTTTGTGCCGTGCCACAAAACTGATGATGCTAGTAATGTAGCTAACTTATTCTTTAGGGAAATAGTTAGGCTGCATGGGATACCCAAGACAATAGTGAGTGATAGGGATACTAAGTTCCTTAGCTATTTTTGGAGGACTTTATGGAATAAGGTAGGAACTAAGCTAATGTTTTCTACATCTAGTCACCCTCAAACTGACGGGCAGACCGAAGTAACCAATAGGACGTTAGCTACTATCCTTAGAATCATTATTAAAAAGAATATAAAACTGTGGGAAGATGCTTTGCCTCATGTGGAGTTTGCTTATAATAGAACCATGCACTCATCTACTAAGTTAACTCCATTTGAATGTGTTTATGGAACTAACCCACTCACCCCCTTAGATCTTACCCCATTTCCAATGAGGGAGAATGAAAGCTTTGATGCAGGGAAGCACGTTGAGTTTATTAAGGAGCTGCATGCTCGAACCAAGGCAAGGTTAGAGCAAAAGGCCGAATACAATGCCAAACGTGCCAACCATGGGCGGCGACAAGTCATTTTCCAGCCGGGGGATTTGGTTTGGGTTCATCTAAGGAAGGAGCGGTTCCCGGAGCAAAGGAAGAGCAAGCTGTCCCCAAGAGGTGATGGGCCTTTCAAGGTGCTTCAACGAATTGGAGACAACGCCTACAAATTGGAGCTGCCCGGGGATTATGGTGTGAGCGCCACCTTTAATGTCGCTGACCTTATGCCATACTTAGCCGTGGATGAAGAGTTAGATTCGGGATCAAATCCTTTCCAAGAAGGGGAGGTTGATGAGGGATCATCCAGCCAGCCACCACCGAGCGCACCCACACTCTTCGAAGGCCCACTTACTCGTGCTAGAGCCAAGAAGCTTCAAAGAGAGATGAGCACTTTTGTGGCCTATTCAGTGGCTAAGGAAGCAAGGGAGATCATGGAGCCACAGCCCAAGGCCGTGTGCATTGTGGGCGTGTCCATCCAAGGCGCGCCGAGCGAGTAACGCGCTTAGGCACCGGGCGGGTGCCTCCGTTAGGCACCGGGCTTGTGTGCTTCTAGCGCGCGCGTTTGTGCCTTAGTGTGTCCATTTCGGGCCTGTCCAAATGGGCCACTATTTATCTAGTTTTTAAGACATTATTTTCATTATTGTTTTAAGTGTATTTTGTCAAGACATATAAATAGCTTTTTAGGTGTTATTTTCAGGGGACAACTCAGAACATTGTGATTTCATTTCTCCTTGAATAGAGAGAAAACGAGAGCATTTGCTTTCATTTGTGTGTGTGTGCAGCTTGGTTTGCTTTGATTTGTGTCGATCTCTTGAAGATTGGTGCCTATCATCATTCACGAGCCCCTTTCTCGTGCTACAAGGCTTGCTCCTTGTTTGTGTGAGATCGTAAAGGTTGGTTTCTCGATCATTCTAGTTGGTTCTTGTCTCTTCGAGCCAAGGGTCTTCTAGTTGTTTCTAGGAGTTGATCTTCAGTCCTTTATTGAGTCATTTCCTTGTTTCTTTGTTGCGTTTGTTAGTCGTTCACCGAGTCTGTTTTGTGTCTTTGAGTCGTTGCTTCCATTGTTCTCATTCAGTCGCTTTCGGTTGAATTCATTTCTGGCCACTTTGTTCTTGTTTCTATTGTTTGAGTCACGAACGTCGAAGATCGGGCATCAAGCGGCCTTAACCCCGCATCACAACCCTTTGACTTGACCATTCTAAATTGAAGAAAATATCTTATTTATTTTATTATGAACAATTTCTATTTATATTAATAATGTAGAGAAATCAGTCAATAGGCTTATGTTAGTTGGTTGATCTTCTCTCTCCTGGTTGTTAGAGATATTTTTAGTTTGTTAGAGATATTTTGAGTTTGTTAGGATTATTTCCTTAAATAAATAGATCAGCCATGATTTATTTTATTTAAGGGAATCAAGTTAGATATTATTTAGATATTATTATATCTTGGGAAGCAAGATAAGGAGACCTAAATCCCCTCTCTAGGGCCGGCCATCCTCTCTGCTTGCTCCCCAAGTATTAGCTTTTGTATTCTCTATAAATTCTTTTCAGTTTCATTAATAAAAATCAGCTTGAGAGAGATTAAACCCAAATTGGTTTAATCTATCTCTTGGGCCCAAAAACAACAATTTGTGTTTGCTTGCAATTGCTTGATCGATCAACATCATTCCAACCGAATTCTCTCTCTTGTTCTTGAGTTTTCAGTTTGTTCATTCAAATTGATCAATTGATTAGTTCTAGTCTTGATTGTTAAAGATCAAACTAGTTCATCAATTGGATTTAGCGATAGAGCCAATCCAATTGAACTATCTCTTTTGATTCAATCTTAAGTGATCGAACCAGATTTATCTCCATTCAATTTCGAATTTTCATTACTTGCATCACAAGGAATCTGAATTGAAAGCTATTGTAGGTTTGATTCGTATTTGCTGGCAAGATCGGGCCTTGTGTGGGTCATATACGAGGTTTCAACGGAGGATTCCGGGGCAATCACGTATCAAATCTCTCTCAAGCTGATTTTTATTAATGAAAATGAAAATTATTTATAGTAGAATACAAAGCTAATCCTTGGAAAGCAAGTAACTAAAGTAGATTCCCTTAAATAAAATAAATCATGGATGATTTATTTATTTAAGAAAATATCCTAACAAACTCAAAATATCTAAAAGATAATAAAAACATAGGAGAGAGATTATCAACCAACTAACATATGCCTATGGTCGAAATCTCTAATTATTCTAGCATAAAAACGTCCATAAATAAAATAAATAAAGATAGAAATTTAAACTGAAGATAAGATTCCCGTAAGACTTGAACAACTCTCAATAACACCCATTTTTCGGCTCTTTGCTGTTGGATTCTGGATTTGATGTAAACTACAAAGTTGTAGACGTTTAATTATCTTTCCAACGAGTAATTAAAGGACTTGAGATGAATTTTCCAGCCCAAGTTATGACCAGTTTACTGAGCATTATGTTCTATTTGACGGGGTTCTTAACTTTTCAAAATTTTGTGACTTGATTCTCTTCCTTGCTGGCCTTGGACGCCATGGATGGATATTTTGAAGAGATAGTATCAATTCCATGAACACCTCTTTGAATTTGAACGCTCGAGACCTTGGAAAAGGTCTTGTTCTTGGCCTCCTAGACACCTTCTTTTCAACCTTGTTCTTCATGGTCCTTTGATCGCTATCAGTATTGACATTTAGACAAGCGAATAAAATTCCATACTTTTTTTTAAATTAATTCATCATCCTTTTGAGGATTTAACCACATGATAAGACTGGTCAAATCAAGACCGACTCTAGTCATGCCAAAGTGTCAAACCTATACACTTGACACTTTCAACCCTTGTGAAACATTTGTTCAACTAGACCATAAGAGTTTTCACTCTCATGTACTCATTGCTCAAGTAAAGATGCATAAATCTCAATTTAAACCAATCACTTTCATATTTCCTTTTCCATAAGACACATGATTTTTATGAAATCACTTAAGTGATTTTCCACATGTAACTTATCAAAGAGACTCTCACCATCTCTTTTATGTGTTCTTTAGTGTATTCATGGCCAACAAGTGTTCACCCTCTCACATGAGGGGCAATCCAGTAGACCCTTACATTAGTAGACCCGAAGATAGTCTAATTACTCAAGTAGACCCGAAGGTAGTCTAGAGCATGAGTCGTCCCAATCAAGGAATGGTCGACTCAAGGGTAATCTGATTAGGATCATCCAAAAGTGAATGAACCTAGAATCAACTTTTTAAAGTTGATCTTAAGAATTGGACGTAGTCCTCTTCTTGCACACAAGTTGTTAAGATCATTCATTAATCAAACCATTTGTTTATAATTCAACCATAAACATTACATGATCATTTTATTTGATCATCAACACACTAATACCCTTTATTCAAGGTATACAAACACACACAAATAAACACACACTTTTAATGCTACAACAAACACCCATATGTGTACAAAGAAATATCATAATGCATACATTCAATCATGGCGCCTTATGATACGTGATTACTCGGATTACTCCTCAGAAACCTCGTATTTGACCACACAGGATCCCGATCTTGCCTAGTAATCCTTGATTCAACCTGAAATTACTCCAAAGTTAATGACTTGCGGATCAAGTAACACAAAGAACGAACTGAATGATTGAAGAACGAGTTGGAAAATTGAAGAAGTCAACTTTGATAGTTCAATTGGATTGGCTCGATCGCTAAATCCAATTGATTAACTAGAATCATATTTAACAATCAATTCTAGAACAATCTAATTAACTAGATCAATCAAACAACTAAGGGAGAGAGAAGTCGGAATTCTGTTGGCTGAATAATGATGATCTCGAAATCAATAAGCACACAAACTCAATTGTTTTTTAGCCCAAGGACTAGATATACCTTTCTTAGAGTTTATCTAATCTCAAGCTGATTTTTATTAATGAAACTGAAAAGTATTTATAGAGAATACAAAAGCTAATACTTGGGGAGCAAGGAGAGAGGATGGCCGGCCCTAGAAGGGGAGAAGGGGTCTCCTCTGCTTGCTTCCCAAGATTTAATAATATCTAAATAAATCTAACTAGATTCCCTTAAATAATAAATCATGGCTGAATTATTTATTTAAGGAAATAATCCTAACAAACTTAAAATATCTCTAACAAACTAAAAATATCTCTAACAACCAGGAGAGAGAAGATCAACCAACTAACATAAGCCTATTGGCTGATTTCTCTACATTATTAAAATAAATAAAAATCGTTCATAATAAAATAAATAAGATATTTAAGATTCCCGTAAGACTTGAACAGCTCTCAATAAAACCAAGTTTTCGGCCCTTTTCTGTTGGATTCTGAATTTGAAGTAAACTAAAAAGTTGTAGAACTTTTAATTATCTTTCCAACGAGTACTTATCGGACTTGAGTTGAATTTTCTAGCCCAAGTTATGACGAGTTTACTGAGCACTGTTTTCCATTTGACGGACTTCTTACTTTCCGAACTTTTGTGACTTGATTCTCTTCCTTGCTGGCCTTGGACGCCATGGGTGGATATTTTGAAGAGATAGTATCAAGTCCATGAACACCTCTTTAAATTTGAACGCTCTTGACCTTGGGAAAGGTCTCGGTCTTGACCTTCTAGACACCTTCTTTTCAACTTTAATCTTCATGGTCCTTTTATCGCTATCACCTTACGCCACACAAGGAGCAATAAACCGGCTTCATAGGCATTCGATCCCCATAGACCTTTTGCAAATAAGTGCCACCAACAGCGGCTCCTCCATCCCCAAAGGGCACGACCATAGGGACGCCTCTCCTCGGCTTGGCACGTGAGTGTAACCTTCGACCTCGTGCGATGCTTGAACCTCGATTACCCTTGCCTATCCTGATTGATATGTGATCGCCTCAGATTACTCTTCATTAACCTCGTATATGACCACACAAGTCCCGATCTTGCCTAGTAATCCTTGATTCAACCTGAATTTGCAATCAATATGAGAAATCGTGCACAACAAGTAACCAAACTGATCCGAAATTGAATGAATGGAAATCGAACAGAATTATAGTAAATCAACTTGATAGTTCACTCGGATTGGCTCTAACGCTAAATCCGAATGATAAACTAGTTTGATCTTTAACAATCAAGACTAGAACAATCTTATTGATGAAATATAACTCAGATTCGAACAAGAGAGAGAGAAGAGAATTCTCGAAATTTTGATGATGATGATCGGCAATGATGATAAACACGAGCACAACAATTGTATTTTTGAGCCCAAGGACTAGATAAACCTTTCTTAGGGTTTATCTAATCTCAAGCTAATTTTTATTGAATGAAAATGCAAAGTATAAATAGAGAATACAAAAGCTAATCCTTGGAGAGCAAGACAACTAGGAGGCTGGCCCTATAGATAGAACATAGCCTCTTATCTTGCTTCCAAAGATATAATAAAATATCTATAAGTATATCTATCTAGATTCCCTTAATTAAATAAATCATGGCTGATTTATTTATTTAAGGAAACAACCTAACAAACTCAAAATATCTCTAACAAACTAAAAATATCTCTAACAACCAGGAGAGAGAATATTCAACCAACTAACATCAGCCTATTGATTGAATTTCTCTACATTATTAAAAATAGAAAATCGTTCATAAATAAAATAAATAAAGATAGAAATTTAGACTAAAAATAAAATTCCCATAAGACTTGAACATCTCTCAGTAAAACCCAGTTTTCGGCCCTTTACTATTGGATTCTGAATTTGATGTAAACTACATAGTTGTAGAACTTTTAATTACCTTTCCAACGAGTACTTAAAGGACTTGAGGTGAATTTTCTAGCCCAAGTTATGACCAATTTACTGAGCACTGTTTTTCATTTGACGGACTTCTTACTTTCCGAACTTTTGTGACTTGATTCTCTTCCTTGTTGGCCTTGGACGCCATGGATGGATATTTTGAAGAGATAGTATCATGTCCATGAACACCTCTTTGAATTTGAACGCTCTTGACCTTGGGAAAGGTCTCGGTTTTGACCTTCTAGACACCTTCTTTTCAACTTTAATCTTCATGGTCCTTTTATCGCTATCACTCATGTCCTTGACTAGGATCATGAGCCTCCATTGCCTTGGAGGGTTGAGGCGCAAGAACCTCGTCTTCCTTAGCACTCTCGAGGTTGGTTTAATCTTCACGTTAATGATGTACCAATTGATACGTGATTGCCCCGGAATCCTCCGTAGAAACCTCGTATATGACCCACACGATCCCGATCTTGCCTAGTAATCCCGATTCTCTCCTGAAATTGCTAACAAAGTCAATTGCTTGGAACACAAGTAATAAGAATTCGAATTGCTGAAATAACGAAACTGAATTGATAGGTTGAAGAAATCAACTTGATAGTTCAAACGGATTGGCTCTAACGCTAAATCCGATTGATTAACTAGTTTGATCTTTAACAATCACAACTAGAACAATCCAATTGACCAAGTCAACAAACCAATTTAAACAAACACAAATCAGATTCACGAGGGCGAGAGAGAAGAGAGAATTCGGTGATGAAGCTCTCGAATTAATGATGCACGAAATCAGATTGCAATGCTGGACACAAGATATTGTTTTTGGGCCCAAGAGATAGATTAAACCAATTTGGGTTTAATCTCTCTCAAGCTGATTTTTATTAATGAAACTGAAAAGTATTAATAGAGAATACAAAAGCTAATACTTGGGGAGCAAGGAAGGGGAGGTGGCCGGCCCTAGATGGGGAGAATGAGCCTCCTTTGCTTGCTTCCCAAGATATAATAATATCTAAATAAATCTAACTAGATTCCCTTAAATAAATAAATCATAGCTGAATTATTTATTTAAGGAAATAATCCTAACAACCTTAAAATATCTCTAACAAACTAAAAATATCTCTAACAACCAGGAGAGAGAAGATCAACCAACTAACACAAGCCTATTGGCTGATTTCTCTACATTATTTAATTAAGTTCACACGCCTATAATAAAATAAATAGATAGATATTTTCTCCATTTAGAATGGTCAAGTCAAAGGGTTGACTTTGACCCATATACCAATTTATCTCACCCGGTCACTTACTAAATTCAGCCCTAAAGTGAGACAAATTAATACATGTTTCTAAATAAAGAAATAGTGAATTTCGGCCCTCATATTATCAATCCATGGAATCCGGGCTCAATTGATGTCGAATGCACGAGACCCACTTCGCCTTGCTAGGCTCTTCAATAACCGCTGCCAATCGAACCAAGATCGCTGTTGTGCCTTGAGCAATCTTCTTAGCTCGACTTCTTGTGATTGGTCCGTCAGAAGGCACTCGAATCAACTCATCGACGTCGGTTTGAGACATGGCAGGCTTCACTGCATCATTCTCCTCCACTTGAGCTCGAATCGTCTCTGATTCGACGTCGGAATCAAAATCTGGCACATAAAGAGATAGATCAGCCACATTAAAAGTCGGATAGACACCATACTCACCAGGCATGTCAACATGATATGCGTTAGGGCCGATTCTCCTGATGATACGAAATGGTCCATCTCCTCTCTGATCTAACTTGTTCTTCCTTTGGTTTGGGAACCTTTCCTTCCTTAGATGCACCCAAACAAGATCTCCTTCTTCAAAGATAACCTGTTTCCGACCCTTATCAGCATGGGCCTTGTACTTCATGGATTTCCTCTCCAAGTGCATCCTCGTCCTCTCATGTAGCTTCTTCACAAACTCAGCCCTCTTGTTAGCTTCAAAACTCTCTTTTCCCTTGTATGGCTGAGGCGTCATATCCACCGGTGTCCTCGGATTCAGCCCATAAACAACCTCAAAAGGGGTCATCTTTGTGGCTGAATGGATTGACCTGTTATAAGCAAACTCCACAAAAGGCAACACATCTTCCCAACGTTTGAGGTTAGCTTTAAGCATAGTTCTAAGTAAAACCCCTAACGTTCGATTAGTAACTTCCGTTTGCCCATCAGTTTGTGGGTGACATGAGGTAGAAAACAGCAATTTAGTTCCCAATTTAGACCATAGACTCTTCCAAAAATAACTCAAAAATTTAGCATCACGATCTGACACAATAGAACAAGGAATGCCATGCAATCTAACAATTTCCCTAAAGAACAAATCAGCAATATGCACAGCATCATCAGTCGTGTGACATGGAATAAAGTGAGCCATTTTGGAAAATCTATCTACCACTACCAAGATAGAATCTCTACTGATGCAGTGAAGCCTGCCATGTCTCGAACCGACGTCGATGAGTTGATTCGAGTGCCTTCTGACGGACCAATCACAAGAAGTCGAGCTAAGAAGATTGCTCAAGGCACAACAGCGATCTTGGTTCGATTGGCAGCGGTTATTGAAGAGCCTAGCAAGGCGAAGTGGGTCTCGTGCATTCAACATCAATTGAGCCCGGATTCCATGGATTGATTATATGGGGGCCGAAATTCACTATTTCTTTATTTAGAAACATGTATTAATTTGTCTCACTTTAGGGCTGAATTTAGTAAGTGACCGGGTGAGATGAATTGGTATATGGGTCAAAGTCAACCCTTTGACTTGACCATTCTAAATTGAAGAAAATATCTTATTTATTATTTTATGAACAATTTCTATCTATTTTAATAAGGAAGAGAAATCAGCCAATAGGCTTATGTTAGTGGTTGATTTTCTCTCTCCTGGTTGTTAGAGATATTTTCTCTCTCCTGGTTGTTAGAGATATTTTTAGTTTGTTAGAGATATTTTAAGTTGTTAGGATTATTTCTTTAAATAAATAATTCAGCTATGATTTATTTATTTAAGGGAATCTAGTTAGATTTAATTAGATATTATTATATCTTGGGAAGCAAGCAAAGGAGACTCCCTCTCCCCTTCTAGGGCCGGCCAGCCTTCCTCCCTTGCTCCCCAAGAAAATATCTCTCTCTCTCTCTCCCCATGGTTTGTACCGGCCAGCCTTCCTCCGAGTGAACTATCAAGTTGATTTACTATAATTCTGTTCGATCTCCATTCATTCAATTTCAGATCAGTTTAGTTACTTGTTGTGTACGATTTCTCATATTGATTGCAAATTCAGGTTGAATCAAGGATTACTAGGCAAGATCGGGACTTGTGTGGGTCATATACGAGGTTTCAACGGAGGATTCCGGGGCAATCACGTATCATCTACCCTTCCTAGTTCTAGGCAAACCTACAATGAAATCCATAGAAATGTCTTCCCAAGGTGAACTAGGAATGGGTAAAGGCTGGTACAAACCATGGGGGTGAAGTCTAGACTTAGCTTTAGCACAAACAACACAACTCTTGACAAATCTCAGCACATAATTACTCATTTTAGGCCAATAGTAGTGTTCTTTTAAACCTTCTAAAGTCTTTTCTAAACCCCTATGTCCTCTTGATTCATGAACCTCTTTAGTTAGAAGCCTACGTATACTAGATGAAGGAATGCACAATTTTCCAGCTTTAAACAAGTATCCATCATCAATAAAGTAGGTATCTATTTCACCCCTAGACATGCAATTCTTATAGATTTCAGCAAAGTGAGGATCACTAGCATATAATTCCCTAATCATTGCAAATCCAAGGATCTTAACATCACATAGGTTCAAGAGTACATACCTCCGAGAAAGGGCGTCAGCTACCACATTCTCCTTGCCTTTCTTATGTTTAACAACATAAGGAAAGGTCTCCATGAATTCAACCCATCTTGCATGTCGCCTGCTGAGTCTCGATTGGCCTTTCAAGTACTTCAAGGCCTCATGATCAGAATGGATTACAAACTCTTTAGGCCACAAATAATGAGACCAAGTTTTCAGGACCCTAATTAAAGCATACAACTCTTTATCATAAGTAGGGTAATTCAACTCAGCCCCACTAAGCTTTTCACTAAAATAAGCAATGGGTTTCTTGTCTTGTAAGAGCACGCCTCCTATGCCATGTCCAGAAGCGTCCACCTCTATCTCAAATGCCTTGGAGAAGTCAGGGAGTTGAAGCACTGGGGCGTGACATAATCTGTCCTTCAAAGTGTTGAAGGCGTTCTCTTGTTGCTCCCTCCATTTAAAGGCCGTATCCTTCTTTGTAAGCTCGTGGAGGGGAGCTGCAATTGTGCTAAAATCACGCACAAATCTCCTGTAGAAGCCAGCCAAGCCGAGAAATGATCTGACCATTGTTGGTGTAGTCGGTTGGGGCCATTCTTTGATTGCCTTGATCTTGTCTTCATCTACCTTCAATCCACCTTTAGACACAACAAAACCAAGAAAAATGGTAGACTCCGAGCAAAAAGAACACTTTTTCAAGTTAACATAAAGCTTTTCTAACCTTAAAGTGTCCAAAACAGCCCTAAGATGATCTACATGTTCTTGCATGGTTTTGCTATAGATTAAGATATCATCAAAGTAGACTACAACAAATCTGCCTAAATATTTTCTTAAGACATGGTTCATAAGCCTCATAATGGTACTAGGTGCATTAGTTAATCCAAAAGGCATTACTAACCATTCATATAAGCCATACTTAGTTTTAAAGGCAGTTTTCCATTCATCCCCTTCCCTCATCCTAATTTGATGGTACCCACTTCTTAAATCAATTTTAGAAAAGAAATTAGCACCATGTAATTCATCAAGCATATCATCTAGTCTAGGGATGGGGTGACGGTACTTAACTGTTATTTGGTTGATCGCTCTACAATCAACACACATTCTCCATGTGCCATCCTTCTTTGGCACCAAAATCACCGGAACCGCGCATGGGCTGAGAGATTCACGCACATAGCCTTTGTCCATGAGATCTTGCACTTGTCTTTGAAGCTCAGCGGTCTCTTCTGGACTTGCTCTATAGGCTGCACGGTTTGGTAATGAAGCGCCGGGCACCAAATCGATTTGATGCTCAATGCCTCTAATTGGTGGAAGGCCTTCTGGCAACTCTTCAGGCATCACATCTTCAAACTCCTGTAATAGATCCTGTAGACACTTTGGAAGATGTGAAATATCTTGACTAATAATAAGTATCTCTTTCCTCATAATAAGTAAACAAGAAGGGTTAGGGAAAGAAATACTAGACTGAGTCACAAGAGAGCGCTGTTCTACACTGCCTTTCAAGCCGATTTTTGGCTCTTTCTGTAGGCGTTCTTTTTCCATATTGGTAGCTCTCTGAGTCTCTGAGTTGCTCCCAAAATTTGAGCCAAAACGCTCGAGTGGATTGGGAGATAGCCCAGTTTTCGTCCCAGATGCACTGCTGGAAGTGTTGCTCGGCACTTTGGGCGTTTTAGGGACATTTTCTCGGCGTTTTTCGTCCCAAACAGTAGCTCCACCTGTTTTTGATGTTGTCCCAAAATTTGAGCCAGAACGCTCGGGTGGAAACTGGGAAACGCCGCTTGGCTTTGTCGACGCGTCGGGCGCCGAACGCCGGGCCGCTGCTTTGGCCGTTGAATCAGCCTCTTCTTTCTCTTCCTTGGCACGCCTAAGTGCCCTAGCTTGATCTCGACGTACCTGATCCTGTAGAACTTGTTGGGGAGACAAGGGTAGAAGAGAAACTCTCCTCCCATCATAGTTAAAAGAATAGGTGTTTAACATGCCATCATAAATCACTCTCCTATCAAATAACCATGGTCTTCCTAACAAAATATGAGTGCATTCCATGTTTACTACATCACACATAATGTCATCAACATAAGTACCAATAGCAACACGGACTAAACACTGATGGGTGACAAGATTAGGACCTTCTGAATCATTAATTCCATTGAGACCATAACTAGTAGCCCTAGGTTGGGTTTTTAATTGCAAGTGATCAACTACCTTAGCATTAATAATGTTACAGCAGCTACCACTATCAATTATCATGCATAACACTTGATTCTTTACTGTACACCTAGTATGAAAAATGTTTTCCCTTTGATCTAGCCTAGGTGTTTCTTGTAAAGTAAGAGTACGCATTGTTACCAAAGTTAGAGGCTGTTCGGTGCAATCTGGTTCAATGGCCTCTACGTCCTCCTCTTCTTGTCCAATACTGTCCTCCTCCACTTGATTTGGAGTTATATCTTCATCACTCACATATCCTCCATTGGTGGTGAGAAGCACTTGCTTTAGATTTGGACAATCCTTGGCATAGTGACCTCGTCCTTGACACTTGTAGCACACTAAATCACGTGTTCTAGGCTGATTTGGAGGTCCATTGGTGGGACGCCTTTGGCCTTGAAAACCTGTTGGTTTAGGTGAGCTAGAAGCTCCCTTTTGCTGCATAGAAGGGTTAGAAGAATAAAAGTTGGAATTTGAACTAGGATTAGAACCATACCTTTTTGTAGCATTCCAAGCTTCCTTCTTCTTCCTTTGTTGCTGCTCATAGAGTAGTTGGGCTGAATGTACTAAGGCATTAAGATCCTTGATTTGTTGAATCTCCAATGTGTCTTGAATGCTTTGATTCAGTCCAGCCATGAATTGGGTCCTTAGAGAACGTTGGGAATGATGAATTCCCGCTTTAAAGCTCAGATTCTCTAGCTCATTGAAGTACTCGGTTGGAGACTTGGTGCCTTGTTTGCAAGTTACAACTTTCAATCTCATGTGCTCGGTATGCTCTTCAGGCACATATTTCTTCCTCATTACAAACTTCAGCTGGCCCCAAGTTTCAATTGGTGGTAAGGCCTTTCTAATTCGATCCTCCTTCATTCTAAACCACCAATTTCTAGCGGTCCCAATAAAGTGGATGACAACAACAGCAACTTTCTCCCATTCTTCATATCCCATGTGATCTAGAATGAAGTTTGTAGCTTGTTCCCACTCTAGATACTTCTCCGGGTTAAGCTCTCCATTGAATGGTTCTATCTTGATCTTTATATCACGTTTCCCAATCTGATTTACAACTTGGTTAACGTTGTTGTTGTTGTTCGGCCGTTGTACTCCATAGGCTGGTGGGAGATCTTCTACAACCTCAGCTTGGTTATAGAAATCATCTAGGGGAGGATGCCATGGGCGCCTTTCTTCCCCGGGATAACCATATGTCACATCATCAAAAGAGTTGTTGTATTGTTGATATTGTTGATGAGTGGCTTGAGGATACCGGTTGTGTGGCTGATTATAGACTTGTTGATGAGTAACCGGTGGAGTCCTCGACCCGATGCCTCGTCCTCTACCTCGGCCTGCTGTGGGGGAGTAGTGAGCCGGGGGATCATTATCTTTGTTGTAGCTAGCAAGCACATCATGTTCGTCATCCACTAGTTGTTGCTTGCCTTTGTCGCTACCCGAGGCTTGATTTGGGTCACTTGTAAGATCGACTGCAGGGGTGCTCTTGCGACTAGCTTGAGATGAATCAACCAATATTGCAAGTTGTTCCTCTAAATGCTTTAGTTGTGGAGCCAATGCAGCCGTGGCCAGTTCTACAGCTCGAGCCTGGCCATCGCGCACACCTTCACTAATGGACAACCTAATGAAGTCGATTGCCTCCTTAGTGAGACTCAATTCAGTTGGGTTAGGTTCTGATGGAATCACCATTGTTCCTGAAACAAGCAAGAAGGTAGAGAGAGTAGTGTGTTCTAAAGCAAATCACAACAAGCAATACCACACCTTAATCAAGCCAAAACTTGCCTCAAAGCAATCTAATCAACTTAATTCAGTTTTTGGGCTGATTTGAGGGAGTAAAATGGGTAGATATAGTGTAGTTATGGAATACTAATGATAAATAAAGGAAATATGCAGCTCAAGCAAATGGCAAGTATGCAATAAGACAAGCAATGCAAATAATCCCTCTATGAGCTCTAAAACACATGCAGTCTCTCAATTGACTCTATGCAAGTTAATAAAGCCAAAATTCAGCATGCAAGGACAGAAAATATGGTAGGCTTAGTGACTTTTATTTCGTCACTCTTTTTCTTCAAAGTGATTTCTACTTAGCTATCTTTTTAAGCAAGCAGTCACTAGGGTTGAAAGTGGCTTACAACTAGCTGGGGTAGATCACTTTTCTTTTCTGTTTTTTTTTTTTTTTTTTTGATCTTATGCACAAACTACTCTTGTGCTATAATGAAGAAACAAGCAAAGCAAAGCAACAATGCAAAGGACGAAATTAAAAAGGGTATACACGAACTGAATTTGTTTTTTTTTTTTTTTTTTTTAAACTAAGTGACTTTTGCTACCAATGAAACCAACTAGAAGCCAAATTAATAACAAGAAGAATGGGTAGGTCGAATTGATGGAATGCAATGACAGAAATCAGCAAGTATTAATCAAGCAATATGAATCGCAATCAATCATGCAACATGAATGAAAACTCATAAAACTGTAGGAAAAACAATTGCTAATCTAAATTGCAATACAACTCAACCAAATCAGCCAATAAACATGCACAAATCCCATAAAAATCTCCTAATTGGTAATTGCTTAGAAGGCAAGGAACAACTAAGGGATTTAGGGTTTGGGAGATCACGGCTGGATTAGGGCTCTTAGGGTTCGGTTCGAGGGTTTGGGTTTGGTAGGGTTTCGGACTAGGGTTTGCGAGAATTAGAGTTACCTAGGGTTTCTCGCAACTAGGGTTAGGGTTTGGGTTTGGACTGCCGCCAGATTAGGGTTAGGGTTAGGGTTGAGTTCTCGAAAAATTAGGGTTAGGGTTCGAGAATGAGGATGGCGAACTAGGGTTTGGCTAGTCCGAATTGGATGGGGGTGGTGTGGTTAGGCTCGGCTGGTGGTGAGTGGTGGTGCGGTCCAGACGAGCGACACCAGTTTGGTGTGGTGGTGGTGGTTCGTGGTGGTTGGGTGGCGGAAATATGGTGGTGGTGGTGAAAAATTCAATCTTTTGGTCTCAAAAATTCTAACTTTAGGTAAAGGTGGGATTTTTGGGATCAAAAATTGAATCAAATCAATTAGAAAGCAAATTAAAGGAAGAAATAATTACTTGGCGAGACGCTGGATTATGATACCACTTGATACGTGATTGCCCCGGAATCCTCCGTAGAAACCTCGTATATGACCCACACGATCCCGATCTTGCCTAGTAATCCCGATTCTCTCCTGAAATTGCTAACAAAGTCAATTGCTTGGAACACAAGTAATAAGAATTCGAATTGCTGAAATAACGAAACTGAATTGATAGGTTGAAGAAATCAACTTGATAGTTCAAACGGATTGGCTCTAACGCTAAATCCGATTGATTAACTAGTTTGATCTTTAACAATCACAACTAGAACAATCCAATTGACCAAGTCAACAAACCAATTTAAACAAACACAAATCAGATTCACGAGGGCGAGAGAGAAGAGAGAATTCGGTGATGAAGCTCTCGAATTAATGATGCACGAAATCAGATTGCAATGCTGGACACAAGATATTGTTTTTGGGCCCAAGAGATAGATTAAACCAATTTGGGTTTAATCTCTCTCAAGCTGATTTTTATTAATGAAACTGAAAAGTATTAATAGAGAATACAAAAGCTAATACTTGGGGAGCAAGGAAGGGGAGGTGGCCGGCCCTAGATGGGGAGAATGAGCCTCCTTTGCTTGCTTCCCAAGATATAATAATATCTAAATAAATCTAACTAGATTCCCTTAAATAAATAAATCATAGCTGAATTATTTATTTAAGGAAATAATCCTAACAACCTTAAAATATCTCTAACAAACTAAAAATATCTCTAACAACCAGGAGAGAGAAGATCAACCAACTAACACAAGCCTATTGGCTGATTTCTCTACATTATTTAATTAAGTTCACACGCCTATAATAAAATAAATAGATAGATATTTTCTCCATTTAGAATGGTCAAGTCAAAGGGTTGACTTTGACCCATATACCAATTTATCTCACCCGGTCACTTACTAAATTCAGCCCTAAAGTGAGACAAATTAATACATGTTTCTAAATAAAGAAATAGTGAATTTCGGCCCTCATATTATCAATCCATGGAATCCGGGCTCAATTGATGTCGAATGCACGAGACCCACTTCGCCTTGCTAGGCTCTTCAATAACCGCTGCCAATCGAACCAAGATCGCTGTTGTGCCTTGAGCAATCTTCTTAGCTCGACTTCTTGTGATTGGTCCGTCAGAAGGCACTCGAATCAACTCATCGACGTCGGTTTGAGACATTGCAGGCTTCACTGCATCACCAATCCCAAAATTCCATGCTTCGGTTGTAGTCATCAGCCCACTCGTCAAAGTCTTGGAGTCCACTATTATCCACTTCGATCGGCCTTATGGGGGTTTGATCTTGACTTCCCTCAATTAAGAGGTCACGTCATCAACCGTTTTATCCCCTCGTTTAGCCAAATCCTCAAACTTAACAAAATAACAATGCAAAAACAAAAGCATAAACAAAATATACATTGAAGATTGTTGGTTTTTAGGATATATAAAATGGAATAGTAAGTTGCATAAATAAGTTGAAGTTGAAGTCGGCCCTTGTAGATCCATAAGGATAGTCAAGGCGGTTTGAGTAGACCCCGAAGGGTAATCTCGTGAGTAGACCCCAAAGGGTAATCTCGTGAGTAGACCCCGAAGGGTAATCTCGTGAGTAGACCCCGAAGGGTAATCTCGTCGGGTGTAGACCGTAAAAGTAATCACCACAGACCCACATAAAACATTTTATTAAGTTGTCAGGATAAAGGCTACGAGTCACTCAATGAGATTAAGCTTTCCTTCAACATATATTGGCCCTATTCCATGCCAAGGGATTCTGCAATAACATTGTGAGATAAAACGTACCATATGAACAATAAACATGTTGGCAAGACATGTCTATCAATATAAACGTACCGTATTCGAGTTCCACGACTCCTCTTCATTCTTGACTTGAACAAAGTCGCTCTCCTATGACTCTTGCGGTTCTTCCTTCACTTGGACGAACTCGTCATGCCACGCTACTTGAGATTCCTTCTCCACTTGCACTCGTGAAGACCAATCCATGATACACACAAACTTTTCGTGTTTGATTTTACTCATGAAAACACACGACTACACCACTCAAGTCTCAACCGACTACTAGTGTAAACTTGCACCAAAACTTGTGTTTGTTTTTGGAAATTTCGTGTGGTCTCTCTTGTGTATCATAGGTCGAAATTGAAGGGATGTAATAGCAAAAATCAGCAAATACTAACAAGCAATATGAATCTCTATTGATCATGCAACATGAAATAAAAACTCATAAAAATTGTAGGAAGACAATTGCTAATCTTAATTGCAACACAACTCAACCAATTCAGCAAATAAACATGCACAAATCCATTAAAAATCTCCTAATTAGGTAGTTGCTTGGAGGGCAAGTAACAAGTAAGAAAATTAGGGTTTGGGATGCTCACGGCTGGATTAGGGTTCGACAGTTAGGGTTTGGTTCTAGGGTTTGGTGAAAGGTAGGGTTTCGGACTAGGGTTTACGAGAATAGGGTTAGGGTTTCTCGCAACTAGGGTTAGGGTTTGGGATTAGGGTTGGCCGCCAATTTAGGGTTAGGGTTAGGGTTTGCGCAAGGGTGGGTTGGCGAACTAGGGTTTGGTGGTGTCCGATTTAGATAGAGGTGGTGGGGTTAGTCTCTGTTGGTGGTGGTGAGATGAGCGGCGGTGGTTAGCGACACCAGTTGGTGGTGCCTGTGGTGGATCGTGATGAAGGTGTAGCGGAGATGTGGTGGTTGATGGTTAAAAAGTCAATCTTTGGTCTCAAAAATTCAATCTTTATGGAAAGTTGGGATTTTTGGGATCAAAAACTGAACCAAATCAATTAGAAAGCAAATTAAGGAAAGAAACAATTACTTGGCGAGACGTTGGATTATGATACCACTTGATACGTGATTGCCACGGAATCCTCCGTTAAAACCTCGTATATGACCCACACAAGTCCCGATCTTGCCAGCAACCTTGATTGCTCCCCAGTGAGATATTATTATTTTCTTAAATAAATAAATCAGCCATGATTTATTTTATTTAAGGGAATCTAGTTAGATTTATTTAGATATTATTATATCTTGGGAAGCAAGCAAAGGAGACTCATTCTCCCCATCTAGGGCCGGCCACCCCCCTTCCTTGCTCCCCAAGTATTAGCTTTTGTATTCTCTATAAATACTTTTCAGTTTCATTAATAAAAATCAGCTTGAGATTAGATAAACCCTAAGAAAGGTTTATCTTGTCCTTGGGCTCAAAAATAATTGTGTGTGCTTGCAATTTCGAAATTCTTCACCATCATCATTCCGACTTCTCTCTCTCTTCATCCGAAATTCAATTGTGTTTGTTTAAGTTTGATTCATTGCTTTATTCAGTAGGGGTTGTTCTAGAATTGATTGTTAAAGATCGTTCTAGTTAATCAATCAGATTTAGCGTTAGAGCCAATCTGATTGAACTATCAAAATTGAGTTTTTTCAATCTATCAAATTCGGTTCATTCAGATTCATTCAAATCAGTTTGGTTACTTGTTGTGCACGATTTCTTATATTGATTGCAAATTCAGGTTGAATCAAGGATTACTAGGCAAGATCGGGACTTGTGTGGGTCATATACGAGGTTTCAACGGAGGATTCCGGGGCAATCACGTATCACTAGGCAAACCTACAATGAAATCCATAGAAATGTCTTCCCAAGGTGAACTAGGAATAGGTAAAGGCTGGTACAAACCACGGGGGTGAAGTCTAGACTTAGCTTTAGCACAAACAACACAACTCTTGACAAATCTCAGCACATAATTACTCATTTTAGGCCAATAGTAATGTTCTTTTAAACCTTCTAAAGTCTTTTCTAAACCCCTATGTCCTCTTGATTCATGAACCTCTTTAGTTAGAAGCCTACGTATACTAGATGAAGGAATGCACAATTTACTAGCTTTAAACAAGTATCCTTCATTAATAAAGTAGGTATCTATTTCACCCCTACACATGCAATTCTTATAGATTTCAGCAAAGTGAGGATCACTAGCATATAATTCCCTAATCATTGCAAATCCAAGTATCTTAACATCACATTGGTTCAAGAGAACATACCTCCGAGAAAGGGCGTCAGCTACCACATTCTCTTTGCCTTTCTTATGTTTTACAACATAAGGAAAGGTCTCCATAAATTCAACTCATCTTGCATGTCGCCTGCTGAGTCTGGATTGGCCTTTCAAGTACTTCAAGACCTCATGATCAGAATGTATTACAAACTTCTTAGGCCACAAATAATGAGACCAAGTCTTCAAAACCCTTATTAAAGCATACAACTCTTTATCATAAGTAGGGTAATTCAACTCAGCCCCACTAAACTTTTCACTGAAATTTGCAATGGGTTTCTTGTCTTGCAAGAGCACGCCTCCTATGCCATGTCTAGAAGCGTCCACCTCTATCTCAAATGCTTTGGAGAAGTCAGGGAGTTGGAGCACCGGGGCGTGGCATAATCTGTCCTTCAAAGTGTTGAAGGCGTTCTCTTGTTGCTCCCTCCATTTAAAGGCTGTATCCTTCTTTGTAAGCTCGTGGAGGGGGCTGCAATTGTGCTAAAATCACGCACAAATCTCCTGTAGAAGCCAGCCAAGCCGAGAAATGATCTGACCATTGTTGGTATAGTCGGCTGGGGCCATTCTTTGATTGCCTTGATCTTGTCTTCATCTACCTTCAATCCACCTTTAGACACAACAAAACCAAGAAAAATGGTAGACTCCGAGCAAAAAGAACACTTTTTCAAGTTAACATAAAGCTTTTCTAACCTTAAAGTGTCCAAAACAGCCCTAAGACGATCTACATGTTCATGCATGGTTTTGCTATAGATTAAGATATCATCAAAGTAGACTACAACAAATCTGCCTAAGTATCTTCTTAAAACATGGTTCATAAGCCTCATAAAAGTACTAGGTGCATTAGTTAATCCAAAGGCATTACTAACCATTCATATAAGCCATACTTAGTTTTAAAGGCAGTTTTCCATTCATCCCCTTCCCTCATCCTAATTTGATGATACCCACTTCTTAAATCAATCTTAGAAAAGAAATTAGCACCATGCAATTCATTAAGCATATCATCTAATCTAGGGATGGGGTGACGGTACTTAACTGTTATTTGGTTGATCGCTCTACAATCAACACACATTCTCCATGTGCCATCCTTCTTTGGCACCAAAATCACCGGAACCGCGCATGGGCTGAGAGATTCACGCACATAGCCTTTGTCCATGAGATCTTGCACTTGTCTTTGAAGCTCAGCGGTCTCTTTTGGACTTGCTCTATAGGCTGCACGGTTTGGTAAAGAAGCGTCGGGCACCAAATCGATTTGATGCTCAATGCCTCTAATTGGTGGAAGTCCTTCTGGCAACTCTTCAGGCGTCACATCTTCAAACTCCTGTAATAGATCCTGTAGACACTTTGGAAGATGTGAAATATCTTGACTAATAATAAGTATCTCTTTCCTCATAAGAAGTAAACAATAAGAGTTAGGGAAAGAAATACTAGACTGATTCACTAGAGAGCGCCTTTCTACACTGCCTTTTAAGCCGATTTTTGGCTCTTTATGTAGGCGTTCTTTTTCCAGATCTGTAGCGCTCTGAGTTTCTGAATTTATCCCAAAATTTGAGGGAAAACGCCCGAGTGGTTTGGGAGATAGCCCCGTTGTTGTCTCAGCTGCACTGCTGGGAGTGTTGCTCAGCACTTTGGACGAATTTCGGCACTTTTCTCGGCGTTTTTCATTCCAATCAGTAGCTCCACCTGTGCTTGATGTTGTCCTAAAATTTGAGCCAGAATGCCCGGGTGGAGACTGGGAAACGCCGCTTGGCTTTGTCGACGCACCGGGCGCCGAACGCCGGGCCGCAGCTTTGGCCACTAATTCAGCCTCTTCTTTCTCTTCCTTGGCACGCCTAAGTGCCCTAGCTTGGTCTCTGCGTACCTGATCCTGTAAGACTTGTTAGGGCGACAATGGTAGAAGAGAAACTCTCCTCCCGTCATAGTTAAAAGAATAGGTATTAAGCATGCCATCATATATAACTCTCCTATCAAATAACCATGGTCTACCTAACAAGATATGAGTGCATTCCATGTTTACCACATCACACATAATATTATCCACATAATTGCCTATGGAAACACGGACTAAACACTAATGAGTAACAAGATTAGGACCATCTGAATCGTTAATTCAATTTAGACCATAACTAGTAGCCCTAGGTTGGGTTTTTAATTGCAAGTGATCAACTACCTTAGCATTAATAATGTTACAGCAGCTACCACTATCAATTATCATGCATAACACTTGATTCTTTACTGTACACCTAGTATGAAAAATATTTTCTCTTTGATCTAGCCTAGGTGTTTCTTGTAAAGTAAGAGTACGCATGGTTACCAAAGTTAGAGGTTGTTCGGTTGTATCTGGTTCAATGGCCTCCACGTCCTCCTCTTCTTGTCCATTGCTGTCCTCCTCCACTTGATATGGAGGTATATCTTCATCACTCACATATCCTCCATTAGTGGTGAGTAGCACTTGCTTCTGATTTGGACAATCCTTGGCATAATGACCTCTTCCTTGACACTTGTAGCACACTAAATCACGTGCCCTAGGCTGGTTTGGAGGTCCATTGTTGGAACGCCTTTGGCGTTGAAAACCTGTTGGTTTAGGTGAGCTAGAAGCTCCCTTTTGCTGCATAGAAGGGTTAGAAGAATAAGAATTGGAATTTGAACTAGGATTAGAACCATACCTTTTTGGTGTATTCCAAGCTTCCTTCTTCCTTTGTTGTTGCTCATAGAGTAGTTGGGCTGAATGTACTAAGACATTGAGATCCTTGATTTATTGAATCTCCAATGTGTCTTTAATGCTTTGATTCAGTCCAGCCATGAACTGGGTCCTTAGAGACCGTTGGGAATGATGAATCCCCGCTTTAAAACTCAGATCCTCTAGCTCATTGAAGTACTCGGTTGGAGACTTGGTGCCTTGTTTGCAAGTTACAACTTTCAATCTCATGTGCTCGGTATGCTCTTCAGGCACATATTTCTTCCTCATTACAAACTTCAGCTGGCCCCAAGTTTCAATTGGTTCTAATGCCTTTCTAATTTGATCCTCCTTCATTCTAAACCACCGATTTCTAGCGGTCCCAATAAAGTGGATGACAACAATAGCAACTTTCTCACATTCTTCATATCCCATGTGATCTAGAATGAAATTTGTAGCTTGTTCCCATTCCAGATACTTCTCCGGATTAAGCTCTCCGTTGAATGGCTCTATCTTGATCTTTATATCACGTTTCCCAATCTGATTTAGAGCTTGGTTAACGGTGTTGTTGTTGTTCGGCCTTTGTACTCCATAAGCTGGTGGGATATCCTCTACAACCTCAGCTTGGTTATAGAAATCATCTAGGGGAGGATGTCATGGGCGCCTTTCTTCCCCGGGATAGCCATACGTCACATCATCAAAAGATTTGATGTATTGTTGATATTGTTGATGAGTGGCTTGAGGATACCGGTTTTGTGGCTGATTATAGAATTGTTGATGAGTAACCGGTGGAGTCCTCGACCCGATGCCTCTTCCTCTACCTCGGCCTGCTGTGGGGGAGTAGTGAGCCGGGGGATCATTATCTTTGTTGTAGCTAGCAAGCACATCATGCTCTTCATCAACTAGTTGTTGCTTGCCTTTGTCGCTACCCGAGGCCTGATTTGGGTCACTTGTAAGATCGACTGCAGGGGTGCTCTTACGACTTGCTTGAGATGAATCAATCAACATTGCAAGTTGCTCCTCTAAACGCTTTATTTGTGGAGCCAATGCAGCCGTGGCCAGTTCTACAGCTCGAGCCTGGCCATCTCGTACACCATCACTAATGGACAACCTAATGAAGTCGATTGCCTCCTTAGTGAGGTTCAATTCAGTTGGGTTAGTTTCTGATGGAATCACCATTGTTCCTGAAACAAGCAAGAAAGTAGGGAGAGTAGTGTGTTCTAAAGCAAATCACAACAAGCAAATACCACACCTTGATCCAAAACTTGCCTCAAAGCAATCCAATCAACTTAATTCAGTTTTTGGGCTGATTTGAGGGAGTAAAATGGGTAGATAAAGTGTAGGTATGGAATACTAATGATAAATAAAGGAAATATGGAGATTAAGCAAATGGCAAGTATGCAATAAGACAAGCAATGCAAATAATCCCTTCTATGAGCTCTAAAACACATGCAATCTCTCAATTGACTCTATGCAAGTTAATAAAGCCAAAATTCAGCATGCAAGGACAGAAAATATGGTAGGCTTAGTGACTTTATTTCGTCATTCTTTTTCTTCAAAGTGATTTCTACTTAGCTATTTTTTTTAAGCAAGCAGTCAATAGAGTTGAAAGTGGCTTAAAACTAGATGGGGTAGATCACTTTTCTTTTCTGTTTTTTTTTTACTTTATGCACAATCTACTCTTGTGCTAGAATTGAGAAACAAACAAGCAATGCAATAATTGAATGCAAGGAAAAAAATGAAACTAATCTGATTTTTTTTTTAAACTAAGTGACTTTAAACTACCAATGAAACCAACTAGAAGTCAAATTAACAAAAGAAGAAGGGGTAGGTCGAAATTGAAGGGATGCAATAGCAGAAATCAACAAATACTAACAAGCAATATGAATCTCTATTGATGATGCAACATGAAATAAAAACTCATAAAAATTGTAGGAAGACAATTGCTAATCTTAATTGCAACACAACTCAACCAATTCAGTAAATAAACATGCACAAATCCATTAAAAATCTCCTAATTAGGTAGTTGCTTGGAGGGCAAGTAACAAGTAAGAGAATTAGGGTTTGGGATGCTCACGGCTGGATTAGGGTTCGACAGTTAGGGTTTGGTTCTAGGGTTTGGTGAAAGGTAGGGTTTCGGACTAGGGTTTACGAGAATAGGGTTAGGGTTTCTCGCAACTAGGGTTAGGGTTTGGGATTAGGGTTGGCCGCCAATTTAGGGTTAGGGTTAGGGTTTGCGCAAGGGTGGGTTGGCGAACTAGGGTTTGGTGGTGTCTGATTTGGATAGAGGTGGTGGGGTTAGTCTCGGCTGGTGGTGGTTAGATGAGCGGCGGTGGTTAGCGACACCAGTTGGTGGCGCTTGTGGTGGTTCGTGATGAAGGTGTAGCGGAGATGTGGTGGTGGATGGTTAAGTCAATCTTTAGTCTCAAAAATTCAATCTTTGTGGAAAGGTGGGATTTTTGGGATCAAAAACTGAATCAAATCAATTAGAAAGCAAATTAAGGAAAGAAACAATTACTTGGCGAGACGCTGGATTATGATACCACTTGATACGTGATTGCCCGGAATCCTCCGTTGAAACCTCGTATATGACCCACACAAGTCCCAATCTTGCCAGCAACCTTGAATTCGATCCTACAAAGCTTCTAATTTAGTTTTCTTCTTGCGCAAGTAATGGAGAATTACGAAAATTGAATATGATCAAACTGGTTTGAACACTTTAGTTTGAATAAAAAGAGATAGTTCAATTGGACTGGTGATCTCACACAAAAGCATGCAACAAATCCCTTAAAATCTCCTAGATGGGTTATTACTTGGAGGGCAAGCAACAACAAGGAATTAGGGTTTGGTGATCTCGGCTGAGGGCTAGGTTAGGGTTTGCGGATTTGGATCTAGGGTTTGGGGAATTGGTAGGGTTTGAACGAGGGTTTACGAGAATAGGGTTAGGGTTTCTCGCTACTAGGGTTAGGGTTTGGGATTAGGGTTTGGGTTCGAACTACGGTCTAGCCGCCAATTTAGGGTTATGGTTACGAGGCTGGGGTGGGCGAATTAGGGTTAGACTAGTCCGAATTGGATGGAGGTGGTGTGGTTAGGCTCGGCTGGTGGTGAAGGGTGGTGCGGTCTAGACGAGCGACACCAGTTTGGGGTGTTGGTGGTGGTTCGTGGTGGTTGGGTGGCGGAAATATGGTGGTGGTGGTGAAAAATTCAATCTTTGGTCTCAAAAATTCAAACTTTAGGTAAAGGTGGGATTTTTGGGATAAAAAACTGAATCAAATCAATTAGAAAGTAAATTAAGGAAAGAAACAATTACTTGGCGAGACGCTGGATTATGATACCACTTGATACGTGATTGCCCCGGAATCCTCCGTAGAAACCTCGTATATGACCCACACAAGTCCCGATCTTGCCAGCAACCTTGATTTCGATCCTACAAAAGCTTTCAAAGTAAGAAACTTGCGATCCAAGTAACACAAAAACGAAACTGATTGATTGAAGTCGAATTGGATAATTGAAGAAGTCAACTTTGATAGTTCAATTGGATTGGCTCGATCGCTAAATCCAATTGATTAACTAGAATGATCTTTAACAATCAATTCTAGAACAATCTAAATTAACTAGATCAATCAAACAACGAAGAGAGAGAAAGAGAACTCGAATTCTGGTGATGACGAATGATGATGATGAATCTCGAAATTGCAAGCACACAAACACAATTATTTTTGAGCCCAAGGACTAGATAAGCCTTTCTTAGGGTTATCTAATCTAAAGCTGATTTTTATTGAATGAAAATGCAAAGTATAAATAGAGAATACAAAAGCTAATCCTTGGGGAGCAAGGAATAGAGGTGGCCGGCCCTAGGAGAGAGAAAATGGCCTCCTTATCTTGCTTCCCAAGATATAATAAAATATCTAATAAAATCTATCTAGATCCCCTTAAATAAAATAAATCATAGCTGATTTATTTATTTAAGGAAACAACCTAACAAACTCAAAATATCTCTAACAAACTAAAAATATCTCTAACAACCAGGAGAGAGAAGATCAACCAACTAACATAAGCCTATTGACTGATTTCTCTACATTATTAAAATAAATAAAAATCGTTCATAATAAAATAGATAAGATATTTTCTTCAATTTAGAATGGTCAAGTCAAAGGGTTGACTTTGACCCATATACCAATTCATCTCACCCGGTCACTTACTAAATTCAGCCCTAAAGTGAGACAAATTAATACATGTTTCTAAATAAGGAAATGATGATTTTAAGCTCTCCGTTGAATGGCTCTATCTTGATCTTTATATCACGTTTCCCAATCTGATTTACAGCTTGGTTAACGGTGTTGTTGTTGTTCGGCCTTTGTACTCCATAAGCTGGTGGGATATCTTCTACAACCTCAGCTTGATTATAGAAATCATCTATGGGAGGATGTCATGGGCGCCTTTCTTCCCCGGGATAGCCATACGTCACATCATCAAAAGATTTGATGTATTGTTGATATTGTTGATGAGTGGCTTGAGGATACCGGTTTTGTGGCTGATTATAGAATTGTTGATGAGTAACCGGTGGAGTCCTCGACCCGATGCCTCTTCCTCTACCTCGGCCTGCTGTGGGGGAGTAGTGAGCCGGGGGATCATTATCTTTGTTGTAGCTAGCAAGCACATCATGCTCTTCATCAACTAGTTGTTGCTTGCCTTTGTCGCTACCCGAGGCCTGATTTGGGTCACTTGTAAGATTGACTGCAAGGGTGCTCTTACGACTTGCTTGAGATGAATCAATCAACGTTGCAAGTTGCTTCTCTAAACGCTTCATTTGTGGAGCCAATGCAACCGTGGCCAGTTCTACAGCTCGAGCCTGGCCATCTCGTACACCATCACTAATGGACAACCTAATGAAGTCGATTGCCTCCTTAGTGAGGTTCAATTCAGTTGGGTTAGGTTCTGATGGAATCACCATTGTTCCTGAAATAAGCAAGAAAGTAGAGAGAGTAGTGTGTTCTAAAGCAAATCACAACAAGCAATACCACACCTTGATCAAGCCAAAACTTGCCTCAAATGGCAAGTATGGGAGAAAATGGCAAGTATGAGCTCTAAAACAATACCACACCTTGATTAAGCAAATGGCAAGTATGCAACAAGACAAGCAATGCAAATAATCCCTCTATGAGCTCTAAAACACATGCAATCTCTCAATTGACTCTATGCAAGTTAATAAAGCCAAATTTCAGCATGCAAGGACAGAAAATATGTTAGGCTTAGTGACTTTTATTTCGTCACTCTTTTTCTTCAAAGTGATTTCTACTTAGCTATCTTTTTAAGCAAGCAGTCACTAGGGTTGAAAGTGGCTTAAAACTAGCTGGGGTAGATCACTTTTTTTTTTTTTTTGACTTTATGCACAATCTACTCTTGTGCTAGAATTGATAAACAAGCAAAATAATGCAATAATTGAATGCAAGGGCAAAAACGAAACTAATCTGATTTTTTTTAACTAAGTGACTTTAAACTACCAATGAAACCAACTAGAAGCCAAATTAACAAAAGAAGAAGGGGTAGGTCGAATTTGATGAGATGCAATGAAAGAAATTAGCAAATATCAAACAAGCAATATGAATCTCTATTGATCATGCAACATGAAATAAAAACTCATAAAAATTGTAGGAAGACAATTGCTACTCTTAATTGCAACAAAACTCAACCAATTCAACCAAAGCATGCAACAAATCCCTTAAATCTCCTATATGGATTATTACTTGGAGGGCAAGCAACAACAAGGAATTAGGGTTTGGTGATCTCGGCTGAGGGCTAGTTTAGGGTTTGCGGATTTGGATCTAGGGTATGAGGAATTGGTAGGGTTTGGACTAGGGTTTACAAGAATAGGGTTAGGGTTTCTCGCAACTAGGGTTAGGGTTTGGGTTCGAACTAGGGTCTAGCCGCCAATTTAAGGTTAGGGTTACGAGGCTGGGGTGGGCAAATTAGGGTTAGACTAGTCCGAATTGGATGGAGGTGGTGTGGTTAGGCTCGGCTGGTGGTGAGGGGTGGTGCGGTCCAGACAAGCGACACCAGTTTTGAGCGACCTAGTACCTGTATGAGACTCATGAATCATGTTCTTAGAGATTTTATTGGTCAGTTTGTTGTGGTTTATTCTGATGATATTCTAATATATAGCCGCACACTTAAAGACCATGTCATGCATATTAAACAAGCTTTATGCTAACTTTGGCAAGTGCCATTTTTGCTCCGACCATGTTGTGTTTCTTGGCTTTGTTGTGAGTAAATATGGTGTGCATGTTGATGAAGCCAAAGTGAACGCCATACGAGAATGGCCCACGCCAACTGCAATGACGCAAGTAAGGAGTTTTCTTGGGCTGGCCAATTTTTATAGGCGTTTTGTGAGGGACTTTAGCACCCTTGCATCACCCTTAAGTGAACTTATCAAGAAGAACGTGCCCTTCAAATGGGGCATTGCCCAAGAGAAAGCTTTCAACACTCTTAAAGAGAAGCTACCAACGCTCCTTTGTTCGTATTGCCCGATTTCTCCAAGACTTTTGAAGTAGAGTGTGATGCTTCGGGAGTTGGCCTAGGAGGCGTACTCATGCAAGAAGGCCGTCCCATTGCATATTTTAGTGAGAAGCTGAGTGGTGCCGAGCTGAGGAACCCCACTTATGATCAAGAGCTTCTCGCCTTGGTTCGTGTGCTTAAAACATGGGAGCATTACTTGTTACCCAAGGAGTTTGTTGATACAAATCAAGGGAGGATCCAAGCGAATGATTCGTTGAAGACGAATGTAGGCCAAACACCAAGACCTTTACTAAGGTCCCGAGCATTCAAGTTCAAGAAGGTTTTCATGGATTTGATATTATCCTTTGATAATGTTCATCAATGGCGTCCAAGGCCACCAAGGAAGAGGATAAAGTCTTGAAAGTTCGAATAGTTAAGAGACCCGTCAAATTAAAAACAGTGCTCAGTAAAATGGTCATAACTTGAGATAGAAAGTTTATCTCAAGTCCTTTCAAATTGCGTTGGATAGATAATTAAAAGATCTACAACTTTGTAGTTTACGTCGAAAGCAGAATCCAAGAGCAAGGAGCCGAAATTTGCGATTTACTGAGAGTTGTTCAAGTCTTACGGGAATCTTATCTTTAGTTTTAATTTTATCTATTTCTAGATATTATATTTATGATAATTTCGGCCATAGGAGTTTCTTAGGGCTGAAATATATCTTGCTTTATTATTATTATTTATATTTTTTTGAGTTTTAGGATTAGCTTTTTAGTTTTCTTATCTAAATAAGTCAAATATTTATCTATTTGATTTAATTAAGATAAGGGGACATAGATAGATGTTTTTTTATATTATTATATGTTATCTTGGAAAAAAAGAAAATGACCTTTCTACCCTTCTAGGGCTGATCTCCTTGACTTATTCTCCAAGACAACTCTACCTTGTATTTTCTTTAAATAGTTTTGTTATTCATTCAATAAAAATCAGCTTGAGAGAGATTAAACCCAAATTGGTTTAGTCTATCTCTCGGGCCCTTAAAAATTCAGATTTCTTGTGTGATTAATTGCATTGAAATCCACCTTGTTTTAATTCCAAATTTCAGATTTGAGTTTATAGAATCATCAATTTGATTGTTCTAGTTGGATTGTTAAAGATCTCAACTAGTTTGTTAATTTAAATAGTGTTCGAGCCTTTCAATTGAACTATCATCTTGAGAAGTTCTATTCGTTCGAATCTCCCTTCTCTTACTCTTCAATTTCTGATTCGTTCTTTGTTCCATGTGTGTCATGTACAAAGATGCCTATTCAACCGAAACTCAGTCATGATGACTACAATGACCCTCTACAGGCTTGGGTTGAAACTTCTCTCAATCCTTGGTTTGGCGCATAGAGGCGCAACTCGCAACACTAATGAAGATTTTTCCACCAGTCCAAAAAGAAGTCCACAAAGTTGATCAAGATGAAGACATCACTATTGCAAAGCTTCCTGACATAGTAATTGCTCCCTATAGGTGTGGTGAACCAATAGTCTTAGAAGAAGTCTATCAAGAGCACCCTACTCTTGATGAAGAGCCATTGGTCATAGACACCGCATCAAATTCAGTCATGCAAGTTGTTGCAATGCCTAGCTCGGATACTTCCACGGGTTTGTCTCTTTCTGATTTCAAATTATTAATTGTAGAGCCATCGCCTTCATCTATCAGAACCAAGCATCGACCCACCATTGTGCGTAGTTCACTAAATTCTTTCGCTACTCCTTGGATGGATGCAACACCTAATGTTTCTTCATGCTTGCCATTTCTACTTCAAGAAGAAGAGACTACTGATGCAGTGAAGCCTGCCATGTCTCAAACCGACGTCGATGAGTTGATTCGAGTGCCTTCTGACGGACCAATCACAAGAAGTCGAGCTAAGAAGATTGCTCAAGGCACAACAACGATCTTGGTTCGATTGGCAGCGGTTATTGAAGAGCCTAGCAAGGCGAAGTGGGTCTCGTACATTCGACATCAATTGAGCCCGGATTCCATGGATTAATAATATGAGGGCCGAAATGCGCTATTTCTTTATTTAGAAACATATATTAGTTTGTCTCACTTTAGGGCTAAATTTAGTAAGTGACCGGGTGAGATGAATTGGTATATGGGTCAAAGTCAACCCTTTGACTTGACCATTCTAAATTAAAGAAAATATCTTATTTATTATTTTATGAACAATTTCTATCTATTTTAATAATGAAGAGAAATCAGCCAATAGGCTTATGTTAGTTGGTTGATTTTCTCTCTCCTGGTTGTTAGAGATATTTTCTCTCTCCTGGTTGTTAGAGATATTTTTAGTTTGTTAGAGATATTTTAAGTTGTTAGGATTATTTCCTTAAATAAATAATTCAGCTATGATTTATTTATTTAAGGGAATCTAGTTAGATTTAATTAGATATTATTATATCTTGGGAAGCAAGCAAAGGAGACTCCCTCTCCCCTTCTAGGGCCG
Organism: Fallopia convolvulus; assembly: GCA_964016875.1. NCBI lineage: Eukaryota > Viridiplantae > Streptophyta > Magnoliopsida > Caryophyllales > Polygonaceae > Fallopia > Fallopia convolvulus. The sequence goes on from OZ024720.1 coordinate 39,357,608, forward strand.
GCCAGCCTTCCTCCCTTGCTCCCCAAGTATTAGCTTTTGTATTCTCTATAAATACTTTTCAGTTTCATTAATAAAAATCAGTTTGAGATTAGATAAACCCTAAGAAAGGTTTATCTAGTCCTTGGGCTCAAAAACAATTGTGTTGTGTGCAATACTCGGCCGATCATCATCATCATACTCTCGATCTCTCTCTCTCTTGTGTTGCTAAATTGGTTTGTTGATTTAGTCAATTAGATTGTTCTAGTTGTGATTGTTAAAGATCAAACTAGTTAATCAATTGGATTTAGCGTTAGAGCCAATCCAATTGAACTATCAAGTTGATTCCTTCAACCTATCAATTCTGCTCGTTACTTCAATTTTTCGGATCTGTTTGTTACTTGGAACGCAAGTCTCTTACTTTGAAAGCTTTTGTAGGTTTGAATCTTAATTGCTGGCAAGATCGGGTTCCTGTGTGGTCAAATACGAGGTTTCTGAGGAGTATTCCGAGGCGATCACGTATCAAGTGGTATCAGAATCCAGCGTCTCGCCAAGTAATTGTTTCTTTCCTTAATTTGCTTTCTAATTAATTTGATTCAGTTTTTGATCCCAAAAATCCCCCCTTTACCTAAAGTTTGAATTTTTGAGACCAAAGATTGAATTTTTCACCACCACCACCATAATTCCGCCACCACGAACCACCACCACCACCCCAAACTGGTGTCGCTCTAGGGCACCGCACCACCCCCAGCCCTGTCCGAACCCACCTCCACAAACCCTAGCCAAATCGGAGACCCTAAACCCTAGATCGCACTCCACCCTTCTCGTAACCCTAACCCTAAATTGGCAGCCTAGCCCTAACCCTAACCCTAATTGGTGGCCAAACCCTAATCTGAAACCCTAAACCTAGTTCGAACCCTACCAATCCCTCAAACCCTAGATCCAAATCCACAAACCCTAACCCTAGCTCTCAGCCGAGATCACCAAACCCTAAATTCCTTGTTGTTGCTTGCCCTCCAAGTAATAACCCATCTAGGAGATTTTAAGGGATTTGTTGCATGCTTTTGGTTGAATTGGTTGAGTTTTGTTGCAATTAAGAGTAGCAATTGTCTTCCTACAATTTTTATGAGTTTTTATTTCATGTTGCATGATCAATAGAGATTCATATTGCTTGTTTGATATTTGCTAATTTCTGTCATTGCATCCCATTAAAATCAACCTACCCCTTCTTCTTTTGTTAATTTGGCTTCTAGTTGGTTTCATTGGTAGCAAAAGTCACTTAGTTTAAAAAAAAAAAAAAAAAAGAGGTTCGTATATACCCTTTTAATTTCGTCCTTAGCATTGTTGCATTGCTTTGCTTGTTTCTTCATTATAGCACAAGAGTAGTTGTGCATAAAAATCAAAAAAAAAGAAAAAAAAAGAAAAAAAAAAAAGAAAAGAAAAAGTGATCTACCCCAGCTAGTTTTAAGCCACTTTCAACCCTAGTGACTGCTTGCTTAAAAAGATAGCTAAGTAGAAATCACTTTGAAGAAAAAGAGTGACGAAATAAAAGTCACTAAACCTACCATATTTTCTGTCCTTGCATGCTGAATTTTGGCTTTATTAACTTGCATAGAGTCAATTGAGAGATTGCATGTGTTTTAGAGCTCATAGAGGGATTATTTGCATTGCTTGTCTTATTGTATAATTGCCATTTGCTTAAGCTGCATATTTCCTTTAAAATCATTAGTATTCCATACCTACACTATATCTACCATTTTACTCCCTCAAAACAGCCCAAAAACTGAATTAAGTTGATTGGATTGCTTTGAGGCAAGTTTTGGCTTGATCAAGGTGTGGTATTGCTTGTTGTGGTTTACTTTAGAACACACTACTCTCTCTACCTTCTTGCTTGTTTCAGGAACAATGGTGATTCCATCAGAACCTAACCCAACTGAATTGAGTCTCACTAAGGAGGCAATCGACTTCATTAGGTTGTCCATTAGTGAAGGTGTGCGCGATGGCCAGGCTCGAGCTGTAGAACTGGCCACGGCTGCATTGGCTCCACAACTAAAGCATTTAGAGGAACAACTTGCAATATTGGTTGATTCATCTCAAGCTAGTCGCAAGAGCACCCCTGCAGTCGATCTTACAAGTGACCCAAATCAAGCCTCGGGTAGCGACAAAGGCAAGCAACAACTAGTGGATGACGAACATGATGTGCTTGCTAGCTACAACAAAGATAATGATCCCCCGGCTCACTACTCCCCAACAGCAGGCCGAGGTAGAGGAAGAGGCATCGGGTCGAGGACTCCACCGGTTACTCATCAACAAGTCTATAATCAGCCACACAACCGGTATCCTCAAGCCACTCATCAACAATATCAACAATACAACAACTCTTTTGATGATGTGACGTATGGTTATCCCGGGGAAGAAAGGCGTCCATGGCATCCTCCCCTAGATGATTTCTATAACCAAGCTGAGGTTGTAGAAGATCTCCCACCAGCCTATGGAGTACAACGGCCGAACAACAACAACAACGTTAACCAAGTTGTAAATCAGATTGGGAAACATGATATAAAGATCAAGATAGAACCATTCAATGGAGAGCTTAACCCGGAGAAGTATCTAGAGTGGGAACAAGCTACAAATTTCATTCTAGATCACATGGGATATGAAGAATGGGAGAAAGTTGCTGTTGTTGTCATCCACTTTATTGGGACCGCTAGAAATTGGTGGTTTAGAATGAAGGAGGATCGAATTAGAAAGGCCTTACCACCAATTGAAACTTGGGGCCAGCTGAAGTTTGTAATGAGGAAGAAATATGTGCCTGAAGAGCATACCGAGCACATGAGATTGAAAGTTGTAACTTGCAAACAAGGCACCAAGTCTCCAACCGAGTACTTCAATGAGCTAGAGGATCTGAGTATTAAAGCGGGAATTCATCATTCCCAACGGTCTCTAAGGACCCAATTCATGGCTGGACTGAATCAAAGCATTCAAGACACATTGGAGATTCAACAAATCAAGGATCTCAATGCCTTAGTACATTCAGCCCAACTACTCTATGAGCAGCAACAAAGGAAGAAGAAGGAAGCTTGGAATACTACAAAAAGGTATGGTTCTAATCCTAGTTCAAATTCCAACTCTTATTCTTCTAACTCTTCTATGCAGCAAAAGGGAGCTTCTAGCTCACCTAAAACAACAGGTTTTCAAGGCCAAAGGCGTCCCACCAATGGACCTCCAAATCAGCCTAGAGCACGTGATTTAGTGTGCTACAAGTGTCAAGGGCGAGGTCACTATGCCAAGGATTGTCCAAATCTAAAGCAAGTACTTCTCACCACCAATGGAGGATATGTGAGTGATGAAGATATAACTCCAAATCAAGTGGAGGAGGATAGTATTGAACAAGAAGAGGAGGACGTAGAGGCCATTGAACCAGAATGCACCGAACAGCCTCTAACTTTGGTAACAATGCGTACTCTTACTTTACAAGAAACACCTAGGCTAGATCAAAGGGAAAACATTTTTCATACTAGGTGTACAGTAAAGAATCAAGTGTTATGCATGATAATTGATAGTGGTAGCTGCTGTAACATTATTAATGCTAAGGTAGTTGATCACTTGCAATTAAAAACCCAACCTAGGGCTACTAGTTATGGTCTCAATGGAATTAATGATTCAGAAGGTCCTAATCTTGTCACCCATCAGTGTTTAGTCCGTGTTGCTATTGGTACTTATGTTGATGACATTATGTGTGATGTAGTAAACATGGAATGCACTCATATATTGTTAGGAAGACCATGGTTATTTGATAGGAGAGTGATTTATGATGGCATGTTAAACACCTATTCTTTTAACTATGATGGGAGGAGAGTTTCTCTTCTACCTTTGTCTCCCCAACAAGTTCTACAGGATCAGGTACGTCGAGATCAAGCTAGGGCACTTAGGCGTGCCAAGGAAGAGAAAGAAGAGGCTGATTCAACGGCCAAAGCAGCGGCCCGGCGTTCGGCGCCCGACGCGTCGACAAAGCCAAGCGGCGTTTCCCAGTCTCCACCCGAGCGTTCTGGCTCAAATTTTGGGACAACATCAAACACAGGTGGGGCTACTGTTTGGGACGAAAAACGCCGAGCAAATCACCCTAAATCGTCCAAAGTGCCGTGCAACAATACCAGCAATGCATCTGGGACGAAAACTGGGCTATCTCCCAATCCACTCGAGCGTTTTGGCTCAAATTTTGGGAGCAATTCAGAGACTCAGAGAGCTACAAATATGGAAAAAGAGCGCCTACAGAAAGAGCCAAAAATCGGCTTGAAAGGCAGTGTAGAAAAGCGCTCTCTTGTGACTCAGTCTAGTATTTCTTTCCCTAACTCTTCTTGCTTACTTCTTATGAGGAAAGAGATACTTATTATTAGTCAAGATATTTCACATCTTCCAAAGTGTCTACAGGATCTATTACAGGAGTTTGAAGATGTGATGCTTGAAGAGTTGCCAGAAGGCCTTCCACCAATTAGAGGCATTGAGCATCAAATCGATTTGGTGCCCGGCGCTTCATTACCAAACCGTGCAGCCTATAGAGCAAGTCCGGAAGAGACCGCTGAGCTTCAAAGACAAGTGCAAGATCTCATGGACAAAGGCTATGTGCGTGAATCTCTCAGCCCATGCGCGGTTCCGGTGATTTTGGTGCCAAAGAAGGATGGCACATGGAGAATGTGTGTTGATTGTAGAGCGATCAACCAAATAACAGTTAAGTACCGTCACCCCATCCCTAGACTAGATGATATGCTTGATGAATTACATGGTGCTAATTTCTTTTCTAAAATTGATTTAAGAAGTGGGTACCATCAAATTAGGATGAGGGAAGGGGATGAATGGAAAACTGCCTTTAAAACTAAGTATGGCTTATATGAATGGTTAGTAATGCCTTTTGGATTAACTAATGCACCTAGTACCTTTATGAGGCTTATGAACCATGTCTTAAGAAGATACTTAGGCAGATTTGTTGTAGTCTACTTTGATGATATCTTAATCTATAGCAAAACCATGCATGAACATGTAGATCATCTTAGGGCTGTTTTGGACACTTTAAGGTTAGAAAAGCTTTATGTTAACTTGAAAAAGTGTTCTTTTTGCTCCGAGTCTACCATTTTTCTTGGTTTTGTTGTGTCTAAAGGTGGATTGAAGGTAGATGAAGACAAGATCAAGGCAATCAAAAAATGGCCCCAGCCGACCACACCAACAATAGTCAGATCATTTCTCGGCTTGGCTGGCTTCTACAGGAGATTTGTGCGTGATTTTAGCACAATTGCAGCCCCCCTCCACGAGCTTACAAAGAAGGATACGACCTTTAAATGGAGGGAGCAACAAGAGAACGCCTTCAAAACTTTGAAGGACAGATTATGCCACGCCCCAGTGCTTCAATTCCCTGACTTCTCCAAGGCATTTGAGATAGAGGTGGACGCTTCTGGACATGGCATAGGAGGCGTGCTCTTACAAGACAAGAAACCCATTGCTTATTTTAGTGAAAAGCTTAGTGGGGCTGAGTTGAATTACCCTACTTATGATAAAGAGTTGTATGCTTTAATTAGGGTCCTGAAAACTTGGTCTCATTATTTGTGGCCCAAAGAGTTTGTAATCCATTCTGATCATGAGGCCTTGAAGTACTTGAAAGGCCAATCCAGACTCAGCAGGCGACATGCAAGATGGGTTGAATTCATGGAGACCTTTCCTTATGTCGTGAAACATAAGAAAGGCAAGGAGAATGTGGTAGCTGACGCCCTTTCTCGGAGGTATGTACTCTTGAACCTATGTGATGTTAAGATCCTTGGATTTGCAATGATTAGGGAATTATATGCTAGTGATCATCACTTTGCGGAAATCTATAAGAATTGCATGTCTAGGGGTGAAATAGATACTTACTTTATTGATGATGGATACTTGTTTAAAGCTGGAAAATTGTGCATTCCTTCATCTAGTATACGTAGGCTTCTAACTAAAGAGGTTCATGAATCAAGAGGACATAGGGGTTTAGAAAAGACTTTAGAAGGGTTAAAAGAACACTACTATTGGCCTAAAATGAGTAATTATGTGCTGAGATTTGTCAAGAGTTGTGTTGTTTGTGCTAAAGCAAAGTCTAGACTTCACCCCCATGGTTTGTACCAGCCTTTACCCATTCCTAGTTCACCTTGGGAAGACATTTCTATGGATTTCATTTTAGGTTTGCCTAGAACTAGGAAGGGTAGAGATTCTATCTTTGTAGTGGTAGATAGATTTTCCAAAATGGCTCACTTTATTCCATGTCACACGACTGATGATGCTGTGCATATTGCTGATTTGTTCTTTAGGGAAATTGTCAGATTGCATGGCATTCCTTGTTCTATTGTGTCAGATCGTGATGCTAAATTTTTGAGTTATTTTTGGAAGAGTCTATGGTCTAAATTGGGAACTAAATTGCTGTTTTCTACCTCATGTCACCCACAAACTGATGGGCAAACGGAAGTTACTAATCGAACGTTAGGGGTTTTACTTAGAACTATGCTTAAAGCTAACCTCAAACATTGGGAAGATGTTTTGCCTTTTGTGGAGTTGCTTATAACAGGTCAATCCATTCAGCCACAAAGATGACCCCTTTTGAGGTTGTTTATGGGCTGAATCCGAGGACGCCAGTGGATATGACGCCTCAGCCATACAAGGGAAAAGAGAATTTTGAAGCTAACAAGAGGTCTGAGTTTGTGAAGAAGCTACATGAGAGGACGAAGATGCACTTGGAGAGGAAATCCATGAAGTACAAGGCCCATGCTGATAAGGGTCGGAAACAGGTTATCTTTGAAGAAGGAGATCTTGTTTGGGTGCATCTAAGGAAGGAAAGGTTCCCAAATCAAAGGAAGAACAAGTTAGATCAGAGAGGAGATGGACCATTTCGTATCATCAGGAGAATCGGCCCTAATGCATATCATGTTGACATGCCTGGTGAGTATGGTGTCCATCCAACTTTTAATGTGGCTGATCTATCTCTTTATGTGCCAGATTTTGATTCCGACGTCGAATCAGAGACGATTCGAGCTCAAGTGGAGGAGAATGATGCAGTGAAGCCTGCCATGTCTCAAACCGACGTCGATGAGTTGATTCGAGTGCCTTCTGACGGACCAATCACAAGAAGTCGAGCTAAGAAGATTGCTCAAGGCACAACAGCGATCTTGGTTCGATTGGCAGCGGTTATTGAAGAGCCTAGCAAGGCGAAGTGGGTCTCGTACATTCGACATCAATTGAGCCCGGATTCCATGGATTAATAATATGAGGGCCGAAATGCGCTATTTCTTTATTTAGAAACATATATTAGTTTGTCTCACTTTAGGGCTGAATTTAGTAAGTGACCGGGTGAGATGAATTGGTATATGGGTCAAAGTCAACCCTTTGACTTGACCATTCTAAATTAAAGAAAATATCTTATTTATTATTTTATGAACAATTTCTATCTATTTTAATAATGAAGAGAAATCAGCCAATAGGCTTATGTTAGTTGGTTGATTTTCTCTCTCCTGGTTGTTAGAGATATTTTCTCTCTCCTGGTTGTTAGAGATATTTTTAGTTTGTTAGAGATATTTTAAGTTGTTAGGATTATTTCCTTAAATAAATAATTCAGCTATGATTTATTTATTTAAGGGAATCTAGTTAGATTTAATTAGATATTATTATATCTTGGGAAGCAAGCAAAGGAGACTCCCTCTCCCCTTCTAGGGCCGGCCAGCCTTCCTCCCTTGCTCCCCAAATATTAGCTTTTGTATTCTCTATAAATACTTTTCAGTTTCATTAATAAAAATCAGCTTGAGATTAGATAAACCCTAAGAAAGGTTTATCTAGTCCTTGGGCTCAAAAACAATTGTGTTGTGTGCAATACTCGGCCGATCATCATCATCATACTCTCGATCTCTCTCTCTCTTGTGTTGCTAAATTGGTTTGTTGATTTAGTCAATTAGATTGTTCTAGTTGTGATTGTTAAAGATCAAACTAGTTAATCAATTGGATTTAGCGTTAGAGCCAATCCAATTGAACTATCAAGTTGATTCCTTCAACCTATCAATTCTGCTCGTTACTTCAATTTTTCGGACCTGTTTGTTACTTGGAACGCAAGTCTCTTACTTTGAAAGCTTTTGTAGGTTTGAATCTTAATTGCTGGCAAGATCGGGTTCCTGTGTGGTCAAATACGAGGTTTCTGAGGAGTATTCCGAGGCGATCACGTATCAACTACCCCATCCTTTTTGTTGGAGAAGAACATTGAGGAACTCGATCAAATGGATTCGAGGACGAATCCTTTTAAAGGAGGAGAGGATGATGTGATCCACCCCGAGGTCAATCAAGATTCCGCTTCAAGCTTGTGTCGTCACTCTCGAGGCTCATGTTCAATTCCGTTTGCATCCAAATCTCTAATATATGTGAGGGATATATTTTTTTATTGTAAATATTCAAGATTTTTATTATTATATGAAAGTAATACAGATGTAGTAGGTAAGGTGGTAGGTGAGGTGGTAGGTAAGGTGGTGGTAGGTGAATGTGAACACGAAGGGTTGTTTGCAACCCCATTTTGGGTGCCTATTTATAGGCATTTTGTTTCTCTTGTTTAAACATGTTTGAAACCTAATGAAAATGAAGCTTTGAGTTTTTCTTTGTAGTCTTGATCCACTCGTCCTTAAGGCTAGTGAATCCCCTTGGTTTGTGAGTCATATCGAGCCATCTTCAAGGATCCATTCAAGGTGAGTCATATCCTTATTTGAATCCATAGTTTGTGGTTTTGGAGAGTGAGTCATATCTCTCTAATTTCACATCCATATCCATCACTTCATCTTATAAACAAACCCATCCCATTTGAATCCCCTTCCATTTCCACTCCATCAATCTCATTCAAACTTCCATCGAAATCTCTCCTCGGTGGATTCTGCAACACCTCAGTAAAATCAACATAACTCTCAATCTACTCATCACCTGGCTCTCATATTTTGAGGACTTCAACTAGACTCGTATATCTAACTCCTCGAGTTGGAATCACGAAATTCGGAGTCCGGACCAGGGAGAACCATCCAGTTGAAGACACAGACCAGTTTTATTGGGGTGTGTTGTCGAATTCCTTGGAAGTCTAGGGGCCTTACCTTGCACTGTGGACGTCACGATCCTTGATTCTCATCATTTGGTATCAGAGCTACGCAAGGTAAACGCTCAAAAATTGGTCAAAATTTTATCTTATTAGAAGTTGCAAGCAAAAAGAAAAAAAAAGAAAAGAAACGAATGATTTCCTTCCAAAGCTTGGACCAACTTATCACTATCAAGTGTCCCATGGAAATGATGCGGATATTACAAGAGGATTCCCCCTATTTTGAAGACCCGCCCCTTTGGGATGAGCATTTGCAAGGAGGGGAGGTCGTTTCGATTGAAGTGGACGCCATGCACCAAGATCCACAACATGATCCTACTCTTATTCTACTTCCGTGTGAGGAGGAGTATGTTGAAGTAGAGGACATTGTAGAGTCATCGCCTTCATCTATCAGAACCAAGCATCGACCCACCATTGTGCGTAGTTCACTAAATTCTTTCGCTACTCCTTGGATGGATGCAACACCTAATGTTTCTTCATGCTTGCCATTTCTACTTCAAGAAGAAGAGACTACCCCATCCTTTTTGTTGGAGAAGAACATTGAGGAACTCGATCAAATGGATTCGAGGACGAATCCTTTTAAAGGAGGAGAGGATGATGTGATCCACCCCGAGGTCAATCAAGATTCCGCTTCAAGCTTGTGTCGTCACTCTCGAGGCTCATGTTCAATTTCGTTTGCATCCAAATCTCTAATATATGTGAGGGATATATTTATTTATTGTAAATATTCAAGATTTTTATTATTATATGAAAGTAATAAAGATGTAGTAGGTAAGGTGGTAGGTGAGGTGGTAGGTAAGGTGGTGGTAGGTGAATGTGAACACGAAGGGTTGTTTGCAACCCCATTTTGGGTGCCTATTTATAGGCATTTTGTTTCTCTTGTTTAAACATGTTTGAAACCTAATGAAAATGAAGCTTTGAGTTTTTCTTTGTAGTCTTGATCCACTCGTCCTTAAGGCTAGTGAATCCCCTTGGTTCGTGAGTCATATCGAGCCATCTTCAAGGATCCATTCAAGGTGAGTCATATCCTTGTTTGAATCCATAGTTTGTGGTTTTGGAGAGTGAGTCATATCTCTCTAATTTCACATCCATATCCATCACTTCATCTTATAAACAAACCCATCCCATTTGAATCCCCTTCCATTTCCACTCCATCAATCTCATTCAAACTTCCATCGAAATCTCTCCTCGGTGGATTCTGCAGCACCTCAGTAAAATCAACATAACTTTCAATCTACTCATCACCTAGCACTCATATTTTGAGGACTTCAACTAGACTCGTATATCTAACTCCTCGAGTTGGAATCACGAAATTAGGAGTCCGGACCAGGGAGAACCATCCAGTTGAAGACAGACCAGTTTTATTGGGGTGTGTTGTCGAATTCCTTGGAAGTCTAGGGGCCTTACCTTGCACTGTGGACGTCACGATCCTTGATTCTCATCATACACTTATCCCATCAATAAAACTACAAAAAAAAATCAGTTTGTTCCAATTCTTGTTCTTGACGTCTCGTGACCAGAATTTGGTAGTAAGCCGATCCTAATCACATCAATTATCACCAATTCGTTTTCTTTCAATTCAAATTTGATTTGTTAATTTGATTAATTAAGTTAGTTCTAGTTTGATTGTTAAAGATCTTTAATTATCTTAACCCTTCAAATCAGATTCATTCTCATTCATATTTCAAGTTTCTTGTTCATCAAGTTATTAAATTTGAAGGCAAATCAGGTTGAAAAGAGAATTACTTGTCAAGATCGGGCCACAACTGATAGCGATCAAAGGACCATGAAGAAGATGCTTGCAAAGAAGGTGTTTAAGAGGCTAAAACCAAGACCTTTCCCAAGGTCTCGAGCATTCAAGTTCAAGAATAAATTCAAGGAATTGATCTTATTTGTTGAAGATATTCATCTATGACGTCCAAGGCCACCAAGGAAAAGGATGAAGTCTTCAAAGTTCGGAAAGTTAAGAAACCCGTCAAATAGAAAACAGTGCTCAGTAAACTGGTCATAACATGGGCTAGAAAATTCATCTCAAGTCCATTAAGTACTCGTTGGAACGATAATTAAAGGTTCTACAACTTTGTAGTTTACTTCAAATTCAGAATCCAAGAGCAAAGGGCCGAAAACTGGGTTTTACTGAGAGTTGTTCAAGTCTTACGGGAAACTTAAATTTCTATCTTTATTTATTTTATTTATGAACGATTTTCTATTTTAAATAACGTAGAGAAATTCAATCAATAGGCTGATATTAGTTGGTTGAATATTCTCTCTCCTGGTTGTTAGAGATATTTTTAGTTTGTTAGAGATATTTTCTTAATTAAATAAGTCAGTCATGATTTATTTAATTAAGGGAATCTAGATAGATTTAATTAGATATTTTATTATATCTTGGAAAGCAAGACAAGGAGGCCTCATCTATCTAATTAGGGTCGGCCATGTACTTGACTTGCTCTCCAAGGATTAGCTTTTGTATTCTCTATTTATACTTTGCACTTTCATTCAATAAAGATCAGCTTGAGAGAGATTAAACCCAAATTGGTTTAATCTATCTCTTGGGCTCCAAAAACAACAATCTGTGTTTGCTTGCAATTACCATAGTCGATCATCACCTTCATAATTTCGAGAATTCTCAATCTCTCTCTTTCGAATCTGGTTTTTTAGTTTAGTCAATTAGATTGTTCTAGTTGTGATCATTAAAGATCAAACTACTTAATCATTCGGATTTAGCGTTAGAGCCAATCCGTTTGAACTATCAAAGTTGATTCATTCTATCAATCAGATCGGTTCAATTTCATTCATTCAAATCAGTTTCATTGTTACTTGCATCACAAGGAGTTCTAAAGTTGAAAGCTTTTGTAGGTTTGAAGTGTTTACTGGCAAGATCGGGATCCTGTGTGGTCAAATTCGAGGTTTCCGAGGAGCAATCCGAGGCGATCACGTATCAACAACAAGACCGAATTGTCATCATCGAGCAATCGAGGAGATAATTCCGTATCAAGTGGATTTCACACCTCAGCCATACAAGGGAAAAGAGAGCTTTGAAGCTGACAAGAGGGCTGAGTTTGTGAAGAAGCTACATGAGAGAACTAAGATGCACTTGGAGAGGAAATCCATGCAATGTATAAAGCCCATGCTGACAAGGGGCGAAAACAAGTGATCTTTGAAGAAGGTGATCTTGTTTGCGTGCATTTTAGGAAGGAAAGGTTCCCAAATCGAAGGAAGAATAAGCTAGATCATCGTGGAGATGGACCGTTCAGAATACTCAAAAGAATCGGCCCTAATGCTTATCATGTCGACTTGCTTGGTGAGTGTCCATCCGACATTTAATGTGGCTGATATTTCTCTTTATGTGCCAGATTTTGATTCTGACGTCGAATCAGAGACGATTCGAGCTCAAGTGGAGGAGAATGATGTAGTGAAGCCAACCATGTCTCCTACCGACATCGATGAGTTGATTCGAGTGCCTTCTGATGGACCAATAACTAGGAGTCAGGATAAGAAGATTGCTCACGACACAACAACAATCTTGGTTCGATTGGCAGCAATTGTTCAAGGGTCCACCAAGACAAGATGGGTCACTTGCATTTTACATCAACTAAGCCCGGATTCAATGGATTAATTATATGGGCCGAGTTTCACATCCTATTTCCTTATTTAGAAACATGTATTAGCTTGTCTCACTTTAGGGCTGAATTTAGTAAGTGACCGGGTGAGATAATTTTTTAATGGGTCAAAGTCAACCCTTTGACTTGACCAATCTAAATATGGAAAATTTCTTTATTGTTTTTATTTATAGAACAATATAATTTCAGTTTTAATAATGTAGAGAATCGACCATAGGCAATTTGTTAGTGGTTGATATTCTCTCTCCTATGTTTTATTCTTTGATGGCCGGATCAATGGAAGGGATGATGGTGCAAAGAGATCGCCAAGAGAAACCAAGGAATTCCGACAACAAACACCTCGTAAACTGACCCGTCTTCAACTGGCTGGATCTTTCTTGTCCGAACTCGGAATTGAGTGATTCCAATTGCAGAAGTTAGATCTATGAGTCTTGTTTAACCCCTCAAAATTTCAGACCTAGATGATGAGTAGATTGAAAGATATGTCGATTTTACTGTGGGGGTGCAGAAACCACCGAGAAGGATGATGGATCGAAATGGGGAGAACAAGGGGACATGGATGCTTGACAACTTGGATATGACTCACCAAGCTCTCAAACAAACTAAGATGCCCAAATTGTCGGATATTACTCACCAACAACTTGAACAACGAGAATTGAACGAATGAAATACAAGAACAAGAACTTGAATTGAAATTGCAAGGGAAAGTAAGCAATAAGAGAGTATTTCCGTCCAAATCTCCGGGAGAAAGGAGGCCAAAAATGGGCCTTATAACCCTAATGCCACGCCTCTCTCAACTAAGCCACCCTCACTTCTCTCTAATTACATAAAACACCCTTAAATTTCAAGAAATTCAACTAAAAACCCTTAACAAAACATAATTCAAGTTTTAGCACTAGTCGAACCAATAGTCATAAGAACACTCCAACCTTCACCGTCATTAGCCATCGAAAACTTATGAGCCATGAGCTCCTTCTTGATTTTGTCTAGTATAGACTTAGCTAGGGCTCGTGTGATGCGCCCAAGATAGGGCATGGCTCCTTGTCTCGGCTTCTTAGCGCCTCGAACATCGTCTTTGGTTGCTTGTCCAAGTATTGGCTCCCCTTTATCGTGCAGATTGGCCTTGTCTTTATGGCTAGAATCTTCATTGAAATTATGGGGCCATGACTCGGTAGATGGAATCACATCATCATCCTCCCCTTCAAAAAGATTCGTCCTTGAATCTATCAAACCTTGTGAGCTCAACAAAGATGGTAGGGCTTCTAGCTCCCTTGGTGTGGCATTCTCCTTAACAAAGAAATCCTTCTTGGCCTCCACAAGAAAGGGAATGTAATCACCGCTTGGAGTGACTAAAACAGCTTTGTCCTCCTCATGGAGCAAGAAGGGCAAACATGAAGGAATCATAGGAAATGCATCCATCCATGGTGTCGCCAACGAGTTCATGGAGCTAGGAGTGATGGTAGGACGATGCTTGATTTTAGGAGACAATTCCACAACTTTCTCCTCTTCTGGCAATATGTGCATCAATTCTATTGGACACTTGATGGTAATGAGTTGTTCCAATCCATAGAAAGGAGTCTCTCTTTTTGGTTGTTCTACGTCACTCATCACTCTTTGTTGGAAGGAAGTCTCCTCCCCTTTACAAGGGGTCGTCCTCGAACCTTGATCCTCATCTCGTATCTCCTTGATCTTCAACACTTGAGGCACTTGTGGCCTCTCGTCCAGCCCTAGGATTCGGCGCTCCAAGGCATCCATGCGTGTCTCCATAGCTTCCACAGATTGTTGCAAGGATTGTTGAAAAGATTGTAACATGGCAGCCGCCGAGTTGGAGAACTCCTCATCAAACTTTTGTTTTTCTTTTTCATCACCTACACTTGTCATCTTCGTGTGGCTTTGATACCACTTGATGGCCGGATCGAAGGAGGGGATGATGGTGCAAAGAGATCGCCAAGAGAATCCAAGGAATTCCGACAACAAACACCACGCAATCTGACCCGTCTTCAGCTGGATGGATCTTCCTTGTCCGAACTCTGAATTGAGTGATTCCAAAACGATAATTTAGATCTATGAGTCTAGTTTAGTGCTCAAAATATGAGACCCAAATGATGAGTGGATTGAAAGTTATGTCGATTTTACTAAGGTGGTGCAGAAACCACCGAGATAGATGATGGTTCGAAGTAGGTAACAAGGGATATGGATGCTCGGAAACTTGGATATGACTCACCAAGATCTCAAGCAAACTAGGATGCCCGAATTGTCGGATATTACTCACCAACAACTTGAACAACGAGAATTGAACGAAGCAAAACAAGAAACTTTGAATTGAAAATGCAAGCAAAGAGAACAACAAGTTTTCGTCCAAGTCCAAGAGAGAAAGGAGGCCAAAAACAAGCCTTATAACCTTAAAGCCACGCCTCTATCAACAATTCAGCCATAACTCCTCTCATTATTACATAAAACAACCCAAAAGTTTAAAGAAAAGCTCTTAACGAAACATAAGTCAAGTTTGTGCACTAGTTTCACCAAAAGTCAGAAGAACATTCCAACCTTCACTGTCGTTAGCCATCGGAAACTTATGAGACATGAGCTCCTCCATGATTTTGTCTAGTATTGACTTAGCTAGGGCTCGTGTGATGCGCCCAAGATAGAGCATGTCTCCTTGTCTCGGCTTCTTAGCGCCTCGAACATTGTCCTTGATTGCTTGTCCAAGTGTAGGCTGCCCTTTATCATGCACAATGGACTTGTCTTTAGGGATGGAATCTTCAATCAAATAATGGGACCATGACTCGGTAGATGGAATCACATCATTCTCTTTTAGATATTTTATGTTTGTTAGGATATGAACAAATTTAGTTAGAATGCATAAATAATTAACCTATTTAGGCGTTTGTAATCAAACATAATTTTTTAGGTTTTTATTAAGTATAAAAATCCTTTTTTTTTCTCTCACCTCCTCAGATTCTCTCCCCATATGCTGAATTTCTCTCACCTCCTCACGAGCTTCTCTCTCTCCGTAGATTCTCTCTCGATTGCACTTCAAATTCAGAAAATTGATTCCACGTTTTCACATCGATTCGATGCGCTACGGGATCCATCTGATCTCCTCTTCAATCTCGATGAACAACAACAACAGATCAGGCACCAATTACAAACGAGCGTCAGATCTGACGGTGAAAATCCCTTTCTCTCCTTCGCCTCCTCCGACGACGAGGAAGAGGAGGAACCGCTGGAGGCGTAGTCGGTGGCACCGTGGTGGAAACGGCGGTGCCTGGCGTTGCTGAGTACTATGGCACCGACAAGCTCTTGTCGTACGTTTTGAGTTAAATTCGTTGCTACTTCCGCGAAGGCATCACGCGTTGTGGATCGCCGTCGTGACGGAGGAGGAGGCGGTGGAAGCGGCTCAGGAGGAAGTTGCGCCGGTCAGGGGGAGGTGCACACAGAAGTGGACGCCAGAGACCAGATCCAGCACCGAAGCCCTAGCAACGCCGACATCGACCACCACAAATAATTCTCATGGAAATCCGAAAATGTCTCGGCCTCTCGAGTAATTGATCCGATCCTTGCTTTGATTTTGTACTTTTTTCTTCCTGTACTGGTGACATTGCATTCCTTCCTAATTTCCCCTCTAGACTAGAGCCTCGTCAATAATTATGCTAGTTGTTGGATGCCATTAAAAATCGCATTATGTGCTAGTTTGAACACAGATGATATTGAACCCATTTTAACAATGCAAGTGAATGAGTGGAATATAATTGAACGGCAAAACACTTTGTCAAACAATCTCATTGATGTCTTTCATTTTAAACTTGCTCTAGGAAGTTTTTTGCAGTATATACTCAACACCATATTACCAAATACCATTGAGCTTCATTTGCAACATGGACTATGTGGAAAAACCATTTTCCAATCATGAAAGGCATTGGAGTATCAAAGTTTTCGCAACACCATTTTATGTGCATATACACAGTGGTGTAAATATATCTTTTTTTATACTCCACAGGCTATTAAAATTCAATCACCTCCAGTGTGTAACCTGAAAATTTTGTCCTAATAAGTACTTTACTTTTTTGAGAAGATAAAATTAGCTCTTTTATAGAAACACAGATTGGATACATCTAATAAGCAAAATAAGCAATCATGAAAGAATCTCTTGCAATAATGTCCTATAGCCAATGTTTTATTGCTTATAGACGTGTGTTGATCTTACAGTCAGTCCCAATATAGTTTTCATAAATTGTGTATGGAATGTAAAATGCTTTGAATGTTCAATTGTTAAAAATGAGGATTTGGCAGCACTGCATGTATTAAATTTTTAACATTAAGAAATAGATTTTTTCTAGATCCAATAACCAAGTTGTGACTTTTGAGACTCATTTTGTTGAATTTGAATTAGGGTTCATGAATTAGGGTTCATTATTAGTTTGTTGGGTCTCTTCCTTTGCATTCTTGGTTAATTGATTTTACTGATCTTGTAATATTCTGATGATTATCATGCTACTATTGAATGAACGTGAATAAAGGGAATGAGGAAAAAGAAAAAAAACATGAAAGGAGCTAGAGAAGAAATTGAAAAAAAGAGAACTATATGTCATTATAATTTTGATTTTGATCAGCTGAGGTGATACATATAAAGAGATCTTGAGGTGCATTCTGAAATGGTGACACTTTTGCCATCGTGTGGCATGATCTGTACAAGTCCAAGGATGAGGAGCATAAGAAAAAGGTCGAGTCCAAGAACGCCCTTGAGAACTATGCTTACAACATGAGGAACACAATGTAGGACGAGAAGATCAGTGGGAAGCTTGGCCCAGATGACAAGAAGAAGATCAGTGGGAAGCTTAGCCCAGATGACAACATGTTGGATGTGTGCTCTATTCATTATAATCACTTAATTTAGGCGACTTCAAAACCCCATGCTATTAATGTATTGGAGTACTAAATAAAAGTTTGATACTATTATGTTAACACACGTTTGAGTTTGTTTGCTAAACTAATTTTCAGCTACTTTTTGGAGCAATAGGGTTAAATAAGACTCATTTTTGCTCTATCATTATTCAATATTGTACACATAGTCATAGAGATCCTGTTGTTGGTTCACTGACTTCTTAAACTGCTAGATATGTATGATATATTGAATTTCTGCTCTATCCGTATAATTTATAAAGCACTACGCACAATGTTTTGAAGAGAAACTAAGAGAGTCAGGGAGAAAGAAAGGTTGATAGACCCCAAAGGGTTCACTGCAATATATACACTCTATTACAATAGCATCAATTATTGAAGATAATATTAATAAAATGAGCAGCTTTTCAAGCGCTAACATTATAAAACTATGATCCTTTTTGGTTTAAAATAAATTAATCAAAGCTCTTTAATGCGTGCACAATTAGGTTTAGCATTCATTCAAGTATAGAGGTACTACAACTACTACATATGTACAAATAACTTAATAAATAATATCTTCAATTTTTTATGACACTTGATGACGGTTGATTGTCATCAATGTCCTTTTGATGACAAACAAATCAATGTCATCAAGGTTTTTTTATGACACTTGTTTGTCATCAAGACCCTTTTGATGACAAACAAATCAATCAAATCGAACTGTCATCAAGTAGTTATGATAATTGATGACAATCGAACCGTTATCAAATAGCGATGATGATTGATGACAATCGAACTATCATCAAGTAGAGATGACATTTGTAATGATAGTTGATGACAATCAAACCATCATCAAATAGTGATGACAATTTATGAAAAGTGATGACAGTTTATGAAAAAATCGTATGTGATGACACATATTTGATGACACTTTGAATAATGATACTAAAAATTATATGTGATGACACTAAAAAATTAAACGTGATTATAAATATTTGATGACAACTTTTTTTTATTTGTGATGACAATTGTTTTTTTATGTGACAAATATTTTTATGTAATGATGAGATTTGATGACAACTATTTTTTGTGATGATGATAAAAACGAACAAACTATAAGTGATGACAGTTTGATGACACTTGATGACTGTTGTTTGTCTTCAAAACCCTTTGATGACACTTGTTTGTGATGTGTCCCAACCTAGGCCACATCATGATTTGATGCCGATGCCACCTCTTCTTGGACCCATTACAAGAAGCCGTGCTAGACTCCTCATGGACCACCTCCAAGCTGGATTAGCCACCATGGCTGCGCCACCAAGCCACCAAGAGACCGTGATCACATCGCTTCAAGTTGATGTCTCACTTGGTGCATTGAACGCACTTAAGGACCCCTTCCAAGTGGCTCAATTACTCCACCATAATCAAAGTTCATCTTCCATTAATGCAAGCAGCCAAGAAAGTGATCAAAACTCTTCATAAATCAGCCGTCTCTTCACCTACTCCATTCAAGTGAAGACTCTTCAATTTTCCCTCTTAATGGCCGAATTTAGGAGCCTTTTGGCTGGCATTTCGTGGCCTATATTAAGCTATAGTTCCTATGTATTATCAGATCATCTTTTGCTTGAAACTCTAGAACTAAAGTCGAGTCTTTGGCTTGCAATTGCTTGGGGCGTCCAACCAAGTGACCTTTCTCCTTTGTGTGTTTATCAAAGGATTGGCCAGATTCGTTGGGTGTGTTTATCTCATTCGAATTTGCCTTTGTTTGGTTTTTGTTTGGTGAGTTTATCCACACAAACATCAAACACCTATCCCATCAATAAAACTACAAAAAGTCAGTTTGTTTTATCTTTGAATTTGCGGGATTCTACAACCAACTTCACTTGTTCGAACTTGGAGCAATCAAAGGAGTCAATTTTATCTTCACATCCACTCATTCGAACCAGTTGCAAGGCGATCCAAGTCGGGACTCATCATGTGGTATCAGAGCTAGTCGAGTGAGTTCCTCAAGTTGTGGAGGTACGAATTGCTTTCTCTCCTTTTGGTTTATGGTTGCTCATTTGTGCCTTTCTTTAAGCCAGCCAAAAACCCATGAATTTTCCTTGAGATGTTGTTGCATTTTGTTGCTGGAAACTGAAATTTTGAATGCTTCAATATCATTCATCATGGCCGAAAATAATGTGGGGGAAGACAACACCCCTTTAATGCAGCAGCTTGATTGCAACCTTTCCTTTCCATGCATTCAATTCAACTTGAGTGCTCTTAAAAATCAGCTGAATAAATGCAACTCTTCTTTTCCTGCTTTTAATTCTCTTGGCTGTTGAATTATCACCTGATTTATAGCCACTTTATTACCGAATTTAATCAGGAGATGTGTAGTGAAAAGCCACGGTTAAATTTGTAAAAGGCCACCGATTATTTCTGAGTGTTTAAGTTCGAATTTTAACAGCCTATTTTCGAACTTAAAAAAAAAAAAAAAAAAAAAAAAGGAGAAAAGTTCGTTTCGGATTATTAAAAAAAAAAATCAGTTGTGTTCTCTAGATCAAAGGTATTCTTGTTCCTTGTTGTTCACTTGCTGAGTTACTCTTGTTTTGTCTTGATCCTTTCTAGCCAAACCTTTGAGCAACTAAGACTGAATTGGGGGTTTGCAAATACTCGTCCACAAGCTCACTTGGCTTGTCTTTGATTGCTACCTCTGTTTTGTCTCGAATTTGTGGTTGACTCTTGTATTTCTAATTGTGTTTTGTGCTTGGCAGATTGCAACTCCCTTGTGTGTGTGTGAGACGAGTGCCACAAAAAGTGTCAAACACGAGTCAGTCCGATTACTTATTTACTTGCTTTGAGTGTGAGTGGGAGACATTGTGTGAGGTTTGAAAACTTGATTGAACCACCCGGTGTCTTTCAAGTTAACAGAGGGAGTTTTGGAGCTGTGTGAACGGAGTGTACAAACTAAACACATTGTGTGACGAGGGTGACATTTGGTGAGGCTACAAGTTGTTCTTTCCCCTGGAAAGTTCAGCAAACGAGGGAGTTGAAGTTGTGAATGAGCCTCAAAGATTTTTGTCTTTCTTGAGTCAAACACAAGTGTGTCTTTAGCTTTCACTAACACTCACTTTTTCCTTGTTTCTTAGCTTTGTTATAACGCAGACTTTAGCACAAGAAAAGACAAGGAAATGAATGAGGAGGAGACAAGTCGTCCCATTACTTTGGGAGATTTGCAACGTATGTTTACTCAAGTTCGGGAGGAGAGCAAATCTGATGTCAAGGAAGCTTATGAACATGCCCGGACTGAGTTGCTTCGGGTGCTTGACGAAAGACTTGAGCAAAGATTAGGAAGCACTCAAGTGCAAGTTGATACCTCAGGAAATAGCGTGGAGGTTGGCCAACACACGCCTCCAACCGTTGTTCCTACAGCCCCGGAAGGCCACCCTCATTTTGAGGTTGGACAACCCTCTAACCAAGTAGAATTGCCACCGGTTTCTATGGCCAACGTCACCAGCGACATGGCACATCTTGGGGTAAGACATGGTCCATCTTATCTTGGAGATAACCCAAATGATAGCCCTTACTATGGGTACCAAGGTATGCATCCTCCTAACTTTCAAGCAAGGCGTAATTTAGTGCGCCAAAATCCAGCACAAGCTGCACCATTGCATGTGCCGCGCCGTGTGCTTAATTTGCCTAATGCGCGCCAAGATCAAGGGCGTTATCTTGATCAAATGCAACAGAACTACGGTTACGATGACCGTAGACAACAACCGAGGGATCACCATTATGGTGTTAAGCTCAACATCGAGCCCTTCGCTGGCACATCCGATGCCGAAATCTATCTAGATTGGGAGTCAAAAACTGAGGCTATCTTTGATTATTATAACTATCATGATGCACAAAGAGTGGCCGTAGCTACCATTCATTTTACAGATTTTGCATACTCATGGTGGCAAGAAGAGAAATCCGAGAGGGAATATGTGGGTGAGCAACCCATTACCACTTGGGCTGAGCTTAAAGATGCCATGCGCCAACGGTTTGTGCCCGAGGACTACCTTGATCGTGTCCAAGTCAAACTGGAGCGTGTGAGACAAGGAGCTCGAACACCCGATGAGTATTACAAGGAGCTGCGCCAGTTAGTGTACCGTTCCCGAGTACGTTTTCCGGAGAGGTATGTGGTTTCCAAATTCATAGGTGGTCTCAATTTGGATTTGGCTACTTATGTGGAAATGCAGAGATTTGGAACTAGCGCACCTATAGAGGACGTTCTTCACTACACCAACCAAGTTTACCACAACTTGCAAAAGAGGAAGGGAGGTGGAAGTGGACGAGTGTGGGGCCAAGGCACAACTGGTTCTTCACAACCCTACAAGAAGAGTGAGTCCCGAGACTCCAAAAATGAGGTCAGCCGAGTACCACCCAAGAAAGAGGCGTCTTATACTCCAGCCAAACCCAAAGATGAAGATAGCACGCGCACCCGCGACGTAAAGTGTTATAAGTGCTTGGGAAGAGGCCATTATGCTCGTGATTGTCCCACAAAGAAGCAAGTGCTTCTCAACAAAGTAGGAGAGTACGAATCTGAGGATGAGGAGCAAGTCGAGGACGAAGGAAACAACGACATCAATGAAGAAGAGATTGATCTGGTTCCCGTAACCGGTGAGTGTTTTGTTGTTCAACGTACTCTTCTTAATTGTGAAATTCCTAACGTACCTTCGCAGCGAGAGAACATCTTTCACACACGATGCTTCATCCAAGGCAAAGTGTGTAGCGTGATAATTGATGGAGGGTCGTGTAGTAACTTGGTTGATTCTGAAGTGGTGAGACGTTTCAACCTCAAAACCCAACCTCGTAAGGTTCACTACTCATTGCATTGGCTGAATTCCAACGAACCCGTCATGGTGAAGGAGCAAGTCAAGCTCAAGTTTTCCATTGGACAATATGAGGATGAAGTTCTTTGTGATGTGGTTTCCATGACAGCGTGCCATCTACTACTTGGCCGTCCTTGGCAATACGATAGGGCTGTGATTCATCAAGGCGTTTCTAATGAGTATCTCTTTCACATGGAAGGCAAAAAGTACACTCTTCATCCTTTGGCTCCTCATGAAGTAACGGCTGATCAAGAAGCTAATGAGCTAAGGAGAAGGAGCAACAACAAGAAGATGGAGTTAAAGGCGTTTGAGGGAAGCTCCAAGCATTTAATGGTGGCTCGAGGCAAAGAGATCACCAAGGCAATTCAGGGAAGGCAAATGTGTTTAATTCTCCTTTTTAAGGATCATCTTTTTGTTGACAATGATTTGGTTGATCTACCTCCTAGTGTGTCTTCTTTATTGCAGGAATTTGAAGACGTCTTCCCCGAGGATATTCCAAGTGGGCTTCCGCCTATACGTGGAATAGAACATCAAATCGACTTTGTGCCCGGAGCCACACTGCCCAACCGAGTTGCATACCGCACCAATCCAGCCGAGGCCAAAGAATTGCAAAAGCAAGTGCAAGACCTCTTAGACAAGGGATACGTGAGGGAAAGCTTGAGCCCATGCGCAGTTCCGGTGATTTTGGTGCCAAAAAAAGATGGGAGCTGGCGCATGTGTGTAGATTGTCGTGCCATCAACAACATCACCGTCAAATACCGCCACCCCATTCCGAGGCTTGACGACATGTTGGATGAGCTACATGGGTCCAACCTCTTCTCCAAGATTGATTTGAAGAGTGGATACCATAAGATTCGAATGAAGGAGGGCGACGAGTGGAAAACTGCGTTTAAGACCAAACAAGGACTTTACGAATGGTTAGTCATGCCCTTTGGTTTAACGAATGCACCTAGTACCTTTATGAGACTCACGAATCATGTTCTTAGAGCTTTTATTGGTCGTTTTGTTGTGGTTTATTTTGATGATATTCTGATATATAGCCGCACACTTGATGACCATGTTATGCATATTAAACAAGTTCTAGAGGTGCTTAGGAAGGAAAAGCTTTATGCTAACTTTGGCAAGTGCCATATTTGCTCCGACCATGTTGTGTTTCTTGGTTTTGTTGTAAGTAAATCAGGTGTGCATGTTGATGAAGCCAAGGTGAATGCCATACGAGAATGGCCCACGCCAACCTCAATGACGCAAGTAAGGAGTTTTCTTGGGTTGGCCAGCTTTTATAGGCGTTTTGTGAGGGATTTTAGCACCCTCGCATCACCCTTAAGTGAACTTACAAAGAAGAATGTACCCTTCCAATGGGGCGTCTCCCAAGAGCAAGCTTTCAATGCTCTTAAAGAGAAACTCACCAACGCTCCTTTGCTGGTTTTGCCCGACTTCTCCAAGACCTTTGAAGTAGAGTGTGATGCTTCGGGAGTTGGCTTAGGAGGAGTACTTATGCAAGAAGGCCGCCCCATTGCATATTTTAGTAGGAAGCTGAGCGGTGCCGAGCTGAGATATCCCACGTATGATCAAGAGCTTCTAGCCTTGGTTCGAGTGCTCAAGACATGGGAGCATTACTTGTTACCCAAGGAGTTTGTCATACACTCCGATCACGAGGCTCTCAAGTACCTTCACGGTCAAGCGAAACTGAACAAGCGTCATGCCAAATGGGTTGAGTACATCGAGTCATTTCCTTATGTAATCAAGCACAAGAAAGGGAGGGACAATGTGGTGGCTGATGCTCTCTCTAGAAGGTACACTCTAATTTCATCTTTAGATGCTCGCATGCTAGGTTTTACATTCATGAGGGATTTATATGCTACTGATTTGGATTTTGGTGAAACTTATCTTGCATGCTCTAAGGAAGGTAGTAAAGATCGATACTTTATCCATGATGGCTACCTATTTAAGGGTGATAAGTTGTGTATACCGAGTAGTTCTACTCGTAGATTACTTGTGCATGAGGCCCATGGGGGAGGGTTAATGGGACACTTTGGCATTTCTAAAACTTTGACCATGCTTAAAGAACATTTCTATTGGCCACGCATGCATAAAGATGTTGAGAAATTTTGTGCTTCTTGTGTTGTATGTTTGCGTGCTAAGTCTAAGTTGAATCCTCATGGCTTATACACCCCACTTCCTATCCCACACGAGCCTTGGGAAGACATTTCCATGGATTTCGTGCTTGGATTGCCTCGTTCAAAAAGGGGGCGTGATTCTATTTTTGTGGTGGTCGATCGGTTCTCTAAAATGGCACATTTCATTGCTTGCCATAAGACCGACAATGCCGCCCATGTGGCTGATTTATTTTTCAATGAAGTCGTGCGGCTTCATGGCGTCCCTAAGACCATTGTGTCCGATCGGGATGCCAAATTTCTGAGTCACTTTTGGAAAACTTTGTGGGCTAAAATGGGCACTAAGTTGTTATTTTCCACTTCATGTCACCCCCAAACGGATGGACAAACTGAAGTTGTGAATCGTACTTTAGGTGCTTTGCTTCGTTCTTTGTTGCGAGCTAACTTGCGCAGGTGGGAGGAATGTTTAGCTTTCATTGAGTTCGCATACAATCGTTCAGTCCATTCAGCCACAAAGAAGTCTCCCTTTGAAGTTGTTTATGGCAAGAACCCCACCACTCCTTTAGATCTTGTCCCACGCACCATCAAAGACAAAGAGAGTGTGGATGGAACTACACAAGCTGAGAAGATCAAAGCCCTTCATAAAGCTACTCGTGAGCAAATCGAGAAAAGAACGTCTCAATATGTTAAGAACGCCAATAAGGGGCGTAAGGAGCTGATTCTAGAGCCTGGGGATCTTGTTTGGGTACACCTTCGCAAAGATCGATTTCCTACTCTCCGTGACTCCAAATTAAAACCTAGAGGCGATGGTCCTTTTCAAGTGCTTGAGCGAATCAACAACAATGCATATCGCCTTGAATTGCCTAGTGAGTATGGTGTGCATGATGTTTTTAATGTTTCGGATTTATCTCCATTTGTTTCAGGTGAAGGCACTTCCGACGATGAAGATTCGAGGTCGAATCCTTTTCAAGGGGGAGGGGATGATGTGTCCCAACCTAGGCCACATCATGATTTGATGCCGATGCCACCTCTTCTTGGACCCATTACAAGAAGCCGTGCTAGACTCCTCATGGACCACCTCCAAGCTGGATTAGCCACCATGGCTGCGCCACCAAGCCACCAAGAGACCGTGATCACATCGCTTCAAGTTGATGTCTCACTTGGTGCATTGAACGCACTTAAGGACCCCTTCCAAGTGGCTCAATTACTCCACCATAATCAAAGTTCATCTTCCATTAATGCAAGCAGCCAAGAAAGTGATCAAAACTCTTCATAAATCAGCCGTCTCTTCACCTACTCCATTCAAGTGAAGACTCTTCAATTTTCCCTCTTAATGGCCGAATTTAGGAGCCTTTTGGCTGGCATTTCGTGGCCTATATTAAGCTATAGTTCCTATGTATTATCAGATCATCTTTTGCTTGAAACTCTAGAACTAAAGTCGAGTCTTTGGCTTGCAATTGCTTGGGGCGTCCAACCAAGTGACCTTTCTCCTTTGTGTGTTTATCAAAGGATTGGCCAGATTCGTTGGGTGTGTTTATCTCATTCGAATTTGCCTTTGTTTGGTTTTTGTTTGGTGAGTTTATCCACACAAACATCAAACACTTATCCCATCAATAAAACTACAAAAAGTCAGTTTGTTTTATCTTTGAATTTGCGGGATTCTACAACCAACTTCACTTGTTCGAACTTGGAGCAATCAAAGGAGTCAATTTTATCTTCACATCCACTCATTCGAACCAGTTGCAAGGCGATCCAAGTCGGGACTCATCAGTTTGTCATCAAGGCCCTTTTGATGTCAAATTAATCGAAACATCACCAATTAGTGATTATAATTGATGACAATCGAATCGTCATCAAATAGTAATGAGGATGACATTTGTGATGATAGTTGATGAAAATCAAACCCTCATCAAGTAGTGATGACAATTGATGACAATCAAAAAATTGTGATGACGGTGAAAAAAGTTATGATGACGGCTATTAAAGTGATGATAGTGATGATTGTGATGACGGTCAACGCGCTCAACGGTGAACGCCGGTCAACGATCAACGACCGAGTCAACTCGGTGGGAGTGGGGTAAGGGGGTGGGTGATGGGGAGTTTTGCTATTTACCTAATTTTCACACCCTCCTTAATATCCACCTAATTAGCCTCTTTTTTTGCTATTTATTTAAATCATCCGTTAGGATATTTTCCTTAAATAAATAAATCAATCATGGTTTATTTTATTTAAGGGAGATCTAGTTAGTTTTAGTTTTAGATATTTATTATATCTTGGGAACCAAGACATGAGCCTAATCTATCTATTAGGGCCGACCATGTTCTTTCTTGCTCTCCAAGTATGAATTTTTTGTATTCTCTATTTATACTTTGGTTTTTCA
This sequence comes from Fallopia convolvulus, assembly GCA_964016875.1. Taxonomy (NCBI): domain Eukaryota; kingdom Viridiplantae; phylum Streptophyta; class Magnoliopsida; order Caryophyllales; family Polygonaceae; genus Fallopia; species Fallopia convolvulus. The sequence continues at coordinate 39,384,569 of OZ024720.1, forward strand.
TTAATAAAAATCAGCTTGAGAGAGATTTAACCCAAATTGGTTTATTCTATCTCTTGGGCTCCAAAAAAAACACGTGTGTTTAGCCATTGCTTATGAGATCAACAATCAACATCATCATCTGAATTCTGTCTTTTGTTTTCAAATTGGAATTGTGGTTTTGATCAATTAGATTGTTCTAGTTTTGATTATTAAAGATCAAACTAGTTAATCATTTGGATTTAGCGTTAGAGCCAATCCGTTTGAACAATCAAGTTTATTATTTCTAGAATTCAGATCGGTCCTTTCATTCAACATTCAATTCAGTTTTTGTGACTTGCTCTACAAGCAATTAACTTTGTTAGCAAATTCAGGTTGGAACGAGATTACAAGGCAAGATCGTGATCCTGTTGGGTTAAATACGAGGTTTCTAAGGAGCAATCCGAGGAAATCACGTATCAATCAGGCCATGGCATAGGAGGCTTCCTCTTGCAAGACAAGAAACCCATAGCATATTTAAGTGAAAGGTTTAGTGGGGCTGAGTTGAATTATCCTACTTATGATAAAGAACTAAATGCTTTAATTAGGGTTTTGAAAACTTGGTCTCATTATTTGTGGCCTAAAGAGTTTGTAATCCATTCTGATCACGAGGCCTTGAAATATTTGAAGGGCCAATCTAGACTCAATAGGCGACATGCAATATGGGTTGAATTCATGGAGACCTTTCCTTATGTTGTAAAGCATAAGAAAGGCAAAGAGAATGTGGTAGCTGACTCCCTTTCTCGCAGGTACGTTCGCTTGAACAAATGTGATGTGAAAATCCTTGGATTTGCAATGATTAAGGAATTGTATGCTAGTGAACCTCACTTTGCTGAAATTTATAAGAATTGCATGTCTAGGGGAGAAGTTGATTCCTACTTTATTGATGATGGTTATTTGTTTAAATCTGGTAAATTGTATATACCTTCATCTAATATTTGTAGGCTTTTAACTAAAGAAGTGCATGAATCAAAAGGACATATAGGGTTATAGAAAACTTTAGAAGGCTTAAAAGAACACTACTATTAGCCATAAATGAGTAATTATGTTCTTAGGTTTGTCAAAAGTTGTGTTGTGTGATAGCGATCAAAGAACCATGAAGAAGATGCTTGCAAAGAAGGTGTTTAAGAGGCCAAAACCAAGACCTTTCCCAAGGTCTCGAGCTGAGGAAAAATTGCAAGATGAGAGCATGGAGGAAGAAGTTGATGTCTCAAATGGAGTTTCATTCAAAGAGAGCCTTAATGCCCGAGAGATGATTCAATGTCTTCCATCAACTATGTTTGCTCCAAAACCTTCTTTACTAACCATGGTGCCTTTAGTATCTCCAGCCTTTCAAGATATTTCTCCTCTTAATCTTACATGCAACATCGAATCGAGGACGATTCGAGGTCAAGTGGGGGAGAATGATAGCGATCAAAGAATGATAGCGATCAAAGAACCATGATAGCGATCAAAGAACCATTGATTCAGTTTTTTATCCCCCAAAATCCCACCTTTACCTAAAGTTTGAATTTTTGAGACCAAAGATTGAATTTTTCACCATCAACCACCACATCTCCGCTACACCTTCATCACGAACCACCACCGGCGCCACCAACTGGTGTCGCTAACCACCGCCGCTCACCTCACCACCACCAGCCGAAACTAACCCCACCACCCCCATCCAATTCGGACTAGCCTTACCCTAATTCCCCCACCCCAGCCTCGTAACCCTAACCCTAAATTGGCGGCTAGACCCATCCGAACCCTAACCCTAGTTCGAACCCAAACCCTAATCCCAAACCCTAACCCTAGTTCGAACCCTACCCCATCAAACCCTAGAAGTTGAACCCTAAACCCTTCGAACCCTAGGCAACCGAGAACACCAAACCCTAATTCCTTAGTTGATTACTTGCCCCTCAAGCAATTACCCAATTACGAGATTTTTATGGGATTTGTGTATGTTTATTGGCTGAATTGGTTGAGTTTTGTTGCAATTAAGATTAGCAATTGTCTTCCTACAATTTTTATGAGTTTTTATTTCATGTTGCATGATCAATAGAGATTCATATTGCTTGATAGTAATTGCTGATTTTTGCTATTGCATCCCATCAAATTCGACCTACCCCTTCTTCTTTTGTTAATTTGGCTTCTAGTTGGTTTCATTGGTAGTTTAAAGTCACTTAGTAAAAAAAAATCAGATTAGTTTCGTTTTTGCCCTTGCATTCAATTATTGCTTTGCTTTACTTGTTTCTCAATTCTAGCACAAGTAGATTGTGCATAAAGTCAAAAAAAAATCAGAAAAGAAAAGTGATTTACCCCAGCTAGTTTTAAGCCACTTTCAACCCTAGTGATTGCTTGCTTAAAAAAAATAGCTAAGTAGAAATCACTTTGAAGAAAAAGAGTGACGAAATAAAAGTTACTAAGCCTACCATATTTTCTGTCCTTGCATGCTGAAATTTGGCTTTATTAACTTGCATAGAGTCAATTGAGAGATTGCATGTGTTTTAGAGCTCATAGAGGGATTATTTGCATTGCTTGTCTTATTGCATACTTGCCATTTGCTTAAGCTGCATATTTCCTTATTAATCATTAGTGTACCATACCTACACTATATCTACCATTTTACTCCCTCAAATCAGCCCAAAAACTGAATTAAGTTGATTGGATTGCTTTGAGGCAAGTTTTGGCTTGATTAAGGTGTGGTATTGCTTGTGTGATTTGCTTTTGGAACACACTACTCTCTCTCGTTTTATTGCTTTGTTTTCAGGATTAAGATGTATTGGTGTGATCCCTTGCATGATATTCCACCAACTCCAAGGGTACAAAGACCTCCAAAGATTGAGCCTTTTTCTGGAGAGTATGCACCGAATGATTATTTGGCATGGGAGCAAGCTGTTGATTACTACCTTGACTACTATGGTTATGATGAATGGGATATCCTTCCATGGGTGACTAACTACCTTGTTGGTCCTACCCGTTCCTTTTGGTTATGGATATGTCAATCTAGAAGACGTCAAGGCTTGATTCCAATTACAACATGGGATCAAATGAAGTTTGTAATGCGAAACATCTATGTTACAATTCATGAAAAGTTGCATAGACGTTATAAGGAAGCTTGTACTCCTGCTTGCCAAAAGAGAGCTCCAACCCGATCCTTGAATCACAAGTATGAGTCTTTGGACTTAATTAAGGAGGCTTTGGCTAATTCTAGTCAAATGAGGTACAATTCTAACTCTTTTTCCATTGGTTTAGATACTAACTCCTTTTTGCAGGAAATGGGAGTTTCTAACTCACCAAAACCAGGAATATCAATTCAAGAAGAGAGAGTTACCGCCCCACATAGCCAAGAGACCTCTAAAGAATCAAGTGACCTCCCATGTGTTCCTCAATGCCATATTGTGGATGAAAGTTTAAAGGAGGTTCCAGCTGAGTACAACTCGCAAGATGAGAGCATGAAGGAAGAAGTTGATGTCTCAAATGGAGTTTCATTCAAAGAGAGCCTTAATGCCCGAGAGATGATTCAATGTCTTCCATCAACTATGTTTGCTCCAAAACCTTCTTTACTAACCATGGTGCCTTTAGTATCTCCAGCCTTTCAAGATATTTCTCCTCTTAATCTTACATGCAACATCGAATCGAGGACGATTCGAGGTCAAGTGGGGGAGAATGATAGCGATCAAAGAACCATGAAGAAGATGCTTGCAAAGAAGGTGTTTAAGAGGTCAAAACCAAGACCTTTCCCAAGGTCTCGAGCATTCAAGTTCAAGAATAAATTCAAGGACTTGATCTTATTTGTTGAAGATATTCATCAATGGCGTCCAAGGCCACCAAGGAAAAGGATGAAGTCTTCAAAGTTCGGAAAGTTAAGAAACCCGTCAAATAGAAAACAGTGCTCAGTAAACTGGTAATAACTTGGGCTAGAAAATTCATCTCAAGTCCGTTAAGTACTCGTTGGAAAGATAATTAAAAGTTCTACAACTTTGTAGTTTACTTCAAATTCAGAATCCAACAGAAAAGGGCCGAAAACTGGGTTTTACTGAGAGCTGTTCAAGTCTTACGGGAATTTTAAATTTCAATCTTTATTTCTTTATTTAGAAACATGTATTAATTTGTCTCACTTTAGGACTGAATTTAGTAAGTGACCGGGTGAGATGAATTGGTATATGGGAAAAAGTCAACCCTTTGACTTGACCATTCTAAATTGAAGAAAATATCTTATTTATTTTATTATGAACAATTTCTATTTATTTTAATAATGTAGAGAAATCATCCAATAGGCTTATGTTAGTTGGTTGATCTTCTCTCTCCTGGTTGTTAGAGATATTTTAAGTTTGTTTTAGATATTTTAAGGTTGTTAGAGATATTTCCTTAATTAAATAAGTCAGCCATAATTTATTTAATTAAGGGGGAATCTAGATAGATATAGTTAGATATTTTATTATATCTTGGGAAGCAAATAAGGAGACCTACTCCCCTCTAGGGCCGGCCACTCCTCTTGCTTGCTCCCCAAGGATTAGCTTTTGTATTCTCTATTTATACTTTGCATTTTCATTCAATAAAAATCAGGTTGAGATTAGATAAACCCTAAGAAAGGTTTATCTAGTCCTTGGGCTCAAAAATACAATTGTTGTGCTCGTGTTTATCATCATTGCCGATCAGCATCATCAAAATTTTGAGAATTCTCTTCTCTCTCTCTTGTTCGAATCTGAGTTATATTTCATCAATAAGATTGTTCTAGTCTTGATTGTTAAAGATCAAACTAGTTTATCATTCGGATTTAGTGTTAGAGCCAATCCGAGTGAACTATCAAGTTGATTTACTATAATTCTGTTCGATCTCCATTCATTCAATTTCTGATCAGTTTGGTTACTTGTTGTGCACGATTTCTCATATTGATTGCAAATTCAGGTTGAATCAAGGATTACTAGGCAATATCGGGACTTGTGTGGGTCATATACGAGGTTTCTACGGAGGATTCCGGGGCAATCACGTATCATTGTGTTTGCTAAAGCCAAATCTAGATTACACCCTCATGGCTTGTACCAGCCCTTGCCTATTCCTAGTTCACATTTGGAGGACATTTCTATGGACTTCATTGTTGGATTGCATAGAACTAGGAAAGGTAGAGACTCAATATTTGTGGTTGTAGACCGTTTTTCTAAAATGGCTCATTTTATTCCATGTCACACGACTGATGATGATGTGCATATTGTTGATTTGTTCTTTAGAGAAGTTGTTAGATTGCATGACATTCCTTGTTCTATAGTTTCAGATCGTGATGCTAAGTTTTTTGAGTTATTTTTGGAAAATTTTATGGTATAAGTTAGAACTAAGCTGTTATTTTCTACCTCATGTCATCCACAAACTGATGGGCAAACTGAAGTTAGTAATAGAACGTTAGGGTTTTTATTAAGAACTATGCTTAAAGCTAACCTCAAACATTGGGAAGATGTTTTGCCTTTTGTGGAGTTTGCTTATAACAGGTAAATCCATTCAGCTACAAAAATGACCCCTTTTGAGGTTGTTTATGGGCTGAATCCAAGGACGTCAATGGACTTGACACCCCAGCCATACAAGGGGTGCTACAAGGCGAGTGTTCAAGCATGAGGTTAAGTTTGAAAAACTCCCTTGGAGGTGCCTTGGATGTAACTCTTTTGGGCACGCTTACAGGTTTTACAAAGCTAGGAGGGCCTCTTACCCTCTTGTGTATGCTAAGAGGTCGAAAAAATGTGGGTGCTGAAAAGAGGTGGTTGCTCCCAAGTATGGTAGAGAAGTGTGGGGCTGCTAGGGCCCTAGAATGTGAGGAGAGGGCTGTAGAAGATTGTTTGAAAGCTGATTTTGAGAATCGAGAGCTTGGTTGTGTAGATGTTGGTAGGAAAGCTGATTTTGGTTCTAGTGAGACTGTTTTGAGGGCTAAGCTGGTTGCTACCGAGTTGTCTCGAGAGGTTGTTGTTCAAGAGGCTGCTTCTAAGGGTCTTGATTTTGCTTTGAGGTTGGTTTCACAACCTAAGGGGTGTTTAGAACTTGATGCGGATCTGGTTGCTAACCCGGACCACCCTATGGAAAATACTAGTTTGAACAAGGTGTCTAGTGTTGAGGATCCTAGCAAGGCTGATGTTGCTAATGGGGTTGGTTTGAATGAGGATATGCTTGAGTGCATTAGTGAATTATGTAATCAAGAGAAAGTGGTTGAACGAGATGTTCTTGAGTTGGACATTGAGACTGATTTGAGTAGAAAAGTCGTCTTGGAAAGGGCATAAATGAGAAAGCCTATGGTAATGGGTTTGAAAGCAAAGGGGCTGAGCACCTTAATAGGAAAAATGCGGGGTGATGGGTCTTCTAGCTCTAAAAATAAGACTCACCCGGGTTTGGATGTTTTGAGCCTTGACAAGCCAAAAGGGAAAAGTAGGAAGGATGTTGGTGAAAATCTCGCTAGAAGGTTGTTGGGAGAGGGTTGTAGTAGCCCTAAAAGAGGTGCCCATGGTTGATGTGAGAATGGGAGCTTGGAATGTTATGGGTGTCAATGAGCCCCTAAAATAAGTATGGTGAACAAGTTTGCCATAAAAAAACAAAGTGATACGTGATTGCCTTGGATTACTCCTCAGAAACCTCGTATTTGACCACACAGGAACCCGATCTTGCCAGCAAATCAATTCAATCCTACAAAAGCTTTCAAAGTAAGAAACTTGCGATCCAAGTAGCACAAAGAACGAAACTGAATGATTGAAGAACGAGTTGTAAAATTGAAGAAGTCAACTTTGATAGTTCAATTGGATTGGCTCGATCGCTAAATCCATTTGATTAACTAGAATGATCTTTAACAATCAATTCTAGAACAATCTAATTAACTAGATCAATCAAACAACTAAGGGAGAGAGAAGTCGGAATTCTGCTGATCGAATGATGATGATCTCGAAATCAATAACACACAAACACAAGTCGATATTTTTGGGAGCCCAAAGACTAGATAAACCTTTCTTAGGGTTTATCTACTCTCAAGTTGATTTTTATTGAATGAAAATGCAAAGTATAAATAGAGAATACAAAAGCTAATCCTTGGGGAGCAAGCAAGGGGGTGTGGCCGGCCCTAGGAGAGAGGAATTGGCCTCCTTATCTTGCTTTCCAAGATATAAAAAAATATCTAATAAAATCTATCTAGATTCCCTTAAATAAAATAAATCATGGCTGATTTATTTATTTAAGGAAACAACCTAACAAACTCAAAATATCCAAAACAAACTAAAAATAACTCTAACAACCAGGAGAGAGAAGATCAACCAACTAACATAAGCCTATTGGCTGATTCCTCCACATTATTAAATAAATAGAAATCGTTCATAAATAAAATAAATAAAAATAGAAATTTAGACTAAAGATAAGATTCCCGTAAGACTTGAACAGCTCTCAGTAAAATCCAGTTTTCGGCCCTTTACTGTTGGATTCTGGATTTGATGTGAACTACAATGTTGTAGAACTTTTAATTATCTTTCCAACGAGTACTTAACCGACTTGAGATGAATTTTCTAGCCTAAGTTATGACCAGTTTACTGAGCACTGTTTTCCATTTGACGGGTTTCTTACTTTCCGAACTTTTGTGACTTGATTCTCTTCCTTGCTGGCCTTGGACGCCATGGATGGATATTTTGAAGAGATAGTATCAAGTCCATGAAGTTATCCTTGTACTTGAATGCCCGAGACCTTGGAAAAGGTGTTTGCCTTGGCCTCCTAAACACCTTCTTTGCAAGCGTCTTCTTCATGGTCCTTTGATCGCTATCATTCTCCCCCACTTGACCTCGAATCGTCCTCGATTCGATGTTGCATGTAAGATTAAGAGGAGAAATATCTTGAAATGCTGGAGATACTAAAGGCACCATGGTTAGTATAGAAGGTTTTGGAGCAAACATAGTTGATAGAAGACATTGAATCATCTCTTAGACATTAAAGCTCTCTTTGAATGAAACTCCATTTGAGACATCAACTTCTTCCTCCATGCTCTCATCTTGCAATTTGTCCTCAGCTGGAACCTCCATCTTCAAACTTTCATCCACAATATGGCATTGAGGAACACATGGGAGGTCACTTGATTCTCTAGAGGTCTCTTGGCTATGTGGGGCTGTAACTCTCTCTTCTTGAGTGAAAATTCCTGGTTTTGGTGAGTTAGAAACTCCCATTTCCTGCAAAAAGGAGTTAGTATCTAAACCAATAGAAGAAGAGTTAGAATTATACCTCATTTGACTAGAATTAGCCAAAGCCTCCATAGTCAAGTCCAAAGACTCATACTTGTGATTCAAGGATCGGAGTGGAGCTCTCTTTTGGCAAGCAGGAGCACAAGCTTCCTTATAACGTCTATGCAACTCTTCATCAATTGTAACATAGATCTTTCGCATTACAAACTTCATTTGATCCCATGTTGTAATTGGAATCAAGCCTTGACGTCTTCTAGATTGACATATCCATAACCAAAAGGAACGGGCAGAACCAACAAGGTAGTTAGTCACCCATGGAAGGATATCCCATTCATCATAACCATAGTAGTCAAGGTTGTAATCAACAACTCGCTCCCATGCCAAATAATCATCTGATCCATACTCTCCAGAAAAAGGCTCAATCTTTGGAGGTCTTTCTACCCTTGGAGTTGGTGGAATATCATCATAAGGATCACACTTGATACGTGATCACCTCGGATTAGTCCTCAGAAACCTCGTATTTGACCACACAGGAACCCGATCTTGCCAGCAAATCAATTCAATCCTACAAAGCTTTCAAATTTAGTAACTTGATGCGCAAGGACAATCAATTGAATGAATGAAGGACGAATCTGAAATTGATTGATGATGAATTGATCGAAATTGATATAGGAATTCAAATAGATAGTTCAATTGAATTGGCTCTAACGCTAAATTCAATTGATGAACTAGGATCGATCTTTAACAATCAACCTAGAACTAAACTAGATGAACAACTTATCAACCAATCTGAATTTCGAAATTAAGAACAAGAGAGAGAAAATTCGGCTATTTGATGATGATGATCTCGAGATTGCAATGCACACAAACACAATTGTATTTTTGAGCCCAAGGACTAGATAAACCAATTTGGGTTTATCTAATCTCAAGCTGATTTTATTGAATGAAATATGCAAAGTATAAGTAGAGAATACAAAAGCTATTACTTGGAGAGCAAGTAACCCATGTCTTGCTTCCAAAGATATAATAAAATATCTATAACTATATCTATCTAGATTTCCTTAAATAAAATAAATCATGGCTGATTTATTTATTTAAGAAAATATCCTAACAAACTCAAAATATCTAAAAGATAATAAAAACATAGGAGAGAGATTATCAACCACTAACATATGCCTATGGTCGAAATCTCTAATTATTCTAGCATAAAACGTCCATAAATAAAATAAATAAAGATAGAAATTTAAACTAAAGATAAGATTCCCGTAAGACTTGAACAGCTCTCAGTAAAACCCACTTTTCGGTCCTTCTCTGTTAGATTTTGGATTTGATGTAAACTACAAAGTTGTAGAACTTTTAATGATCTTTCCAACGAGTACTTATCGGACTTGAGATGAATTTTCTAGCCCAAGTTATGACCAGTTTACTGAGCACTGTTTTCCATTTGACGGGCTTCTTACTTTCCGAACTTTTGTGACTTGATTCTCTTCCTTGCTGGCCTTGGACGCCATGGATGGATATTTTGAAGAGATAGTATCAATTCCATGAAAACCTTCTTGAACTTAAATGCTCGGGACCTTAGTAATGGTCTTGGTTTTTGGCCTCCATTCGTCTTCAACGAATCATTCGCTTGGATCCACCCTTGATTTGTATCATTCTCCCCTACTTGGCCTCGAATCGTCCTCGATTCGACGTTGTATGTAGATGCAACGGGAGATTCAGTAATTAATAATTTGAAATCAGAAAGAGACGGACCCGTGGAAACATCCGAGCTAGGCATTACAACAACTTGCATGACTGAAGTTGATGCGGTGTTGATAACCAATGGCTCTTCATCAAAAGTAGGGTGTTGTTGATAGACTTCTTCTAAGATTATTGGTTGACCACACCAATCGGGAGCAATCACTATGTCAGGAAGCTTTGCAATAGTGATGTCTTCATCTTGATCAACTTTGTGGACTTCTTTTTGGACTGGTGGAAAAATCTTCATTAGTGTTGCGATTAGCGCCTCTATGCGATCAAAGCAAGCATTGAGAGAAGTCGGTAGAGGGTCATTGTAATCACCGTGACTGAGTTTCGGTTGAATATGCATCGTTGTACTTGACACACAAGGAACAAAGAACGAATCAGAAATTGAAGAGTAAGAGAAAGGAGATTTGAATGAATAGAACTTCTCAAGATGATAGTTCAATTGAAAGGCTCGAACGCTATTTCAATTGACAAACTAGTTGAGATCTTTAACAATCCAACTAGAACAATCAAATTGATGATTCTATAAACTCAAATCTGAAATTTGGAATGAAAACAAGGTGGATCGATCAATGTAATTAATCACACAAGAAATCTGGAATTTTAAGGGCCCGAGAGATAGACTAAACCAATTAGGGTTTAATCTCTCTCAAGCTGATTTTATTGAATGAAATATGCAAAGTATAAATAGAGAATACAAAAGCTATTACTTGGAGAGCAAGTAACCCATGTCTTGCTTCCAAAGATATAATAAAATATCTATAACTATATCTATCTAGATTTCCTTAAATAAAATAAATCATGGTTGATTTATTTATTTAAGAAAATATCCTAACAAACTCAAAATATCTAAAAGATAATAAAAACATAGGAGAGAGATTATCAACCACTAACATATGCCTATGGTCGAAATCTCTAACTATTCTAGCATAAAACGTCCATAAATAAAATAAATAAAGATAGAAATTTAAACTAAAGATAAGATTCCCGTAAGACTTGAACAGCTCTCAGTAAAACCCACTTTTCGGTCCTTCGCTGTTGGATTTTGGATTTGATGTAAACTACAAAGTTGTAGAACTTTTAATGATCTTTCCAACGAGTACTTATCGGACTTGAGATGAATTTTCTAGCCCAAGTTATGACCAGTTTACTGAGCACTGTTTTCCATTTGACGGGCTTCTTACTTTCCGAACTTTTGTGACTTGATTCTCTTCCTTGCTGGCCTTGGACGCCATGGATGGATATTTTGAAGAGATAGTATCAATTCCATGAAAACCTTCTTGAACTTAAATGCTCGGGACCTTAGTAATGGTCTTGGTTTTTGGCCTCCATTCGTCTTCAACGAATCATTCGCTTGGATCCACCCTTGATTTGTATCAACACCAATACATCTTAATCCTGAAAACAAAGCAATAAAACGAGAGAGGGTAGTGTGTTCCAAAAGCAAATCACACAAGCAATACCACACCTTAATCGAGCAAAAACTTTCCTCAAAGCAATCCAATCAACTTAATTCAGTTTTTGGGTTGGATTGAGGGAGTAAATGGGTAGATATAGTATAGGTATGGTAAACTAATTATTAATAAAGGAAATATGCAGCTTAAGCAAATGGCAAGTATGCAATAAGACAAAGCAATGTAAATAATCCCTCTATGAGCTCTAAAACATATGCAATCTCTCAATTGACTCTATGCAAGTTAATAAAGCCAAAATTCAGCATGCAAGGACAAAAAATATGGTAGGCTTAGTGACTTTTATTTCGTCACTCTTTTTCTTCAAAGTGATTTCTACTTAGCTATTTTTTAAGCAAGCAGTCACTAGGGTTGAAAGTGGCTTAAAACTAGATGGGGTAGATCACTTTTCTTTTCTGTTTTTTTTTATTTTTTATTTTATGCACAAACTACTCTTGTGCTATAATGACGAAACAAGCAAAGCAATGCAATAATGCAAAGGACGAAATTAAAAAGGGTATATACGAACTGATTTTTTTTTAAATTAAGTGACTTTTGCTACCAATGAAACCAACCAGAACCCAAATTAACAAAAGAATAAGGGGTAGGTCGAATTTGATGGGATGCAATGACAGAAATTAGCAAATATCAAACAAGCAATATGAATCTCTATTGATCATGCAACATGAAATAAAAACTCATAAAAATTGTAGGAAGACAATGGCTAATCTTAATTGCAACACAACTCAACCAATTCAGCGAATAAACATGCACAAATCCCCTAAAAATCTCCTAATTAGGTAGTTGCTTGGAGGGCAAGTAACAAGTAAGAGAGTTAGGGTTTGGGATGCTCACGGCTGGATTAGGGTTCGACTGTTAGGGTTCGGTTCTAGGGTTTGGTGAAAGGTAGGGTTTCAAACTAGGGTTTACGAGAATAGGGTTAGGGTTTCTCACAACTAGGGTTAGGGTTTGGGATTAGGGTTGAGGAGAAGGTAGGGTTCGAACTAGGGTTAGGGTTTCAGATTAGGGTTCTCGAAAAATTAGGGTTAGGGTTTCGAGAATGAAGGGTGGGTGATTTAGGGTTTGGATGCTCCGATCTGGATGGGGTTGGTGGGGTTGTGATCGGACGGTGGTGGTGGGTGGTGCGGCTGGTGAGAGCGATTTAGGGTTAGGATTCCTCCACATTATTAAATAAATAGAAATCGTTCATAAATAAAATAAATAAAGATAGAAATTTAGACTAAAGATAAGATTCCCGTAAGACTTGAACAGCTCTCAGTAAAACCCAGTTTTCAGCCCTTTACTGTTGAATTCTGGATTTGATGTGAAGTACAATGTTGTAGAACTTTTAATTATCTTTCCAACGAGTACTTAACCGACTTGAGATGAATTTGCTAGTCTAAGTTATGACCAGTTTACTGAGCATTATTTTCCATTTGACGGGCTTCTTACTTTCCGAACTTTTGTGACTTGATTCTCTTCCTTGCTGGCCTTGGACGCCATGGATGGATATTTTGAAGAGATAGTATCAAGTCCATGAAGTTATCCTTGTACTTGAATGTCCGATACCTTGGAAAAGGTCTTTGCCTTGGCCTCCTAAACACCTTCTTTGCAAGCGTCTTCTTCATGGTCCTTTGATCGCTATCACAAAGTGAGCTTGCTTGGCTTGTTCGAAACAAAAACGTTGCGTTCAAAGGAAGGTGATTTAGCTTGGTCTTTGCTTAGAGGGTGGAAGTTTTGTACGGAGGAGGGCTCAGGGGAAAGAAGTAGAATGAGTGTGGTATGGGATCCCATGGTGTTGAGAGTGGAGATTGTGGTGAAAACGGATCAAGTCATGCATTGCAAAGTCAACCTTAAGAGCTCACATGAGATGTTCTATGCCACTTTTGTGTATGCCTCCAATACTATCTTGGAAAGAAGAGCCTTGTGGGACCTTTTGAGGAGTATCTCTTCGAACATGAACAAGTAGTGGATTGTCCTAGGTGATGTAAATTGCATCCTAAACTCTAGTGAAAAGTTCTCCCTTTGAAGGGGAAGTGAAGGGGAACCCATGGAGTTAGCAAATGTGTTGGATAGGTATTTGCTTGAGGACTTGGCCTACTCAGGAGCGAAATTCACTTGGTCAAATGAATAAGAGGGGAGGAATAGGGTGGCGACCAAGATAGATAGAGTCCTAGTGAATGGGGCTTGGAAGAGAAACTTTGACCGAGCCTATGCCTTCTTTGGAGACCCATGGCTATCTGACCTCTCACCGGGGCTAGTCTTTGTCAATCCTTCCCATGTTGGGAGGAGGTTCCCCTTTAGGTTCTTCAACTTTTGGACGGAAGAAGAAGGGTTTAGGAGTGTGGTGGAAAGGATGTGGAATACACGAGTGGAGGGGTTGGCACAATTTGTCCTCATGACAAAGTTGTAACAGGTTAAGGCGGATTTAAAGGGTTGGTTAAGGTCGAAGCATAGAGCCCTTGAGGGCTTGGTGGAGGAAAGTGTGGAGAAGCTTAAGAGAGCACACTTGGCTCTTAATGAGGACTTGTTGAATGAGTAGAAACAAGAAGAAGTGAAAAGGTGATACGTGATCGCCTCGGATTACTCCTCAGAAACCTCGTATTTGACCACACAGGAACCCGATCTTGCAAGTAAACACTTCAAACCTACAAAAGCTTTCAACTTTAGAATTTCCTTGTAATGCAAGTAACAAACAGATTTGAATGATGGTGAATTGAATGGATCGAAATTGATAGGATGATTCAAATAGATAGTTCAATTGAATTGGCTCTAACGCTAAATTCAATTGATGAACTAGGATCGATCTTTAACAATCAACCTAGAACTAAACTAGATGAATAACTTATCAACACAATCTGAATTTTCGAAATTAAGAACACGAGAAAGAGAATATTCGAATTCTGGTGATGACGATCTCGAGATTGCAATGCACACAACACAATTGTATTTTTGAGCCCAAAGACTAGATAAACCTTTCTTAGGGTTTATCTAATCTCAAGCTGATTTTTATTAATGAAACTGAAAAGTATTTATAGAGAATACAAAAGCTAATACTTGGGGAGCAAGGGAGGAAGGCTGGTCGGCCCTAGAAGGGGAGAAGGGGTCTCCTTTACTTGCTCCCCAAGATATAATAATATCTAATTAAATCTAACTAGATTCCCTTAAATAAATAAATCATAGCTGAATTATTTATTTAAGGAAATAATCCTAACAAACTTAAAATATCTCTAACAACCAGGAGAGAGAAAATCAATCAACTAACATAAGCCTATTGGCTGATTTCTCTTCATTATTAAAATAGATAGAAATTGTTCATAATAAAATAAATAAGATATTTTCTTCAAATTAGAATGGTCAAGTCAAAGGGTTGACTTTGACCCATATACCAATTCATCTCACCCGGTCACTTACTAAATTCAGCCCTATGAGACAAATTAATACATGTTTCTAAATAAAGAAATAGCGAATTTCGGCCCTCATATAATCAATCCATGGAATCCGGGCTCAATTGATGTCGAATGCACAAGACCCACTTCGCCTTGCTAGGCTCTTCAATAACCGCTGCCAATCGAACCAAGATCGTTGTTGTGCCTTGAGCAATCTTCTTAGCTCGACTTCTTGTGATTGGTCCGTCAGAAGGCACTCGAATCAACTCATCGACGTCGGTTGGAGACATGGCAGGCTTCACTGCATCATTCTCCTCCCCTTGAGCTCGAATCGTCTCTGATTCGACGTCGAAATCAAAATCTGGCACATAAAGAGATAGATCAGCCACATTAAAAGTCGGATGGACACCATACTCACCAGGCATGTCAACATGATATGCATTAGGGCCGATTCTCCTGATGATACGAAATGGTCCATCTCCTCTCTGATCTAACTTGTTCTTCCTTTGATTTGGGAACCTTTCCTTCCTTAGATGCACCCAAACAAGATCTCCTTCTTCAAAGATAACCTGTTTCCGACCCTTATCAGCATGGGCCTTGTACTTCATGGATTTCCTCTCCAAGTGCATCTTCGTCCTCTCATGTAGTTTCTTCACAAACTCAGCCCTCTTGTTAGCTTCAAAACTCTCTTTGCCCTTGTATGGCTGAGGCGTCATATCCACCGGTGTCCTCGGATTCAGCCCATAAACAACCTCAAAAGGGGTCATCTTTGTGGCTGAATGGATTGACCTGTTATAAGCAAACTCCACAAAAGGCAAAACATCTTCCCAACGTTTGAGGTTAGCTTTAAGCATAGTTCTAAGTAAAACCCCTAACGTTCGATTAGTAACTTCCATTTGCCCATCAGTTTGTGGGTGACATGAGGTAGAAAACAGCAATTTAGTTCCCAATTTAGACCATAGACTCTTCCAAAAATAACTCAAAAATTTAGCATCACGATCTGAAACAATAGAACAAGAAATGCCATGCAATCTAACAATTTTCCTAAAGAACAAATCAGCAATATGCACAGCATCATCAGTCGTGTGACATGGAATAAAGTGAGCCATTTTGGAAAATCTATCTACCACTACAAAGATAGAATCTCTACCCTTCCTAGTTCTAGGCAAACCTACAATGAAATCCATAGAAATGTCTTCCCAAGGTGAACTAGGAATGGGTAAAAGCTGATTCAAACCAGGGGGGTGGAGTCTAGACTTAGCTTTAGCACAAACAACACAACTCTTGACAAATCTCAGCACATAATTACTCATTTTAGGCCAATAGTAGTGTTCTTTTAAACCTTCTAGGGTCTTTTCTAAACCCCTATGTCCTCTTGATTCATGAACCTCTTTAGTTAGAAGCCTACGTATACTAGATGAAGGAATGCACAATTTACCAGCTTTAAACAAGTATCCATCATCAATAAAGTAGGTATCTATTTCACCCCTAGACATGCAATTTTTATAGATTTCAGCAAGTGAGGATCACTAGCATATAATTCCCTAATCATTGCAAATCCAAGGATCTTGACATCACATTGGTTCAAGAGTACATACCTCCGAGAAAGGGCGTCAACTACCACATTCTCCTTGCCTTTCTTATGTTTCACAACATAAGGAAAGGTCTCCATAAATTCAACCCATCTTGCATGTCGCCTGCTGAGTCTGGATTGGCCTTTCAAGTACTTCAAGGCCTCATGATCAAAATGGATTACAAACTCTTTAGGCCACAAATAATGAGACCAAGTTTTCAGAACCCTAATTAAAGCATACAACTCTTTATCATAAGTAGGGTAATTCAACTCAGCCCCATTAAGCTTTTCACTAAAATAAGCAATGGGTTTCTTGTCTTGCAAGAGCACTCCTCCTATGCCATGTCCAGAAGCGTCCACCTCTATCTCAAATGCCTTGGAGAAGTCAGGGAGTTGAAGCACTGGGCGTGGCATAATCTGTCCTTCAAAGTGTTGAAGGCGTTCTCTTGTTGCTCCCTCCATTTAAATGTTGTATCCTTCTTTGTAAGCTCGTGGAGGGGGGCTGCAATTGTGCTAAAATCACGCACAAATCTCCTGTAGAAGCCAGCCAAGCCGAGAAATGATCTGACCATTGTTGGTGTGGTCGGCTGGGGCCATTCTTTGATTGCCTTGATCTTGTCTTCATCTACCTTCAATCCACCTTTAGACACAACAAAACCAAGAAAAATGGTAGACTCCGAGCAAAAAGAACACTTTTTCAAGTTAACATAAAGCTTTTCTAACCTTAAAGTGTCCAAAACAGCCCTGAGATGATCTACATGTTCATGCATGGTTTTGCTATAGATTAAGATATCATCAAAGTAGACTACAACAAATCTGCCTAAGTATCTTCTTAAAACATGGTTCATAAGCCTCATAAAAGTACTAGGTGCATTAGTTAATCCAAAAGGCATTACTAACCATTCATATAAGCCATACTTAGTTTTAAAGGCAGTTTTCCATTCATCCCCTTCCCTCATCCTAATTTGATGGTACCCACTTCTTAAATCAATCTTAGAAAAGAAATTAGCACCATGCAATTCATCAAGCATATCATCTAATCTAGGGATGGGGTGACGGTACTTAACTGTTATTTGGTTGATCGCTCTACAATCAACACACATTCTCCATGTGCCATCCTTCTTTGGCACCAAAATCACCGGAACCGCGCATGGGCTGAGGGATTCACGCACATAGCCTTTGTCCATGAGATCTTGCACTTGTCTTTGAAGCTCAGCGGTCTCTTCTGGACTTGCTCTATAGGCTGCACGGTTTGGTAAAGAAGCGTCGGACACCAAATCGATTTGATGCTCAATGCCTCTAATTGGTGGAAGGCCTTCTGGCAACTCTTCAGGCATCACATCTTCAAATTCCTGTAATAAATCCTGTAGACACTTTGGAAGATGTGAAATATCTTGACTAATAATAAGTATCTCTTTCCTCATAAGAAGTAAGCAATAAGAGTTTTCGGCCCTTTACTGTTGGATTCTGAATTTGAAAGAAACTACAAAGTTGTAGAACTTTTAATTATCTTTCCAACGAGTACGTATCGGACTTGAGATGAATTTTCTAGCCCAAGTTATGATCAGTTTACTGAGCACTGTTTTCCATTTGACGAACTTCTTACTTTCCGAACTTTTGTGACTTGATTCTCTTCCTTGCTGGCCTTGGACGCCATGTATGGATATTTTGAAGAGATAGTATCAAGTCCATGAACACCTCTTTAAATTTGAACGCTCTTGACCTTGGGAAAGGTCTCGGTCTTGATCTTCTAGACACCTTCGTTTCAACTTTAATCTTCATGGTCCTTTTATCGCTATCATTCTCCCCCACTTGACCTCGAATCGTCCTCGATTCGAAGTTGCATGTAAAATTAAGAGGAGAAAAATCTTGAAATGTTGGAAATACTAAAGGCACCTGATAGAAATCAAGGGAGGATCCAAGCGAATGATTCGTTGAAGACGAATGGAGGCCAAACAACAAGACCTTTATTAAGGTCCCGAGCATTCAAGTTCAATAAGGGTTTCATGGATAACATATTATCCTTTAATTATGTTCATCAATGGCGTCCTCGACCACCAAGGAAGAGGATGAAATCACAAAAGTTCGGAAGTTAAGAAGCCCGTCAAATTAAAAACACTACTCAGTAAACTGGTCATAACTTGGGCTAAAAAATTCATCTCAAGTCAGATAAGTACTCGTTGGAAAGATAATTAAAAGTTCTACAACTTTGTAGTTTACATCAAATTCAGAATCTAACAGTAAAGGGCCGAAAACTGGGTTTTACTGAGAGCTGTTTAAGTCTTACGGGAATCTTATCTTTAGTCTAAATTTCTATCTTTATTTATTTTATTTATGAACGATTTTCTATTTTAAATAATGTAGAGAAATTCAATCAATAGGCTGATGTTAGTTGGTTGAATATTCTCTCTACTGGTTGTTAGAGATATTTTTAGTTTGTTAGAGATATTTTCTTAATTAAATAAGTCAGCCATGATTTATTTAATTAAGGGAATCTAGATAGATATACTTATAGATATTTTATTATATCTTTGGAAGCAAGATAAGAGGCTATCTTCTATCTATAGGGCCAGCCTCCTAGTTGCCTTGCTCTCCAAGGATTAGCTTTTGTATTCTCTATTTATACTTTGCATTTTCATTCAATAAAAATCAGCTTGAGATTAGATAAACCCTAAGAAAGATTTATCTAGTCTTTGGGCTCCAAAAATATCGACTTGTGTTTGTGTGTTATTGATTTCGATATCATCACCTTCATAGCATCCGAATTCTCTCTCTCGTGTTCTTAGTTCGAAAATTCAGATTGTGTTGATAAGATATTCTTCTAGTTTAGTTCTAGGTTGATTGTTAAAGATCGATCCTAGTTTATCAATTGAATTTAGCGTTAGAGCCAATTCAATTGAACTATCTGTTTGAATCTTCGTATCAATTTCGATCCATTCAATTCACCAACATTCAAATCAGTTTGTGTTACTTGTGTCACAAGAAAGTTCTAAAGTTGAAAGCTTTGTAGGTTTGAAGTGTTTACTGGCAAGATCGGGATCTTGTGTGGTCAAATACGAGGTTTCTGAGGAGTAATCCGTGGCGATCACGTATCAAGTGGTATCATAATCCAGCGTCTCGCCAAGTAATTGTATCTTTCCTTAATTTGCTTTCTAATTGATTTGATTCAGTTTTTGATCCCAAAAATCCCACATTTACCTAAAGTTTGAATTTTTTAGACCAAAGATTGAATTTTTCACCACCACCACCATATTTCCTCCACCCAACCACCCTCACAACCCCTAGCCAATTCGGAGACCCTAAACCCTAGATCGCACCCCACCCTTCTCGTAAACCTAACCCTAGTTGGCGGCCTAACCCTAACCCTAACCCTAAATTGGCGGCCAATCCTAATCCCAAACCCTAACCCTAGTTCGAACCCTACCTTCCCCTAAACCCTAGAAGCCGAGCTCCAAACCCTAAACCTAGCCTCAGCTGAGCCTTCACCAAACCCTAATTCCCATTGTTGTTGCTTGCCCTTCAAGTAATAACCCATCTAGGAGATTTTAAGGGATTTGTTGCATGCTTTTGGTTGAATTGGCTGAGTTGTGTTGCAATTAAGATTAGCAATTGTCTTCCTACAATTTTTATGAGTTTTTATTTCATGTTGCATGATCAATAGAGATTCATATTGCTTGTTAGTATTTGCTGATTTTTGCTATTGCATCCTTTCAATTTCGACCTACCCCTTCTTCTTTTGTTAATTTGGCTTCTAGTTGGTTTCATTGGTAGCAAAAGTCACTTAGTTAAAAAAAAATCAATTTAGTTTCGTTTTGCCTTTGCATTCAATTACTTCATTGCTTTGCTTGTTTATCAATTCTAGCACAAGAGTAGTTTGTGCATAAAATTCAAAACAAAAAAATCAGAAAAGAAAAGTGATCTACCCCAGCTAGTTTTAAGCCACTTTCAACCCTAGTGACTGCTTGCTTAAAAAAATAGCTAAGTAGAAATCACTTTGAAGAAAAAGAGTGACGAAATAAAAGTTACTAAGCCCACCCTATTTCTGTCCTTGCATGCTTAAATTTGGCTTTATTACCTTGCATAGAGTCAATTGAGAGATTGCATGTGTTTAGAAGCTCATAAAGGGATTATTTGCATTGCTTGTCTTATTGCATACTTGCCATTTGCTTGAACTGCATATTTCCTTTATTTATCATTAGTATACCATACCTCCATTATATCTACCCATTTACTCCCTCAATTCAACCCAAAAACTGAATTAAGTTGATTAGATTGCTTTGAGACAAGTTTTGGCTTGATTAAGGTGAGGTATTGCTTGTGTGATTTGCTTTTGGAACACTCTACTCTCTTGTTTTTTGTGACCTTTCTCAGGATTAAGATGTATTGGTGTGATCCTTATGATGATATTCCACCAACTCCAAGGGTACAAAGACCTCCAAAGATTGAGCCTTTTTCTGGAGATTATGGACCGGATGATTATTTGGCATGGGAGCGAGTTGTTGATTACAACCTTGACTACTATGGTTATGATGAATGGGATATCCTTCCATGGGTGACTAACTACTTTGTTGGTTCTGCCCGTTCCTTTTGGTTATGGATATGTCAATCTAGAAGACGTCAAGGCTTGATTCCAATTACAACATGGGATCAAATGAAGTTTGTAATGCGAAAGATCTATGTTACAATTGATGAAGAGTTGCATAGACGTTATAAGGAAGCTTGTGCTCCTGCTTGCCAAAAGAGAGCTCCAATCCGATCCTTGAATCACAAGTATGAGTCTTTGGACTTGACTAAGGAGGCTTTGGCTAATTCTAGTCAAATGAGGTATAATTCTAACTCTTCTTCTATTGGTTTAGATACTAACTCTTTTTTGCAAGAATTGGGAGTTTCTAACTCACCAAAACTAGGAATATCAATTCAAAAAGAGAGAGTTACCGCCCCACATAGCCAAGAGACCTCTAAAGAATCAAGTGACCTTCTATTTGTTCCTCAATGCCATATTGAGGATGAAAGTTTAAAGAAGGAGGTTCCAGCTGAGGACAACTTGCAAGATGAGAGCATGAAGGAAGAAGTTGATGTCTCAAATGGAGTTTCATTCAAAGAGAGCCTTAATGTCCAAAAGATGATTCAATGTCTTCCATCAACTATGTTTGCTCCAAAACCTTCTTTACTAACCATGGTGCCTTTAGTATCTCCAGCCTTTCAAGATATTTCTCCTCTTAATCTTACATGCAACATCGAATCGAGGACGATTCGAGGTCAAGTGGGGGGAGAATGATAGCGATCAAAGGACCATGAAGAAGAACAAGACCTTTTCCAAGGTCCCGAGCATTCAAATTCAAAGAGGTGTTCATGGACTTGATACTATCTCTTCAAAATATCCATCCATGGCGTCCAAGGCCAGCAAGGAAGAGAATCAAGTCACAAAAGTTCGGAAAGTTAGAAGTCCGTTAAATGGAAAACAGTGCTCAGTAAACTGGTCATAACTTAGGCTAGAAAATTCATCTCAAGTCGGTTAAGTACTCGTTGGAAAGATAATTAAAAGTTCTACAACATTGTAGTTCACATCAAATCCAGAATCCAACAGTAAAGGGCCGAAAACTGGGTTTTACTGAGAGCTGTTCAAGTCTTACGGGACTCTTATCTTTAGTCTAAATTTCTATCTTTATTTATTTTATTTATGAACGATTTCTATTTATTTAATAATGTGGAGGAATCAGCCAATAGGCTTATGTTAGTTGGTTGATCTTCTCTCTCCTGGTTGTTAGAGTTATTTTTAGTTTGTTTTGGATATTTTGAGTTTGTTAGGTTGTTTCCTTAAATAAATAAATCAGCCATGATTTATTTTATTTAAGGGAATCTAGATAGATTTTATTTATGGACTTGATACTATCTCTTCAAAATATCCATCCATGGCGTCCAAGGCCAGCAAGCAAGAGAATCAAGTCACAAAAGTTCGGAAAGTAAGAAGTCCGTCAAATGGAAAACAGTGCTCAGTAAACTGGTAATAACTTGGGCTAGAAAATTCATCTCAAGTCCGTTAAGTACTCGTTGGAAAGATAATTAAAAGCTCTACAACTTTGTAGTTTACATCAAATTCAGAATCTAACAATAAAGGGCCGAAAACTGGTTTTTACTGAGAGTTGTTTAAGTCTTACGGGAATCTTATCTTTAGTCTAAATTTCTATCTTTATTTATTTTATTTATGAACGATTTTCTATTTTAAATAATGTAGAGAAATTCAATCAATAGGCTGATGTTAGTTGGTTGAATATTCTCTCTACTGGTTGTTAGAGATATTTTTAGTTTGTTAGAGATATTTTCTTAATTAAATAAGTCAGCCATGATTTATTTAATTAAGGAAATCTAGATAGATATACTTATAGATATTTTATTATATCTTTGGAAGCAAGATAAGAGGCTATCTTCTATCTATAGGGCCAGCCTCCTAGTTGCCTTGCTCTCCAAGGTTTATCTTTTGTATTCTCTATTTATACTTTGCATTTTCATTCAATAAAAATCAGCTTGAGATTAGATAAACCCTAAGAAAGATTTATCTAGTCTTTGGGCTCCAAAAATATCGACTTGTGTTTGTGTGTTATTGATTTCGAGATCATCACCTTCATAGCATCCGAATTCTCTCTCTCGTGTTCTTAGTTCGAAAATTCAGATTGTGTTGATAAGATATTCTTCTAGTTTAGTTCTAGGTTGATTGTTAAGGATCGATCCTAGTTTATCAATTGAATTTAGCGTTAGAGCCAATTCAATTGAACTATCTATTTGAATCTTCGTATCAATTTCGATCCATTCAATTCACCAACATTCAAATCAGTTTGTGTTACTTGTGTCACAAGAAAGTTCTAAAGTTGAAAGCTTTGTAGGTTTGAAGTGTTTACTGGCAAGATCGGGATCCTGTGTGGTCAAATACGAGGTTTCTGAGGAGTAATCCGAGACGATCACGTATCAGGTTGCAAGGAATAAGAGACTGCAGATTTTACGGAGTTCAAGACCCGCGCCCTCGGGCATGGATTCGAGACTGCGGTGACGAGAAGATTCGAGAGAGTGGAAAAAAGCAGGACCCGCGAACGCGGGTCGAGACCCAGGCCTGCGAGTGGAGTTTGATCCGCGAACGGCGAGAAGATTGAAGGACTCGCGCTCGCAGGTTGGGACCTGCGCTCGCGGGTGGCAGTTATTCCAGCACCGACTCGGTTTTTTTATATCTTTTATTTATATTTATATCTTTATGTTTTCGGATTGTTTTTCTACTATTTAAGCCTAGTTTCGTTTTCAGTTTAGGAGTTATATAATCTAGCACACTTTCGGAGACTTTTACTTTTATTTCAGTTTTTATTTTTATTATGGAGAACTAATTTCCCTTGGAGTTTGTTTGATCAAGGAAGCTTTTTTATGTAATTCGTGAGATTCTGGTAACTTTTCTATCCCTTGGTTAATATCAAAACTCTTGTTTTTATTTATATGAACTATGTTTGATTTTATGAGCTTGATCAACTTGTTTGATTAACTTAGATCTACTGTTTGTATTAGGTTTGATTGTTGTGAGTGCAATCTTATTTATCCTTTAAACAACTCTTTTCCAGGACTGTGGACTGGAATTGAGAAAGAGTATTTGATGGTTAATCTATGCATGAGACACGTTTGATTGCATGAATTAATTTCCTTTTATCCTTAATATCATGCATGATTTGAATTAACATGGGAATTAATATAAAAGTAGATGAATTGATGATCGAATGATTAAAAAGGTGAAATTGATTGAATGAACTCTGCTTTTCCTTCAATTGATTTAAACCCTAATATTGTTAGCTTGCTTAAACTTTCAAACCCCTATTTTGTTCTTTGTTGATTGTTCAGAATACTGATTCTCTTGGGTTCGATCTCTTACTTGCATGCTATACTTAGTTTGTAGTTTAGGGTAATATATTTTTGATCTTGGCAACAATGATTTTAGCCGAGTCAAATTTTGGCGCCGTTGTCGGGGAATCGGTTTTTAATTTTCTAATAAATCAACGTTTCTGATGACCCGCGCCCTCGGTTTCGAACCGCGCTCGCGGTTCAGTTCGTCCAGAACCCCTGAATCTGGTAAGAACCTATCTTATGGTTCTTACCCGTTCTACTGATAATTCTCCTGTGGTTCTGTTTGATCCAGAAATTAACAGGACCCTAAGAGAGTTGAGACGACAAGTTTAAGCTTAAGTGCTAGGCATTGAGTTTGATCCAGTTTCATCTTCTTCTTCCTCATCTGATTCAGAGGTTAAAGAAAAGTTAGCAACTATGACAGATCGTACTATTAGGCAACTGACTGTGCCTAATCTAGAGCAACAACGTCTTGGCCTTCAATTTCCCAAACTAGTAGAAGGGGTGAAGTTTGAGTTAAAATCTGGCCTTCTCCATTATTTGCCTAAGTTCCATGGACTGAGTGGGGAGGATCCGAATAAACATCTTACAAAGTTCCATTCTGTTTGTCTAGGGATGAAGCCGGCTGATGTGATTGAAGATTAGTTGATGTTGAGGGCTTTTCAATTTTCTTTAGCTGATGCAACTAATGAGGGTGCTTTTTTGGAGAAATATTTCCCTGCTACCAAGCAAACATCTATCAAAAAGCAGCTGATCAGCTTGGAGCAGGGTGATGACGAGAATCTATATGAATATTATGAGCGTTACAAGAGGCTCATAGCCAGCTGTCCCTATCATGGCTATTCTGATAAAGATTTAATTTGTTATATTATTGAGGGGCTCTATGATGCTGATAGGCGCCTGATGAATGCGTCCTGTGGAGGTTCTTATGAGAATCTCACCCCAAGGCAAGCGTTTGAAAAGTTGTAGTCTCTAGCTGAGCAATGCAGAAATCAGAGAAAGTGGTCCAACGGTAGGTCGGTTAATTCTGTGAATGATTCCCTGAATGCTGAAGTAAGGGAGTTAAAGGCTATGATGAAGCAACTGTTGGTGGGCAATGGAGCTTCAAGTTCAAGGGCTTGTGGAATCTGTGGTAAAACAGACCATACTTTTGATGTATGCTCAATTATGCAAGAGCCAGCAGTTGACGTCAATGCTATCGGGAACTATGATCAACAAAGGCTCCGGAATGACCCATATTCGAATACATACAATCCGAGGTGGGCTAACCATCCTAACTTTAGATGAAACCAACAACCTCAAAAACCTTTTCCACAACAAGGAGATCTGCCTAATTATGCTCCCATGCCTAATTATGTGCCAAGGCCCCAAGTTCCTCCTAAAAATCCCGCTATTATTGTTGAGCTTATGAAGGACAATCAAGAGACCAAGGCTGCAATGAAAAGCCTTGAAAATCAATTAAGTCAAATTGCAACCATTCTTATTTGTTTAAAAGCCAAAGACTCGTGGAAACTGCCATCTCAGACTACTAACCCGAGGGAGAATGTGAGTGCAATCATAAGCCAAAGCCAAAATTTCATTCATGGTTTTGCTATAGATAAGATATCATCAAAGTAGACTACAATAAATCTGCCTAAGTATCTTCTTAAAACATGGTTCATAAGCCTCATAAAAGTACTAGGTGCATTAGTTAATCCAAAAGGCATTACTAACCATTCGTATAAGCCATACTTAGTTTTAAAGGCAATTTTCCATTCATCCCCTTCCCTCATCCTAATTTGATGGTACCCACTTCTTAAATCAATCTTAGAAAAGAAATTAGCACCATGCAATTCATCAAGCATATCATCTAATCTAGGGATGGAGTGACGGTACTTAAATGTTATTTGGTTGATCGCTCTACAATCAACACACATTCTCCATGTGCCATCCTTCTTTGGCACCAAAATCACCGGAACCGCGCATGGGCTGAGGGATTCACGCACATAGCCTTTGTCCATGAGATCTTGCACTTGTCTTTGAAGCTCAGCGGTCTCTTCTGGACTTGCTCTATAGGCTGCACGGTTTGGTAAAGAAGCGCCGGGTGATACGTGATCACCTCGGATTAGTCCTCAGAAACCTCGTATTTGACCACACAGGAACCCGATCTTGCCAGCAAATCAATTCAATCCTACAAAGCTTTCAAATTTAGTAACTTGATGCGCAAGGACAATCAATTGAATGAATGAAGGACGAATCTGAAATTGATTGATGATGAATTGATCGAAATTGATATAGGAATTCAAATAGATAGTTCAATTGAATTGGCTCTAACGCTAAATTCAATTGATGAACTAGGATCGATCTTTAACAATCAACCTAGAACTAAACTAGATGAACAACTTATCAACCAATCTGAATTTCGAAATTAAGAACAAGAGAGAGAAAATTCGGCTATTTGATGATGATGATCTCGAGATTGCAATGCACACAAACACAATTGTATTTTTGAGCCCAAGGACTAGATAATCCAATTTGGGTTTATCTAATCTCAAGCTGATTTTTATTAATGAAATTGCAAAGTATAAATAGAGAATACAAAAGCTAATACTTGGGGAGCAAGGAAGGGGAGGTGGTCGGCCCTAAATGGGGAGAATGAGCCTCCTTTGCTTGCTTCCCAAGATATAATAATATCTAAATAAATCTAACTAGATTCCCTTAAATAAATAAATCATAGCTGAATTATTTATTTAAGGAAATAATCCTAACAACTTAAAATATCTCTAACAAACTAAAAATATCTCTAACAACCAGGAGAGAGAAAATATCTCTAACAACCAGGAGAGAGAAAATATCTCTAACAACCAGGAGAGAGAAAATCAACCACTAACATAAGCCTATTGGCTGATTTCTCTTCATTATTAAAATAGATAGAAATTGTTCATAAAATAATAAATAAGATATTTTCTTCAATTTAGAATGGTCAAGTCAAAGGGTTGACTTTGACCCATATACCAATTCATCTCACCCGGTCACTTACTAAATTCAGCCCTAAAGTGAGACAAATTAATACATGTTTCTAAATAAAGAAATAGTGAATTTCGGCCCTCATATTATCAATCCATGGAATTCGGGCTCAATTGATGTCGAATGCACGAGACCCACTTCGCCTTGCTAGGCTCTTCAATAACCGCTGCCAATCGAACCAAGATCGCTGTTGTGCCTTGAGCAATCTTCTTAGCTCGACTTCTTGTGATTGGTCCGTCAGAAGGCACTCGAATCAACTCATCGACGTCGGTTTGAGACATGGCAGGCTTCACTGCATCATTCTCCTCCACTTGAGCTCGAATCGTCTCTGATTCGACGTCGGAATCAAAATCTGGCACATAAAGAGATAGATCAGCCACATTAAAAGTTGGATGGACACCATACTCACCAGGCATGTCAACATGATATGCATTAGGGCCGATTCTCCTGATGATACGAAATGGTCCATCTCCTCTCTGATCTAACTTGTTCTTCCTTTGATTTGGGAACCTTTCCTTCCTTAGATGCACCCAAACAAGATCTCCTTCTTCAAAGATAACCTGTTTCCGACCCTTATCAGCATGGGCCTTGTACTTCATGGATTTCCTCTCCAAGTGCATCTTCGTCCTCTCATGTAGCTTCTTCACAAACTCAGCCCTCTTGTTAGCTTCAAAACTCTCTTTGCCCTTGTATGGCTGAGGCGTCATATCCACCGGTGTCCTCGGATTCAGCCCATAAACAACCTCAAAAGGGGTCATCTTTGTGGCTGAATGGATTGACCTGTTATAAGCAAACTCCACAAAAGGCAAAACATCTTCCCAACGTTTGAGGTTAGCTTTAAGCATAGTTCTAAGTAAAACCCCTAACGTTCGATTAGTAACTTCCGTTTGCCCATCAGTTTGTGGGTGACATGAGGTAGAAAACAGCAATTTAGTTCCCAATTTAGACCATAGACTCTTCCAAAAATAACTCAAAAATTTAGCATCACGATCTGACACAATAGAACAAGGAATGCCATGCAATCTAACAATTTCCCTAAAGAACAAATCAGCAATATGCACAGCATCATCAGTCGTGTGACATGGAATAAAGTGAGCCATTTTGGAAAATCTGTCTACCACTACAAATATAGAATCTCTACCCTTCCTAGTTCTAGGCAAACCTACAATGAAATCCATAGAAATGTCTTCCCAAGGTGAACTAGGAATGGGTAAAGGCTGGTACAAACCATGGGGGTGAAGTCTAGACTTAGCTTTAGCACAAACAACACAACTTTTGACAAATCTCAGCACATAATTACTCATTTTAGGCCAATAGTAGTGTTCTTTTAAACCTTCTAAAGTCTTTTCTAAACCCCTATGTCCTCTTGATTCATGAACCTCTTTAGTTAGAAGCCTACGTATACTAGATGAAGGAATGCACAATTTTCCAGCTTTAAACAAGTATCCATCATCAATAAAGTAGGTATCTATTTCACCCCTAGACATGCAATTCTTATAGATTTCAGCAAAGTGAGGATCACTAGCATATAATTCCCTAATCATTGCAAATCCAAGGATCTTAACATCACATAGGTTCAAGAGTACATACCTCCGAGAAAGGGCGTCAGCTACCACATTCTCCTTGCCTTTCTTATGTTTAACAACATAAGGAAAGGTCTCCATGAATTCAACCCATCTTGCATGTCGCCTGCTGAGTCTGGATTGGCCTTTCAAGTACTTCAAGGCCTCATGATCAGAATGGATTACAAACTCTTTAGGCCACAAATAATGAGACCAAGTTTTCAGGACCCTAATTAACGCATACAACTCTTTATCATAAGTAGGGTAATTCAACTCAGCCCCACTAAGCTTTTCACTAAAATAAGCAATGGGTTTCTTGTCTTGTAAGAGCACGCCTCCTATGCCATGTCCAGAAGCGTCCACCTCTATCTCAAATGCCTTGGAGAAGTCAGGGAGTTGAAGCACTGGGGCGTGGCATAATCTGTCCTTCAAAGTGTTGAAGGTGTTCTCTTGTTGCTCCCTCCATTTAAAGGCCGTATCCTTCTTTGTAAGCTCGTGGAGGGGGGCTGCAATTGTGCTAAAATCCCGCACAAATCTCCTGTAGAAGCCAGCCAAGCCGAGAAATGATCTGACCATTGTTGGTGTGGTCGGCTGAGGCCATTCTTTGATTGCCTTGATCTTGTCTTCATCTACCTTCAATCCACCTTTAGACACAACAAAACCAAGAAAAATGGTAGACTCCGAGCAAAAAGAACACTTTTTCAAGTTAACATAAAGCTTTTCTAACCTTAAAGTGTCCAAAACAGCCCTAAGATGATCTACATGTTCATGCATGGTTTTGCTATAGACTAAGATATCATCAAAGTAGACTACAACAAATCTGCCTAAGTATCTTCTTAAAACATGGTTCATAAGCCTCATAAAAGTACTAGGTGCATTAGTTAATCCAAAAGGCATTACTAACCATTCATATAAGCCATACTTAGTTTTAAAGGCAGTTTTCCATTCATCCCCTTCCCTCATCCTAATTTGATGGTACCCACTTCTTAAATCAATTTTAGAAAAGAAATTAGCACCATGTAACTCATCAAGCATATCATCTAGTCTAGGAATGGGGTGACGGTACTTAACTGTTATTTGGTTGATTGCTCTACAATCAACACACATTCTCCATGTGCCATCCTTCTTTGGCACCAAAATCACCGGAACCGCGCATGGGCTGAGAGATTCACGCACATAGCCTTTGTCCATGAGATCTTGCACTTGTCTTTGAAGCTCAGCGGTCTCTTCTGGACTTGCTCTATAGGCTGCACGGTTTGGTAATGAAGCGCCGGGCACCAAATCGATTTGATGCTCAATGCCTCTAATTGGTGGAAGGCCTTCTGGCAACTCTTCAGGCATCACATCTTCAAACTCCTGTAATAGATCCTGTAGACACTTTGGAAGATGTGAAATATCTTGACTAATAATAAGTATCTCTTTCCTCATAAGAAGTAAGCAAGAAGAGTTAGGGAAAGAAATACTAGACTGAGTCACAAGAGAGCGCTTTTCTACACTGCCTTTCAAGCCGATTTTTGGCTCTTTCTGTAGGCGTTCTTTTTCCATATTTATAGCTCTCTGAGTCTCTGAATTGCTCCCAAAATTTGAGCCAAAACGCTCGAGTGGATTGGGAGATAGCCCAGTTTTCGTCCCAGATGCATTGCTGGTATTGTTGCACGGCACTTTGGCCGTTTTAGGGACATTCTCTCGGCGTTTTTCGTCCCAAACAGTAGCTCCACCTGTTTTTGATGTTGTCCCAAAATTTGAGCCAGAACGCTCGGGTGGAGACTGGGAAACGCCGCTTGGCTTTGTCGATGCGTCGGGCGCCGAACGCCGGGCCGCTGCTTTGGCCGTTGAATCAGCCTCTTCTTTCTCTTCCTTGGCACGCCTAAGTGCCCTAACTTGATCTCGACGTACCTGATCCTGTAGAACTTGTTGGGGAGACAAGGGTAGAAGAGAAACTCTCCTCCCATCATAGTTAAAAGAATAGGTGTTTAACATGCCATCATAAATCACTCTCCTATCAAATAACCATGGTCTTCCTAACAATATATGAGTGCATTCCATGTTTACTACATCACACATAATGTCATCAACATAAGTACCAATAGCAACACGGACTAAACACTGATGGGTGACAAGATTAGGACCTTCTGAATCATTAATTCCATTGAGACCATAACTAGTAGCCCTAGGTTGGATTTTTAATTGTAAGTGATCAACTACCTTAGCATTAATAATGTTACAGCAGCTACCACTATCAATTATCATGCATAACACTTGATTCTTTACTGTACACCTAGTATGAAAAATGTTTTCCCTTTGATCTAGCCTAGGCGTTTCTTGTAAAGTAAGAGTACGCATTGTTACCAAAGTTAGAGGCTGTTCGGTGCAATCTGGTTCAATGGCCTCTATGCCCTCCTCTTCTTGTCCATTGATGTCCTCCTCCACTTGATTTGGAGGTATATCTTCATCACTCACATATCCTCCATTGGTGGTGAGAAGCACTTGCTTTAGATTTGGACAATCCTTGGCATAATGACCTCTTCCTTGACACTTGTAGCACACTAAATCACGTGCCCTAGGCTGGTTTGGAGGTCCATTGGTGGGACGCCTTTGGCCTTGAAAACCTGTTGGTTTAGGTGAGCTAGAAGCTCCCTTTTGCTGCATAGAAGGGTTAGAAGAATAAAAGTTGGAATTTGAACTAGGATTAGAACCATACCTTTTTGTAGCATTCCAAGCTTCCTTCTTCTTCCTTTGTTGCTGCTCATAGAGTAGTTGGGCTGAATGTACTAAGGCATTGAGATCCTTGATTTGTTGAATCTCTAATGTGTCTTGAATGCTTTGATTCAGTCCAACCATGAATTGGGTCCTTAGAGACCGTTGGGAATGATGAATTCCCGCTTTAAAACTCAGATCCTCTAGCTCATTGAAGTACTCGGTTGGAGACTTGGTGCCTTGTTTGCAAGTTACAACTTTCAATCTCATGTGCTCGGTATGCTCTTCAGGCACATATTTCTTCCTCATTACAAACTTCAGCTGGCCCCAAGTTTCAATTGGTGGTAAGGCCTTTCTAATTCGATCCTCCTTCATTCTAAACCACCAATTTCTAGCGGTCCCAATAAAGTGGATGACAACAACAGCAACTTTCTCCCATTCTTCATATCCCATGTGATCTAGAATGAAATTTGTAGCTTGTTCCCACTCTAGATACTTCTCCGGGTTAAGCTCTCCATTGAATGGTTCTATCTTGATCTTTATATCACGTTTCCCAATCTGATTTACAACTTGGTTAACGTTGTTGTTGTTGTTCGGCCGTTGTACTCCATAGGCTGGTGGGAGATCTTCTACAACCTCAGCTTGGTTATAGAAATCATCTAGGGGAGGATGCCATGGGCGCCTTTCTTCCCCGGGATAACCATACGTCACGTCATCAAAAGAGTTGTTGTATTGTTGATATTGTTGATGAGTGGCTTGAGGATACCGGTTGTGTGGCTGATTATAGACTTGTTGATGAGTAACCGGTGGAGTCCTCGACCCGATGCCTCTTCCTCTTCCTCGGCCTGCTGTGGGGGAGTAGTGAGCCGGGGGATCATTATCTTTGTTGTATCTAGCAACCACATCATGTTCGTCATCCACTAGTTGTTGCTTGCCTTTGTCGCTACCCGAGGCTTGATTTGGGTCACTTGTAAGATCGACTGCAGGGGTGCTCTTGCGACTAGCTTGAGACGAATCAACCAATATTGCAAGTTGTTCCTCTAAATGCTTTAGTTGTGGAGCCAATGCAGCCGTGGCCAGTTGTACAGCTCGAGCCTGGCCATCGCGCACACCTTCACTAATGGACAACCTAATGAAGTCGATTGCCTCCTTAGTGAGACTCAATTCAGTTGGGTTAGGTTCTGATGGAATCACCATTGTTCCTGAAACAAGCAAGAAGGTAGAGAGAGTAGTGTGTTCTAAAGTAAATCACAACAAGCAATACCACACCTTGATCAAGCCAAAACTTGCCTCAAAGCAATCCAATCAACTTAATTCAGTTTTTGGGCTGTTTTGAGGGAGTAAAATGGTAGATATAGTGTAGGTATGGAATACTAATGATATTTAAAGGAAATATGCAGCTTAAGCAAATGGCAAATATGCAATAAGACAAGCAATGCAAATAATCCCTCTATGAGCTCTAAAACACATACAATCTCTCAATTGACTCTATGCAAGTTAATAAAGCCAAAATTCAGCATGCAAGGACAGAAAATATGGTAGGCTTAGTGACTTTTATTTCGTCACTCTTTTTCTTCAAAGTGATTTCTACTTAGCTATCTTTTTAAGCAAGCAGTCACTAGGGTTGAAAGTGGCTTAAAACTAGCTGGGGTAGATCACTTTTTCTTTTCTTTTTTTTTTTTTTTTTGATTTTTATGCACAAACTACTCTTGTGCTATAATGAAGAAACAAGCAAAGCAAAGCAACAATGCTAAGAACGAAATTAAAAGGGTATATACGAACCTCTTTTGCTACCAATGAAACCAACTAGAAGCCAAATTAACAAAAGAAGAAGGGGTAGGTCGAATTTGACGGGATGCAATGACAGAAATTAGCAAATATTAATCAAGCAATATGAATCGCAATCAATCATGCAATATGAATGAAAAACTCATAAAACTGTAGGAAAACAATTGCTAATCTAAATTGCAATACAACTCAACCAATTCAGCCAATAAACATGCACAAATCCCATAAAAATCTCCTAATTGGATAATTGCTTGGAGGGCAAGGAACAACTAAGGGAAATAGGGTTTTGGAGGCTCACGGCTGGATTAGGGTTTTAGGGTTCGGTTCTAGGGTTTGGGGTATGGTAGGGTTTCAGATTAGGGTTTGCGAGAATTAGGGTTTCCTAGGGTTTCTCGCAATCTAGGGTTAGGGTTCTGCCGCCAAATTAGGGTTAGGGTTAGGGTTGACGAGCATAGGGCGGGGGCGAACTAGAGTTTAGGGTCTCCGAATTGGCTAGGATTTGTGGGGGTGGGTTCGGACAGGGCTGGGTGGTGGTGCGGTGCCCTAGAGCGACACCAGTTTGGGGGGTGGTGGTGGTTCGTGGTGGTAGGGTGGCGGAATTATGTGGTGGTGTTGGCGGAACTATGTGGTGGTTGTGGTGCAAGTTCAGCCTTTGGATCTCAAAAATTGTAACTTGGTTAAAGGTTCAAATTTTGGGATCTAAAACTGAATTAAATTAACTAGAAAGCAAATTAAGGAAAGAAACAATTACTTGGCGAGACGCTGGATTCTGATACCACTTGATACGTGATCACCTCGGATTAGTCCTCAGAAACCTCGTATTTGACCACACAGGAACCCGATCTTGCCAGCAAATCAATTCAATCCTACAAAGCTTTCAAATTTAGTAACTTGATGCGCAAGGACAATCAATTGAATGAATGAAGGACGAATCTGAAATTGATTGATGATGAATTGATCGAAATTGATATAGGAATTCAAATAGATAGTTCAATTGAATTGGCTCTAACGCTAAATTCAATTGATGAACTAGGATCGATCTTTAACAATCAACCTAGAACTAAACTAGATGAACAACTTATCAACCAATCTGAATTTCGAAATTAAGAACAAGAGAGAGAAAATTCGGCTATTTGATGATGATGATCTCGAGATTGCAATGCACACAAACACAATTGTATTTTTGAGCCCAAGGACTAGATAAACCAATTTGGGTTTATCTAATCTCAAGCTGATTTTTATTAATGAAATTGCAAAGTATAAATAGAGAATACAAAAGCTAATACTTGGGGAGCAAGGAAGGGGAGGTGGCCGGCCCTAAATGGGGAGAATGAGCCTCCTTTGCTTGCTTCCCAAGATATAATAATATCTAAATAAATCTAACTAGATTCCCTTAAATAAATAAATCATAGCTGAATTATTTATTTAAGGAAATAATCCTAACAACTTAAAATATCTCTAACAAACTAAAAATATCTCTAACAACCAGGAGAGTGAAAATCAACCACTAACATAAGCCTATTGGCTGATTTCTCTTCATTATTAAAATAGATAGAAATTGTTCATAAAATAATAAATAAGATATTTTCTTCAATTTAGAATGGTCAAGTCAAAGGGTTGACTTTGACCCATATACCAATTCATCTCACCCGGTCACTTACTAAATTCAGCCCTAAAGTGAGACAAATTAATACATGTTTCTAAATAAAGAAATAGTGAATTTCGGCCCTCATATTATCAATCCATGGAATCCGGGCTCAATTGATGTCGAATGCACGAGACCCACTTCGCCTTGCTAGGCTCTTCAATAACCGCTGCCAATCGAACCAAGATCGCTGTTGTGCCTTGAGCAATCTTCTTAGCTCGACTTCTTGTGATTGGTCCGTCAGAAGGCACTCGAATCAACTCATCGACGTCGGTTTGAGACATGGCAGGCTTCACTGCATCACCGGGCACCAAATCGATTTGATGCTCAATGCCTCTAATTGGTGGAAGGCCTTCTGTCAACTCTTTAGGCATCACATCTTCAAATTCCTGTAATAGATCCTGTAGACACTTTGGGAGATGTGAAATATCTTGACTAATAATAAGTATCTCTTTCCTCATAAGAAGTAAGCAATAAGAAGAGTTAGGGAAAGAAATACTAGACTGAGTCACAAGAGAGTGCTTTTCTACACTGCCTTTCAAGCCGATTTTTGGCTCTTTCTGTAGGCGTTCGTTTTCCAGATTTGTAGCTCTCTGAGTCTCTGAAATGCTCCCAAATTTTTAGCCAGAACGCTCGAGTGGATTGGGAGATAGCCCCGTTTTCGTCCCAGATGCACTGCTGGTAGTGTTGCTCGGCACTTTGGAAGTTTTAGGGGGATTCTCTAGGCGTTTTTCGTCCCAAACAGTAGCTCCACCTGTGTGTGATGTTTTCCCAAAATTTGAGCCAGAACGCTCGGGTGGAGACTGGGAAACGCCGCTTGGCTTTGTCGGCGCGTCGGGCGCCGAATGTCGGGCCGCAGCTTTGGCCGTGGAATCATCCTCTTCTTTCTCTTCCTTGGCACGCCTAAGTGCCCTAGCTTGATCTCGACGTACCTGATCCTGTAAAACTTGTTGGGGAGACAAGGGTAGAAGAGAAACTCTCCTCCCATCATAGTTAAAAGAATAGGTGTTTAACATGCCATCATAAATCACTCTCCTATCAAATAACCATGGTCTTCCTAACAAGATATGAGTGCATTCCATGTTTACTACATCACACATAATGTCATCAACATAAGTACCAATAGCAACACGGACTAAACACTGATGGGTGACAAGATTAGGACCTTCTGAATCATTAATTCCATTGAGACCATAACTAGTAGCCCTAGGTTGGGTTTTTAATTGCAAGTGATCAACTACCTTAGCATTAATAATGTTACAGCAGCTACCACTATCAATTATCATGCATAACACTTGATTCTTTACTGTACACCTAGTATGAAAAATGTTTTCCCTTTGATCTAGCCTAGGTGTTTCTTGTAAAGTAAGAGTACGCATTGTTACCAAAGTTAGAGGCTGTTCGGTGCAATCTGGTTCAATGGCCTCTACGCCCTCCTCTTCTTGTCCATTACTGTCCTCCTCCACTTGATTTGGAGGTATATCTTCATCACTCACATATCCTCCATTGGTGGTGAGAAGCACTTGCTTTAGATTTGGTGATGCGGGGATAAGCCGCTTGATGCCCGATCTTCGACGTTCACGACTCAAAACAAGGAAACAAAGATAATGATCAGAAATGGAAATGCAACAAGACTCAACAATTGAAGAACACGACTTGTAATGATCGAAAAGACAAGAAACAAATACAAAAACAGGAAAAGGACTCGACAAGAGATAAATGACTCAAGAACAACAAGAAGGACAACCTCATAAAACAACTATCAAACCCTTGACTTGATTCAGCCAAGAACCTAATAGAATGATTATGAAACCAACCTTTACGATCTCACACAACAAGGAACGAGACCTTGAAGCACGAGAAAGGGGCTCGTGATTGTTGACAAGCACCAACCTTCGATGAGATTGACACAAATCAAAGCAAACCAAGCTGCGGATTCACACACACGTTGAAAGCCAAAGCTCTCGTTTTCTCTCTATTGCAAGGAGAATTGGAAAATACAAAATGAGTTGTCTAATCTGAAAATAAAACATCCTAAGCTATTTATATGTCTTGACAAAATAACAATAGAAATAATGCCTAATTAAAACTAAAAGATAACTAAGGCCCAAAATGGAAATGGCCCAATAAAACAAATCCAGCAAAACTAAAAGATAGCATGCTCGTGCCCGGACTCGCACGCACACACGCGGACAGGCGCGCTCAGGGGCGCGCCGTATCGTTGCTGCGCTGGAACGAGCGCGCCGTTGCATCGCGGGGCGCGTTGCATCGCTGAGGTTGGGGCGCGCCGCTGCAGCCTCGATACGATGATCCGTCGGCGCTCAAGACACACACCGCCCTAGCCTTGGACTCCATACTAGCTCCTGCCTCCTTAGCCATAGTGTAGTCCACAAAAACATTCATCTCGCGTTGTAGCTTCTTGGCTCGAGCACGGGTGAGTGGTTCATCAAAGAGTGTAGGCGCGCCCGGTGGAGGCTGCCTAGATGGTCCCTCATCAACGTCCCCTTCTTGGAAAGGATTCGACCCCGAATCCAGCTCTTCATCCTTGGCTAAGTACGGCATAATCCCCGGGCAGCTCTAATTTGTAAGCGTTGTCTCCAATCCGTTGAAGCACCTTGAAAGGTCCATCGCCTCTTGGAGACAGTTTGTTCTTCCTTAGCTCCGGAAACCGCTCCTTCCTTAGATGCGCCCATACCAAATCGCCGGGCTGGAAAATCACGCGGCGCCGCCCATGGTTGGCGCGCCTAGCATTGTACTCGGCCTTTTGCTCCAACCGAGTCTTGGTTCGAGCATGCAGCTCCTTAATAAATTCAACGTGCTTTCCTGTATCAAAACTTTCATGCTCCCTCATTGGAAATGGGGTAAGATCTAAGGGGGTGAGTGGGTTAGTACCATAAACACATTCAAATGGAGTTAACATAGTAGATGAGTGCATAGTGCGATTGTAAGCAAACTCCACATGAGGTAAAGCTTCTTCCCACATTTTCAAATTCTTTTTAATAATGGTTCTAAGGATAGTAGCTAACGTCCTATTGGTCACTTCGGTTTGCCCATCAGTTTGTGGGTGGCTAGATGTAGAGAACATTAGCTTAGTTCCTAGCTTATTCCATAACGTCCTCCAAAAATGGCTAAGGAACTTGGTATCCCTATCACTCACTATTGTTTTTGGTATGCCATGAAGCCTAACTATTTCGCTAAAGAACAAATTAGCTACATTACTAGCATCATCAGTTTTATGGCACGGCACAAAGTGTGCCATTTTTGAGAATCGGTCAACTACCACCATAATTGAATCCCTCCCCTTCTTAGTCCTAGGCAACCCTACTATAAATTCCATGGATAAATCCTCCCACGGGGCCGTAGGCGTAGGCAAAGGGGTGTAAAGTCCATGTGGCATCAACCTAGATTTGGCTCTTAAACAATCAACACAACGCTTAACTACATTTTCAACGTCTCTAAGCATGTGTGGCCAGTAAAAATGAGCCCTAAGAGTATGATAAGTCTTATCCCTCCCAAAATGTCCCATTAGGCCGCCCTTATGGGCTTCCTCAACCAACAATAAACGCAAAGAGCAACGAGGAATGCAAACTTTATCTACTCTAAATAAAAATCCATCATGAATGTAGTATTTCTCATCCGAACCCTTTTGCATGTAGCACTTAAAAGCATCACCAAAATCAATATCAGTCTCATATAATTCACGAATGTAAGTAAATCCTAACACTCTAGAATCTAATGAGACAAGCAAAGCATGGCGACGTGACAAGGCATCGGCTACTACATTATCCTTTCCCTTTTTATATTTTATGACATATGGAAATGTCTCAATGAATTCCATCCACCTACCATGCCTTCTATCCAATTTATCTTGACTCTTCGCATCATTTGGACAATCCTTGGCATAATGACCTCTTCCTTGACACTTGTAGCATACTAAATCTCGTGCCCTAAGCTGGTTTGGAGGTCCATTGGTGGGGCGCCTTTGGCCTTGAAAACCTGTTGGTTTAGGTGAGCTAGAAGCTCCCTTTTGCTGCATAGAAGGGTTAGAAGAATAAGAATTGGAATTTGAACTAGGATTAGAACCATACCTTTTTGGAGCATTCCAAGCTTCCTTCTTCTTCCTTTGATGCTGCTCATAGAGTAGTTGGGCTGAATGTACTAAGGCATTGAGATCCTTGATTTGTTGAATCTCCAATGTGTCTTGAATGCTTTGATTCAGTCCAGCCATGAATTGGGTCCTTAGAGACCGTTGGGAATGATGAATTCCCGCTTTAAAACTCAGATCCTCTAGCTCATTGAAGTACTCGGTTGGGGACACCCATGTGGAGGAGGTTGTTATGGAGGATTATGAGGATGATGGTGGAGGTTGGGATGAGCATGTTGAGGCGTTTCACTCTAGATTTGCATCTGAGCCATCTGGATGGGCTCCTGGTCCACATTCTACAACTGGTTGGGGTGTCCCTAACCCAGCTACACAGGCGTTGTATGAGCATCAGAGACAGGCTACTTTATTCTTCCAGACTCAGTGGCCAAATTTTCCACCTTTTCCTCCACCAGGTTAGCAGCGAGTCTTCTGATTCCCTCTTCTATCCTTTGATTTGTATATCTTAGCTTCATTGGGGACAATGAAGAGTTTAAGTATGGGGGAGGGGATTCACTGCTATGCTTGTGATATATGTACAATTGCATTTGATTCAGTATGTTTTTATTTTTAAAAAAAGATAAAAGCCATAAAAATAGAAAAAAGGCATAAAATCCTGGGATGAGCTGAAAACCCGAAAGGGCGGCTCAAGTAATAAGCAGGTAACCCGGACCAGCATTAGGCTGGGGTAATAAGAGGTTAATGAGAGATGTGAGTATTTGTGGGTACACCTAAAGAAAAATGAAATGAGTGATTAGGTGAAAACCCGAAAGGGCGCCTAAGTAGAATGAGTCTAGGATCATATTCTACTTTGGGGCTTGGGGATTACATTTTAGATGTCGGGTAGATCCTAGGCTGCTCTACAATTTTTGGAGCTTGAGTGCTATATTTTGTGTTATTGAGGTGTGTGTGTTTGAGCTTTCATGTCTTTGCTCATTATTTCTCTACTTGGGTTCGGGTTGTGAGTTGAGAGTTTTTTATTTTTTTTCATATTCCCTTATTACTTTTTGTGGATCTTTGATAGGATTTATTGTTAGATTTATTTTGAGCTTACTCGAGGACGAGCAAGATCTAAGTATGGGGGAATTTGATACGCTGGTTTTAGTACAGCGTAATTATTTATTTTTATTAGGATTTCTGAGTGTTTTAGGCTAGATTAGGATGTTTATTTGTAATTTTAGAAAAGCCTACAAATGAAGCTTTTGAAGACAGAGATCCTAAGTTTAAGCTGAAGACCCGCTTTACAGTGGTTGCAAGGAATAAGAGACTGCGGATTTTACGAAGTTCAAGATCCGCACCCTCGGGCATGGATCTGAGACCGCGGTGACGAGAATATTCGAGAGATTTGAAGAAAGCAAGACTCGCGTACGCGGGTCGAGACCCGAGCCCGCGGGTGGAGTTGAATCCGCGGATGCTGAGAAGATTGAAGGACCCACGCTCGCGGGTGGCGGTTATTCCAGCGCCGACTTTGTTTTATTTTATCTTTCATTTATATTTATATCTATAGGTTTTCAGATTGTTTTTCTACTATTTAAGCCTAATTTCATTTTCAGTTTAGGAGTTCTACAATCTAGCATACTTTTGGAGACTTTTGCTTTTATTTTAGTTTTTATTTCTATTATGGAGAACTAATTTCCCTTGGAGTTTGTTTGATCAAGGAAGCTTTTTTATGTAATTCGTGAGATTTTGGTAACTTTTCTATCCCTTGGTTAATATAAAAACTCTTGTTTTTATTTATATGATATATGTTTGATTTTATGAGCCTAATCAACTTGTTTGATTGACTTAGATCTACTGTTTGGATTTGGTTTGATTGTTGTATGTGCAATCTTATTTATCCTTGAAACAACTCTTTTCCAGGACCGTGGAATGGAATTGAGAAAGAGTATTTGATGGTTATTTTATGCATGAGACTCGTTGTTTGATTGCATGAATTAATTTCCTTTTATCCTTAATATCTTGCATGATTTGAATTAAGCGTTCTTGTTCATATCATCATTTCGCTTGGACCGTGGACAAGCGGAAATCTTTTATAAGGATTGGAATTAACTTGGGAATTAATAGAAAAGTAGATGAATTGATGATCGAATGATTAAAAAGGTGGAATTGATTGAAATGAATTCTGCTTTTCCTTCAATTGATTTAAACCCTAATATTGTTTGCTTGCTTAAACTTTCAACCCCTGTTTTGTTCTTTGTTGATTGTTCAAAATACCGATTCTCTTGGGTTCGATCTCTTACTTGCATGCTATACTTAGTTTGTAGTTTAGGGTAATATATTTTTGATCATGGCAACAATGACTTTAGCCGAGTCACAAGGCGTAATGAGCATGCCCTTGCTCCTGGTTTACTATTGCGGATGGCTCATGTGCCGTGGGAACGACATCCAGCACGGCACCTGGCATGGCACCTGGTTGGGGCATCACAAATGCCTACGCTTCCAATACAGCCATGCGCGTATTAAGGCGCGAAATGTTGCTGTTGAGTGAGCTCAACAAGTTGAACACATCTGGGTGAACTGGTTCGGGGTACTTGGACTGATTGATTTCTCTATCTTCTCCTAACATGATCACAAGAAACACACTATAAGAAAATGGTGAGCGTTAGTGTAAACAATAAACACCTCGCTTGTGTTTCACTCGCTCTCACTCTCGGGTGGTGTGCTCGAGCTTGTTGTTTCAATCTGCTTTGAAAAGATGAAATTAAATTTGAAGATTAGTAGATCAACAAACACGAGAAAGAGAAAGGTTGGAGAAGAAATGGATTAAAAAAAGAAAGAAGAGGGGAAGACTCGATTGTAAACAAAGAATGGAAATGGAAAGACAGAGAAGAAGATCAAACATTGATTAAGCCTTTCTCACCTTGATTTCCTTAACCAAGAATGCACTTGGAGTGGTTTGTTACAAAAGCGTCAAGTTAAAAGAATAAACGTAGTAACTCATATCGTACTATCACGGGATGTACTTAGACAAGTTGATATGGTTCAATTCTTAAGAAGTACCATGATTCTTTAGTGCATGATGGTGAGAACTACAAGGTGTAAATTCAATTCTACGAATATTTGCATCTATGATATACAGTTTGTAAAAACTTCGAGTTATGATGACATAGCTCAAATGGGGGAGGAATGTTGGTGATTTGTGTAAAGTCATCAAATCATGTTGAGAGCATGTTGAGGTTAATAAGTCACAAGGATAATGTCAATTGAGAAATTGACTTATG
Source organism: Fallopia convolvulus (assembly GCA_964016875.1). Classification (NCBI taxonomy): domain Eukaryota; kingdom Viridiplantae; phylum Streptophyta; class Magnoliopsida; order Caryophyllales; family Polygonaceae; genus Fallopia; species Fallopia convolvulus. The sequence goes on from OZ024720.1 coordinate 39,426,849, forward strand.
TGACTTGCCATGATATGATAAAGAGAGTTTGTCATCTGTAGAAATGATCCAAGGTAAAGGCACATCAACGCCAAGGAATGAACCTCATGTGCCATGGCATTAGGCAAGGGCGCGCCGAGAAGGCGTCGTCACTCGTTAGTGGCTCGGAGCATCGACACGGTGCTAGAACATGGTGCGCTAGGAGCTCGATCTTGAGGTTTGAGACTCGGCAGCTTTCGGCGCGCCTTATGCTCAGTTTTGAGGTTCATGTGTCGGCTTTTGGGGCGCGCCTTTGGCTCTACAATGGCACGGCCAAGGCTACGCGAGGCTAGCGACGCACCAAGGAGTGTATGGTGAGCTTGCGGCGCGCCTAGGGCATTGGCCCATGGCGCCGAGTCCGAGTTATGGAACTAAGGTAAGATTTTGAGCTTTGTATTTGAGTCTTATAGCTTAGTGCATGTTCTAATGTAAGTTAGGAAGCTTCTCTAAGCTTGGTAGATGTTCTAAGCAATAACCAAAACTTGAGTTTAGCTTGTCACATAGCTATGTATGCTAGAAAGAAGTATTGAAGCTTCATACTAGCTTAGAGTTAGCTCTATGAGCTTGAACAAGCTCTAGACTCGTTGTATAAGCTTATTAAGATGCTCATGTAGCTAGGGTTTAGCTCATAGAAGCTCAAACTAGCTCACACTAGCTCATGTTAGCTCAAGAAGCTTGAAAGTCAGCTCAACGAGCTCAAACGCAGCTCAAGCCAGTTCAACTAGCTGGATGCTTGCTCAACTAGCTAAGGGCTAGCTTGATACGTGATCACCTCGGATTACTCCTCGTTGATCAAGTATATGACCCAACAGATCCCGATCTTGCCTTGTAATCTCATTTCAAACCTAAACCAGCCTTCAAAGTCAGAAACTTGTTGCGCAAGTAATGAAGAACTCGAGAATTGAATATGAATTAATCAAACTAGATTGATAAATTGAAACAATCAACTTTGATAGTTCAATCAGTTTGGCTCTAACACTAAATCCGATTGATTAACTAGAATGATCTTTAACAATCAATTCTAGAACAATCTCAATTGACTAAGTCAATCAATCAATGTAACAAACAAACACGAGAGGGAGTTCGAGAGATTTGGATCGCAGATTGAGATGATGATGATGATGAACGAAAGCAGGTTGCAAGTAAAATAGATCACACGTGTGTTTTTGAGCCCAAAGACTAGATAAACCTTCTCTGGGTTTATCTAATCTCAAGCTAATTTTATTAAACTGAAATTGCAAAGTATAAATAGTAGAATACAAACCTGAATCTTGGAGAACAAGGCTTCAAATGGCCAACCCTAATAGATAGAGTGAATCCAATGTCTTGCTTCCCAAGATATAATAAAATATCTAAAGCTTAACTAACTCTTATGCAACAAGACAAGAAATGCAATATATCCCTTTATAAGCTTTTAAACACATGCAGTCTCTCAGTTGACCCTATGCAACTACAAGTTAATAAAGCCAATTAGAGTAGTTGCCTCAAAGCCGGATGGTGATCCCAACTGAGCCTAACCCGGATGAATTGAATCTCACTAAGGAGGCAATCAACTTCATCAGGTTGTCCATTAGTGAGAGCATAAGGGAAGGGCAACAACGAGCTGCGGAAGTCACAACTGCGGTGCTTAACCCGAGAATGCAGCGTATTGAGGAGCAACTTGCAACATTAATAGAAGCATCTCAAGCAAGTCAGAAAGTTGCCCCTGTAATTGATCTTTCTAGTGACCCGAATAATGCCTCAGCTAGCAACAAAGGCAAAAAACATGTAGAAGATAAAGAGCATGATGTGCTTGCTAGCTACAACAAAGAGCATGATCCACCTGGCCAATATTCACCAAGTGGCAGCCGAGGTAGAGGAAGAGGCAACAAGGCGAGGCAACCACCGGTTACACATCAACAACTCTATGATGATGTGACTTATGGCTATCCCGGGGAAGAAAGACGACCATGGCATCCTCCCCTTGATGATTTTTACAACTAAGCTGAGGTTGTAGAAGATATTCCACCGGCTTATGGAGTACAAAGGCAAGCCAACAACAACGCCAATCAGAATGTCACTCAAATTGGCAAGCGTGATATAAAGATTAAAATAGAGCCATTCAACGGAGAGCTCAATTCGAAGAAGTATCTGCAGTGGGAACAAGCTACAAACTTCATTCTAGATCACATGGGCTATATAGAATGGGAGAGAGTTACTGTTCTTGTTATTCACTTTGTTGGGACCGCTAAAAAATTGGTTGTTCCGAATGAAGGAAGATAGAATCCGAAAGGCCTTTCCACCTATTGAAACTTGGGGTCAGCTGAAGTTTGTCATTAGAAAGAAGTATGCCCCAGAAGAACACACCGGGCACATGAGGCTTAAAGTTGTCACATGCAAACAAGGAACCAAGTCTCCAACTGAGTACTTCAATGAGCTTGAAGATTTGAGCTTCAAGGTTGGAATTCATCATTCCCAAAGGTCCCTACGGACCCAATTCATGGATGGACTGAATCAATCCATTAAAGACACACTTGAGATTCAACAAATCAAGGATCTCAATGCATTAGTGCATTCAGCCCAACTACTCTGTGAGCATCAACAAAGGAAGAAGAAGGAAGCTTGGAATGCACCAAAGAGGTATTCTTCTAATCTTAGTTCAAATTTCGATTCTTATTCTTCTAACCCTTCTTTACAGCAAAAGGGAGCTTTTAGGTCACCTAAACAAGCAGGTTCTCAAGGCCAAAGACGTCCCACAAATGCACCTCAAATGCAGCTTAGGTCACGTGACATAGTTTGTTATAAATGCCAAGGAAGAGGTCATTATGCTAAGGATTAAATCAGAAACAAGTGCTCCTTACCACTAATGGTTGTTATGTTATTCTCTCAATCATATTTCAAAATACTGGTGACATTAAGATAGAGAATCAAATATCAATACTTCATGATAAAACACACACTGCACAACATAATAAAATTAAGTCAAGACAACACCTGTGACTCTTCCCAACAAGATTCCAAACTATTTTCTCCTTTCACACCAACTCAGCCCTTGTACAGAAGCCAACTGGTCCAATTATCAAAATCTTCCATAGTCTTGTAGGTAGTGTAGGAAAACTATCAGAATGAAGAAATATGCCCCCAACTGAGGTGGATGATGAACAAGATTAGGCTAATAATGAATGTAGTCCCTCCTGTATTACTTCCAAGGCAATTGACAATATGAGACAACATCAGCTTCAAAATCATAGCTAAGCATAAAAACTTCACCTGCTGACTTAAAACTATATTTTTTTAACAAATAGTCCATAAAAATAGCAGTCCCAGAGAACAGGATTGTTGCATATAAAGATAAACATTCAGATATAATATGGAGTTACTCAAGGGAATAATAAACTCTTTTCTAGGACAATTACATAGGTACGCTAGTATAAAGATAAACATTCGATTAGCTCTTTTTTCTTATATGTTCTACATACAAATCAAACTGCAGAAACTTGGCATAAAATTATATATGTTTACCAACAAAAACAAGGGCAACATCTATTGCTTCAAGAGAACTTTTTCTAGAACACTGCAACAAGAGACACAAGTAAAAGGAACCCAGTCAAGTTGATTGAGTTGGAATAAGTTATAAAAGAATGACAAGAAGTCAATTGCTACAATAGAGGAAGGTACCAGTAACTCTGGCCAGCCGCCTTCAGAAAGAATGGACTTAGCTAAATCTTTTGGTGAGATAGTTTGATAATTTACAACTTGAGACCTTAGCAGCTCCTGACAGCACATCAGAGACACTTGGCACTTTACCTTCTTTTGCAAGGACTGAACCAAATATACCTATAAATCACAGAATTGCACCCAAATATCATACAGGATTTGCACCCAATTGATGCAAGAGTACTTTAAAATAGTAATCCATTTCAAAATCTAATTACAACCAACAACTCGAACCAGTTATGAGGATTACACAAATTTAGTGTCTAAGAAGTTGTCAACATTTAATTCACCATATCAGAGCACGAGAAACTAGCTATATCAAAACAACAGATAATCATATCTATTTTGAATACCCAAAATGTATACATCACCATAACTAGCTATATCATAACTCCTATGCTACACCATCGGCACCATCGGGACCTCTCTCATCACCACCACCAACATTGGTGTCTCTCTCCTCGGAACCACTTCCAGCACCAGCAACAACATCAGTCTCTCTCTCTTCAACCACATCATCACCCCTAATAGCACTACCACTCCCCTAATAGTCTCATATTGAGAATCCCTAAATGGTCTGCTTACAGGAGGAGGTATCGAGGGATGGTCGTCCCCTAAAATGCCAAACATGTCCTCGAGGTACGGACGAGCGTTGTGATCAGCAGGCAGTCCTTACAGAGCTTCTAGTACATAACCAATCATTTTTTGATGTCGTTGCACATGTTAGAACAACAATTAGGTACAATACAACGCTAACGATTAACAATTAATGGAATTTCAAAAAACAAATCAACGTACCACAATAATATCAACCACAACTGCGGGGTGGGTGAATGGCTCGCGCGGACGATTCTGACTAGGTGATCGAAGGTCTACATAAGGATGTGTAACTCCGTCGAACCAGTCAAAATAATCAACCTCTGCCTGCCATGGATACCGAGCCAATGTATACTACTGTAGGTCGATGAGGTGGTCATAACCCTCGTTCCAATACAAGTCATCCTCGTAGAACTCGACCACATAACTCCACGAGCCAATGCCATGCCTCACTTTACTCGGTACAATGGGATCGGGGGTCGGACATGCACACGTCTATATTATCGAAGGCATCTCTCTAGAAAGTACACCTCCCTTATATCGAAGCACTAAATAATGCCGTGATACCTCGACATCCGGTACGTCGTCTCAAAATCCAATAACAAGCCCCATGGCAACCATAAAACCTATAATCAAAAAACGAACCAGTTTAGGATGCAATTATTACAATTTCATACATGCCAATTAAGTTCTATTACATCATTTTACCTCATCAGTGCGAACACGGTCCAAAACCCTACGAACCTCAACTAGGCGCAAAGGATATTGTGGAGCCGAATGCGGAACCGTCTGGTCTCGGACACCTGCTCGATCATCCATAAGAAGGTCAACATTGAGCACTGCATGCCCTCGAAACTGACGAAAGTAATTCCATATCCAAGTCTGCAAAAATTCATTTAAAATTAATACCTATATTTTAAACATATCAACACATAATCAAATAAATATATGTATATGCATGTCGTACCCTGATAATGATGATACAACCTCCTATAGTCGTGATGTCGGCTCGAGATGCCATTACCAGCTAACGGTATAAAAAAGAAGATGTTGCAACCCCCCATGCATATCAAGTCGTGAGGTTGAGGTCTAGCAATGCGTGTAAATAATGCAACTTCACCTTGTTAGTGCTCTTGTCATAGAGCACTGTCTGACCAAGGACCCACAATAAGTAAGCAAAGGCTATATGACCACTGTCCGCTCTCTCTGCGATCATCCTCATCATAAGCGCCTCCAACTCAGTAATACGAATACCACCACCACTGTACTGAGCGTATGCCTCAACGTAAGCTCTAACACATGCATAACGCGAGCCATGAAATCGTCAGCAGGTATATGCGTCACAAGTTGCACTCCATCGATCGGCAAGAACATAATGTGCTCAATATCGTGGAGTGTAATTATCATCTCACCCCCAAGGGAAGTGAAAATTGTTGGTCTCTGGATACCAACGCTCAATAAATGTTGTGATGAAGACATGGTCGCTGCCTCGATAATCAAGAATTGCTAGACGAGTAAGTCCGGTCTGCTGTGCAAGGGCCCACCACGTATGATACGGAATTATCTCCTCGATTGCTCGATGATGACAATTCGGTCTTGTGTTGGCCCGATCTTGACAAGTAATTCTCTTTCCAACCTGAATTGCCTTCAAAGTTAATAACTTTATGAACAAGTAACTCGAAATATCAATGAATGGTGAAGAACGAATCTAATTTGAAGGGTTAAGATAATTAAAGAGATAGTTTAATTGAATTGGCTCTAACGCTAAATTCAATTGATGAACTAGGTTTGATCTTTAACAATCAAACTAGAACTAACTTAATTAATCAAATTAACAAATCAAATATGAATTGAAAGAAAACGAATTGGTGATGATTATGATCAAAATTGCTTTAACACAATAGTTGCTTTAATGGCCCATAAACAAGATAAACCAATAGGGGTTTATCTAATTCAGGCTGAATTTTATTGAATGAATAACAAAGCTATTTAAAGAAAATACAAGGTAGAGTTGTCTTGGAGAAAAAGTCAAGGAGGGTCCTTTTCTTGTTTTCCAAGATAACATATAATAATATAAAAACATCTATCTAAGTCCCCTTATCTTAATTAAATCAAATAGATAAATATTTGACTTATTTAGATAAGAAAACTAAAAAGCTAATCCTAAAACTCAAAAAGATATAAATAATAATAAAGCAAGATATATTTCAGCCCTAACAAACTCCTATGGCCGAAATTATCATAAATATAATATCTAGAAATAGATAGAATTAAAACTAAAGATAAGATTCCCGTAAGACTTGAACAGCTCTCAGTAAATCACAATTTTCGGCTCTTTGCTCTTGGATTCTGCTTTCGACGTAAACTACAAAGTTGTAGATCTTATCTATCCAACGCAATTTGTACGGACTTGAGATCAATTTTCTAGCCCAAGTTATGACCATTTTACTGAGCACTATTTTCCATTTGACGGGTTTCATAACTTTTCGAACTTTCAAAGCTTCATCCTCTTCCTTGGTGGCCTTGGACGCCATTGATGAACATAATCAAAGGATAATATCAGATCCATGAACACCTTCTTAAATTTAAATGATCGGGACCTTAGTAAAGGTCTTGGTGTTTGGCCTCCATTCGTCTTCAACGAATCATTTGCTTTGATCCTCCCTTGATTTGCATCAACGTACCTAGCCCATCAACCATATATGGCCGGATCTCACGCCATACCACAGGTCGTGAATAAGCCTTCACAACCTTCCGCCAATACATTAAAATAAATATATAATACTAAATCAATCGTAGCCCATCAACCTTCCGCCAATATATTAATAATATTTTATTACATTCATTTTAATTAAGCTTACCAACTTATCCTCAATGACAACTCCTTCAACCCCAGGTACAGCTGCTTGTGTCCACCTCTAGATCGATGTTGCAACATGAGAAGGATAGTCTCGAAGGAGGTCAGGCAAACATGGGCATCCAGGCTGCCACACGTCTACCTCATGAGCAACTGGTGTAGGCGCAGGTCTAGCCGGGGGATGACTATCCTGAGGTCCGGGTGGAGGATAGGTGGGTCCGCGCTCCTGAATGAGGTTGGAAACGTGGTCATCCGGAGGCTGTGAAGATTGAGGAGTAGGGGTCGAGACACGCTCCTGTAGTGAGTCCATATGATGGGAATCCGAAGGCTGTGAAGGTAAAATAGGGGTTGAGACAACCTCATGACGGGGATCGGAAATGTCATCGACTGGCATCTGTGAAGTGGGAGGGGTCAATACACGCTCCTGAATGGGGTCGAAAACTAGATCATCTACAGGCTGTGAAGCAGAAGGTGGGGTCAGGTCACCCTCCTGAAGCGGGTTCCGAAGCCTATGACAATGGAGGGTCTTTGACCCGAGGGGTCATATCAATGTCCCTCGCAAGATCATCAGCAGTCTCCACGGGGGCAGACATACCGATGTCCTCAGAAATCTGACTATCTCCAATAGGAGGGGCCGGGGCATCTCTCTAAAGCTCTGAAATAAGAGTATCTACCACTTTTGTTTTCCTAGCCCTCTTCTTCGGGGCCACAGCCTCAGCACACTCCGGCTGCAATAAACGTTGACGCTTTGTTGACCTTGTCCTCGGCTTCTTCGGCTGGACGAGACTAGGCAAGGCATTAAGCCTCTTGTGAAACATCTATTTATGTGTTCCATTAATTTTAGATTTTTTCATTTTCAAAATTTATGTTATAATTCCCACTTATCGTTTTTTACTCAACTGTTTTACATCTAGAAATATTCGTATTCTAATTCATTTATCTTTTCATTCATTTCTTTTACTTTTATATTTTTAATTTACAATTCTATCTTCATTTACTTTTCATTTCATTCTACAATATTTCTTTAAATTCACTATTTTCATATGCATACGATATATGAACAATAATATATGAAAATTTAAATATTAATTACATGTATGCAATTTAAATACGTACCGACATGCTTGACTTGCCCCACCAATCCGCTCTAAAGTCCGTGCCTGTAGCCATATGAGGTGATGAATCCCCACCAGTTTCCATAACCTCAGCAGTAGAAACATCTACTTCACCCACTTGAACATCCTCACCCATCACATCATCAACCCCACCAGTGGGTCCGCCATCAGTCCCAACACCATCCTCCCGCCACTCTCCAATACAACTACCGCCATCGCCACCACCAGCCGCCACTACATTACGGGCGTCAACCACTGTTCAAGAAGAGAATAACTATATATTATAATTTGAAGTAGCATTCTACTAAGATCAGTCTAAAGTAAAGTGAAGTAGTATGCTTTTGTAAACAATATGAACCAGCCATTATACAAAATCAGTCTAAATTACAGTAAATGGACTCAAGTTATTGACCAACTAGCAAACAACATTCAAACTTTGTAAATTACATATAACATTCTATCATTTCTCATTGCTTGTTCTTGTTCATAGCACATGTGGTTTATAACAAGATTTTTCATAGGAACCTAATTTTGAAAACACACTACAATTGAACACTTCAAAGCAAGCACACAAAATCAAAATTCAATTCCAGTCAACATTTTGAAGTAGTATTCCAAGGAGATAGATCTGTTTTGGAACACTATACAATGATCTCTCTTTCTGTCCATAAGGTATATGTTCCTTACTATGGCCTTGAGGAAAGTCAATCATAATACTTGTTTAGGCTCTAAGTGTTCTTTTAAATAAATTTGTATTAGCAAATCAAGTGCTAGAGATGTATGCAATTTAATAACAGTCTGTTTCTGAGAACCCTAATCAACTCAACTTCATTCCATTTCAGAAACAAACAATCGTCTCCTTTACAATTCATCAACTATAACTTCATTCGCAACTTTAGGTGGCTATTCTGACACAGCAAGTTCCAAATTTTTGGAATTGGAATGTATTTGTAAAAACTACCTTTTGAATAGTTCCTTTGAATATCTATTGCCATTTTCAATTCTAAGTGCATTCTTTTTTATATCTATTGTACACCTAGACTGTTCTTTGCTTGACAGTATACCATTTTTTTTCAATTTGAACAGCACACTGAGACTATTACATCTACAACAGTATTTCATATCATACTTGTTGAATTCAGTCCAAGAGCTTCTGTGGCAGGCATCAAACTGATCATTCTTATTTGTGATTTCAACCCTATTCAAGGGAACACTACAACTAGAACAGATTGTTTCAAAATTTGGTGGGATGGAGACCCTAGTTGTTGTGGTTCAACTGAGAAACCAATACTATAGCAGGGCATGTCACAAGTTTCAGGCCGATTGGATTCTTCCCCTTTCAAAAGGATTAGGGGAAACCAATTGTTGAGCATTCAAATCCAGCAGAGGTTTACTCTCAAGCCCTCTCAGAACCAGCTCAACTCCCATATACAAAAAAACCCTTTCTTCCCCCAAAACTCCAACTCCTGCTACTAATACCCCTTCTAATCTGAAGAGTTTAACCTGACTAAAAATAATGTTAAGAGTAGCCCAATTACAATAATCTAAAGAGTAAACTCCAACTCCCGAATCCTATGACATTGCAACCATTACTGATTTCAAACCACAAAATACATGACCACATTACTAATTTGCAACCTAAATACTGCCAATTCAATAAAATATAAACATGCTCATATTCATCCAATTAACAACCTTCAACCCAAGTTCAATTTCAGCATTTGAGAACAAACATTCAATGACAATCATCACATACTTCAGACAACTTCCATTTCAGGAATTATTCGATATCAACCTTCAACCCAAGTTCAATTTCAGCATTCACCTAATCATTCGACACATTTGTTGTAGGAATTGTTCGATATCAAAGTGTTCTTTTCAGGGTTTCAAATCAAAATCCATTAACCATGGAATCAAACCTACACTTTGATGAGAGGATCTTGATGTTGCAAGCGGTGCAAGGCAATCCGAGGAAGACCCGAGCAATCTTGATGGAAGAACTTCTATTCTGGCTTCACAAGGGCAGATCTCCCTTGTCCGGACTCGGAATTAGGTGATTCAAAAGCCCAGAGTTAGATCTACGAGTCTTTTTTAATCCCTCAAAAATTGAGAAATAATTCTTTTGTGGTTGGAAAGTTATGCCTCTTTTACTAAGGCATTGCAGAGTCCACCGAGATTGAATTTCGACTTGTTTTTATGGAGTTTATGGATCCGATTTTGATGGAGGATGAGATGGGGATTTTGAGGATTAAAGGTGATGGAAAAGTGGATGGTGATGGCAAATTGAGGTTTGGATATGGACAAGCAAAACTCAAGGATATGACTCACCTTGAATTGAACTTGAACTATGAAGATCAATCGAGGATATGACTCACCGCGATCTACCTTCGGATTTGGATTGATATGACTCACAATCCAAGGAACCAAAAATCTTAATTTTGATTCAAAAACAAAGCTTAAAAAACGTTTTCCAAAGAGGAGAGACAAAGAGTTGGAATTTGGCTTCAATCTTGTCTACTAGAAAACTAAAGCCCTAGTGGCTTGTAAAGAAAGACCTAAGGGTAAATCTGACATTTGCCTTCGGAAAAGTTTTACAAATAACCAAATAGACCCAAAATCTACAAATGTCATAAAACACTCTCACAATCCAAGTAATGAACCACACAAGTCGTGGCCTTCTAACCAGACACGCATGCATCACTATTTCACGATGTGATGGCCTTAGCATAGTCACATCATCCTCCCTCCCTTCAAAAAGGATTCGTCCTCGAATCCGAGTGCACTTCCAAGTGAAAATCTCATGAACATCATAGCTTAGTGGCAACTCTATCCCAAAAGTGTTAAAGTAGACACGTCTATTCAAGGGGATCTCCTCGGTGATTTTGGGGGACAATTTTCAACTTGCACTTGTGTTAGGGTCGTTCTCTGAGCTCCGAACTCCAAATTGAGCGATTCCAAGTCCCAGTTTGAGCTCAAGAAGTCTTCTTTATTTCCTCCAAATTTGAGCAGCATTAGACCATTGAATTGAAGTTACACCATGTTTTCCAAGGTGGCGCAGATTGATCCAAGAAGAAGGTTTCACATTCCTTCAAAAGATGAGAGATGGGTGATGATACGTGATCGCCTCGGATTACTCCTTAAAAACCTTGTATTTGACCACACAGGATCCCGATCTTACCAATAAACACTTCAAACCTACAAAGCTTTCAACTTTAGAACTTTCTTGTGACACAAGTAACACAAACTGATTTGAATGATGGTGAATTGAATGGATCGAAATTGATATGAAGATTCAAATAGATAGTTCAATTGAATTGGCTCTAACGCTAAATACAATTGATGAACTAGGATCGATCTTTAACAATCAACCTAGAACTAAACTAGAAGAATATCTTATCAACACAATCTGAATTCCGAACTAAGAACACGAGAGAGAGAGAGAGAATTCGGATGCTATGAAGATGATGATGATCTCGAGATTGCAAACACACAAACACAATTATTTTTGAGCCCAAGGACTAGATAAACCTTTCTTAGGGTTTATCTAATCTCAAGCTGATTTTTATTGAATGAAAATGCAAAGTATAAATAGAGAATACAAAAGCTAATCCTTGGAGAGCAAGGCAACTAGGAGGCTGGCCCTATAGATAGAAGATAGCCTCTTATCTTGCTTCCAAAGATATAATAAAATATCTAATTAAATCTATCTAGATTCCCTAAATAAAATAAATCATAGCTGATTTATTTATTTAAGGAAACAACCTAACAAACTCACAATATCTCTAACAAACAAAAAATATCTCTAACAACCAGGAGAGAGAAGATCAACCAACTAACATAAGCCTGTTGGCTGATTTCTCTACATTATTAAAATAAATAGAAATCGTTCATGATAAAATAAATAAGATATTTAAGATTCCCGTAAGACTTGAACAACTCTCAGTAAAACGCAAATTTCGGCCCTTTACTTTTGGATTCTGAATTTGAAGTAAACTACAAAGTTGTAGAACTTTTAATTATCTTTCCAACTAGTACTTATCGGACTTGAGATGAATTTTCTATCCCAAGTTATGACCAGTTTACTGAGCACTGTTTTCCATTTGATGGACTTCTTACTTTCCGAACTTTTGTGACTTGATTCTCTTCCTTACTGGCCTTGGACGCCATGGATTGATATTTTGAAGAGATAGTATCAAGTCCATGAACACCTCTTTAAATTTGAACGCTCTTGACCTTGGGAAAGGTCTCGGTCTTGACCTTCTAGACACCTTCTTTTCAACTTTAATCTTCATGGTCCTTTTATCGCTATCATTCTCCCCCACTTGTGATACGTGATCGTCTCGGATTAATCCTCAGAAACCTCGTATTTGACCACACAGGAACCCGATTGATGTGTCCCAACCTAGGCCACATCATGATTTGATGCCGATGCCACCTCTTCTTGGACCCATTACAAGAAGCCGTGCTAGACTCCTCATGGACCACCTCCAAGCTGGATTAGCCACCATGGCTGCGCCACCAAGCCACCAAGAGACCGTGATCACATCGCTTCAAGTTGATGTCTCACTTGGTGCATTGAACGCACTTAAGGACCCCTTCCAAGTGGCTCAATTACTCCACCATAATCAAAGTTCATCTTCCATTAATGCAAGCAGCCAAGAAAGTGATCAAAACTCTTCATAAATCAGCCGTCTCTTCACCTACTCCATTCAAGTGAAGACTCTTCAATTTTCCCTCTTAATGGCCGAATTTAGGAGCCTTTTGGTTGGCATTTCGTGGCCTATATTAAGCTATAGTTCCTATGTATTATCAGATCATCTTTTGCTTGAAACTCTAGAACTAAAGTCGAGTCTTTGGCTTGCAATTGCTTGGGGCGTCCAACCAAGTGACCTTTCTCCTTTGTGTGTTTATCAAAGGATTGGCCAGATTCGTTGGGTGTGTTTATCTCATTCGAATTTGCCTTTGTTTGGTTTTTGTTTGGTGAGTTTATCCACACAAACATCAAACACTTATCCCATCAATAAAACTACAAAAAGTCAGTTTGTTTTATCTTTGAATTTGCGGGATTCTACAACCAACTTCACTTGTTCGAACTTGGAGCAATCAAAGGAGTCAATTTTATCTTCACATCCACTCATTCGAACCAGTTGCAAGGCGATCCAAGTCGGGACTCATCATGTGGTATCAGAGCTAGTCGAGTGAGTTCCTCAAGTTGTGGAGGTACGAATTGCTTTCTCTCCTTTTGGTTTATGGTTGCTCATTTGTGCCTTTCTTTAAGCCAGCCAAAAACCCATGAATTTTCCTTGAGATGTTGTTGCATTTTGTTGCTGGAAACTGAAATTTTGAATGCTTCAATATCATTCATCATGGCCGAAAATAATGTGGGGGAAGACAGCACCCCTTTAATGCAGCAGCTTGATTGCAACCTTTCCTTTCCATGCATTCAATTCAACTTGAGTGCTCTTAAAAATCAGCTGAATAAATGCAACTCTTCTTTTCCTGCTTTTAATTCTCTTGGCTGTTGAATTATCACCTGATTTATAGCCACTTTATTACCGAATTTAATCAGGAGATGTGTAGTGAAAAGCCACGGTTAAATTTGTAAAAGGCCACCGATTATTTCTGAGTGTTTAAGTTCGAATTTTAACAGCCTATTTTCGAACTTAAAAAAAAAAAAAAAAAAAGGAGAAAAGTTCGTTTCGGATTATTAAAAAAAAAAATCAGTTGTGTTCTCTAGATCAAAGGTATTCTTGTTCCTTGTTGTTCACTTGCTGAGTTACTCTTGTTTTGTCTTGATCCTTTCTAGCCAAACCTTTGAGCAACTAAGACTGAATTGGGGGTTTGCAAATACTCGTCCACAAGCTCACTTGGCTTGTCTTTGATTGCTACCTCTGTTTTGTCTCGAATTTGTGGTTGACTCTTGTATTTCTAATTGTGTTTTGTGCTTGGCAGATTGCAACTCCCTTGTGTGTGTGTGAGACGAGTGCCACAAAAAGTGTCAAACACGAGTCAGTCCGATTACTTATTTACTTGCTTTGAGTGTGAGTGGGAGACATTGTGTGAGGTTTGAAAACTTGATTGAACCACCCGGTGTCTTTCAAGTTAACAGAGGGAGTTTTGGAGCTGTGTGAACGGAGTGTACAAACTAAACACATTGTGTGACGAGGGTGACATTTGGTGAGGCTACAAGTTGTTCTTTCCCCTGGAAAGTTCAGCAAACGAGGGAGTTGAAGTTGTGAATGAGCCTCAAAGATTTTTGTCTTTCTTGAGTCAAACACAAGTGTGTCTTTAGCTTTCACTAACACTCACTTTTTCCTTGTTTCTTAGCTTTGTTATAACGCAGACTTTAACACAAGAAAAGACAAGGAAATGAATGAGGAGGAGACAAGTCGTCCCATTACTTTGGGAAATTTGCAACGTATGTTTACTCAAGTTCGGGAGGAGAGCAAATCTGATGTCAAGGAAGCTTATGAACATGCCCGGACTGAGTTGCTTCGGGTGCTTGACGAAAGACTTGAGCAAAGATTAGGAAGCACTCAAGTGCAAGTTGATACCTCAGGAAATAGCGTGGAGGTTGGCCAACACACGCCTCCAACCGTTGTTCCTACAGCCCCGGAAGGCCACCCTCATTTTGAGGTTGGACAACCCTCTAACCAAGTAGAATTGCCACCGGTTTCTATGGCCAACGTCACCAGCGACATGGCACATCTTGGGGTAAGACATGGTCCATCTTATCTTGGAGATAACCCAAATGATAGCCCTTACTATGGGTACCAAGGTATGCATCCTCCTAACTTTCAAGCAAGGCGTAATTTAGTGCGCCAAAATCCAGCACAAGCTGCACCATTGCATGTGCCGCGCCGTGTGCTTAATTTGCCTAATGCGCGCCAAGATCAAGGGCGTTATCTTGATCAAATGCAACAGAACTACGGTTACGATGACCGTAGACAACAACCGAGGGATCACCATTATGGTGTTAAGCTCAACATCGAGCCCTTCGCTGGCACATCCGATGCCGAAATCTATCTAGATTGGGAGTCAAAAACTGAGGCTATCTTTGATTATTATAACTATCATGATGCACAAAGAGTGGTCGTAGCTACCATTCATTTTACAGATTTTGCATACTCATGGTGGCAAGAAGAGAAATCCGAGAGGGAATATGTGGGTGAGCAACCCATTACCACTTGGGCTGAGCTTAAAGATGCCATGCGCCAACGGTTTGTGCCCGAGGACTACCTTGATCGTGTCCAAGTCAAACTGGAGCGTGTGAGACAAGGAGCTCGAACACCCGATGAGTATTACAAGGAGCTGCGCCAGTTAGTGTACCGTTCCCGAGTACGTTTTCCGGAGAGGTATGTGGTTTCCAAATTCATAGGTGGTCTCAATTTGGATTTGGCTACTTATGTGGAAATGCAGAGATTTGGAACTAGCGCACCTATAGAGGACGTTCTTCACTACACCAACCAAGTTTACCACAACTTGCAAAAGAGGAAGGGAGGTGGAAGTGGACGAGTGTGGGGCCAAGGCACAACTGGTTCTTCACAACCCTACAAGAAGAGTGAGTCCCGAGACTCCAAAAATGAGGTCAGCCGAGTACCACCCAAGAAAGAGGCGTCTTATACTCCAGCCAAACCCAAAGATGAAGATAGCACGCGCACCCGCGACGTAAAGTGTTATAAGTGCTTGGGAAGAGGCCATTATGCTCGTGATTGTCCCACAAAGAAGCAAGTGCTTCTCAACAAAGTAGGAGAGTACGAATCTGAGGATGAGGAGCAAGTCGAGGACGAAGGAAACAACGACATCAATGAAGAAGAGATTGATCTGGTTCCCGTAACCGGTGAGTGTTTTGTTGTTCAACGTACTCTTCTTAATTGTGAAATTCCTAACGTACCTTCGCAGCGAGAGAACATCTTTCACACACGATGCTTCATCCAAGGCAAAGTGTGTAGCGTGATAATTGATGGAGGGTCGTGTAGTAACTTGGTTGATTCTGAAGTGGTGAGACGTTTCAACCTCAAAACCCAACCTCGTAAGGTTCACTACTCATTGCATTGGCTGAATTCCAACGAACCCGTCATGGTGAAGGAGCAAGTCAAGCTCAAGTTTTCCATTGGACAATATGAGGATGAAGTTCTTTGTGATGTGCTTTCCATGACAGCGTGCCATCTACTACTTGGCCGTCCTTGGCAATACGATAGGGCTGTGATTCATCAAGGCGTTTCTAATGAGTATCTCTTTCACATGGAAGGCAAAAAGTACACTCTTCATCCTTTGGCTCCTCATGAAGTAACGGCTGATCAAGAAGCTAATGAGCTAAGGAGAAGGAGCAACAACAAGAAGATGGAGTTAAAGGCGTTTGAGGGAAGCTCCAAGCATTTAATGGTGGCTCGAGGCAAAGAGATCACCAAGGCAATTCAGGGAAGGCAAATGTGTTTAATTCTCCTTTTTAAGGATCATCTTTTTGTTGACAATGATTTGGTTGATCTACCTCCTAGTGTGTCTTCTTTATTGCAGGAATTTGAAGACGTCTTCCCCGAGGATATTCCAAGTGGGCTTCCGCCTATACGTGGAATAGAACATCAAATCGACTTTGTGCCCGGAGCCACACTGCCCAACCGAGTTGCATACCGCACCAATCCAGCCGAGGCCAAAGAATTGCAAAAGCAAGTGCAAGACCTCTTAGACAAGGGATACGTGAGGGAAAGCTTGAGCCCATGCGCAGTTCCGGTGATTTTGGTGCCAAAAAAAGATGGGAGCTGGCGCATGTGTGTAGATTGTCGTGCCATCAACAACATCACCGTCAAATACCGCCACCCCATTCCGAGGCTTGACGACATGTTGGATGAGCTACATGGGTCCAACCTCTTCTCCAAGATTGATTTGAAGAGTGGATACCATCAGATTCGAATGAAGGAGGGCGACGAGTGGAAAACTGCGTTTAAGACCAAACAAGGACTTTACGAATGGTTAGTCATGCCCTTTGGTTTAACGAATGCACCTAGTACCTTTATGAGACTCATGAATCATGTTCTTAGAGCTTTTATTGGTCGTTTTGTTGTGGTTTATTTTGATGATATTCTGATATATAGCCGCACACTTGATGACCATGTTATGCATATTAAACAAGTTCTAGAGGTGCTTAGGAAGGAAAAGCTTTATGCTAACTTTGGCAAGTGCCATTTTTGCTCCGACCATGTTGTGTTTCTTGGTTTTGTTGTAAGTAAATCAGGTGTGCATGTTGATGAAGCCAAGGTGAATGCCATACGAGAATGGCCCACGCCAACCTCAATGACGCAAGTAAGGAGTTTTCTTGGGTTGGCCAGCTTTTATAGGCGTTTTGTGAGGGATTTTAGCACCCTCGCATCACCCTTAAGTGAACTTACAAAGAAGAATGTACCCTTCCAATGGGGCGTCTCCCAAGAGCAAGCTTTCAATGCTCTTAAAGAGAAACTCACCAACGCTCCTTTGCTGGTTTTGCCCGACTTCTCCAAGACCTTTGAAGTAGAGTGTGATGCTTCGGGAGTTGGCTTAGGAGGAGTACTTATGCAAGAAGGCCGCCCCATTGCATATTTTAGTAGGAAGCTGAGCGGTGCCGAGCTGAGATATCCCACGTATGATCAAGAGCTTCTAGCCTTGGTTCGAGTGCTCAAGACATGGGAGCATTACTTGTTACCCAAGGAGTTTGTCATACACTCCGATCACGAGGCTCTCAAGTACCTTCGCGGTCAAGCGAAACTGAACAAGCGTCATGCCAAATGGGTTGAGTACATCGAGTCCTTTCCTTATGTAATCAAGCACAAGAAAGGGAGGGACAATGTGGTGGCTGATGCTCTCTCTAGAAGGTACACTCTAATTTCATCTTTAGATGCTCGCATGCTAGGTTTTACATTCATGAGGGATTTATATGCTACTGATTTGGATTTTGGTGAAACTTATCTTGCATGCTCTAAGGAAGGTAGTAAAGATCGATACTTTATCCATGATGGCTACCTATTTAAGGGTGATAAGTTGTGTATACCGAGTAGTTCTACTCGTAGATTACTTGTGCATGAGGCCCATGGGGGAGGGTTAATGGGACACTTTGGCATTTCTAAAACTTTGACCATGCTTAAAGAACATTTCTATTGGCCACGCATGCATAAAGATGTTGAGAAATTTTGTGCTTCTTGTGTTGTATGTTTGCGTGCTAAGTCTAAGTTGAATCCTCATGGCTTATACACCCCACTTCCTATCCCACACGAGCCTTGGGAAGACATTTCCATGGATTTCGTGCTTGGATTGCCTCGTTCAAAAAGGGGGCGTGATTCTATTTTTGTGGTGGTCGATCGGTTCTCTAAAATGGCACATTTCATTGCTTGCCATAAGACCGACAATGCCGCCCATGTGGCTGATTTATTTTTCAATGAAGTCGTGCGGCTTCATGGCGTCCCTAAGACCATTGTGTCCGATCGGGATGCCAAATTTCTGAGTCACTTTTGGAAAACTTTGTGGGCTAAAATGGGCACTAAGTTGTTATTTTCCACTTCATGTCACCCCCAAACGGATGGACAAACTGAAGTTGTGAATCGTACTTTAGGTGCTTTGCTTCGTTCTTTGTTGCGAGCTAACTTGCGCAGGTGGGAGGAATGTTTAGCTTTCATTGAGTTCGCATACAATCGTTCAGTCCATTCAGCCACAAAGAAGTCTCCCTTTGAAGTTGTTTATGGCAAGAACCCCACCACTCCTTTAGATCTTGTCCCACGCACCATCAAAGACAAAGAGAGTGTGGATGGAACTACACAAGCTGAGAAGATCAAAGCCCTTCATAAAGCTACTCGTGAGCAAATCGAGAAAAGAACGTCTCAATATGTTAAGAACGCCAATAAGGGGCGTAAGGAGCTGATTCTAGAGCCTGGGGATCTTGTTTGGGTACACCTTCGCAAAGATCGATTTCCTACTCTCCGTGACTCCAAATTAAAACCTAGAGGCGATGGTCCTTTTCAAGTGCTTGAGCGAATCAACAACAATGCATATCGCCTTGAATTGCCTAGTGAGTATGGTGTGCATGATGTTTTTAATGTTTCGGATTTATCTCCATTTGTTTCAGGTGAAGGCACTTCCGACGATGAAGATTCGAGGTCGAATCCTTTTCAAGGGGGAGGGGATGATGTGTCCCAACCTAGGCCACATCATGATTTGATGCCGATGCCACCTCTTCTTGGACCCATTACAAGAAGCCGTGCTAGACTCCTCATGGACCACCTCCAAGCTGGATTAGCCACCATGGCTGCGCCACCAAGCCACCAAGAGACCGTGATCACATCGCTTCAAGTTGATGTCTCACTTGGTGCATTGAACGCACTTAAGGACCCCTTCCAAGTGGCTCAATTACTCCACCATAATCAAAGTTCATCTTCCATTAATGCAAGCAGCCAAGAAAGTGATCAAAACTCTTCATAAATCAGCCGTCTCTTCACCTACTCCATTCAAGTGAAGACTCTTCAATTTTCCCTCTTAATGGCCGAATTTAGGAGCCTTTTGGCTGGCATTTCGTGGCCTATATTAAGCTATAGTTCCTATGTATTATCAGATCATCTTTTGCTTGAAACTCTAGAACTAAAGTCGAGTCTTTGGCTTGCAATTGCTTGGGGCGTCCAACCAAGTGACCTTTCTCCTTTGTGTGTTTATCAAAGGATTGGCCAGATTCGTTGGGTGTGTTTATCTCATTCGAATTTGCCTTTGTTTGGTTTTTGTTTGGTGAGTTTATCCACACAAACATCAAACACTTATCCCATCAATAAAACTACAAAAAGGCAGTTTGTTTTATCTTTGAATTTGCGGGATTCTACAACCAACTTCACTTGTTCGAACTTGGAGCAATCAAAGGAGTCAATTTTATCTTCACATCCACTCATTCGAACCAGTTGCAAGGCGATCCAAGTCGGGACTCATCACCGATCTTGCCAGCAATTATGATTCAAACCTACAAAAGCTTTCAAAGTAAGAGACTTGCGATCCAAGTAACAAACAGAACGAACTGAATTTGAATGATTGACGTCGAATGGATAATTGAAGAAGTCAACTTTGATAGTTCAATTGGATTGGCTCGATCGCTAAATCCAATTGATTAACTAGAATGATCTTTAACAATCAATTCTAGAACAATCTAAATTAACTAGATCAATTAAACAACGAAGAGGGAGAGAGAATTCGAATTTCTGATGATGAACGAATGATGATGGTGAATCTCGAAATTGCAACACACACACAATTATTTTTGAGCCCAAGGACTAGATAAACCTTTCTTAGGGTTTATCTAATCTCAAGCTGATTTTTATTAATGAAACTGAAAAGTATTTATAGAGAATACAAAAGCTAATACTTGGGGAGCAAGGGAGGGAGGCTGGCCGACCCTAGAAGGGGAGAAGAGGTCTCCTTTGCTTGCTTCCCAAGATATAATAATATCTAAATAAATCTAACTAGATTCCCATAAATAAATAAATCATAGCTGAATTATTTATTTAAGGAAATAATCCTAACAAACTTAAAATATCTCTAACAAACTAAAAATATCTCTAACAACCAGGAGAGAGAAGATCAACCAACTAACATAAGCCTATTGGCTGATTTCTCTACATTATTAAAATAAATAGAAATTGTTCATAATAAAATAAATAAGATATTTTCTTCAATTCAGAATGGTCAAAGTCAAAGGGTTGACTTTGACCCATATACTAATTCATCTCACCCGGTCACTTACTAAATTCAGCCCTAAAGTGAGACAAATTAATACATGTTTCTAAATAAAGAAATGGTGAATTTCGGCCCCCATATAATTAATCCATGGAATCCGGGCTCAATTGATGTCGAATGCACGAGACCCACTTTGCCTTGCTAGGCTCTTCAATAACCGCTGCCAATCGAACCAAGATCGTTGTTGTGCCTTGAGCAATCTTCTTAGCTCGACTTCTTGTGATTGGTCCGTCAGAAGGCACTCGAATCAAGACATGGCAGGCTTCACTGCATCATTCTTCTCCACTTGAGCTCGAATCGTCTCTGATTCGACGTCGGAATCAAAATCTGGCACATAAAGAGATAGATCAGCCACATTAAAAGTCGGATGGACACCATACTCACCAGGCATGTCAACATGATATGCATTAGGGCCGATTCTCCTGATGATACAAAATGGTCCATCTCCTCTCTGATCTAACTTTTTCTTCCTTTGATTTGGGAACCTTTCCTTCCTTAGATGCACCCAAACAAGATCTCCTTCTTCAAAGAAAACTTGTTTCCGACCCTTATCAGCATGGGCCTTGTACTTCATGGATTTCCTCTCCAAGTGCATCTTCGTCCTCTCATGTAGCTTCTTCACAAACTCAACCCCCTTGTTAGCTTCAAAACTCTCTTTTCCCTTGTATGGCTGAGGCGTCATATCCACCGGTGTCCTCGGATTTAGCCCATAAACAACCTCAAAAGGGGTCATCTTTGTGACTGAATGGATTGACCTGTTATAAGCAAACTCCACAAAAGGCAAAACATCTTCCCAACGTTTGAGGTTAGCTTTAAGCATAGTTCTAAGTAAAACCCCTAACGTTCGATTAGTAACTTCCGTTTGCCCATCAGTTTGTGGGTGACATGAGGTAGAAAACAGCAATTTAGTTCCCAATTTAGACCATAGACTCTTCCAAAAATAACTCAAAAATTTAGCATCACGATCTGAAACAATAGAACAAGGAATGCCATGCAATCTAACAATTTCCCTAAAGAACAAATCAACAATATGCACAGCATCATCAGTCGTGTGACATGGAATAAAGTGAGCCATTTTGGAAAATCTATCTACCACTACAAAGATAGAATCTCTACCCTTCCTAGTTCTAGGCAAACCTACAATAAAATCCATAGAAATGTCTTCCCAAGGTGAACTAGGAATGGGTAAAGGCTGGTACAAACCATGGGGGTGAAGTCTAGACTTAGCTTTAGCACAAACAACACAACTCTTGACAAATCTCAGCACATAATTACTCATTTTAGGCCAATAGTAGTGTTCTTTTAAACCTTCTAAAGTCTTTTCTAAACCCCTATGTCCTCTTGATTCATGAACCTCTTTAGTTAGAAGCCTACGTATACTAGATGAAGGAATGCACAATTTACCAGCTTTAAACAAGTATCCATCATCAATAAAGTAGGTATCTATTTCACCCCTAGACATGCAATTTTTATAGATTTCAGCAAAGTGAGGATCACTAGCATATAATTCCCTAATCATTGCAAATCCAAGGATCTTAACATCACATTGGTTCAAGAGTACATACCTCCGAGAAAGGGCGTCAGCTACCACATTCTCCTTGCCTTTCTTATGTTTCACAACATAAGGAAAGGTCTCCATAAATTCAACCCATCTTGCATGTCGCATGCTGAGTCTGGATTGGCCTTTCAAGTACTTCAAGGCCTCATGATCAGAATGGATTACAAACTCTTTAGGCCACAAATAATGAGACCAAGTTTTCAAAACCCTAATTAAAGCATACAACTCTTTATCATAAGTAGGGTAATTCAACTCAGCCCCACTAAGCTTTTCACTAAAGTAAGCAATGGGTTTCTTATCTTGCAAGAGCACGCCTCCTATGCCATGTCCATAAGCGTCCACCTCTATCTCAAATGCCTTGGAGAAGTCAGGGAGTTGAAGCACTGGGGCGTGGCATAATCTGTCCTTCAAAGTGTTGAAGGCGTTCTCTTGTTGCTCCCTCCATTTAAATGCTGTATCCTTCTTTGTAAGCTCGTGGAGGGGGGCTGCAATTGTGCTAAAATCACGCACAAATCTCCTGTAGAAGCCAGCCAAGCCGAGAAATGATCTGACCATTGTTGGTGTGGTCGGCTGGGGCCATTCTTTGATTGCCTTGATCTTGTCTTCATCTACCTTCAATCCACCTTTAGACACAACAAAACCAAGAAAAATGGTAGACTCCGAGCAAAAAGAACACTTTTTCAAGTTAACATAAAGCTTTTCTAACCTTAAAGTGTCCAAAACAGCCCTGAGATGATCTACATGTTCATGCATGGTTTTGCTATAGATTAAGATATCATCAAAGTAGACTACAACAAATCTGCCTAAGTATCTTCTTAAAACATGGTTCATAAGCCTCATAAAAGTACTAGGTGCATTAGTTAATCCAAAAGGCATTACTAACCATTCATATAAGCCATACTTAGTTTTAAAGGCAGTTTTCCATTCATCCCCTTCCCTCATCCTAATTTGATGGTACCCACTTCTTAAATCAATCTTAGAAAAGAAATTAGCACCATGCAATTCATCAAGCACATCATCTAATCTAGGGATGGGGTGACGGTACTTAACTGTTATTTGGTTGATCGCTCTACAATCAACACACATTCTCCATGTGCCATCCTTCTTTGGCACCAAAATCACCGGAACCGCGCATGGGCTGAGGGATTCACGCACATAGCCTTTGTCCATGAGATCTTGCACTTGTCTTTGAAGCTCAGCGGTCTCTTCTGGACTTGCTCTATAGGCTGCACGGTTTGGTAAAGAAGCGTCGGGCACCAAATCGATTTGATGCTCAATGCCTCTAATTGGTGGAAGGCCTTCTGGCAACTCTTCAGGCATCACATCTTCAAATTCCTGTAATAAATCCTGTAGACACTTTGGAAGATGTGAAATATCTTGACTAATAATAAGTATCTCTTTCCTCATAAGAAGTAAGCAATAAGAGTTAGGGAAAGAAATACTAGACTGAGTCACAAGAGAGCGCTTTTCTACACTGCCTTTCAAGCCGATTTTTGGCTCTTTCTGTAGGCGTTCGTTTTCCAGATTTGTAGCTCTCTGAGTCTCTGAAATGCTCCCAAAATTTGAGCCAAAACGCTCGAGTGGATTGGGAGATAGCCCCGTTTCGTCCCAGATGCACTGCTGGTAGTGTTGCTCGGCACTTTGGACGTTTTAGGGGGATTCTCTCGGCGTTTTTTGTCCCAAACAGTAGCTCCACCTGTGTTTGATGTTGTCCCAAAATTTGAGCCAGAACGCTCAGGTGGAGACTGGGAAACGCCGCTTGGCTTTGTCGGCGCGTCGGGCGCCGCATGCCGGGCCGCAGCTTTTGCCGTGGAATCAGCCTCTTCTTTCTCTTCCTTGGCACGCCTAAGTGCCCTAGCTTGATCTCGACGTACCTGATCCTGTAAAACTTGTTGGGGGACAAGGGTAGAAGAGAAACTCTCCTCCCATCATAGTTAAAAGAATAGGTGTTTAACATGCCATCATAAATCACTCTCCTATCAAATAACCATGGTCTTACTAACAAGATATGAGTGCATTCCATGTTTACTACATCACACATAATGTCATCAACATAATCACCAATAGCAACACGGACTAAACACTGATGGGTGACAAGATTAGGACCTTCTGAATCATTAATTCCATTGAGACCATAACTAGTAGCCCTAGGTTGGGTTTTTAATTGCAAGTGATCAACTACCTTAGCATTAATAATGTTACAGCAGCTACCACTATCAATTATCATGCATAACACTTGATTCTTTATTGTACACCTAGTATGAAAAATGTTTTCCCTTTGATCTAGCCTAGGTGTTTCTTGTAAAGTAAGAGTACGCATTGTTACCAAGGTTAGAGGCTGTTCGGTGCAATCTGGTTCAATGGCCTCTACGCCCTCCTCTTCTTGTCCATTGCTGTCCTCCTCCACTTGATTTGGAGGTATATCTTCATCACTCACATATCCTCCATTGGTGGTGAGAAGCACTTGCTTTAGATTTGGACAATCCTTGGCATAATGACCTCTTCCTTGACACTTGTAGCATACTAAATCTCGTGCCCTAGGCTGGTTTGGAGGTCCATTGGTGGGGCGCCTTTGGCCTTGAAAACCTGTTGGTTTAGGTGAGCTAGAAGCTCCCTTTTGCTGCATAGAAGGGTTAGAAGAATAAGAATTGGAATTTGAACTAGGATTAGAACCATACCTTTTTGGAGCATTCCAAGCTTCCTTCTTCTTCCTTTGATGCTGCTCATAGAGTAGTTGGGCTGAATGTACTAAGGCATTGAGATCCTTGATTTGTTGAATCTCCAATGTGTCTTGAATGCTTTGATTCAGTCCAGCCATGAATTGGGTCCTTAGAGACCGTTGGGAATGATGAATTCCCGCTTTAAAACTCAGATCCTCTAGCTCATTGAAGTACTCGGTTGGGGACTTGGTGCCTTGTTTGCAAGTTACAACTTTCAATCTCATGTGCTCGGTATGCTCTTCAGGCACATATTTCTTCCTCATTACAAACTTCAGCTGGCCCCAAGTTTCAATTGGTGGTAAGGCCTTTCTAATTCGATCCTCCTTCATTCTAAACCACCAATTCCTAGCGGCCCCAATAAAGTGGATGACAACAACAACAACTTTCTCCCATTCTTCATATCCCATGTGATCTAGAATGAAATTTGTAGCCTGTTCCCACTCTAGATACTTCTCCGGATTAAGCTCTCCATTGAATGGCTCTATCTTGATCTTTATATCACGTTTCCCAATCTGATTTACAGTTTGGTTAACGTTGTTGTTGTTGTTCGGCCTTTGTACTCCATAAGCTGGTGGGAGATCCTCTACAACCTCAGCTTGGTTATAGAGATCATCTAGGGGAGGATGCCATGGGCGCCTTTCTTCCCCGGGATAGCCATACGTCACATCATCAAAAGAGTTGTTGTATTGTTGATATTGTTGATGAGTGGCTTGAGGATACCGGTTTTGTGGCTGATTATAGAATTGTTGATGAGTAACCGGTGGAGTCCTTGACCCGTTGCCTCTTCCTCTACCTCGGCCTGCTGTGGGGGAGTAGTGAGCCGGGGGATCATTATCTTTGTTGTAGCTAGCAAGCACATCGCGCATGGCTGCCTTGGAGGCGCAAACACTTACGACGCCTCAATCGGGAGCTGCACCGAGCGTCGCGCCAGGTACCGCGCCAACGGCGCACGATCCAGCCGCAGCGGCGAGCCAAGGGCAAGGGCGCGTTCATGAGTCTGCGCCTACGTTCCATCCGTCCAGCATGGATCCGAATTTTGCCTCCACTTCCCATCATCAAAACAGGGAAGATCACTTGAACTCAACTCATTTCCATTCTCCCAGGATTTTTGCTCAAGGGTTCCCAATTAGCCAATTACCCTCTCCCGCTAGGGAAGGGCGAAATCGTGCTAATGAATTTCATGATTTTCAGGGACATAGGAGAGCTCCGGGCCAAGAAGACCATTTCGATGAGTATGACGCCGAAGATGATGAACATTGGGAGCGCTATTCAAGGCGCGAAGACAGAGATAGGCGTCCAAGGCGGCCTAGAGAGCCCGAGCAAGATGGAGTAGGAAAAATCAAGGTGAAGATCCCAGCCTTTGAAGGCAAGTGTGATCCGGACGTCTACATGGAGTGGGAGACGAAAATTGAACAAATATGGAATTGCCATAACTTTGCCGAGCATAAAAAGGTACAACTCGCCACCCTTGAATTTTCCGGTTATGCACTAATCTGGTGGGATAATCTAGTAAAGGAAAGGAGAAGAGCTCTTGACGCACCAATAGGAACTTGGGAGCAAATGAAGGCCCTCATGAGGAGGCGCTTCATTCCCCAACATTATGCACGTGAGCTGCGTCAAAGATTGGAGAATCTCAAGCAAGGTTCAATGAGTGCCGAGGAAACTTACAATGCCATGCAAGTGGCAATGGTAAGAGCCAATGTGGATGAGGATGAAGAGTCCACAATGGCACGTTTCCTTCGAATTTTACACCCTTCTTTAGCTAATGAGGTCGATTTATATCCATATACTACTATGACTGGTTTGTTACATTTAGCTATGAAGGTAGAGAAAAAGAACAAGGCACGGATTCTAGGAGGCCGAGGCACGAGTAACCAGCCCAACGCATGGAGGAACAACCGTGGCCAGGCCATGTCGTATGGAAAGGAAGGCGCGCCTACAAAGGAACGAGGAAGCACCGCCGGCGCCTATGGAGATCAAGCTGGCCGAACCAAGCCTTCCGCGGGCACCGCGCCATCCTACAACAAGGGCCCCAATAGTGGAGTTTCGGCAACTCCTAAGGGCATTACCTCTAACCCTTCCTCTAGAGCTAGGGATATTGTGTGTTTTAAGTGCCAAGGTAGAGGTCACATGATGAAAGATTGCCCTAAAAAAGAAAACACTTTTAATCAATCATTTAGGCCAATATGAATCTGAGGAAGAAATTGATGATGTGCATGAAAATGAGCCTAATAATGATGATTTGCATAATGATGAGGATGAGATCGAGTATGAATCAGGGGAGTCTTTAATTGCTAGACGTAACATGCATATAAAACCAGCCCCTTGTGAAGATAATCAACGAGAAAATCTATTTCATACTCGATGTTTAATTAAGGGTAAAGTTTGCAACATGATAATAGATAGTGGAAGTTGCTGTAACATTGCTAGTCTTGAAATGGTACAAAAACTGCAATTATCTATGACTCAGCACCCTAGACCTTATAAATTGCATTGGATGAACGATTGTGGAGAACTTAAAGTGAACAAGCAAGCGCATGTTTCTATTAAATTAGGGCATTACGAGGATGTTGTTCTTTGTGATGTAGTTCCTATGCAGGCTTGTCACATTTTATTAGGTCGTCCATGGCAATATGATAGGAAGGTCACGCATGATGGATTCACCAACCGGAACACCTTCACCTACAATGGCCAAACCATAGTGCTCAAACCCATGACGCCTACGCAGGTGGCCGAGGAGTTCGACAAGAAGAAGGTAAGTAAGGTAAGTGGTGATGGTGAGGGAAATAAGGGCACGGCTCGGGGTAAGACGAGCTCACCTAACAATCTCCCACCATCCAGCGCGCTTTTGGCTTCCAAGCGGGAGCTAGAGGCCGAGTATTTGGATGGGCAAACAACACTCATGCTCTTGTGCAAGGAGCTGAGTCTGTTGAATGGGGAACTTAGAGCCTCTTTGCCCCCACAAATTTTGGGGCTCATTGAGGAATACATTGACGTATTTCCCGATGAGATACCGGTTGGCTTACCTCCAATTAGAGGAATCGAGCATCAAATTGATCTCATTCCCGGAGCATCTTTGCCTAATAGGCCAGCCTATCGTATGAACCCCAAGGAGACTCAAGAAGTCCAATCCCAAGTCCAAGAGTTATTGGATAAGGGATACATTAGGGAAAGTTTAAGCCCTTGTGCTGTACCGGTGTTGCTAGTGCCTAAGAAAGACAACACATGGCGTATGTGTGTCGATTGTAGGGCTATTAACAACATAACGGTAAAGTATAGGCACCCCATCCCTCGTCTAGACGACATGCTAGATGAATTGCATGGAGCCACTATCTTTTCAAAGATAGATTTAAAAAGTGGCTACCATCAAATAAGGATGAAGGAGGGGGACGAATGGGAAACAACCTTCAAGACCAAGTTTGGTCTCTATGAATGGCTTGTTATGCCATTCGGGCTTACAAACGCCCCAAGTACTTTCATGCGTCTAATGAATCATGTGCTTAGAAACTTCATAGGGAAATTTGTTGTTGTTTATTTTGATGATATTCTGATCTATAGCAAATCCCTAGAAACGCATGAAGATCATTTGAGGGAAGTACTCTCTACACTTAGATTAGAGCACTTGTATGCAAATTTGAAGAAATGTGAATTGTGCACTAATCATGTCACTTTTCTTGGGTTTGTAGTGAGCTCCAAAGGGTTACAAGTAGACGAAGCCAAGATAAAGGCGATTCAAGAGTGGCCGACGCCTACCTCCATTGGCCAAGTCAGGAGCTTCCACGGCCTCGCCAGCTTCTATCGGAGATTTGTGAGGGATTTTAGCACCATTGCTGCTCCCTTGACCGAAATCACTAAGAAGAGGAGTGAGTTTAAGTGGGAGAAGGCACAAGAGAGGGCATTCAACGCCCTAAAGGACAGATTGACGCATGCCCCATTGTTGGCCTTGCCCGACTTCACTCGGCCCTTCGAAGTGGAGTGTGATGCGAGTGGCATTGGAATTGGAGGCGTTCTCATGCAAGAAGGAAAGCACGTTGAATTTATTAAGGAGCTGCATGCTCGAACCAAGACTCGGTTGGAGCAAAAGGCCGAGTACAATGCTAGGCGCGCCAACCATGGGCGGCGCCGCGTGATTTTCCAGCCCGACGATTTGGTATGGGCGCATCTAAGGAAGGAGCGGTTTCCGGAGCTAAGGAAGAACAAACTGTCTCCAAGAGGCGATGGACCTTTCAAGGTGCTTCAACGGATTGGAGACAACGCTTACAAATTAGAGCTGCCCGGGGATTATGGTGTGAGCGCCACCTTCAATGTCGCTGATCTTACGCCGTACTTAGCCAAGGATGAAGAGCTGGATTCGGGGTCGAATCCTTTCCAAGAAGGGGAGGTTGATGAGGGACCATCTAGGCAACCTCCACCGGGCGCGCCTACACTCTTTGATGGACCACTCACCCGTGCTCGAGCCAAGAAGCTACAACGCGAGATGAATGTTTTTGTGGACTACACTATGGCTAAGGAGGCAGGAGCTAGTATGGAGTCCGAGGCTAGGGCGGTGTGTGTCTTGAGCGCCGACGGATCATCGTATCGAGGCTGCAGCGGCGCGCCCCAACCTCAGCGATGCAACGCGCCCCGCGATGCAACGGCGCGCTCGTTCCAGCGCAGCAACGATACGGCGCGCCCCTGAGCGCGCCTGTCCGCGTGTGTGCGTGCGAGTCCGGGCACGAGCATGCTATCTTTTAGTTTTGCTGGATTTGTTTTATTGGGCCATTTCCATTTTGGGCCTTAGTTATCTTTTAGTTTTAATTAGGCATTATTTCTATTGTTATTTTGTCAAGACATATAAATAGCTTAGGATGTTTTATTTTCAGATTAGACAACTCATTTTGTATTTTCCAATTCTCCTTGCAATAGAGAGAAAACGAGAGCTTTGGCTTTCAACGTGTGTGTGAATCCGCAGCTTGGTTTGCTTTGATTTTTGTCAATCTCATCGAAGGTTGGTGCTTGTCAACAATCACGAGCCCCTTTCTCGTGCTTCAAGGTCTCGTTCCTTGTTGTGTGAGATCGTAAAGGTTGGTTTCATAATCATTCTATTAGGTTCTTGGCTGAATCAAGTCAAGGGTTTGATAGTTGTTTTATGAGGTTGTCCTTCTTGTTGTTCTTGAGTCATTTATCTCTTGTCGAGTCCTTTTTCTGTTTTTGTATTTGTTTCTTGTCTTTTCGATCATTACAAGTCGTGTTCTTCAATTGTTGAGTCTTGTTGCATTTCCATTTCTGATCATTATCTTTGTTTCCTTGTTTTGAGTCGTGAACGTCGAAGATCGGGCATCAAGCGGCTTATCCCCGCATCAAACTTTCTCTTCTTGAGTGAACATTCCTGGTTTTGGTGAGTCAGAAACTCCCAATTCCTGCAAAAAGGAGTTAGTATCTAAACCAATAGAAGAAGAGTTAAAATTGTACCTCATTTGACTAGAATTAGCCAAAGCCTCCTTAGTCAAGTCCAAAGACTCATACTTGTGATTCAAGGATCGGGTTGGAGCTCTCTTTTGGCAAGCAGGAGCACAAGTATCCTTATAACGTCTACGCAACTTTTCATCAATTTTAACTAGATCTTTCGCATTACAAACTTCATTTGATCCCATGTTGTAATTGGAATCAAGCCTTGACGTCTTCTAGATTGACATATCCATAACCAAAAGGAACGAGTAGAACCAACAAGGTAGTTAGTCATCCATGGAAGGATATCTCATTCATCATAACCATAGTAGTCAAGGTAGTAATCAACAGCTCGCTCCCATGCCAAATAATCATTCGGTCCATACTCTCCCGAAAAAGGCTCAATCTTTGGAGGTCTTTGTACCCTTGGAGTTGGTGGAATATCATGAACGGGATCACACTAATACATCTTAATCCTGAAAACAAAGCAATAAAACGAGAGAGAGTAGTGTGTTCCAAAAGTAAATCACACAAGCAATACCACACCTTAATCAAGCCAAAACTTGCCTCAAAGCAATCCAATCAACTTAATTCAGTTTTTGGGCTGATTTGAGGGAGTATAATGGGTAGATATAGTGTAGGTATGGAATACTAATGATAAATAAAGAAAATATGCAGCTTAAGCAAATGGCAAGTATGCAATAAGACAAGCAATGCAAATATTCCCTCTATGAGCTCTAAAACACATGTAATCTCTCAATTGACTCTATGCAAGTTAATAAAGCCAAATTTCAGCATGCAAGGACAGAAAATATGGTAGGCTAAGTGACTTTTATTTCGTCACTCTTTTCTTCAAAGTGATTTCTACTTAGCTATTTTTTTTAAGCAAGCAGTCACTAGGGTTGAAAGTGGCTTAAAACTAGCTGGGGTAGATCACTTTTCTTTTCTGTTTTTTTTTGACTATATGCACAATCTACTCTTGTGCTAGAATTGAGAAACAAGCAAAGCAATGCAATAATTGAAT
Organism: Fallopia convolvulus; assembly: GCA_964016875.1. Classification (NCBI taxonomy): domain Eukaryota; kingdom Viridiplantae; phylum Streptophyta; class Magnoliopsida; order Caryophyllales; family Polygonaceae; genus Fallopia; species Fallopia convolvulus. The sequence continues at coordinate 39,458,596 of OZ024720.1, forward strand.
GCAAGGGCAAAAACGAAACTAATCTGACTTTTTTTTAAAAAAACTAAGTGACTTTTGCTACCAATGAAACCAACTAGAAGCCAAATTAAGAAAGAAGAAGGGGTAGGTCGAATTTTATGGGATGCAATAGCAAAAATCAGCAAATACTAACAAGCAATATGAATCTCTATTCATCATGGAACATGAAATAAAAACTCATAAAAATTGTAGGAAGGCAATTGCTAATCTTAATTGCAACAAAACTCAACCAATTCAACCAAAAGCATGCAACAAATCCCTTAAAATCTCCTAGATGGGTTATTACTTGGAGGGCAAGCAACAACAAGGAATTAGGGTTTAGTGTTCTCGGTTGAGGGTTAGGTTAGGGTTTGCGGATTTGGATCTAGGGTTTGAGGGATTGGTAGGGTTCGGCCTAGGGTTTACGAGAATAGGGTTAGGGTTTCTCGCAACTAGGGTTAGGGTTTGGCTGGTGGGTGGCGATCTAGGGTTTAGGGTTGTCCGATTTGGCTAGGGTTTGTGGTGATGGATTCGGACAAGGCGGGGGATTGGTGCGGTGTAGGTTAGCGAAACCAGAACGTGGTGGTGGAGGGTGGTTCGTGGTGGTGGTGGCGGAAACAAGGTGGTGGTTGTGGTAAAAATTCAGCCTTTGGATCTCAAAAATTGTAACTTGGTTAAAGGTTCAAACTTTGGGATCAAAAACTGAATTAAATTAACTAGAAAGCAAATTAAGGAAAGAAACAATTACTTGGCGAGACGCTGGATTATGATACCACTTGATACGTGATCGCCTCGGATTACTCCTCAAAAACCTCGTATTTGACCACACAGGATCCCGATCTTGCCAGTAAACACTTCCAACCTACAAAGCTTTCAACTTTAGAACTTTCTTGTGACACAAGTAATACAAACTAATTTGAATGATGGTGAATTGAATGGATCGAAATTGATATGAAGATTCAAATAGATAGTTCAATTGAATTGGCTCTAACGCTAAATTCAATTGATGAACTAGGATCGATCTTTAACAATCAACCTAGAACTAAACTAGAAGAATATCTTATCAACACAATCTGAATTCCGAACTAAGAACACAAGAGAGAGAGAGAGAGAGAGAGAATTCGGATGCTATGACGATGATGATGATCTCGAGATTGCAAACACACAAACACAATTATTTTTGAGCCCAAGGACTAGATAAACCTTTCTTAGGGTTTATCTAATCTCAAGCTGATTTTTATTGAATGAAAATGCAAAGTATAAATAGAGAATACAAAAGCTAATCCTTGGAGAGCAAGGCAACTAGGAGGCTGGCCCTATAGATAGAAGATAGCCTCTTATCTTGCTTCCAAAGATATAATAAAATATCTAATTAAATCTATCTAGATTCCCTTAAATAAAATAAATCATAGCTGATTTATTTATTTAAGGAAGCAACCTAACAAACTCAAAATATCTCTAACAAACTAAAAATATCTCTAACAACCAGGAGAGATGCTAGCTTGCATATAGGTAGTGTTTAGGATGCATGTTTACGTTTCTTTTGCGTTGTTTTTAGGTAGTTTTAGTTAGTTTCTTTAAGTTATTAGAGTGTCTAGGAGTTTTGGGTTTTTGCACTTGTTGTATGTTGTTTTACATGTCTTAAAGTGAACAAGTGTAAAAGGAATGGAAACGGGAGAAGAACGCTTGAATTCGAGCCATCCGTTGGAGTTGCTGGTTCGACACCTCTGTCTTGAAAGGGTTCGTTCGGGAGCTATAGTGATCTTATGAAGTTGAGTTTGGTATCATTGGAAAGTTAATCCAAAGAGCTACAATTCATGTTTTTACTCCGAGTCCAAATTCCAACTCGAAGTGAGTCAAAATAGCCCCCGAAGTGTGACATGAGTTCTGAACCGAGGTGCTGGCGGCACCCGCCGCCAACCCAGCGGCGCCCGCCGCCCCTGACCGCCGCGGAGTCCTTTACTTGCACGTGTTTTGTTTCTATTAGTCCTTTTCTATCATTATTATTCCGAGATATTATATTTTTGGGATATAGTTTTTAGACCTAGTTTGATATATTAGGTTTTAGAGAGTTGCATCTCTCATTGAGACATTATTATCGTATTTTCTATTCAGAGTTTTTAGCTTTCATGGAGAACTAAGTCCTTTTGCTTAGTCAGACAGTTTGAAGCATCGTTTGACTTTCAATTGTGAGATTTCTACTCTTTATCTATTGCATGGAATTATTTTACTCTCTTGATTGAATTATTTATGTGATTGATTTCAGCAATTTCTAGGGTTGTTAATATTGAATCTCAATTGCTAGATCTAGAGAAAATACTGGTTGAGTTTCTCTATTTCATAGTAGCAAACTGCATTGCACTAGTATCTGGTTGTGCTAGTCTATTGTAGAAGAGAGTTAAATTGCATTCTAGTATAAAAGCTGGTTGTTTTATGCGAGCATTGTATCCTGATTATATTCCTAATCTTCATGCTGCTTTTGAATTGAATCTTGATAGTTTCAGGGTTATTCAATTAGTTAGGATTGATAGTATCTGATTGTGCTATTAATTATATTTGAAAAGGAATTGGAATTCCATATGCATGCGATATTGAGTAAATCAATGATCAACTTGTCATACGAATGTGGATCTCTGGTTGACTAAGTGTTTCCTTAAATTGATAAAAACCCAAACTTTATTTGCTTTGCTAGTTTTTTGCATGCTCAATAGTTAGTTTAGTTCTAGAAACCCTTTTACTTTAATTGACACAAAATTTACATAGAAAGATAAATCTCCTCCCTGTGGATTCGACCCTTACTTCCCTAAGACTACAGTCTTTAGGTTGTTAGGACTCTTTTGCATAGCCGTGATTTGCACGACCATTTCACGCCTATCAAGAGAGAAGATCAACCAACTAACATAAGGCTATTGGCTGATTTCTCTACATTATTAAAATAAATAGAAATCGTTCCTAATAAAATAAATAAGATATTTAAGATTCCCGTAAGACTTGAACAGCTCTCAGTAAAACCCAGTTTTCGGCCCTTTACTGTTGGATTCTGAATTTGAAGTAAACTATAAAGTTGTAGAACTTTTAATTATCTTTCCAACGAGTATTTATTGGACTTGAGATGAATTTTCCAGCTCAAGTTATGACCAGTTTACTGAGCACTGTTTTCCATTTGACGGACTTCTTACTTTCCGAACTTTTGTGACTTGATTCTCTTCCTTGCTGACCTTGGACGCCATGCATGGATATTTTGAAGAGATAGTATCAAGTCCATGAACACCTCTTTAAATTTGAACGCTCTTGACCTTGGGAAAGGTCTCGGTCTTGACCTTCTAGACACCTTCTTTTCAACTTCAATCTTCATGGTCCATTTATCGCTATCAGGTGAGGGAAAATCACCTAATTCCTTATTAGAAAACAAAGATTCATGAAAGAGAAGTAGAAAGAAAATTTTACTCCCCTTGATGGTGTGAACAATTTCCTTTGGTTTGGCGAGTCGAATATGATGCGGGGATAAACCGCTTGATGCCCGATCTTCGACGTTCACGACTCAAAACAAAGAAACAACAATAATGATCAGAAATGGAAATGCAACAAGACTCGACAAGGAAGAATACGACTTGCAATGAACGAAAAGACAAGGAAACGAATTCAAAACAAAAAAGGACTCGACAAGAGATAGATGACTCAAGAACAACAAGAAGGATAACCTCATAAAACAACTATCAAACCCTTGACTCGATTCAGCCAAGAACCTAATAGAATGATTATGAAACCAACCTTTACGATCTCACACAACAAGGAACGAGACCTTGAAGCACGAGAAAGGGGCTCGTGATTGTTGAAAGGCACCAATCTTCTATGAAATTGACACAATCCAAAACAAACCAAGCTGCGAAGCACACACACTTTTGAAAGCCAAAGCCTTCGTTTCTCTCTATTCAATGAGAATGAAAATCCAATAATGAGTTGTCTAATCTGAAAATAAAACATCCTAAGCTATTTATATGTCTTGACAAAATAACAATAGAAATAATGTCTAATTAAAACTAAAAGATAACTAAGGCCCAAAATGGAAATGGCCCAATAAAACAAATCCAGCAACTAAAAGATAGCATGCTCATGCCCAGACTCGCACGCACACACGCGGACAGGCGCGCTCAGGGGCGCGCCGTATCGTTGCTGCGCTGGAACGAGCGCGCCGTTGCATCGTCGCACGACGTTGCATCGCGGGGCGTGTCGCATCGCTGGAATTGGGGCGCGCCGCTGCAGCCTCGGTACGATGATCCGTCGGCGCTCAAGGCACACACCGCCCTGGCCTTGGACTCCATACAAGCTCCTGCCTCCTTAGCCATAGTGTAGCCTACAAAAGCATTCATCTCGCGTTGTAGCTTCTTAGCTCGAGCACGGGTGAGCGGTCCATCAAAGAGTGTAGGCGCGCCCGGTGGAGGCTGCCTAGATGGTCCCTCATCAACCTCCCCTTCTTGGAAAGGATTCGACCCCGAATCCAGCTCTTCATCCACGGCTAAGTACGGCGTAAGATCAGCGACATTGAAGGTGGCGCTCACACCATAATCCCCAGGCAGCTCTAACTTGTAAGCATTGTCTCCAATCCGTTGAAGCACCTTGAAAGGTCCATCGCCTCTTGGAGACAGTTTGTTCTTCCTTAGCTCCGGAAACCGCTCCTTCCTGAGATGCGCCCATACCAAATCGCCGGGCTGGAAAATCACGCGGCGCCGCCCATGGTTGGCGCGCCTAGCATTGTACTCGGCCTTTTGCTCCAACCGAGTCTTGGTTCGAGCATGCAGCTCCTTAATAAATTCAACGTGCTTTCCTGCATCAAAACTTTCATGCTCCCTCATTGGAAATGGGGTAAGATCTAAGGGGGTGAGTGGGTTAGTACCATAAACACATTCAAATGGAGTCAACATAGTAGATGAGTGCATAGTGCGATTGTAAGCAAACTCCACATGAGGTAAAGCTTCTTCCCACATTTTCAAATTCTTTTTAATAATGGTTCTAAGGATAGTAGCTAACGTCCTATTGGTCACTTCGGTTTGCCCATCAGTTTGTGGGTGGCTAGAGGTAGAGAACATTAGCTTAGTTCCTAGTTTATTCCATAACGTCCTCCAAAAATGGCTAAGGAACTTGGTATCCCTATCACTCACTATTGTTTTTGGTATGCCATGAAGCCTAACTATTTCCCTAAAGAACAAGTTAGCTACATTACTAGCATCATCAGTTTTATGGCACGGCACAAAGTGTGCCATTTTCGAGAATCGGTCAACTACCACCATAATTGAATCCCTCCCCTTCTTAGTCCTAGGCAACCCTACTATAAAGTCCATGGATAAATCCTCCCAAGGGGCTGTAGGCGTAGGCAAAGGGGTGTAAAGTCCATGTGGCATCAACCTAGATTTGGCTCTTAAACAATCAACACAACGCTTAACTACATTTTCAACGTATCTAAGCATGTGTGGCCAATAAAAATGAACCCTAAGAGTATGATAAGTTTTATCCCTCCCAAAATGTCCCATTAGAAACTTCATAGGGAAATTTGTTGTTGTTTATTTTGATGATATTCTGATTTATAGCAAATCCCTAGAAACGCATGAAGATCATTTGAGGGAAGTACTCTCTACACTTAGATTAGAGCACTTGTATGCAAATTTGAAGAAATGTGAATTGTGCACTAATCATGTCACTTTTCTTGGGTTTGTAGTGAGCTCCAAAGGATTACAAGTAGACGAAGCCAAGATAAAGGCGATTCAAGAGTGGCCAACGCCTACCTCCATTGGCCAAGTCAGGAGCTTCCACGGCCTCGCCAGCTTCTATCGAAGATTTGTGAGGGATTTTAGCACCATTGCTGCTCCCTTGACCGAAATCACTAAGAAGAGGAGTGAGTTCAAGTGGGAGAAGGCACAAGAGAGGGCATTCAACGTCCTAAAGGACAGATTGACGCATGCCCCACTGCTGGCCTTGCCCGACTTCACTCGGCCCTTCGAAGTGGAGTGTGATGCGAGTGGCATTGGAATTGGAGGCGTTCTCATGCAAGAAGGTAAGCCTATTGCCTTCTTTTCTGAAAAATTGAAAGGTGCATGTTTAAACTACTCGACTTATGATAAAGAGTTATATGCTTTGTTTCGAGTGTTAAAAACATGGCAACATTATCTTTGGCCTAGTGAATTTGTCTTGAAAACTGACCATGAATCCTTAAAACATTTCAAGAGTCAAGATAAATTGGATAGAAGGCATGGTAGGTGGATGGAATTCATTGAGACATTTCCATATGTCATAAAATATAAAAAGGGGAAGGATAATGTAGTAGCCGATGCCTTGTCACGTCGCCATGCTTTGCTTGTCTCATTAGATTCTAGAGTGTTAGGATTTACTTACATTCGTGAATTATATGAGAATGATATTGATTTTGGTGATGCTTTTAAGTGCTGCATGCAAAAGGGTTCGGATGAGAAATACTACATTCATGATGGATTTTTATTTAGAGTAGATAAAGTTTGCATTCCTCGTTGCTCTTTGCGTTTATTGTTGGTTGAGGAAGCCCATAAGGGCGGCCTAATAAAATGTGACAAGCCTGCATAGGAACTACATCACAAAGAACAACATCCTCGTAATGCCCTAATTTAATAGAAACATGCGCTTGCTTGTTCACTTTAAGTTCTCCACAATCGTTCATCCAATGCAATTTATAAGGTCTAGGGTGTTGAGTCATAGATAATTGCAGTTTTTGTACCATTTCAAGACTAGCAATGTTACAGCAACTTCCACTATCTATTATCATGTTGCAAACCTTACCCTTAATTAAACATCGAGTATGAAATAGATTTTCACGTTGATTATCTTCACAAGGGGCTGGTTTTATATGCATGTTACGTCTAGCAATTAAAGACTCCCCTGATTCATACTCTATCTCATCCTCATCATCATGCAAATCATCATTATTAGGCTCATTTTCATGCACATCATCAATTTCTTCCTCAGATTCATATTGGCCTAAATGATTGATTAAAAGTGTTTTCTTGTTAGGGCAATCTTTCATCATGTGCCCTCTTCCTTGGCACTTAAAACACACAATATCCCTAGCTCTAGAGGAAGGGTTAGAGGTACTGCCCTTAGGAGCTGCCGAAGCTCCACTATTGGGGCCCTTGTTGTAGGATGGCGCGGTGCCCGCGGAAGGCTTGGTTCGGCCAGCTTGATCTCCATAGGCGCCGGCGGTGCTTCCTCGTTCCTTTGTAGGCGCGCCTTCCTTTCCATAAGACATGGCCTGGCCACGGTTGTTCCTCCATGAGTTGGGCTGGTTACTCGTGCCTCGGCCTCCTAGAATCCGTGCCTTGTTCTTTTTCTCAACCTTCATAGCTAAATGTAACAAACCAGTCATAGTAGTATATGGATATAAATCGACCTCATTAGCTAAAGAAGGATGTAAAACTCGAAGGAAACGTGCCATTGTGGACTCCTCATCCTCATCCACATTGGCTCTTACCATTGCCACTTGCATGGCATTGTAAGTTTCCTCGGCACTCATTGAACCTTGCTTGAGATTCTCCAATCTTTGACGCAGCTCACGTGCATAATGTTGGGGAATGAAACGCCTCCTCATGGGGGCCTTCATTTGCTCCCAAGTTCCTATTGGTGCGTCAAGAGCTCTTCTCCTTTCCTTTACTAGATTATCCCACCAGATTAGTGCATAACCGGAAAATTCAAGGGTGGCGAGTTGTACCTTTTTATGCTCGGCAAAGTTATGGCAATTCCATATTTGTTCAATTTTCGTCTCCCACTCCATGTAGACGTCCGGATCACACTTGCCTTCAAAGGCTGGGATCTTCACCTTGATTTTTCCTACTCCATCTTGCTCGGGCTCTCTAGGCCGCCTTGGACGCCTATCTCTGTCTTCGCGCCTTGAATAGCGCTCCCAATGTTCATCATCTTCGGCGTCATACTCATCGAAATGGTCTTCTTGGCCCGGAGCTCTCCTATGTCCCTGAAAATCATGAAATTCATTAGCACGATTTCGCCCTTCCCTAGCGGGAGAGGGTAATTGGCTAATTGGGAACCCTTGAGCAAAAATCCTGGGAGAATGGAAATGAGTTGAGTTCAAGTGATCTTCCCTGTTTTGATGATGGGAAGTGGAGGCAAAATTCGGATCCATGCTGGACGGATGGAACGTAGGCGCAGACTCATGAACGCGCCCTTGCCCTTGGCTCGCCGCTGCGGCTGGATCGTGCGCCGTTGGCGCGGTACCTGGCGCGACGCTCGGTGCAGCTCCCGATTGAGGCGTCGTAAGTGTTTGCGCCTCCAAGGCAGCCATGCGCGAGTTGAGGCGCGCCATGTTGCTGTTGAGAGAGCTCAACAAGTTGAACACATCGGGGTGAACCGGGTCGGGGCTCCTGGATCGGTGGGATCGTCTCTCGTCTCCTGACATGATCACACACAATGCACTACAAGCAAATGGTTAATGTTAGTTAATCAATAAACTCCTCGCTTGTGTTTCACTCGCTCTCACTCTCGGGTGGTGTGATCGAGCTTGTTGCTGCAATCTGCTTTGAAATGATCAAAATCAAGTTGAAGTTTAGTAGATCAATCAAACACGAGAAGATACAAGGTTGGAGAGGCACGAAATTAAACAAAGAAGACTCGAATGTAAGCAGAGAAGAATTAGAGAAAATGAGATGAAGACTCGATTTTAAACAAGATCAGAATTGAGAAAGAGAGAATTGTCAAACAAAGGTTAGATCAAACCTTGATTAAGCCTGTCTCACCTTGAGTTCCTTAACCAAGAATGCACTTGGAGTGGTTTGTTGGGTGAGGCGTAGGGTGGCTTTTTGTGAAGGTTCGGGGTATACTCCAATGGCGTCCGACAATAGGGAAGAAACGAAGAGAAAAGGAAGACTCTTGCACTTTTTTTTTTTGACTTACACAAAATACTTACAAGTATGCAATAATGGAAGCTATACTATGATATGAATTAAGAAGAGATAAGAGATTAAAGAATCTGATTTTCTGAATTTTGCTTCTTTTTTTTGACTTTTTTTTTTTGACTTTTCTTTTTCTTTCTTTTTTTTTTTCAGAAATACTCAGATAATTAAGATAAATACGAAAATAAAAAATGCTAAAATAATATGCAATATGAAAGTGCAAGAAAATAAAATAGAAATGTAGCAGATTTAATGTGACGGGCGTTGGAGTGGTGGGATGCAATCCCTGATTTTGTGGTTGGTGGAGAAAGTCTCAAGGCTGAAATGTAGGAGGTGGGTATGAATTTGGACGTTGGGAGAGTGTGGGAATGGATTTGAATGGGTCTTGCTACTTTGTAGGAGGTGGGTGTAGCTTTTGTGGCTGAAATGAAGGTTGTTAGAATCTTTGAACTAGTCAACCTTAAATGTAGGAGGTGGGAAAGGCAATTGAATTTCTGACTTAATTAAATTAAATCAGCTCCTCCTTACTTAATTCAAACGTGGCTGATGGTTCTAGGAAGGTGGTGGACGTTTTTTTGTGAAGGTGGTGGGCAGGAGGTGGTGTTGGTGACGGTTACTTGAAGTTTAGGGTGTGTTTGGCTGGGCAAAACAAACCACTTCAGCAAGCAACAAACTGGTTAGTACTTTCAAGTTTAATTAAAGAGATTGAGATTAATCAAACCTGATCGGATCCTTGTAGACGCTACTCCTCTTTTTGGTATTTTGTAGACTCTAATGGTGAATCGACTCGGAAATGGAAAAGAACGTCGTCAACGAAGCTCTGATACCAATTTGATGCGGGGATAAACCGCTTGATGCCCGATCTTCGACGTTCACGACTCAAAACAAAGAAACAACAATAATGATCAGAAATGGAAATGCAACAAGACTCGACAAGGAAGAATACGACTTGCAATGAACGAAAAGACAAGGAAACGAATTCAAAACAAAAAAGGACTCGACAAGAGATAGATGACTCAAGAACAACAAGAAGGATAACCTCATAAAACAACTATCAAACCCTTGACTCGATTCAGCCAAGAACCTAATAGAATGATTATGAAACCAACCTTTACGATCTCACACAACAAGGAACGAGACCTTGAAGCACGAGAAAGGGGCTCGTGATTGTTGAAAGGCACCAATCTTCTATGAAATTGACACAATCCAAAACAAACCAAGCTGCGAAGCACACACACTTTTGAAAGCCAAAGCCTTCGTTTCTCTCTATTCAATGAGAATGAAAATCCAATAATGAGTTGTCTAATCTGAAAATAAAACATCCTAAGCTATTTATATGTCTTGACAAAATAACAATAGAAATAATGTCTAATTAAAACTAAAAGATAACTAAGGCCCAAAATGGAAATGGCCCAATAAAACAAATCCAGCAACTAAAAGATAGCATGCTCATGCCCGGACTCGCACGCACACACGCGGACAGGCGCGCTCAGGGGCGCGCCGTATCGTTGCTGCGCTGGAACGAGCGCGCCGTTGCATCGTCGCGCGACGTTGCATCGCGGGGCGTGTCGCATCGCTGGAATTGGGGCGCGCCGCTGCAGCCTCGGTACGATGATCCGTCGGCGCTCAAGGCACACACCGCCCTGGCCTTGGACTCCATACAAGCTCCTGCCTCCTTAGCCATAGTGTAGCCTACAAAAGCATTCATCTCGCGTTGTAGCTTCTTAGCTCGAGCACGGGTGAGCGGTCCATCAAAGAGTGTAGGCGCGCCCGGTGGAGGCTGCCTAGATGGTCCCTCATCAGAATAGTCTTCCCTTTCTCTTCTTTCTTGGTGGGATTCTCCTCATGATATAGGAAAGGTAAACTAGAGGGAACCATAGGGAAAACATCCATCCATGGGGTAGCCAAAGAATGGATGGACCTAGGAGTGATGCCAGGATGAAGCTTGATTTTAGGAGATAATTCCACAACTTCCTCCACTTTTTCCTTGGAATCAACCTTCTCTTCACTTTCTGTTGGAGGTTCATGAAGTGGCTCTTTTGGAGTAGCTTCGTACACGAATTTGGAGGTAAGGTTAACCACAACTTCTTGGATGAGAGGTGATGTCCACGTTTTTAGCATAGTTTTAGTGTGTTTTTCTAAGTCTTTTAGTCTAGTTTAGTTGTGCTTTTGTGAGTATTTTATGTCTTTCTAGTGTAGTTTACATATTTTGTGAAAAGTGTGGAAACTACGCTTTTTGTGTGTTTTTGTGTAGGTTTTGAAGCGGATTTGGATGCATTCAAAGGACATTAGAAGAGAGGATCAAGCTAGGAGGAAGGAATGAAACTATGGAAGAAACCCCCCGCAAAATCCAAAGGAAAAATGAAGAAAAGTGAGAAATCAAGTGCAGACCAGCCTCGATATCGACCCTCTAGGGGTCGATATTGACCCTTTTCAGCCCAGCCGACTTAGTCAAAGCCCATTAATTGTTTTTATTCCACAATTTTTTATCTTTAGTTTATTTTTATGAAAACTTTTTAAGAGGGATATTCTAGTATAAATACCCTTGTCTAGTCTCATTCTAGCTCTCTCTCTCTCTCTCTCTCACGTTAACAAAAAAGACGCCTCTAGGTTTTTTTGGACGCAATTTTAGGGTTTTTTGGAAGAAAAGTGTTGCTTGGAGCACACGCAAGAAGATTGTGGGAGAATTTTTTGTGTTCTAAGACAAGTTGGAAATTTTAATTCAAGTAAGCCTTTAGTTTTAATTCAATTATGTTCTCTTTCAATTGTTTTGCTTGTTTTTCTCCAATTATGAGTGAGTAGTTTCCTTTTCTAGGGTAGGGGTTGGAAACCCAACATGATTGTGCATGAATGGTGATGTGAAAATTGAATGTCTTTTACCTATTTTTCTACTTGTTTGTGCAAAAGCTTTGACGAAAGTTGAAGTATTTCATGTTCTTAACTTGATTGAAAGAGAAAGTTATGAATTTGAATGCGAGATAAAGTTTAAGATGAAAGTTGAGAACTTTAGATCAAAGTAAGTAGATAAAGTGAATTGTTTTGTGAAAATTGATTGATTTGTTGTCGGGAAACCCTCTCAACAAATTGGCATCGTTGCCGGGGAAGCAACTGTGTTGTGTTTGATTACTTATGGGTTGGGAATAGCCTGACCCCGTTTTTTATTTCTAATTTGTTTCTTTTTGTTTGTTTTCTCAGCTTATGCAAGCGGGAAGATGCTGGCTTGAATTGGATCAAACTGATTATTACTCTGAGTCTGAACGTGTCCTTCATCGCAAAAGATGAGAAAATCGTATAATGGCTACTCCTGAGGATATTGCCCAACAGATGGCTGCTCTACGCAAAACGATGGAGGCGTTCCAAGCCGATAAAGATCAAGAAAGGGAGCAACGTATTCAATTACAGGAGCAATTGAATGCTATCCCTATGAATGCTAAGCAATACATGCACCCGGAACCGCGGGTGCCAGAATCAGCCATAGTGCTTCTTGAGATAGAAAGGGATTTTGAAATTAAATCTCAGTTTATAATGAGAATCAAGGATCGTGAAGTCCACAGTGCAAGGTAAGCCCCCTAGACTTCCAAGGAATTCGACAATAAACACCCAAAAATCTAGCCTGTCTTCAACTGCCGATTTCTCCCTGGTACGGACTCCGATTTGAGTGATTCCAAATTGAGGATTTAGATCTACGAGTCTAGTTGATTTCCTCAAAATATGAGAGCCAGATAATGAGTAGATTGAAAGTTATGTTGATTTTACTGAGGTAGTGCCGAATCCACCGAGAAGAGATTTGGATGGAAATTTGAATGAGATTGATGGAAGGGCGATGGAAAGGGATTAAAATGGGATGGGTTTGTTTATGAGATGAAGTGATGGATATGGATGTGAAATTAGAGAGATATGACTCACTCTCCAAAACCACAATCTATGGATTCAAACAAGGATATGACTCACCTTGAAAGGATCCTTGAAGATGGCTCGATATGACTCACGAACCAAGGGGATTCACTAACCTTAAGGACGAGTGGATCAAAACTACAAAGAAAAACTCAAAGTATCATTTTCATTAGGTTTCAAAAACATCCTTAAACAAGAGAAACAAAATGCCTATAAATAGGCACCCAAAATGGGGTTGCAAACAACCCTTCGTGTTCACATTCACCTACCACCACCTTACCTACCACCTCACCTAACACCTTACCTACTACATCTTTATTACTTTCATATAATAATAAAAATCTAGAATATTTACAATAAATAAATATATCCCACACATATATTAGAGATTTGGATGCAAACGGAATTGAACATGAGCCTCGAGAGTGACGACACAAGTTTGAAGTGGAATCTTGATTGACCTCGGGGTGGATCACATCAGTTTATATCTTTGATCAAACGAGCTCAGTTTGAGGGAAAACCAACTGAATGCTCTATGGAGCATATTCGTAATTTTGTTGATTTGTTGACACCATTGTTGTTGATGGTATCTCTTTAGAATATGTCCAACTAAAAGCATTTAAATGGTCTCTTGCAGGTAAGGCCCTGAGCTGGCAAGAAAGCTTACCTCCTAGATTGGTAAGGACGTGGAGAACCTTGTATGACTAATTCATGACTAAGTTCTTCCCACCTGCCAAGACTATGGAGCTAAGGAAGCGAATTACTTCTTATCACCAGCTGCCTAACGAGACATTCGTGGAGACATGGGAGCGATTCAAGGAGATGTTGAGGCAATGCCCCACCCATGCTCAACCACCATATGTCCTGCATGAGATATTCTTTTAGGGTATAAATGCTAAGACAAAGAACCGCCTCAACCTGCATATTGCTTGCGGTTTTATAGAGTTGGAGTCTGACGCTGCATGGGAATTGATGGATAAATTGACCAATTATGATGTAATGTATGGTACCCAGCAACCGCCCCAACCTCAAAAACGGCTCTATGTTCCCAACAAAGACGAAGTTGATCCCGATGTTAAAGATCAATTCTTACAGGATGAGGTCAACCGTCTAAAGAAACAGGTAAGTTTTCTGACAACCTCTCAACCTTGTCAAAAATATGGCTCTTAAGCCCATAGTACTTCTACTTGCACTAACATTGAGCAGGTTAGAGTCGTTGAGGCATATGCTGAAATGAATTATATAAGAGGGTAGTACAGAAACCCGCCTATCCATTATGATAGGCCAAACAATTATCCCAGCTGGGAAGGTTACAATCAAAATCAAAATCAAGCACCTCCACCACAGGAAAGGAAGGCCCCTCCTTACAGACCAATAGGATATCAAGAGCCACCTTCATGGGTACAAGGGTTACAAGAGGGCATTAATGGAGTCCATAGCAAGATTGATGGATTACAAGCCAACCTTAACAATCGGTTGAATGGTCTAGAAACATGGAAGAAGAGCATTGACTTCCAACTGAGCAACCTTGCTGCACAAATTCCAAGACCTCAAGGGCAATTATCGGGCCGCCCCGAGGAGAACCCGAGAGGCCAAATTGCAGCAATCCACCTCCGAAGCGGAAAAACACTACCGGATAAGGCAAAGGTAAAAGTGACCGGTAACGAGGACGACGACCCTAACAGGGTCGATACCGACCCCACAAGGGTCGATACCGAGCCCCAACAGGTCGATACCGACCCCAACCTAGGTAAATCTTATGAACCGAATTCTCAGCTCGATACCGACCCTACCAGGGTCGATATCGACCCTTCTCCAGCACCGGCCGACCCTCTTGTCGATTCGGTAGGGCCTCGATCCGTGTCTCTCTCTATTCCGAGTCCGTCTAAAACTCTTCCTTTCCCGATTAAGAAGTCTAATGATGTTACGGAAGGAAAGTTTAGACGCTTTGTTAAAATTCTTCAAGGGTTAAATATTTCTATTCCATTTACTGATGCCCTTAATGAAATGCCTGCCTACGCTAAATTTGTAAAAGAGATTTTGAGCAGGAAAAGATCTATCTCAGAGATGTCAAGTGAAGTCCGATCTATAAAGCTTCCTGAAAAGCTAGGGGACCTAGGTAAGTTTGATATAACAATAGGGATTGGAGCTTATAAGTTTAAAGCTTTATGTGATTTAGGTGCCAATGCCAGTCTCCTACAACTCTCTATTTGGTTCAAAGCCAATATGGGACCGCTAGAACCTGTCAATATGAATCTCTACATGGCAAATGGATCATGCGTCAAAGCCACTGGAGTCGTGGAGGATGTTCCTGTGCAAGTAAGCAAATTCTTTGTTCCCAATGATTTCATAGTTATGGAGATGCCAGAAGACCCTGTGGTGCCCATCATTCTTGGACGGCCATCTTAGCCATCGCAAAGAAAGAGCTGATGTTAGAAAGCGACTCCTCACATTTGACATTGGGGAAGAGAAGGTCGAGTTTCGCTTCAATACTGCCACGAATGAGGTCACTAAAAGCATTAACGAGGAGCCTACCGACCCACCATGGGTCGGTACCGACCCTTCTCTGAGTACAAAAACAAGACAGTTCAAGGAGGTCACACCCACTAAGAAGCATACTGACCCCTCATGGTGGGTTGGTACAGACCATTCTATGAAGAATCACAACGCTGTGGGTGAAATCCAGCCCGTTACCGGGCTAGACAGGCACGTTACCGAGGCATTCCTTGACCTAGAAGGATCGTTAATGACCGCATCTACCTCGGTAACGACCCCCTACTTGAGCAACAAAGGTGAGTGTCCTTACTCTAATCCAATTAATTCCGGTCATGATCCTTTATTATATCCTTGTTTTATATCCAATCCTACTACTCATACTGTGAAAGAGTCGAAACCCCCTTGGTTTTCGGATTTTTCTAACCCTAATGTAGGATTACCAAGCATACTTGTGGATAATGGAGGACTGAATGTTCTAGAGAGAAGCATTGACGCTTTTCCATCTAAATATGGGGTTTCTTTTGATCCCGACATAACTGGATGGAAACCACCCTGATCCGCCAAGGTAAGTTCGCCGGGTGACGTTAAAAATAGCGCTTGCGGGAGGCAACCCGCTTTTTAGTTTCTGTTTTTTGTTTTCTTAGATCTTTTTGCTAGCTTTCTTTTGATTTGTTTTTTGGACTAGATTAAAGATTTTCGGAATAGAATTGTTTTGCTAAGTGATGCAGGCAAGATTGGGCAAAATCAAAGCGACACTATGGCTCGTTAACGACCCCTACATGGTCGGTTACGACCCTTGCAGTAAATCTGGAAAAAGTTTAGCCGACAACAGTTTCTACCTTATCGATCCTCTCTTTCAAGTGTTCAAGGATGTTTTCAAGGCAACTTCAAATTGATCTTGTGAGTTCGTTTTCTTTTTCCTACTTCTTTATTTTTACCTTGATTTGTTATAACAGTGGGGACATATTTAGGTTTATGTATGGGGTAGGGAGGGAAAAGAAAACTCTTGTGTTTGTGTGTTTTGTCTTGCTTTGATGTCTAGTTGCTTTGGTTTTAGTTGTTTTGCTTTCCTTAAAAGAAAAATGAAAAAAAAATTAATTGAAAAAATACAAAAAGATTTTCAGGATTGATGAGTACCCTTGTCTTATGGTTCTTAGATGGTAATGGCTTGCATAATCATGTGAATCCTTTTAGCTTGTCTTTGATGGTTTAGCCCGAATCTACCATGAAATTGTTTTTATGTGAATTTTTAGCTTGTGATAAAACTAAGTGATGCGGGGATAAGCCGCTTGATGCCCGATCTTCGACGTTCACGACTCAAAACAAGGAAACAAAGATAATGATCAGAAATGGAAATGCAACAAGACTCGACAAGGAAGAATACGACTTGCAATGAACGAAAAGACAAGGAAACGAATTCAAAACAGAAAAAGACTCGACAAGAGATAAATGACTCAAGAACAACAAGAAGGATAACCTCATAAAACAACTATCAAACCCTTGACTCGATTCAGCCAAGAACCTAATAGAATGATTATGAAACCAACCTTTACGATCTCACACAACAAGGAACGAGACCTTGAAGCACGAGAAAGGGGCTCGTGATTGTTGAAAAGCACCAATCTTCTATGAAATTGACACAATCCAAAACAAACCAAGCTGCGAAGCACACACACTTTTGAAAGCCAAAGCCTTCGTTTCTCTCTATTCAATGAGAATGAAAATCCAATAATGAGTTGTCTAATCTGAAAATAAAACATCCTAAGCTATTTATATGTCTTGACAAAATAACAATAGAAATAATGTCTAATTAAAAATAAAAGATAACTAAGGCCCAAAATGGAAATGGCCCAATAAAACAAATCCAGCAAAACAAAAAGATAGCATGCTCGTGCTCGGACTCGCGCGCACACACGCGGACAGGCGCGCTCAGGGGCGCGCCGTATCGTTGCTGCGCTGGAACGAGCGCGCTGTTGCATCGCTGCGCGCCGTTGCATCGCGGGGCGTGTCGCATCGTTGGAATTGGGGCGCGCCGCTGCAGCCTCGGTACGATGATCCGTCGGCGCTCAAGACACACACCGCCCTGGCCTTGGACTCCATACAAGCTCCTGCCTCCTTAGCCATAGTGTAGCCTACAAAAGCATTCATCTCGCGTTGTAGCTTCTTAGCTCGAGCACGGGTGAGTGGTCCATCAAAGAGTGTAGGCGCGCCCGGTGGAGGCTGCCTAGATGGTCCCTCATCAACCTCCCCTTCTTGGAAAGGATTCGACCCCGAATCCAACTCTTCATCCACGGCTAAGTACGGCGTAAGATCAGCGACATTGAAGGTGGCGCTCACACCATAATCCCCGGGCAGCTCTAATTTGTAAGCGTTGTCTCCAATCCGTTGAAGCACCTTGAAAGGTCCATCGCCTCTTGGAGACAGTTTGTTCTTCCTTAGCTCCGGAAACCGCTCCTTCCTTAGATGCGCCCATACCAAATCGCCGGGCTGGAAAATCACGCGGCGCCGCCCATGGTTGGCGCGCCTAGCATTGTACTCGGCCTTTTGCTCCAACCGAGCCTTGGTTCGAGCATGCAGCTCCTTAATAAATTCAACGTGCTTTCCTGCATCAAAACTTTCATGCTCCCTCATTGGAAATGGGGTAAGATCTTCTTGCATGAGAACGCCTCCAATTCCAATGCCACTCGCATCACACTCCACTTCGAAGGGCCGAGTGAAGTCGGGCAAGGCCAACAATGGGGCATGCGTCAATCTGTCCTTTAGGGCGTTGAATGCCCTCTCTTGTGCTTTCTCCCACTTGAACTCACTCCTCTTCTTAGTGATTTTGGTCAAGGGAGCAGCAATGGTGCTAAAATCCCTCACAAATCTCCGATAGAAGCTGGCGAGGCCGTGGAAGCTCCTGACTTGGCCAATGGAGGTAGGCGTCGGCCACTCTTGAATCGCCTTTATCTTGGCTTCGTCTACTTGTAATCCTTTGGAGCTCACTACAAACCCAAGAAAAGTGACATGATTAGTGCACAATTCACATTTCTTCAAATTTGCATACAAGTGCTCTAATCTAAGTGTAGAGAGTACTTCCCTCAAATGATCTTCATGCGTTTCTAGGGATTTGCTATAAATCAGAATATCATCAAAATAAACAACAACAAATTTCCCTATGAAGTTTCTAAGCACATGATTCATTAGGCGCATGAAAGTACTTGGGGCGTTTGTAAGCCCGAATGGCATAACAAGCCATTCATAGAGACCAAACTTGGTCTTGAAGGCTGTTTTCCATTCGTCCCCCTCCTTCATCCTTATTTGATGGTAGCCACTTTTTAAATCTATCTTTGAAAAGATAGTGGCTCCATGCAATTCATCTAGCATGTCGTCTAGACGAGGGATGGGGTGCCTATACTTTACCGTTATGTTGTTAATAGCCCTACAATCGACACACATACGCCATGTGTTGTCTTTCTTAGGCACTAGCAACACCGGTACAGCACAAGGGCTTAAACTTTCCCTAATGTATCCCTTATCCAATAACTCTTGGACTTGGGATTGGACTTCTTGAGTCTCCTTGGGGTTCATACGATAGGCTGGCCTATTAGGCAAAGATGCTCCGGGAATGAGATCAATTTGATGCTCGATTCCTCTAATTGGAGGTAAGCCAGCCGGTATCTCATCGGGAAATACGTCATTGTATTCCTCAATGAGCCCCAAAATTTGTGGGGGCAAAGAGGCTCTAAGTTCCTCATTCAACACACTCAGCTCCTTGCACAAGAGCATGAGTGTTGTTTGCCCATCCAAATACTCGGTCTCTAACTCCCGCTTGGAAGCCAAAAGCGCGCTGGATGGTGGGAGATTGTTAGGTGAGCTCGTCTTACCCCGAGTTGTCCCCTTCTTTCCCTCACCATCTCCACTTACCTTACTTACCTTCTTCTTGTCGAACTCCTCGGCCACCTGCATAGGCGTCATGAGTTTGAGCACTATGGTTTGGCCATTGTAGGTGAAGGTGTTCCGGTTGGTGAATCCATCATGCGTGACCTTCCTATCATATTGCCATGGACGACCTAATAAAATGTGACAAGCCTGCATAGGAACAACATCACAAAGAACAACATCCTCGTAATGCCCTAATTTAATAGAAACATGCGCTTGCTTGTTCACTTTAAGTTCTCCACAATCGTTCATCCAATGCAATTTATAAGGTCTAGGGTGTTGAGTCATAGATAATTGCAGTTTTTGTACCATTTCAAGACTAGCAATGTTACAGCAACTTCCACTATCTATTATCATGTTGCAAACCTTACCCTTAATTAAACATCGAGTATGAAATAGATTTTCACGTTGATTATCTTCACAAGGGACTGGTTTTATATGCATGTTACGTCTAGCAATTAAAGACTCTCCTGATTCATACTCTACCTCATCCTCATCATCATGCAAATTATCATTATTAGGCTCATTTTCATGCACATCATCAATTTCTTCCTCAAATTCATATTGGCCTAAATGATTGATTAAAAGTGTTTTCTTGTTAGGGCAATCTTTCATCATGTGCCCTCTTCCTTGGCACTTAAAACACACAATATCCCTAGCTCTAGAGGAAGGGTTAGAGGTACTGCCCTTAGGAGCTGCCGAAGCTCCACTATTGGGGCCCTTGTTGTAGGATGGCGCGGTGCCCGCGGAAGGCTTGGTTCGGCCAGCTTGATCTCCATAGGCGCCGGCGGTGCTTCCTCGTTCCTTTGTAGGCGCGCCTTCCTTTCCATAAGACATGGCCTGGCCACGGTTGTTCCTCCATGAGTTGGGCTGGTTACTCGTGCCTCGGCCTCCTAGAATCCGTGCCTTGTTCTTTTTCTCAACCTTCATAGCTAAATGTAACAAACCAGTCATAGTAGTATATGGATATAAATCGACCTCATTAGCTAAAGAAGGGTGTAAAACTCGAAGGAAACGTGCCATTGTGGACTCTTCATCCTCATCCACATTGGCCCTTACCATTGCCACTTGCATGGCATTGTAAGTGTCCTCGGCACTCATTGAACCTTGCTTGAGATTCTCCAATCTTTGACGCAGCTCACGTGCATAATGTTGGGGAATGAAACGCCTCCTCATGAGGGCCTTCATTTGCTCCCAAGTTCCTATTGGTGCGTCAAGAGCTCTTCTCCTTTCCTTTACTAGATTATCCCACCAGATTAGTGCATAATCGGAAAATTCAAGGGTGGCGAGTTGTACCTTTTTATGCTCGGCAAAGTTATGGCAATTCCATATTTGTTCAATTTTCGTCTCCCACTCCATGTAGACGTCCGGATCACACTTGCCTTCAAAGGCTGGGATCTTCACCTTGATTTTTCCTACTCCATCTTGCTCGGGCTCTCTAGGCCGCCTTGGACGCCTATCTCTGTCTTCGCGCCTTGAATAGCGCTCCCAATGCTCATCATCTTCGGCGTCATACTCATCGAAATGATCCTCTTGGCCCGGAGCTCTCCTATGTCCCTGAAAATCATGAAATTCATTAGCACGATTTCGCCCTTCCCTAGCGGGAGAGGGTAATTGGCTAATTGGGACCCCTTGAGCAAAAATCCTAGGAGAATGGAAATGAGTTGAGTTCAAGTGATCTTCCCTGTTTTGATGATGGGAAGTGGAGGCAAAATTCGGATCCATGCTGGACGGATGGAACGTAGGCGTGGACTCACGAACGCGCCCTTGCCCTTGGCTCGCCGCTGCGGCTGGATCGTGCGCCGTTGGCGTGGTGCCTGGCGCAACGCTCGGTGCGGCTCCCGGTTGAGGCGTCGTAAGTGTTTGCGCCTCCAAGGCAGCCATGCGCGAGTTGAGGCGCGCCATGTTGCTGTTGAGAGAGCTCAACAAGTTGAACACATCGGGGTGAACCGGGTCGGGGCTCCTGGATCGGTGGGATCCTCTCTCGTCTCCTGACATGATCACACACAACACACTACAAGCAAATGGTTAATGTTACTCAAAACAATAAACTCCTCGCTTGTGTTTCACTCGCTCTCACTCTCGGGTGGTGTGATCGAGCTTGTTGTTGCAATCTGCTTTGAAATGATCAAAATCAAGTTGAAGTTTAGTAGATCAATCAAACACGAGCAGAGACAAGGTTGGAGAGACAAGAAATTAAACAAAGAAGACTCAAATGTAGCAGAGAATAATTAGAGAAAATGAGAAGATGACTCGATTATAAACAAGGGCAGAATTGAGAAAGAGAAAATTGTCAAACAAAGAGTTAGATCGAACCTTGATTAAGCCTGTCTCACCTTGATTTCCTTAACCAAGAGTGCACTTGGAGTGGTTTGTTAGGTGAGGCGTGGGGTGGATCTTTTGTGAAGGTTCAAGGCTGCACTCCAATGGCGTCCAACAATAGAGAAGAAGAGAATAGATGAAGAAGACTCTTGCACTTTTTTTTTTTTTTGACTTACACGAAATAATTACAAGAAGGCAATAATTAAATGCTATACTAGGATATGAATTAAAGAAGGAGAGAAGAGATGAAATAATATGGTTATGCTATGTCTTGGAAGAAGAGAGGAGAAACAAATACGATTTCTGATTTTTTTGATTTTTTTTTTCTTTTCTTTTTTTTTTTTTTTGAACTTCTTTTTCTCTTTTTTTTTTTTTTACCAGAAATAATCAGATGAATACTAAAATAAAATGCTAAGATAAGATAGAAAATTTAAGTGCAAGAAATAAAATAAAAACTTTGCTGAGTTGAATGGAAATGGACGTTGGAGATATGGTGGGTCAATCTTGGATTAAGGAGTGAAAGTAGGAGTGGTATGGTTGGTTTGGACGTGGCTGATATGGGGGTATGGGAGATTTGGAGTTTGAATAAATCTTTCCTAGAAAATAGGGATGGAGAAGAATTGGTTAAGGTGGGGCGTGGCTTCTTGTGGCTGAAATGAGGGGTTGATAAAATCTCCCTTAAAAATAGGAGTTGAGTGAGATTTAATTTGACTTGGCTTAATTAAATCAACTCCTCTCCAATATTAAAGAGACGTGGCTGGGTATTTGAGAGAGTGGAACTGAACTTTAATGGAGGTGGTGGGCGTGGTGGTTTCGAGACAAATGGGTGGTGACGGTTACTTGGCTTAGGGCGTGTTTGGCTGGGGCGAAACAAACCACTTCAGCAAGCAACAAACTGGTTAGTACTTTCAAGTTTAATTAAAGAGATTGAGATTAATCAAACCTGATCGGATCCTTGAAGACGCTACTTCTCTTTTTGGTATTTTTGTAGACTCTAATGGTGAATCGACTCGAACACAAGAAGAACGTCTACAACGAAGCTCTGATACCAATTTGATGATGAAGGATCATCCGAGAACATCCAAGGAGCACGCCAATTTCCAACCTTGTGTTGTTTTGGGCCATGCATCATTTTGGGCCATAAGAAATTAGATGGGTTTTTATTAGCTTTAAGAAAATATTTGCTATTTTCTTTTATTTGTTATTTTCTTTAATTGTTTTAGGAGGCTTATAAATAGCCTTATTTAGTTTCATTTCTAGCTTAGTTTTCAGTTTTTGAGAAAATCAGATTACGAATGGAGAGAGACCCGAGAGGTCCTCCATGGTGAGGTCAATCTATGTGTAGCCTTGGGTTGTATTGGTTTATGTCGTTTCTTGTTAGAAATGGTGTTCTCCAAGCAATCACAACGCATCCTCTTGGTGCTTCAAGGATTCGTCCTTGATTGTGTCAAGTTGTAGAAAGATGGGTCTTTTGATCATTCATCTAGGTTCTCGTTTTCAAAGTAATGAGGGTCTATTTGTTGTTTCAATTGGTTCTTCTTATTATCCATTTATACATTCATGTTTTGTCCTCCAATTCAGTTTGTTTCCATTATTTATTATCTTCTTTCTTACCTTTGTTTCCGTTGAGTCTATGGTGTTGAAGATCGGGCCATCCTTCGGGCTAATCCCCGTATCACTAAGCATGTATGACTTTTTAGCATGAGTTTAATTGCAATCCAACAAAATGATCTACCTTGTGAGATATCTTTGGCCTTATAGGGAGAACATCAAAAACCCCTCTTCTCTTTGTTGTGTGATTTACTCTCTTATGTGCATATTATCTCTTGAAATTGTGATGGTTATCTATTTCTTGAAGCGTCTATAAGATTTTAGTTCATGACTTGTGGAATCGTATGATAGAAAACTTATTTTTTCATGAAGCCTTATTTATCCTTATCCACCCTTACAACATCCCTCTTTTTGAAGCCAATTTCTTTGTGCCTTAAAGCCTATTTTTGAAGCTCCACAAAACTATTTTCCTAGCCGATATAAGATTGACCCTATCCGGGGATTTGGACTTAGTTGGTTGGATTTGTTTTGTGGGTCTTAGTGTTGGTTCGATAAAGAAGGATTGGGATGGGTAGAATGAAGTCTCATTGTTCAAAAAACTTGTAAAAGAAAGGTTCTTGGCTTAAAGAAAGGAATGCACAAGTAAGCAAGATTGCAACCTCGTTATCGACCAGTGGGGTCGATATCGACCTTCTCCCAGCAAAAAAAATCAGAAAATCGTTGAAAATTCAGAAAAAGGAGGAGGAAAAAGAGAATAAGTGCAAGCAAAGAAAAGTAAAAAGCCAAGAATTCTTTTGTATGTGTATATGAGACTTTTTAGGATATATTTGGGTTATTGAAAGAGAGTTGAGCTTTAATGTTCAAGAGAGTTTGGTAAGATGTTCTTGAAAAAGTTTGGTGAGTTGTGTTGAGAGTTTAGGAGTCTTGATTCTCGGATTTTTAGCACCACAAACCAAAACATTTCCACTCCCTATTGTTATTACCAAGCCCCATTACAACCCGGTCGAATGGAAGCTTCTATGAAGTTTTCCATTGAGCCTAAGTTCTCTTGATGATTTTACTTGTTTTGACAATCTTTGGTAGAGAGATTGGTGATATAAGTTACAATTTCTATGAGTTTACGCATGTTTGATTGAGTTGAGAGTTGTACTTATAAGCCTAAAAACATGAGAGTTGAGTGAAACACATATCCCTTGTGAGGTTGGATTGTGATTGCTTGTGTTCATTAGTTGCTCATATATGTGTGAAGACGTTAAAGTCACTTGTCTAAATTTCACTTGTGCTGAAGTTGCTTTTTGATGAGGGCTATTACTTGATAGATGTGTTGATGGTTTTGATCTATGTTTGGTGATTGCTTGAGGACAAGCAAGCTTAAGTATGGGGTATTTTGATGTCCACGTTTTTAGCATAGTTTGTGTGTTTTTCTAAGTCTGTTAGTCTAGTTTAGTTGTGCTTTTGTGAGTGTTTTATGTCTTTATAGTATATTTTACATATTTTGTGAAAAATATGGAAACTACGCTTTTTGTGTGTTTTTGTGTAGGTTTTGAAGCGGATTTGGATACATTCAAAGGACATTAGCAGAGAGGATCAAGCTAATGATGAGTCCCGACTTGGATCGCCTTGCAACTGGTTCGAATGAGTGGATGTGAAGATAAAATTGACTCCTTTGATTGCTCCAAGTTCGAACAAGTGAAGTTGGTTGTAAAATCCCGCAAATTCAAAGATAAAACAAACTGACTTTTTGTAGTTTTATTGATGGGATAAGTGTTTGATGTTTGTGTGGATAAACTCACCAAACAAAAACCAAACAAAGGCAAATTCGAATGTGATAAACACACCCAATGAATCTGGCCAATCCTTTGATAAACACACAAAGGAGAAAGTTCACTTGGTTGGACGCCCCAAGCAATTGCAAGCCAAAGACTCGACTTTAGTTCTAGAGTTTGAAGCCAAAAGATGATCTCATAATACATAGGAACTATAGCCTAATATAGGCCACGAAATGCCAGCCAAAAAGGTTCCTAAATTCGGCCATTAAGAGGGAAAATTGAAGAGTCTTCACTTGAATGGAGTAGGTGAAGAGATGGCTGATTTATGAAGAGTTTTGATCACTTTCTCGGCTGCTTGCATTAATGGAAGATGAACTTTGATTATGGCTGAGTAATTGAGCCACTTGGAAGGGGTCCTTAAGTGCGTTCAATGCACCAAGCGAGCCATCAACTTGAAGCGATGTGATCACGGTCTCTTGGTGGCTTGGTGGCGCAGCCATGGTGGCTAATCCAGCTTGGAGGTGGTCCATGAGGAGTCTAGCACGGCTTCTTGTAATGGGTCCAAGAGAGGTGGCATCGGCATCAAATCATGATGTGGCCTAGGTTGGGACACATCATCCCCTCCCCCTTGAAAAGGATTCGACCTCGAATCTTCATCGTCGGAAGTACCTTCACCTGAAACAAATGGAGATAAATCCGAAACATTAAAAACATCATGCACACCATACTCACTAGGCAATTCAAGGCGATATGCATTGTTGTTGATTCGCTCAAGCACTTGAAAAGGACCATCGCCTCTAGGTTTTAATTTGGAGTCACGGAGAGTAGGAAATCGATCTTTGCAAAGGTGTACCCAAACAAGATCCCCAGGCTCTAGAATCAGCTCCTTACGCCCCTTATTGGCGTTCTTAACATATTGAGACGTTCTTTTCTCAATTTGCTCACGAGTAGCTTTATGAAGTGCTTTGATCTTCTCAGCTTGTGTAGTTCCATCCACACTCTCTTTGTCTTTGATGGTGCGTGGGACAAGATCTAAAGGAGTGGTGGGGTTCTTGCCATAAACAACTTCAAAGGGAGACTTCTTTGTGGCTGAATGGACTGAACGATTGTATGCGAACTCAATGAAAGCTAAACATTCCTCCCACCTGCGCAAGTTAGCTAGCAACAAAGAACGAAGCAAAGCACCTAAAGTACGATTCACAACTTTAGTTTGTCCATCCGTTTGGGGGTGACATGAAGTGGAAAATAATAACTTAGTGCCCATTTTAGCCCACAAAGTTTTCCAAAAGTGACTCAGAAATTTGGCATCCTGATCGGACACAATGGTCTTAGGGACGCCATGAAGCCGCACGACTTCATTGAAAAATAAATCAGCCACATGGGCGGCATTGTCGGTCTTATGGCAAGCAATGAAATGTGCCACTTTAGAGAACCGATTGACCACCACAAAAATAGAATCACGCCCCCTTTTTGAACGAGGCAATCCAAGCACGAAATCCATGGAAATGTCTTCCCAAGGCTCGTGTGGGATAGGAAGTGGGGTGTATAAGCCATGAGGATTCAACTTAGACTTAGCACGCAAACATACAACACAAGAAGCACAAAATTTCTCAACATCTTTATGCATGCGTGGCCAATAGAAATGTTCTTTAAGCATGGTCAAAGTTTTAGAAATGCCAAAGTGTCCCATTAACCCTCCCCCATGGGCCTCATGCACAAGTAATCTACGAGTAGAACTACTCGGTATACACAACTTATCACCCTTAAATAGGTAGCCATCATGGATAAAGTATGGATCTTTACTACCTTCCTTAGAGCATGCAAGATAAGTTTCACCAAAATCCAAATCAGTAGCATATAAATGCCTCATGAATGTAAAACCTAGCATGCGAGCATCTAAAGATGAAATTAGAGTGTACCTTCTAGAGAGAGCATCAGCCACCACATTGTCCTTCCCTTTCTTGTGCTTGATTACATAAGGAAAGGACTCGATGTACTCAACCCATTTGGCATGACGCTTGTTCAGTTTCGCTTGACCGTGAAGGTACTTGAGAGCCTCGTGATCGGAGTGTATGACAAACTCCTTGGGTAACAAGTAATGCTCCCATGTCTTGAGCACTCGAACCAAGGCTAGAAGCTCTTGATCATACGTGGGATATCTCAGCTCGGCACCGCTCAGCTTCTCACTAAAATATGCAATGGGGCGGCCTTCTTGCATAATACTCCTCCTAAGCCAACTCCCGAAGCATCACACTCTACTTCAAAGGTCTTGGAGAAGTCGGGCAAAACCAACAAAGGAGCGTTGGTGAGTTTCTCTTTAAGAGCTTTGAAAGCTTGCTCTTGGGAGACGCCCCATTGGAAGGGTACATTCTTCTTTGTAAGTTCACTTAAGGGTGATGCAAGGGTGCTAAAATCCCTCACAAAACGCCTATAAAAGCTGGCCAACCCAAGAAAACTCCTTACTTGCGTCATTGAGGTTGGCGTGGGCCATTCTCGTATGGCATTCACCTTGGCTTCATCAACATGCACACCTGATTTACTTACAACAAAACCAAGAAACACAACATGATCGGAGCAAAAATGGCACTTGCCAAAGTTAGCATAAAGCTTTTCCTTCCTAAGCACCTCTAGAACTTGTTTAATATGCATAACATGGTCATCAAGTGTGCGGCTATATATCAGAATATCATCGAAATAAACCACAACAAAACGACCAATAAAAGCTCTAAGAACATGATTCATGAGTCTCATAAAGGTACTAGGTGCATTCGTTAAACCAAAGGGCATGACTAACCATTCGTAAAGTCCTTGTTTGGTCTTAAACGCAGTTTTCCACTCGTCGCCCTCCTTCATTCGAATCTGATGGTATCCACTCTTCAAATCAATCTTGGAGAAGAGGTTGGACCCATGTAGCTCATCCAACATGTCGTCAAGCCTCGGAATGGGGTGGCGGTATTTGACGGTGATGTTGTTGATGGCACGACAATCTACACACATGCGCCAGCTCCCATCTTTTTTGGCACCAAAATCACCGGAACTGCGCATGGGCTCAAGATTTCCCTCACGTGTCCCTTGTCTAAGAGGTCTTGCACTTGCTTTTGCAATTCTTTGGCCTCGGCTGGATTGGTGCGGTATGCAGCTCGGTTGGGCAGTGTGGCTCCGGGCACAAAGTCGATTTGATGTTCTATTCCACGTATAGGCGGAAGCCCACTTGGAATATCCTCGGGGAAGACGTCTTCAAATTCCTGCAATAAAGAAGACACACTAGGAGGTAGATCAACCAAATCATTGTCAACAAAAAGATGATCCTTAAAAAGGAGAATTAAACACATTTGCCTTCCCTGAATTGCCTTGGTGATCTCTTTGCCTCGAGCCACCATTAAATGCTTGGAGCTTCCCTCAAACGCCTTTAGCTCCATCTTCTTGTTGTTGCTCCTTCTCCTTAGCTCATTAGCTTCTTGATCAGCCATTACTTCATGAGGAGCCAAAGGATGAAGAGTGTACTTTTTACCTTCCATGTGAAAGAGATACTCATAGAAACGCCTTGATGAATCACAGCCCTATCGTATTGCCAAGGACGGCCAAGTAGTAGATGGCACGCTGTCATGGAAACCACATCACAAAGAACTTCATCCTCATATTGTCCAATGGAAAACTTGACTTGCTCCTTCACCATGACGGGTTCGTTGGAATTCAACCAATGCAATGAGTAGTGAACCTTACGAGGTTGGGTTTTGAGGTTGAAACGTCTCACCACTTCAGAATCAACCAAGTTACTACACGACCCCCCATCAATTATCACGCTACACACTTTGCCTTGGATGAAGCATCGTGTGTGAAAGATGTTCTCTCGCTGCGAAGGTACGTTAGGAATTTCACAATTAAGAAGAGTACGTTGAACAACAAAACACTCACCGGTTACGGGAACCAGATCAATCTCTTCTTCATTGATGTCATTGTTTCCTTCGTCCTCGACTTGCTCCTCGTCCTCAGATTCGTACTCTCCTACTTTGTTGAGAAGCACTTGCTTCTTTGTAGGACAATCACGAGCATAATGGCCTCTTCCCAAGCACTTATAACACTTTACGTCGCGGGTGCGCGTGCTATCTTCATCTTTGGGTTTGGCTGGAGTATAAGACGCCTCTTTCTTGGGTGGTACTCGGCTGACCTCATTTTTGGAGTCTCGGGACTCACTCTTCTTGTAGGGTTGTGAAGAACCAGTTGTGCCTTGGCCCCACACTCGTCCACTTCTACCTCCCTTCCTCTTTTGCAAGTTGTGGTAAACTTGGTTGGTGTAGTGAAGAACGTCCTCTATAGGTGCGCTAGTTCCAAATCTCTGCATTTCCACATAAGTAGCCAAATCCGAATTGAGACCACCTATGAATTTGGAAACCACATACCTCTCCGGAAAACGTACTCGGGATCGGTACACTAACTGGCGCAGCTCCTTGTAATACTCATCGGGTGTTCGAGCTCCTTGTCTCACACGCTCCAGTTTGACTTGGACACGATCAAGGTAGTCCTCGGGAACAAACCGTTGGCGCATGGCATCTTTAAGCTCAGCCCAAGTGGTAATGGGTTGCTCACCCACATATTCCCTCTCGGATTTCTCTTCTTGCCACCATGAGTATGCAAAATCTGTAAAATGAATGGTAGCTACGGCCACTCGTTGTGTATCATGATAGTTATAATAATCAAAGATAGCCTCAGTTTTTGACTCCCAATCTAGATAGATTTCGGCATCGGATGTGCCAGCGAAGGGCTCGATGTTGAGATTAACACCATAATGGTGATCCCTCGGTTGTTGTCTACGGTCATCGTAACCGTAGTTCTGCTGCATTTGATCAAGATAACGCCCTTGATCTTGGCGCGCATTAGGCAAATTAAGCACACGGCGCGGCACATGCAATGGTGCAGCTTGTGCTTGATTTTGGCGCACTAAATTAAGCCTTGCTTGAAAGTTAGGAGGATGCATACCTTGGTACCCATAGTAAGGGCTATCATTTGGGTTATCTCCAAGATAAGATGGACCATGGCTTACCCCAAGATGTGCCATGTTGCTGGTGACGTTGGACATAGAAACCGGTGGCAATTCTACTTGGTTAGAGGGTTGTCCAACCTCAAAATGAGGGTTGCCTTCCGGGGTTGTAGGAACAACGGTTGGAGGCGTGTGTTGGCCAACCTCCACGCTATTTCCTGAGGTATCAACTTGCACTTTAGTGCTTCCTAATCTTTGCTCAAGTCTTTCGTCAAGCACCCGAAGCAAATCAGTCCGGGCATGTTCATAAGCTTCCTTGACATCAGATTTGCTCTCCTCCCAAACTTGAGTAAACATACGTTGCAAATCTCCCAAAGTAATGGGACGACTTGTCTCCTCCTCATTCATTTCCTTGTCTTTTCTTGTGCTAAAGTCTGCGTTATAACAAAGCTAAGAAACAAGGAAAAAGTGAGTGTTAGTGAAAGATAAAGACAACTTGTGTTTGACTCAAGAAAGACAAAAATCTTTGAGGCTCATTCACAACTTCAACTCCCTCGTTTGCTGAACTTTCCGGGGGAAAGAACAACTTGTAGCCTCACCAAATGTCACCCTCGTCACACAATGTGTTTAGTTTTGTACACTTCGTTCACGCAGCTCCAAAACTCCCTCTGTTAACTTGAAAGACACCAGGTGGTTCAATCAAGTTTTCAAACCTCACACAATGTCTCCCACTCACACTCAAAGCAAGTAAATAAGTAATCGGACTGACTCGTGTTTGACATTTTTTGTGGCACTCGTCTCACACACACACAAGGGAGTTGCAATCTGCCAAGCACAAAAACACAATTAGAAATACAAGAGTCAACCACAAATTCGAGACAAAACAGAGGTAGCAATCAAAGACAAGCCAAGTGAGCTTGTGGACGAGTATTTGCAAACCCCCAATTCAGTCTTAGTTGCTCAAAGGTTTGGCTAGAAAGGATCAAGACAAAGACAAGAGCAACTCAGCAAGTGAACAACAAGGAACAAGAACACCTTTGATCTAGAGAACACAACTGATTTTTTTTTTAATAATCCGAAACGAACTTTTCTCTTTTTTTTTTCTTTTTTTTTTTATAAAAGTTCGAAAATAGGCTGTAAAAATTCGAACTTAAACACTCAGAAATAATCGGTGGCCTTTTACAAATTAAACCGTGGCTTTTCACTACACATCTCCTGATTAAATTCGGTAATAAAGAGGCTATAAATCAGGTGATAATTCAACAGCCAAGAGAAATAAAAGCAGGAAAAGAAGAGTTGCATTTATTCAGCTGATTTTTAAGAGCACTCAAGTTGAATTGAATGCATGGAAAGGGAAAGGTTGCATTCAAGCTGCTGCATTAAAGGGGTGCTGTCTTCCCCCACATTATTTTCGGCCATGATGAATGATATTGAAGCATTCAAAATTTCAGTTTCCAGCAACAAAATGCAACAACATCTCAAGGAAAATTCATGGGTCTTTGGCTGGCTTAAAGAAAGGCACAAATGAGCAACCATAAACCGAAAAGAGAGAAAGCAATTCGTACCTCCACAACTTGAGGAACTCACTCGACTAGCTCTGATACCACATGATGAGTCCCGAATTGGATCGCCTTGCAACTGGTTCGAATGAGTGGATGTGAAGATAAAATTGACTCCTTTGATTGCTCCAAGTTCGAACAAGTGAAGTTGGTTGTAAAATCCCGCAAATTCAAAGATAAAACAAACTGACTTTTTGTAGTTTTATTGATGGGATAAGTGTTTGATGTTTGTGTGGATAAACTCACCAAACAAAAACCAAACAAAGGCAAATTCGAATGTGATAAACACACCCAACGAATCTGGCCAATCCTTTGATAAACACACAAAGGAGAAAGTTCACTTGGTTGGACGCCCCAAGCAATTGCAAGCCAAAGACTCGACTTTAGTTCTAGAGTTTCAAGCCAAAAGATGATCTCATAATACATAGGAACTATAGCCTAATATAGGCCACGAAATGCCAGCCAAAAAGGCTCCTAAATTCGGCCATTAAGAGGGAAAATTGAAGAGTCTTCACTTGAATGGAGTAGGTGAAGAGATGGCTGATTTATGAAGAGTTTTGATCACTTTCTTGGCTGCTTGCATTAATGGAAGATGAACTTTGATTATGGCTGAGTAATTGAGCCACTTGGAAGGGGTCCTTAAGTGCGTTCAATGCACCAAGCGAGCCATCAACTTGAAGCGATGTGATCACGGTCTCTTGGTGGCTTGGTGGCGCAGCCATGGTGGCTAATCCAGCTTGGAGGTGGTCCATGAGGAGTCTAGCACGGCTTCTTGTAATGGGTCCAAGAAGAGGTGGCATCGGCATCAAATCATGATGTGGCCTAGGTTGGGACACATCAGCTAAGAAGAAGGAAGGAAGGATACTATGGAAGAAACCCCCGCAAAATCCAAAGGAAAAAGGAAGAAAAGTGAGATTTAAAGTGCAGACCAGCCTCGATATCGACCCTCTAGGGGTCGATATCGACCCTTTCAGCCCAGCCGACTTAGTCAAAGCCCATTAATTATTCTTATTCCACAATCTTTTATCTTTAGTAGGTTTTGTTTTTATGGAAACTTTTTAAGATGGATATTCTAGTATAAATACCCTTGTTTAGACTCATTCTAGCTCTCTCTCTCTCTCACGTTAACAAAAAAAGACGCCTCTAGGTTTTTTTGGACGCAATTTTAGGGTTCTTTGGAAGAAAAGTGTTGCTTGAAGCACAAGCAAGAAGATTGTGGGAGAATTTCTTGTGTTCTAAGACAAGTTTGAAGTTTTAATTCAAGTAAGCCTTTAGTTTTAATTCAATTATGTTCTCTTTCAATTGTTTTGCTTGTTTTTCTCCAATTATGAGTGAGTAGTTTCCTTTTCTAGGGTTGGGGTTGGAAACCCAACATGATTGTGCATGAATGGTGATGTGATGAATGAATTGAATGCCTTTTATCTATTTTTCTACTCGTTTGTGCAAAAGCTTTGACAAAAGTTGAAGTATTTCATGTTCTTAACTTGATTGAAAGAGAAAGTTATGAATTTGAATGCGAGATAAAGTTTAAGATGAAAGTTGAGAACTTTAGATCAAAATAAGTAGATAAAGTGAATTGATTTGTGAAAATTGATTGATTTGCTTGATTAATTCAACGAAAGTTGATAAGTTTATGTTAAAGGCTGATATTTACGATTTATGTTATTGAGAATTGCATGATTGTTTTGTGGTGAACCCCTATCCTAGAGCTTTTCCCTTATTTTGAGTCAAATCCCAAACCCAGGTACCTCGATATCGACCCTGCTAAGGTCGATATCAACCTGAAATTTTCCCTTTCTTCTTGTTGTTTACTTAGTTTTTCTGCTGCATTCATACCTCGATACCGACCCTGACAAGGTCGATATCGACCCCTTCTAGTGTACTTATTTAGTTGTTTTGCCTTGTTCTTTGCTTTGTTTTGCTTTCTCTTTTGCCTTTTAGTTTAGTAATCAAACATAACCTTGCTTCTCGTGGACGATCCTGACCTCCCTATACACAGCGGGGTCTTGACTACAAATTTATTTGTTGTCGGGAAACCCTTTCCACAGGAGGCTTCTCGATTGGTTTTGAAACATCCACCTTAGGTGAAGGCTCAAAGACTTGAGGTGGTGGAACCAAGCAAGATGAATGCTCCTTACCTCTCTCTTGGACTTTTTGTGGCTCCACACTCTTTGAAGGACAATAAGTTGGTTCTTCAAATGTGGCTTGTCCTCTTGGTGTTGGATACCAAGGCTCATTGGCGCCCCTCGTGGAAGCTTGCTCTTGATGATAAAAATCTCATGCTCCATGTCCTACAACATTAGTGTCACAAGTAGAATATGATGGGTAA
This sequence comes from Fallopia convolvulus, assembly GCA_964016875.1. Classification (NCBI taxonomy): domain Eukaryota; kingdom Viridiplantae; phylum Streptophyta; class Magnoliopsida; order Caryophyllales; family Polygonaceae; genus Fallopia; species Fallopia convolvulus. The sequence continues at coordinate 39,492,336 of OZ024720.1, forward strand.
AAAGGATAAGCCTCAACATACACTTGTGGTACATACCTCTCCATAAGAGCTTGTTTGAGCTCTTGCCACGTTCTAATGGGATGGTATCCTTTACACCTCCTTCTCTCCTTGTGATCATACCACCAATTACAAGCCCCATGGATTAAGCGTTTAGTGGCATAAGTAACTTTCATATCTTCAAGATAGCCGCCATAATAGTCAAAAAAATGATCGAGCTTGGAGATCCAAGCTAAGCAAGCATTGGCATCGGATCGGTCGTCAAAATATGGAATATAAGACCTTTTAAATAGGAAATCCTCATAATATGTACTTGTTCTTGACATCTTGCACACACTCAACAAACAAGATTATCCCACAAATCACAATTAATGCCAAAACACAAGTTTCTCCTAAATCAACCAAGAAAGAGCAAAGGAATGCAAGTGCAAGGTCAAGGCAAGGAGTTAGGTATGGCTAGGCAAAGAACAATCCAATGCACACACAAGCACCTGAACTCATCAAGGACTTATAGGAAAAGAAACTACTAGGCACCAAGTGTTTTACCCAACAACAATTTATGCAATGATTTAGGCCATTGCTAGGCTCCAAAGTTGGACTACTCTTTCCGTTCCCGGCCCCTTATTAGCTTTATGCCGCCGGCAAGGTTTTTCTAGCCTCGTTTCTTTTTCTGTGCCTGGCCCCTAATTAGCTTTACGCCGCCCACAAGGTTTTTTTGATTTTTTTTTAAAAAGAAAGTAACAAACAACCACAATTCACACTACAAGCAACAAGCAATTTCTTTTCGAAGGTTAACAACTTGATGTCGTTCCCGTTGTAATACATAGGAAAATTTTGGATAATTTAATGTTTCTCGAAATTCGTGTTGGAATTGCTTAGCTATTAAGTAATCTCGGGAAGACCTTAAAACAATATATGCTTGGAAAAGCGTGCTCAAATTAAGTGATATTTGGATGTAAATGGGTAATTTTGATGCGTCTCGAAAAACGTGTCTGGGTTACTTTGCTTGTAAGTAAGCTCGAATAAGTTTGTTTCTTAGTTTTTAAGTAATCCCGTTTCTTAGTAGAATAAAGATAGACTTGAAAAAGTTTTGATCTTATCCGTTTTCATAGATATTCGTGCCATGTTATCTTATCTTCTAGATTTGTGTTCCATGCTTATCTTTCTTCCTCAATATTCGTGTTATATCTTCTAGATTTGTGTGCCATGATCTTTATCTCTTATACAAGATGAATTGAATTTGTCTTCTTCCATTTCTCCTATATAAAGCCAAGACCCTTCTATTTTTCACCTCCCTCTCTTCCTCTCGTTGTCATGCTCCTTCACGACCTTCTTGCTTGTTGTTGGTCGCCCCTTCCATTAGAAGACAAGGCACGTCTTTTTCCTCCTCTTTGGTGAGTTGTTCTTTCATTTTGGATGGTGTGAGTTGTGGGTATAGTAAGGAAGTTTTTATGGCTGGATTTATGGTGAATTTTGATGTTGGAAGATGGTGTAGAAAATTGGATTGGTAAAGTGTAGTTCTAAGCTTAAAGGCGTGAGTTATAGACTCAATAAAAGGGTTGAGTTTTGGTGAACGTTCTTATTAGTTTTAATGTCTTTAGATGGGTTGTTTTTAGTAACTTCAAGTAAGAGGTTGATTGTGGGTTCAAAGTTTATGTCCATGTGAGTTGTCGGGTTAAATTATCAAAGGGTTAGAGAGATTTCGAGTTTTAAACCTTTATCTTATTCTTTTGAGTCTCAGACTTCATGTTGTTTAAAAGACCTTATTATTGTTTAGGAAATCATTCTTACATGTCCATGTTCCATTCAAGAGTTGGAATTTCAAGTGAAGAGGTAAGTCGGTTACGACTTGCTCGGTTGTTATTCAGTTCTTGTTAGATTTCGTGTCGTGCTCGTAGGATTGATTTTGGAAAACTAGTCCCAAATTGATTATTTTATGGAAAAAGTGTTTACTTGTGTGTGATATGTGTGTAAATGGATTTCGAAGTGTTTTCATCTTATGAGAAGGTTGTAAACGTTTTCTCTATGCTGGTACCGTTTTCGGCATGGCCATGTGCGTCGTCCTCTAGGTTGAAGTGACGGCTACGTATGGTTCATGTGACAGAGAATCGTGCCCCTTCAAAAGAAAAGATATTTGTGTTTTGGGCATTGCTCCAGTGGAGGATGACCCAGGGTTTGAAGGATGGAATTGTGAAGGGTGGGAGGTCGCGCCTCAGCACCTGGGGCGTAGGGTTGGTAAGCGCCATGGAATGGAATGGAAAGCGGATGGTTGTATTATTGTGTTTGGACTTATGTGTATGAGTGTGTGTATGTGTGTATGTGTGGTTTATTTGTTTGTGTATGTGTGATGTATGGTTTGTATGTGTAATCATTGGGAAGTTAAGTATGGATTTAGATTGATATGTTTTGTATTTATGTGAACCTTGCAGGTATGTGTCTTATGAACTTGATTGGTTTTTAAACATCTTACTAGTACTGTATGATATTTGGCTTGGATTAGAATGGTAGCTGACCCTTCGAGGACTTGTTTTTTTTAGTTTCAAGTAAAGACAAGGGACCCATGATGGAACCTCGGCGACGGTACAAGTCGTTGAAGGCCGTGTCGTTAGGTTTGGGTTTAATTGGGAGAAACGGTGATTAATATTTGGTATCTTTTGTATAGCATGTAGTTTTGATAAAGAAATTTTTACATGTACATGGTGATGTAAGTTAGGTTGTTTTGGTTTACATGCATGTTTTCTATACTTGAATTTATAAATACAAGTTGGATGTTTTATTTATGTTTTCTCGTCTTGCCCAAGTTGCAAGATCCTTGTGAACTTGTTGTCAAACTAGCTTAGGTAGTACCCGGTGAGGTCTACTACCGAGTAGCGCCCCGGTGTAAAAACAGGGTGTTACAAATTGGTATCAAAGCGAGGTTGACAACAAGGGCACATGGAACTGACCAACAAGTGTACTCGAGGTCCAACTTTAAATAAAAACTGGCCAGTGATTTTAAAGTTTTCTATTGGGTAGTCATATTGCATCTAAGTGGGTAAATGACACGCCGCGACTTCGCCGCCATCATCCGAGGATCTCATGTAGAATAGTAAGTTAAATTGCTAACTTTAGTTAAAAGTATATTCTAATTGTAAGAGTCTCGTTTGGAGATAGCTTCACAAACTAGAGATGAAGTAGATAAAGATGGTAAAGGAGGAACCATGGTCAAGAGGGATTCCTATTGTTGGAGAACCACAGAATGTTTCTTTTCGAGAAGAGTAATATGTTGGTGGCATGTTTCCTAATTAATATTTGATATTGGTCTTATTGGCAATCAAGTGATTGAACCTGGGTAGAAGGTAAAAGAAGTGGTTAAAACAGGAGGTGTAAGGTAATTCTAGAGCGGATTCTACTCAAGCACTTAAGATTCAAGACTGATGGTAGTCGTATTTGAGTTAAGAATGACGATTGAAGATGAATGATGTTTGACTTGAGAAAACTTGAGCATTGTTTTAGGAAATGAACTAAGAATGCAGAGTGGAGAATAAGAAGAGAAGTTGTTAAACTTCTTTGGAATTGATTATAGGAAGATTATGAGATATGATTAGGTCAAAGAGTTGACAAGGCTAAGCTATGTAGTCATTGCATACATGCACAAACTGATCGAGATAATGTGAGTGTCCACTTTGATGTCATATGGTGCAAAGTTTTTTAAGGAAAGGTAAAAGAGGAAGGACTCAGTAGGGTATATCACATGAACTAGCATTGGAAGCATCCTTGTCAAAGTGGTTAACTAACTAGTTGGAAAACTTTACAGATATGTCAATAAAGGAATGTCATTATGTGTGCTAATGTGGGGAGTGGAAGATGGAAAACTCTAGAATAAGGATGCTTCTATTGTAGGAAGAGTTTGTGGACTAGTAGTGGCTCCATAGTTTGCAGTACCACTAGATATTGATGTTGTTATCGAGCCATCTAGGTGGGATTTCTTCTAGATTTGAGGGGCACGAGAGCTACGCCTAATCAGAATGCTATTGTGGGGCATCTAGGTTAGTTTGGAGAATCGTAGAGTGAACCGAGATCGAAGGTAGTTGACTGTATGTCAAAGAAGTAGGATCAAAGGATTTAGGTTAGTAAGGAGTGTGGCAAAGACTCCCAAGTTGTACAGTGATGGATATATGAGATACTAGTGATCTGCCTTTCAAGAGGACAGGGAAAGACTACACATCTAGAATATACCTGATGTTTGTAAGTTGTGAATTTTATTATGGGATTAGCTTTAAGGATTACCACCTTAGAGTGGAGCAGATTATAATAGTGAAGTGGAGTTGGGAATGAGACCAATATCGAAAGTTCTGAGTCATATAGACCCGAGGAAGGATATTTCCTATGATGGTGTATTGATTACTGAGAGTTGAATTAAGTGATTATTATGAACAAGAACACATTGTGATGTGATCAAGCCCACTTGAACCCACCTTCCCGGCCTGCCTCGAGTCGGCGTTCTGACCAGTGGGCCAGCCTCTAGTCTGCCTCGGCCGGCGATCTGACTAGTGGCGCTCAATCACATGTCATGGGTTGCAGCCCATGCACCCCAACCTGCAGGAGGTTTCACACCTTTTATCCTACAGGATGTTGGAGGGGGGATTTGATCCCCTGACCTCCCTTTATCAAGGTGGGATCCTTCACCTTGACAACCAACTCCACTGCAATAGAGTTGGTTGTCAAGGTGAAGGACCCCACCTTGATAAAGGGAGGTCAGGGGATCAAATCCCCCCTCCAACATCCTGTAGGATAAAAGGTGTGAAACCTCCTGCAGGTTGGGGTGCATGGGCTGCAGCCCATGACATGTGATTGAGCGCCACTAGTCAGATCGCCGGCCGAGGCAGACTAGAGGCTGGCCCACTGGTCAGAACGCCGACTCGAGGCAGGCCGGGAAGGTGGGTTCAGGTGGGCTTGATCACATCAAAAAAGCCTCTAGTCTGCCTCGGTCGGCGATTTGACTAGTGGCGCTCAATCACATGTCATGGGCTGCAGCCCATGCACCCCAACCTGCAGGAGGTTTCACACCTTTTATCCTACATGATGTTGGAGGGGGGATTTGATCCTCTGACCTCCCTTTATCAAGGCGGGATCCTTCACCTTGACAACCAACTCCATCAAATCCCCCCTCCAACATCCTGTAGGATAAAAGGTGTGAAACCTCCTGCAGGTTGGGGTGCATGGGCTGCAGCCCATGACATGTAATTGAGCGCCACTAGTCAGATCGCCGGCCGAGGCAGACTAGAGGCTGGCCCACTGGTCAGAACGCCGACTCGAGGCAGGCCGGGAAGGTGGGTTCAGGTGGGCTTGATCACATCACATTGTCCTATAATGATGACTTGTTGGACCAATTGCAAGGGGCCATGGTGTTTTCAGAAGTGGATTGGAGATCAAGTTATCACTAGTGGAAGAAAAGACATTCCTAAGATGGTTTTTTTAGCAAGATATGAGCATTATAAATGTGTAGTGATGTCGTTTGGATGGACTAATGTGCTATAGTGGTTATGGTGTGATGAACAAGGTGTTCATTGACTACTTGGATAGGTTCATGGTGATTTTTATTGATGACATTCTGATTTACTCTCAGAGTCAAAAGGATCACATTGAACATCTCAGACTAGTATAAGGAGTATTGAGACAACAAGTTTCCAAGTGATACAAGTAGGATTTCTGATAATCAGAACTTACTTTACTAGGACATGTCATGTCCGCAAAAGGAGTTAAAGTGGACCTTGATGATATCAGTTAAGTTGCAAAAAAAAGGAAATAATATGGTGATGTCTCAAGGGTAGAGCTCGATTGTGTGTTAATGCAAAGGGATAAAGTTAGTGTTTATGCTTCTAGACAGTTGAAGCTAAATGAGTTAAATTGATTAAAGCATGATCTGGAATTAGTAGTAGTGGTGCATGCTTAGAAGATTGGTGTCATTGTTAGTAAGGAAATACATGCAAGGTGATGATAGATTGGAAATGTTATATCTTTATGTAGTAGGAACTCAGTAAGAGACAGTAAAGATGGCTTGAGTTGTAGAGGATTATAATTTAGAGATCCTTTAGCATCCTAGAAAAGAGAATGTGATCATTTATGATCTTAGTAGGAAGGCATTTCAAGAATGTATTTTAGTTTGGGTGATTGTACAATTATAGTTAAGGGAAAGAACTAATGAGGTATGGGATTAAGGTGCATATTCAATTATATTAAAGGAGATTGAGTTTTGTGGAAATTTCAGTCAACCTTACTAGAGAAAATAAAGCACACGTAGAAGATATGCCCAATATGCAAGATTTTTGATAGGGGTTGAGTCGTGGAGATATATCTGATTTTCCAGAAGGAGCTGATGGTACTTTGATGTTTAATGGTCAAATTTGTGTTCCTTGAGATGAGGAATTAAGGCACAAGATTTTGCAAAAAGCATATGTTACACTATCCTCAACTAAACCTGTAGAAAGTATAATTTACTTGGATTTGATTATTGGTGGAACGACAGGAAGCCGGAATGTATTTAGAATTGTGGCTAAGTGTTAAGTTGTTAGTAAATGAAGGTCAAGCCCAGAGATCAGGTAGACAATTGCGATTACTTTTCAATCCAGAATGAAAGAGGGAAATATCTCCATGAATTTTTGTCATTGGAGTAAAGAATAGCAAAGTTTAAGATGATGTTTGGGTTGTTGTGGATAAATGGACTAGGATTGTCTGTTTCTTGCCAATCATAGGGATCTGGCTAGTATACAAGATAGTGGAAGTTTTCTGACATATAAGGTTGTTTGAGGTGCCTAAAATGAATGTCTTGTATTGATAATATGTTATTTCTAGATGTTGGCAGCATTGGCATGATGCAATGGAAATGAGTTTGCATTTAACGTGTCAGCATACCATCCGTAGACAGATTGTTAGATTATAAGAAGATTCAGATTATAAAGGATATATTTAGATCTTGTGTGTTGGATTGGTGATGTAAAAGGTCTGATTACTTCAAAACTAGCAGAGCCTGCTTACCATACTTATTGGTAATCCTTGATACAGATGGCACCGTATGAGGTTTTGTATGGCCACAAGTGTAGAACGTCATTGTATTGGGATGACCCATTAGATTTGATAGAGACAGTGGTTAAAATTCGAGAGAGTATGATACTTGAACATAATTCTTAGAAATCTTAGGTAGATAGGGGGGACGACCATTAAACATGTGAAGTAGAAGTACAAGTGTAGTAAAAAGGGTTGCCTACTCGTGAAGTTAAAAGATTTGGGATGAAAGGGAAGTTCAGTCCTTGGTGCATCAAGCCATTTGAGATTCTCGAAAGGGTAAGTGAGGTGGCCTACAAGCTAGCATTGCCACCAACCTTGGATGGAAGCAATTGAAGGACACTTTGGTTAGAGTGATGTAAGAATTAAAGCTTCACATAAGGTTCATAAGAGAGTAAGGGTTGGTATACCATGATTGAGGGTAAGGAAATTTGAGTAGAGTTGAAATTTCCTCAGGACCACAAAGACCAAGAGTTCCAAAGGAAGATGTAAGTAGGCTAGGGTCACAACAGTGGAGCACATGGTTGGAAACTTATACCAAATGGTTTAGTATAAGGAGAAAAGCAAGTGAAAATGAGAAAGGGAAAAGTCTGGGAATGGATCTAGTTTTAGTCGATCGCAAGGGTTTATGGCTATGTTAGTAGGGCTATTGGAGAGTTGCAAGTTATTGATTGCGAAGGGATATGCATAGGATATACTTTATAGAAAGAGATCTAGCCTAGTAAAAAAAACTAATAGGGACATGAGGATCAAGAGATAAATGGCTTTATTAGTAATTTGGACAAGGATGATGATAAGGAAAGATTAATCCAAGGTGATTTAGGGATATTATCCTATATGTAAGGAGAAGTTAGCCTTCTAACATGAATTGTGTGGTTTCATGTAAAGTGTACCGTTTAGTTGAGACATGTCCTTCAAGAGTCTTGTAGTTTAGGTTTTTCCTGGATAGCTAATAAAATGAGCATTGGAATATATCTTCATGAAGAAAATTACGGAGTAAAGAATGTCGATGATATTGATTCAGTGGACTCAACGAGGAGTTGAGACGGCCGCTTGGGAGACTAATATAAGAATAAGATAAGCTATGCAGTGTTGTAGTCCAGTTTAGCTAAGACCTTAAAGAGTAGAAGTTAGAAGTGTGCGAGAGCCTAGCTTATAAATGGTAACTAACTGTGTGCTATGTTTGACTTGACTTTGTGTGCTTGACTTGTTTGATAGTTGTTGCTTTTGATGTACTAAGGGTATGATCTGCGTGTTGTTTGACTCGTGTGAATGATTTTAAGTAGTGTTATGAGTTGTTTTCCTATATCTTAGGAAGTTTCGGGACGAAACTTTCTTTCAGGGGGGTATGATGTAATACTCAAGAAAATTTTGGATAATTTAATATTTCTCGAAATTCGTGTTGGGATTGCTTAGCTATTAAGTAATCTCAGGAAGACCTTAAAACAATATATGCTTGGAAAAGTGTGCTCGAATTAAGTGATATTTGGATGTAAATGGGTAATTTTAATGCGTCTCGAAAAACGTATCTAGGTTACTTCGCTTGTAAGTAAGCTCGGATAAGTTTGTTTCTTAGTTTTTTAAGTAATCCCGTTTCTTAGTAGAATAATGATAGACTTGTAAAAGTTTTGAACTTATCCGTTTTCATAGATATTCGTGCCATGTTATCTTATCTTCTAGATTTGTGTTCCATGCTTATCTTTCTTCCTCAATATTCGTGCTATATCTTCTAGATTTGTGTGCCATGATCTTTATCTCTTATACAGGATAAATTGAATTTGTCTTCTTCTATTTCTCCTATATAAAGCCATGTCTTCCCTTCCATTTTTTGCCTCCCTCTCTTCCTCTCGTTGCCATGCTCCTTCACGACCTTCTTGCTTGTTGTTGGTCGCCCCTTCCATTGGAAGACAAGGCGCGTCTTTTTCCTCCTCTTTGGTGAGTTGTTCTTTCTTGTTGGATGGTGTGAGTTGTGGGTATAGTAAGGAAGTTTTTATGGCTGGATTTATAGTGAATTTTGATGTTGGAAGATGGTGTACAAAAATGGATTGGTAAAGTGTAGTTCTAAGCTTAAAGGCGTGAGTTATAGACTCAATAAAGGGGTTGAGTTTTGGTGAACGTTCTTATTAGTTTAAATGTGTTTAGATGGGTTGTTTTTAGTAACTTCGAGTAAGAGGTTGATTGTGGGTTCAAAGTTTATGTCCATGTGAGTTATCGGGATAAATTATCAAAGGGTTAGAGAGATTTCGAGTTTTAAACCTTTATCGTATTCTTTTGAGTCTCAGACTTCATGTTGTTTAAAAGACCTTATATTATTGTTTAGGAAATCTTTCTTACACGTCCATGTTCCATTCAAGAGTTGGAATTTCAAGTGAAGAGGTAAGTCGTTTACGACTTACTCGGTAAGGAGGCAATCGACTTCATTAGGTTGTCCATTAGTGAAGGTGTGCGCGATGGCCAGGCTCGAGCTGTAGAACTGGCCACGGCTGCATTGGCTCCACAACTAAAGCATTTAGAGGAACAACTTGCAATATTGGTTGATTCATCTCAAGCTAGTCGCAAGAGCACCCCTGCAGTCGATCTTACGAGTGACCCAAATCAAGCCTCGGGTAGCGACAAAGGCAAGCAACAACTAGTGGATGACGAACATGATGTGCTTGCTAGCTACAACAAAGATAATGATCCCCCGGCTCACTACTCCCCCACAGCAGGCCGAGGTAGAGGAAGAGGCATCGGGTCGAGGACTCCACCGGTTACTCATCAACAATTCTATAATCAGCCACACAACCGGTATCCTCAAGCCACTCATCAACAAAATCAACAATACAACAACTCTTTTGATGATGTGACGTATGGTTATCCCGGGGAAGAAAGGCGCCCATGGCATCCTCCCCTAGATGATTTCTATAACCAAGCTGAGGTTGTAGAAGATCTCCCACCAGCCTATGGAGTACAACGGCCGAACAACAACAACAACGTTAACCAAGTTGTAAATCAGATTGGGAAACGTGATATAAAGATCAAGATAGAACCATTCAGTGGAGAGCTTAATCCGGAGAAGTATCTAGAGTGGGAACAAGCTACAAATTTCATTCTAGATCACATGGGATATGAAGAATGGGAGAAAGTTGCTGTTGTTGTCATCCACTTTATTGGGACCGCTAGAAATTGGTGGTTTAGAATGAAGGAGGATCGAATTAGAAAGGCCTTACCACCAATTGAAACTTGGGGCCAGCTGAAGTTTGTAATGAGGAAGAAATATGTGCCTGAAGAGCATACCGAGCACATGAGATTGAAAGTTGTAACTTGCAAATAAGGCACCAAGTCTCCAACCGAGTACTTCAATGAGCTAGAGGATCTGAGTTTTAAAGCGGGAATTCATCATTCCCAACGGTCTCTAAGGACCCAATTCATGGCTGGACTGAATCAAAGCATTCAAGACACATTAGAGATTCAACAAATCAAGGATCTCAATGCCTTAGTACATTCAGCCCAACTACTCTATGAGCAGCAACAAAGGAAGAAGAAGGAAGCTTGGAATGCTACAAAAAGGTATGGTTCTAATCCTAGTTCAAATTCCAACTTTTATTCTTCTAACCCTTCTATGCAGCAAAAGGGAGCTTCTAGCTCACCTAAACCAACAGGTTTTCAAGGCCAAAGGCGTCCCACCAATGGACCTCCAAACCAGCCTAGGGCACGTGATTTAGTGTGCTACAAGTGTCAAGGAAGAGGTCATTATGCCAAGGATTGTCCAAATCTAAAGCAAGTGCTTCTCACCACCAATGGAGGATATGTGAGTGATGAAGATATACCTCCAAATCAAGTGGAGGAGGACATCAATGGACAAGAAGAGGAGGGCGTAGAGGCCATTGAACTAGATTGCACCGAACAGCCTCTAACTTTGGTAACAATGCGTACTCTTACTTTACAAGAAACACCTAGGCTAGATCAAAGGGAAAACATTTTTCATACTAGGTGTACAGTAAAGAATCAAGTGTTATGCATGATAATTGATAGTGGTAGCTGCTGTAACATTATTAATGCTAAGGTAGTTGATCACTTGCAATTAAAAACCCAACCTAGGGCTACTAGTTATGGTCTCAATGGAATTAATGATTCAGAAGGTCCTAATCTTGTCACCCATCAGTGTTTAGTCCGTGTTGCTATTGGTACTTATGTTGATGACATTATGTGTGATGTAGTAAACATGGAATGCACTCATATATTGTTAGGAAGACCATGGTTATTTGATAGGAGAGTGATTTATGATGGCATGTTAAACACCTATTCTTTTAACTATGATGGGAGGAGAGTTTCTCTTCTACCCTTGTCTCCCCAACAAGTTCTACAGGATCAGGTACGTCGAGATCAAGCTAGGGCACTTAGGCGTGCCAAGGAAGAGAAAGAAGAGGCTGATTCAACGGCCAAAGCAGCGGCCCGGCGTTCGGCGCCCGACGAGTCGACAAAGCCAAGCGGCGTTTCACAGTCTCCACCCGAGCGTTCTGGCTCAAATTTTGGGACAACATCAAAAACAGGTAGAGCTACTGTTTGGGACGAAAAACGCCGAGAAAATGTCCCTAAAACGCCCAAAGTACCGTGCAACAATACCAGCAATGCATCTGGGACGAAAACTGGGCTATCTCCCAATCCACTCGAGCGTTTTGGCTCAAATTTTGGGAGCAATTCAGAGACTCAGAGAGCTACAAATATGGAAAAAGAGCGCCTACAGAAAGAGCCAAAAATCGGCTTGAAAGGCAGTGTAGAAAAGCGCTCTCTTGTGACTCAGTCTAGTATTTCTTTCCCTAACTCTTCTTGCTTACTTCTTATGAGGAAAGAGATACTTATTATTAGTCAAGATATTTCACATCTTCCAAAGTGTCTACAGGATCTATTACAGGAGTTTGAAGATGTGATGCTTGAAGAGTTGCCAGAAGGCCTTCCACCAATTAGAGGCATTGAGCATCAAATCGATTTGGTGCCCGGCGCTTCATTACCAAACCGTGCAGCCTATAGAGCAAGTCCGGAAGAGACCGCTGAGCTTCAAAGACAAGTGCAAGATCTCATGGACAAAGGCTATGTGCGTGAATCTCTCAGCCCATGCGCGGTTCCGGTGATTTTGGTGCCAAAGAAGGATGGCACATGGAGAATGTGTGTTGATTGTAGAGCGATCAACCAAATAACAGTTAAGTACCGTCACCCCATCCCTAGACTAGATGATATGCTTGATGAATTACATGGTGCTAATTTCTTTTCTAAAATTGATTTAAGAAGTGGGTACCATCAAATTAGGATGAGGGAAGGGGATGAATGGAAAACTGCCTTTAAAACTAAGTATGGCTTATATGAATGGTTAGTAATGCCTTTTGGATTAACTAATGCACCTAGTACCTTTATGAGGCTTATGAACCATGTCTTAAGAAGATACTTAGGCAGATTTGTTGTAGTCTACTTTGATGATATCTTAATCTATAGCAAAACCATGCATGAACATGTAGATCATCTTAGGGCTGTTTTGGACACTTTAAGGTTAGAAAAGCTTTATGTTAACTTGAAAAAGTGTTCTTTTTGCTCCGAGTCTACCATTTTTCTTGGTTTTGTTGTGTCTAAAGGTGGATTGAAGGTAGATGAAGACAAGATCAAGGCAATCAAAGAATGGCCCCAGCTGACCACACCAACAATGGTCAGATCATTTCTCGGCTTGGCTGGCTTCTACAGGAGATTTGTGCGTGATTTTAGCACAATTGCAGCCCCCCTCCACGAGCTTACAAAGAAGGATACGACCTTTAAATGGAGGGAGCAACAAGAGAAAGCCTTCAACACTTTGAAGGACAGATTATGCCACGCCCCAGTGCTTCAACTCCCTGACTTTTCCAAGGCATTTGAGATAGAGGTGGACGCTTCTGGACATGGCATAGGAGGCGTGCTCTTACAAGACAAGAAACCCATTGCTTATTTTAGTGAAAAGCTTAGTGGGGCTGAGTTGAATTACCCTACTTATGATAAAGAGTTGTATGCTTTAATTAGGGTCCTGAAAACTTGGTCTCATTATTTGTGGCCTAAAGAGTTTGTAATCCATTCTGATCATGAGGCCTTGAAGTACTTGAAAGGCCAATCCAGACTCAGCAGGCGACATGCAAGATGGGTTGAATTCATGGAGACCTTTCCTTATGTTGTTAAACATAAGAAAGGCAAGGAGAATGTGGTAGCCGACGCCCTTTCTCGGAGGTATGTACTCTTGAACCTATGTGATGTTAAGATCCTTGGATTTGCAATGATTAGGGAATTATATGCTAGTGATCCTCACTTTGCTGAAATCTATAAGAATTGCATGTCTAGGGGTGAAATAGATACTTACTTTATTGATGATGGATACTTGTTTAAAGTTGGAAAATTGTGCATTCCTTCATCTAGTATACGTAGGCTTCTAACTAAAGAGGTTCATGAATCAAGAGGACATAGGGGTTTAGAAAAGACTTTAGAAGGTTTAAAAGAACACTACTATTGGCCTAAAATGAGTAATTATGTGCTGAGATTTGTCAAGAGTTGTGTTGTTTGTGCTAAAGCTAAGTCTAGACTTCACCCCCATGGTTTGTACCAGCCTTTACCCATTCCTACTTCACCTTGGGAAGACATTTCTATGGATTTTATTGTAGGTTTACCTAGAACTAGGAAGGGTAGAGATTCTATCTTTGTAGTGGTAGATAGATTTTCCAAAATGGCTCACTTTATTCCTTGTCACACGACTGATGATGCAGTGCATATTGTTGATCTGTTCTTTAGGGAAATTGTTAGATTGCATGGCATTCCTTGTTCTATTGTTTCAGATCGTGATGCTAAATTTTTGAGTTATTTTTGGAAGAGTCTATGGTCTAAATTGGGAACTAAATTGTTGTTTTCTACCTCATGTCACCCACAAACTGATGGGCAAACGGAAGTTACTAATCGAACGTTAGGGGTTTTACTTAGAACTATGCTTAAAGCTAACCTCAAACGTTGGGAAGATGTGTTGCCTTTTGTGGAGTTTGCTTATAACAGGTCAATCCATTCAGCCACAAAGATGACCCCTTTTGAGGTTGTTTATGGGCTGAATCCGAGGACGCCAGTGGATATGACGCCTCAGCCATACAAGGGAAAAGAGAATTTTGAAGCTAACAAGAGGGCTGAGTTTGTGAAGAATCTACATGAGAGGACGAAGATGCACTTGGAGAGGAAATCCATGAAGTACAAGGCCCATGCTGATAAGGGTCGGAAACAGGTTATCTTTGAAGAAGGAGATCTTGTTTGGGTGCATCTAAGGAAGGAAAGGTTCCCAAATCAAAGGAAGAACAAGTTAGATCAGAGAGGAGATGGACCATTTCGTATCATCAGGAGAATCGGCCCTAATGCATATCATGTTGACATGCCTGGTGAGTATGGTGTCCATCCGACTTTTAATGTGGCTGATCTATCTCTTTATGTGCCAGATTTTGATTCCGACGTCGAATCAGAGACGATTCGAGCTCAAGTGGAGGAGAATGATGCAGTGAAGCCTGCCATGTCTCAAACCGACGTCGATGAGTTGATTCGAGTGCCTTCTGACGGACCAATCACAAGAAGTCGAGCTAAGAAGATTGCTCAAGGCACAACAGCGATCTTGGTTCGATTGGCAGCGGTTATTGAAGAGCCTAGCAAGGCGAAGTGGGTCTCGTGCATTCGACATCAATTGAGCCCGGATTCCATGGATTGATAATATGAGGGCCGAAATGCACTATTTCTTTATTTAGAAACATATATTAGTTTGTCTCACTTTAGGGCTGAATTTAGTAAGTGACCGGGTGAGATGAATTGGTATATGGGTCAAAGTCAACCCTTTGACTTGACCATTCTAAATTGAAGAAAATATCTTATTTATTTTATTATGAACAATTTCTATTTATTTTAATAATGTAGAGAAATCAGCCAATAGGCTTAGGTTAGTTGGTTGATCTTCTCTCTCCTGGTTGTTAGAGATATTTTTAGTTTGTTAGAGATATTTTAAGCTTGTTAGGATTATTTCCTTAAATAAATAATTCAGCTATGATTTATTTATTTAAGGTAACCTAGTTAGATTTAATTAGATATTATTATATCTTGGGAAGCAAGATAAGGAGGCTAATTCCTCTCTCCTAGGGCCGGCCACACCCCCTTGCTTGCTCCCCAAGGATTAGCTTTTGTATTCTCTATAAATACTTTTCAGTTTCATTAATAAAAGGACAGCTTGAGATTAGATAAACCCTAAGAAAGGTTTATCTAGTCCTTGGGCTCAAAAACAATTGAGTTTGTGTGCTTATTGATTTCGAGATCACCAACAGAATTCCGACTTTTCCTTTCTCTAGTTGTTTGATTGATCTAGTTAATTAGATTTTTCTAGAATTGATTGTTAAAGATCATTCTAGTTAATCAATTGGATTTAGCGATCGAGCCAATCCAATTGAACTATCAAAGTTGACTTCTTCAATTTTCCAACTCGTTCTTCAATCATTCAGTTTCGTTATTTGTGTTACTTGGATCGCAAGTTTCTTAATTTGAGAGCTTTTGTAGGTTTGAATCATATTTGCTGGCAAGATCGGGTTCCTGTGTGGTCAAATACGAGGTTTCTGAGGAGTAATCCGAGGCGATCACGTATCATCTGCCACGCCCTTTGCCACGAAGATGCAAATTGAGACCTCGAAAACGGACCATTTACTAATAGTAATTCGATGGCGAAGGAGGAGAACAAGGCCGAGAACAAGCACAAGGCCGAAGAGAAGAAAGGATTCTCAGAGGAGGTGTGTTTGGAAAATGAATCGCGACGCGTTAGACATCGTTTAAACTACACGATTTATGCATCTATACGCTTCATGAAGCGTCTAACCCGTTATGGGTACCCTATCATCTGTCTATTGGGTACCCGTTAGTTAAACGATTCAAAGAACGAGACTCCTTATGAAGCGTCCCAAATCTTATGCGCCAGGCGAAAAAATTGTGTGCATAAAGATTTTTTGTAAATAAATACTAATTATTGATTCCTTAAACTTAAATCGATTAATTACTATCCATATGTGTGACACTAATAAACAAAAAGTACCAATTTAATCCAATAGATTAAAATAGATAAGTTTTTTATCCATAAATATGATGAATATAATATTATTTTTTATTTAGCATTTCTATTCAGAAGTATATTTTTAATTACATATTTTGTAATATTTAAGTTTTTTTAATAATAAGTTCTTAATCATAAGTATGACAAATATAAAATAATGATTTAATATCCCAATTACCTTTTATAATTAGATATCCCACAATATGTTAATTTTAATATATCTAAATGAAATAGATAACTTTAATATCCATGAAGATCAAATATGGACCATATTTTAAATTACGGATTTTCATTAATTAGTTACAAGTTCTTTTTATATTTATTTTCTATCCATAGATATGACAAAGTTTCAATTAATATGAACCAAATTTTTAATTACATATTTTTATATTAATTTTCTATTTAAATGTATGACAAATTTTCAAATTTTCTATATATAACTATGTTTATTTTTAGATTACTGATCCCTAAATAAATAAATATAAATTAATGATCCCTTAATGTTAAATTAATTAACTAGATTGGTTCGTTAAGTTTTGGTTCGGTCATTTCGGATAATCGAGTATAAATTCATGTTGTTAAAATTACATGTTGATTAGATCAACTATTTGCGATTTTCTTGCGAGTTAAAATTTACGGGTTGATTAGATCATTAAACTTTTTATGATTATGAAAGTGATATTACAAGTAAATAATATTTTTAATGATAAAATATTATTTAATATATTTTATAATTAAATATATTATAATAAATAAAATAAATTTTATATATGCAATTATTAGTTTCATTATATTTTTATTTTTTCACTATAAAATTATAGGGAAATTCTTTTTGGTACCCTTGAGGTTTTGTCTTTTCCTTTTGGTGCCCAAGAAAAAAACTTATTCCTTTTGGTACCCCTGAGGTTTTGGCTTTTCCTGTTGATGCCCCTATCCGGTTCAAATTAGCCAATTTCAAGCTTACCATTATGTTCATCACCCTTAAATTATTAGAATTCAACTCTTAAAACACTTAAATTCATAACCAAACTACACCAATTTGAATTTTTAAACAATCCTCTATTTTAAAGGGTTGTTTACAAAATTGTTCAAAAATTCAAATTGATGTAGTTTGGTTGTGAATTTTGATATTTTAATAGTCAAATCCTACTAATTTAAGGATGATGAACATAATGGTAAGCTTGAAATTGGCTAATTTGAATCGGAGAGGGGCGTCAACGGGAAAAGCCAAAACCTTAAGGGTACTAAGAGGAATAAGTTTTTTTCTTGGGCACAAAAAGGAAAAGGCAAAAACTTAGGGGCACCAAAAGGAATTTCCCAAAATTATAATACATACATATATCTTATATAAATCAATTTATTATAAAAATTTTTAAAAACCCCAAGCAAGGCCCGGGTCATAACTAGTTGAATAGTTATTTTTGTAACCATATATTACTACCAATCTCTTTGCCAATTTCGTTATTATTACAATCCAATCATTTGTTACTTTATATGAAAAGATATTGATTAGTTATATGTTAACTTTCTTATCTTTTTACGCAGATCATAACAAAAATTTATATTTAAGCATTTACATGATTATTGTTTCGAATAATAATATATTTGAAAATATTTTATTATTAATTTTATTATTTAAGAAAAACCCGTACAAGGTACGAGAATACATACTAGTTTCAATCTAAATTTGGACAAGATCTCAACAAATAATGAAAAAATATTTAAAAATATATATCAATTAAAATATGGGGTACAATCTAAAAAATAATTTGACTATACCTAGAATTATTTATTATGATAACACTTATATATAAATGTATTTAGCATTTTAAATTAAAACTAGTATGTATTCCCGTACCTTATATAAGTTTTTTCTTAGATAAAATATTTTCAAGTATATTTATTATCCAAGAATAATAATCTTGTAAATGTTTAAATATAAATTTTTGTTACGATATCTTAGTTAAAACATGATTCTATCAAAAAATAAAATAAATATTCTAGAATTTGTATGATTGGATAAAAAAATATTAGTGATCTTCCTATCTATCATATCCAAAAATAAAAGATTGTTTAATATGAGATTTTCTATCCTATATTCTAAAAACATTAATAAGAATTTATCATATCCAAAAATAAAAGATTATTTTAAAAAAAAAGATGGTGTGGTCCAATCTAAAAGTGACATGTGTCGTTTAATTATTTTTTTAACCTCCGCTTTAGGTTATAGTTATGATGATTATGATTTAAATCTAAATTTGGACAAGATCTCAACACATAATAAAAAATATTTAAAAATATATATCAATTAAAATATAAGTTATTAGTTTCATTATTTGAATTTTTATTTTTTCACTATAAAATTATAATACACATATGTTATATAAATAAATTTATTATAAATGTTTTTAAAAACCCCGGGCAAGGCCCACGTCATAACTAGTTGAATAGTTATTTTTGTAACCATATATTATTAGCAATCTCTTTGCCAATTTGGTTATTATTATAATCGAATCATTTGTTACTTTATATGAAAAGATATTGATTAGTTATATGTTAATTTTCATATCTTTTTACGAAGATCATAAAAAAAATTTATATTTAAGCATTTACATGATTATTGTTTCGAATAATAATATATTTAAAAATATTTTATTATTAATATTTTATTTAAGAAAAATCTGTACAAGGTACGGGAATACATACTAGTTTCAATCTAAATTTGGACAAGATCTCAACAAATAATGAAAAATATTTAAAAATATATATCAATTAAAATATGTGGTACAATTTAAAAAATAATTTGACTATACCTAGCATAATTTATTATGATAAAACTTATATATAAATGTATTTAGCATTTTAAATTAAAACTAGTATGTATTCTCTTACCTTGTACGAGTTTTTTCTTAAATAAACTATTTTTAAATATATTTATTATCCGAGAATAATAATCTTGTAAATACTTAAATATAATTTTTTGTTACGATATTAGTTAAAAATGATTCTATCTAAAAATAAAATAAATATTTTAGAATTTGTATGATTGGATAAAAAAATATTCTAATGATCTTCCTATCTATCATATCCAAAAATAAAAGATTGTTTAATAATGATATTTTCTATCCTATATTATAAAAACATTAATAAGAATTTATCATATAAAAAAATAAAAGATTATTTGAAAAAAAAACGATGGTGTGGTTCAATTTAAAAGTGACATGTGTGGTTTAATAATTTTTTTAACCTCCGCTTTAGGTTATAGATATAAAAAAAAAGGTTAGTTATGATGATTTCAATCTAAATTTTGACAAGATCTCAACACATAATGAAAAAATATTTAAAAATATATATCAATTAAAATATGGGCTAAAAAATAAATTGACTATAGCTAGCATAATTTATTATGATAACACTTATATATAATGTATTTAGCATTTTAAATTAAAGCTAGTATGTATTCTTGTATCTTTTACGAGTTTTTTCATAAATATAATATTTTTAAATAAATTTATTATCCGAGAATAATAATCATGTAAATACTTAAATATAAATTTTTGTTATGATATCTTAGTTAAAAAATAATTTTATCTAAAAATAAAATAAAATATCTAGAATTTGAATGATTGGATAACAAAAATATTCTAATGATCTTCCTATCTATCATATCCAAAAATAAAAGATTGTTTAATAATGAGATTTTCTAATCTATATTCTAAAAAATTAATAAGAATTTATCATATCCAAAAATAAAAGATTATTTAAAAAAACGATGATGTGGTCCAATCTAAAAGTGACATGTGTTGTTTAATAATTTTTTTAACCTCCACTTTAGGTTATAGTTATGATGAGGTTGATTCACATGGAAATGGGGTTAATCATGAAAACTAAGAACAAATGAGGACCCTTGGATTTGAGAAATGGATGGCTAAGATTAGAAGAGATAGGGGCAAAATGGTAATTTTGACAAAAAATATAAAAAAAAATCAAAAATCAAAAAATCAAAAATATTTGTTTTTAAAATTTTATAGTTTCGCTTGTTTTTGCTAAAAACACGAAATTTGATTTTTTACGTTACATTCACGTATTTTATGCATATGTTCACACTATTATAAGACATGTTCACATATTATTACATTTTCCAGTTCAAAGGTTTTATAATACGTTCACATATATTATAAGTGTGTTCATATATTCTTACTATTTGTTCATGTTTTATGGTCATGTGTTCATGTTCGATTAAATCGTAATACAAACGTTAAACGGCTTAAAAAAATTTGACAAAAAAATATTTTTTTTTCCGCTTATTTTTTCCAAAAACACGACAATTGAGATTTTACGTTCTGTTCACATATTTTATACACATGTTCACATTTTTACAAGCGCTGTTCACATATAACCGCATTTTAACTTCAAAAATTTAGTATACGTTCACATATAATATGGATACGTTCACATATTAGTATTGCATGTTCATGTTTTATGACCTTATGTTCATACTCGATTTACAACATTTTACACACGTAAAAGACTTACAAAAATAAAGTAAGAAAATAAAAATAAAAATAAAAAATAAAATAAAATATATTTTTTTTATTTTTTATTATTTTTTAATCGGATGACCTAGATTTATTTCTAGTGTTTCAATCGGATGGTCCAGATTTGTTCTTAGTTTTCATGATAAGCCCCATTTTCATTTGATTCAATCTCTAGTTATGATGTAATATGATGATGGAGTTTGATTCAAATGAAACAAACTCTTATCCTAAAACATGAAACGAATGCATTTTTTCTAGTTCGTAGTGCACTTTTCATACAAAATTGCATTGTAAAATACTAAAAGTATAATCTGAAGAGTGCACTATAAAAAATACGAAAAGTGCATTGAAAACTACATAAAGTGCAAATCCGATAAAATGCACTCTGAAATAGAAAAAGTGCACTATGAACTAGAAAAAGTGCCTCCGTTTCAGGATAAGAATTTGTTTCATTTAAACCAAACTCTATGATGATGAACTGTAGAGTTTTTTTAGTAAAGTTATCCCGTGAATATCACCGAACTTACTACTACAACTTTCTTTTTCGAAAAAAAAAGTGGAGTGTGCTCTTGCTCGGAAAAAAAAAAGATACAAACAATTGCTTCAGATTTGAGAGGCCAAGGGAACGACGCAGCATCTTCTATCTTCGGCTGTTCCCTGCCGAAGCGTTATTGCCATTTGCCGCTACGTCCTCTTCCTTCGGTTCGATCTCTTATATAAAATTTCAAGCTTTTTCTTTATTTGACTCCTCCTTAATCTGTTTGCTTCGTTTGCGTTTGCGTTTGCGTTTCCGTTTCCGTCATGGTGGTGGATGATGATATCGGTTTGGGGGTTTAAATGTGCGATCTTCACTGCTTGTGTTTGTAAAATCTTCTTCTTACGAACGAGATTGCGGTGGATTCTGTGGCCTAAATTTATTGCTCAAAGTTGGAAGCTTTGATTCTTTAAATCCCTAATCGTGTCATTGATTCGGCATGAATTTGTTTAACTCTAAAATGATTTCTTATTTGGGGGAGGTTGTGTGGTATTGGTGTGAGTAATTTATTAGCCGAAACGTTGATGACATGTATGCTTTTTTTTCGGGTTAGAAATTTTGAACCGGATTGTTTTTGTTACTCCTCATAGTGTTCTGTTCCGCTTTGATTTAAAGTTTTTTTTTTTTTTTTGATGGGCTTAATTCAGATTAGGGTTTTTGGGGGACTTCACTGTACCTTCATCATTCATGATGAGTAGATATCTGTACTCCTAAACCTCTTATTGTTGTCTAATGCTTTCTACCAATAGATTTCCTAAGATATTTATAATTGTTCTTTACTATTGAGTCCGAATAGCTGGTGCCGGGTCAGAATGACAAATGTGCAGCCTTTTGCTCTTGTGATCACTGAGATGCTTGGATTTCTATTTACTAGATAATTTTAGATCTATGGAATACTAGAAGGGAGGCATGTGTAAAAGGTTTCATAATACTCGATATTTGAGTATCTGAAGCCCTTGTTACTGAACCCAATAACAAGCTAGTTGAATTTCCACTTCCCTAAATTGGGAACACGATTCAGAGGGTAGGTGGGAAGAATGGTTATGTGATGTGGATCTAAACAAGGCAAGAAGAATGGGTTTAGTTGTGTACTGTGGTCAGATCCAACCTTTATTTTTCTCGTTTACTTTGCTTACTTTTGGTATTGCACATCTGCTTTCAACTGGTTTATGCCGTGGCGGTTAGTTTCTGGTTCCTATATATGATGTTCTATTGAATTTGAATCCTAATAAATTCCCAATTCCTCCTTCCAATCTGTCTCTATAGAATTAACTGATTCTTAAATTTTCTATGGCTTCTTTGCACTAAATACTAGATTATTTCGGCTGCTAGGGTTTGAGTTCCTTGATCTTGAGATCCTGGTTTGCATTTTACCACGTTGATCCGGAGTCATAGCAGGTCTTGTTTAGTTAATTTTTCTTCTCGCTTTGGCAATTTTTATGTATATCTTCATTCATAGCATGTCCTTCTTGGACTTGCATTAGGCATTATTGACTCTGACCTCCTTATTTTGTACTGTCTGTAGATGTTCATTACAGCCTTCATCATGCACTAAAAGTAATGTAGCTAGTGCTTTTCCATACTAACATAGAGCGTGGAAGATGTGGTTGCTCAATTTTCACCGTTTGAGTAATTTGTTGTTGAGTGATGTTGATAAAATACCAAACTGAAGCGAATGAAGAACAAGCTATGCATACTGAATTTCTAGATTCCTTTGTCACTAATATGCTCTGTCACCTGTAGTTTCTTTTGATATTCACTATGGAAACTGTTTTTATTAAATGCATTTCAAGCGTCCTCAGCCCCTCTCGTGGCTTACCCTCCTATCATAGCCAAGCATTCACATGTTCTCACCATCATCTCTTGTTAGACATCCATCCTTGATGACAGTTTTTCAAGATCATGTTTAACAATTCCAAAAACTTTGTAATCAAGCGTACTTTTTTTTTTATTGAATTTTAAAAGGAATCCTTGCAATCAAGCTTTTTTCCATTTTCATAGCTGCAACTTCGAGCAACCAAACAATATTAAGAAAGAAGTAATTTAATCTAAAATCAAGTATCCATATATGTGCTGTTACAATGATTTGTCTATGTGTACACGTGTTGGTATATGATGCTTTTATTATATGGTGGCTCCTTGTACTGTTTCAAGACAGTTTTCTTCCCGTGCAAAAAAACTTCTAGAATGGAGACTATTTATAATAAAAGTGGGGAAGTAAAACGCTTTCTGATTTATTGTCGGTTTTTTATGGTTTCGCAGAGAATGATGAGTAGTGCTGATATATCTGGGAATGCTGGAGCTGGAAACCTTGGAACAACCATTGAGATTAAAATCAAGACAATGGACTCTCAAACCCATACTTTGCGCGTGGATAAACAAGTAGGATTTTTTCAGCTCTGTTATGTAGCTTTGGCAGTCACTATTGTGTGCAAACACTAATAAAGGTTGACATTTAATGCAATGCATCTGATATATGCTAACATTAGTTATTATTTTTTCTTAGATTATTCCAGGACTAATTAGTCTCGACCTAATTAATGCATTTACAAATTTGGATAAAAAAAGTGACATTGCAATACCCTTTAAGGCTATATACCTTTTGAAATGGTACCCTGATACCTGTTATTCTTGTCCTTCACCTTTTAATTTTTTTTTCCAAACAAGTTCCCAATCTACTGGAATATGTTCAGAAAATGTTCTTTTGTCACTTACCCATCAATCCCTGTCACCCTTCTTTTTGTTGCTACTTTGCCACCCTTCTTCACATCCCCATTGAACTTGGTCCTCACCAAGGCTGCAGGTTTTAATGTGGTTTTCTGGTGGCAGAGTGGTAGTTCCGTGGGTGCCTGAAAATGATCTGTTTTTTTGTTTGTTTAAATTACCTGTAGATGATCTTTTTTTTTTGAAAGTGGTAAATAACCTGCAGATAGATGATCTTGCTCGCTCAGGAAATCCATCTTCTGAATCCAAACATTCTTTCTGGGTATGTGTTTGCTAAAAGAAGGGTTTTTGGGTTTGAAAGCTGGAAAGATATTTAGGGCATCCACAAAAGCAAACCAATTGTACAGCTCACAACAATCTCTCTTCTCCACTTCATTAGCTATATGTTAATTTTTCTTACTTTTTAAATATATCTTGAAAGAGACATTCTTATAATTTTTGTAAGATTACATGAAAGAATAAAATATTACCTTTGATTGATTGGGCCAATGAAATGAAGTCACTTTACCGGACTTCCCTCCTCTTCGTGACCACTTTGACACAACTTCACGGGCATAGTCTCGAACCACTTCCTGAGTTACCTTTCATGGCAATAAGTTTCAAAGGAAAGATTAAAGCACTGAAATCTGGGTGATTGTACTCGAGGAATTTCCTGCCTTGATTTGATGTTGATCACTTGATCCCAATGAACCAACTACGAAAGATCCTTTTTATTTTTTTTTCCTTTGTTTTTAGCCTATCTATCAATGAATGTATAATTACACATTAAAACTTGAAACTTTTATTTGAGTTATTTTACTGATCTGCTGTTTGCTTGTGTTGATCTGCAATCTTGTGCAATGTTGGTTTTCCTCGTTTATTATTGAAACAGTCTACAGGTTGCTGGGCAAGTAGTTTTATTTTAGTAGCTATTTAGGTTGTTTATACTTTATAATAGATGAGAACTTAAGGGGAGTTGAGGTGATGAGATTTTCAAGAAATTAAAACAATTGTTTAGTATGGTAGTTTTATCTAACAAAGCAGGCAGCTCATCTCTTCAATGGAAGAGTTCATACGTAAGTGACAGCAGAATTTTATTAAACATATTCCCTTTGTTGTTTGGAGCAAATACAAGGTTAGAGGCTAATATAGAACAGCCCACAAATGTTAGGGACCAATGTTTTAAAAAGCTCAAGGCGCGCACCTAGGTGATGGCCCTGTCTGCCACCTAGGCACGTGCCTCTCCACAATGGGGAACAACAAAAAAGCTTCTAGAAAACATAGGAGAAGGAGAGAAGGAGAGGAATATATCTTATAGGCTTGAGAGACGGGAGAGAAAGAGTCTTGTTTTTTATTAAGAGTCTTAAAAGAAAATGTAATTAGGAAACTTAAAGATATAAATGTGTATGGAAAAAGATAATAATACTCAAAAGATACCAATAAAAAAATCCGATTTTGTGCTTTTTTTGTTAATTTGCAGCGCCTGGTCAGGCGAGGCCTGCACTGCTCCTTTTAATACACTGTTACACATCAGACTTGCCCAAAGATTTATGCATATTTAGTCCATAAGGTCTAAATGGAAACTTTTGTTGAACTGTGAGGGAGGACCTGTTTATTTTATTTTCAGTTCATATTGGTCACTGTTGATCTCAGTTTCTAATGTATGCAATTCTTGCCTCTCTTTCAGGTGCCCGTTCCTACTTTGAAAGAACAGATTGCTTCTGTAACTGGTGTTGTCAAAGAGCATCAACGACTGATTTGCCGTGGCAGAGTTCTCAAGGATGATCAGCTTCTTTCAGCTTACCGTATCATCTCTGATCCTATGATTGTGTTTGTATATTGAGGATATTGACCTGATCTTTTCATTCCTTCTAAATTTCTATCTTATCATTAATAAGACTTGTCTATGGTCTAGAACCTCTATAAGTGGTGTACTAATAAAAAAAATTAAGTTAATTACTTGATCCAAACTTTTGTATAACTTATGTTTTAGTAGTGGAATATATTATGTTGTGCGAGTCGAGACTGTTGGTTTGGGCACGTGAAGTGGAGACAACCTAGTGCCCCAGTGCGGAGGTGTGAGAGTTTGGATCTCGGGATTTCCGCCGAGGTAGAGGGGGGCCCAAAAAGTGTTGGAAGGAAGTTATTAGGGAATACCTCACCTCTTGGTACTCACAAAGGATTTGGCCCAGGTTAGATATGCGTGGAAGGCTATAATTAGGATAGTGGAGGGCTAGGTAGGTTTTGGGACTGAAGGGTTTAGATGTAGGGAGCTAGAGTAGACTTGCTTGTGTTCTCTGTCTGTTGGTTTGGTGTTTCCTAGTTGGTTTTTTCCATTATTGCTTCACAGTGGTTTTAGTTTTTTTAGGATAAGGATTGTTTTCAATTTAACCAAAAAAATAAATAAAGAGCACCTCAACAAACAAAAAATAAAGGGCTGATATTTGATTAAAAAATGTTGCCCGTACTTAAATAATTGTAAATTGCATAAAATCACTCTTAAATTAGGTCATTTTACCCAAAATAACCTCTTATATTCTTCTGTGCCGGTTGACTTCTGTGTGTTGGTTTTCTGTTTCTCGTTTGATCTTTGGTGGTGTTTCTTTGTGGGTCTTCCAGAAACATCCTCTCGAGCTCGCTCGGAGTATGGATGTGTACATCTCAACCCCCATACTGTTAGGATCTAACAAGATGGGATGATTTCATTCATTAAGTGGAACATGTCCTACAATACAAGCATTCTTCCCTATTTATAGAGGGAAAGCTTTAGTTAGAGAATTCTAGAGAATTCTTCTCTAGATTCAATGGTACAAATATCCTAGGGATTAGCAAAAGTGAAAAATATCCTAGAGATTGTTCTAGAGAAGAGTTCTCTAGATTTACAAAAATATCTTATCTAGAATATTTCTAGATACATATTCAAAAGGCTAACTTATCTAGAATGTTATCTAGAATACATAATATCTAAGATTTCTTAAGATTATTCTAGAAATTTTTTAAGTAGGATTTTTAACTTTTTCTGTAATAAGATTTTTAGGGGTATTGTATCATTAACCTGCTCATGCGAGATTACTCGGTAGTTGTGTTGTTGTAATTACTAGTTGTACCCGTCGTACCATGTACGACTACGATTCAGTATTTTATAGACATTATAAATAGGATATTAATAAATAAAAATATAATATAAATTTTAATATAATTAATTTTATTACTCGTAGAATGTATAATTTTTTTTAATCAATATAAATGGTTTAATTTAATGTTGAGAATGAGCATATATTATTAAGATAAAATAATTACATTTCTCTTTTTCCTTGATGATATTTCATAAGTATGTAATAAAAAAAGATAAAATATGAATAAAAAACTTATATATTCAAATATGGAAGAGATACGAACTTAAAAAATAATAGTTAACTTAATAAATAAGATGTGATAAAATATGAAAGATAAAGATAATTTAATTATATAAAATATTTAAAATTTAATTAATTTAATTTAAGATGGGACCAAAATCACCAAACCAATAAAGTAAAAATTAGATAAGATTAAATATTATATTATTCATATTTTATTACTTTCCATGTACGTAAATTTAGAGATTATCTAATATTTCAATATATTTATTAAATATTTTATTATCTATTTTTATTAATTTTTAAACATTATAAAAATTTATTATTATAAAAAAATCAATATATCTATAAATAAATTCGTCAAAAGATATATGCTAAAAGATTTATATTTATTTTAAAATATTTTAAGGATTTTATCTTTAATTTTAAATACTTGTATAAGGAATCTTTCAAAAGATATTCTTATACTAAATAGATATTTTTTGATTTTAAAGATAAATTTAGATAGTATAAAAAGAATTTAATAGAAAAAAGTTATAATATGTGGTGGGCCAGAATCGTTCTGGTGGCTCGAAAGGGAATAGCTTCAATATATAGTTATAGATGTTTTAGGATCAATGTGAAAAGTTACCTGCTTTCTATTTCTAGATTCTTTTTAGGTTTTATTATATGGAAAGTAAAATTTTATTGTGTATGTGGCTTCCTAGCTGAAATACACTACCTCCTATTCATGATGCTTGATTATTTGATCCAAACTTTTGTGTGGTTTAATGATATTACTTGTGTTTTAGGATCAACGTGAAAAGTTACTTGCTTTCTATTTTTAATCTGTTGTTAGGTTTTGTAATGAAGAAAGTTGACTGTGAGTTATATGGAAAGTAAAATTTTAATGCGTATTTGGCTGCATAAAATACACTACCTTGTATTTGTGAAGATTGATACTATATGTATTTTTTTTTTCTGAACACGGTAGAAGAAATTATTAGACCGTCTTGTATAGACCCAATTATTTACTTACATAAATAGCCTAAATGTTTCACTTCATAATCAAAGGATGATGCTGAGTGAGGCCTACATCCTCCTGTTCAAAGTTGTTATTCTATCCTTTCTATGTCTTTATTGTGTAAATTGACTTGTTTCAGATGTGGAGGATGGGCATACTCTTCATCTGGTGGTTCGAGAACCACCTTCATCGTCAATGGAGAACTTACACAATGATCCAGGTTTGGTTTACAAAATTAGTTGAAGCTTGAGTGTTACATTTAGTTGCATTTGTTCGATATATGCTATGGTTTATTTTCTTATCTATGTTCTCTTTTGAGGTGATGGGCCCCAGCCCTGCTTGGGATCAATCTTCTGGTTGAACTGTCTTGTTTTTTTTTTATAAGCATGCCTTTTGAAGTGGCTATGTATATTCATTAACTTGTTCTGATTTGCATTTTTCTGATGAATGTAGCTTTTGCCATGCCAAGTGGTGGACGGGGTGAATATTATCAAATTGCTCCCGGTGTTGTGGTAGAGTCATTCAACATGCATGGACAGGGAGAGAGAAGTCTTCCAGATATTGGTCGGGTAGGCGATGCATACAAACATTGATATGAATATTGTTTTCTCTTGTTTCTAGAAGCCATGAAGTTTGATTGCCAGGCTTCTGTTTCTTGTTGCACAGATAGTCTCGGCTGTTCTTGGTTCTATAGGAATCACTGGCCCCGGAAATGTTGGTGAAGGGATTGGTTTGAGGGTATGATATCAGAGTTATTATCTTTTGAATTTGAGCCTAATGACCTTTTGCTTTCCCTTTTTTGGTATCCTTTTTTGTTCTCATTCATTCTGCATTTGCATTTGCTATTTTGAAATCTGAAGTGCATTTTCTTCTCTTTTAATAAAGGAACATGGGCTTGAGAGCCTGGGAAGGATGCCTGTTAGAGTTGATACAACAGATACAAATCAGCCACAGCCAGAACGGCCCAGCACAAGGAATCAAAGTGATCGGTTGACGCCGCGTAATGCCTTTGGAGTGGCTACATCCTTCTCTTATGGAGCAGGGCAGGCCCCAGTAAGTCAACCTATATCCTGGATCTCATATAGAAGAATGACGTTAAGCCACAAAGTCAATTGAAGTCCTGCATTTTTGTTCCTGACTAAAATATGCTTTTGCTGTGACAGATGATCCCTGATGCTGTTTCAACTTTGTCAGAGTATCTCAGCAACATGCAACGTGAATTTGGTGATATTGGTTGGTGTTTCATGTTTTTGTTGTGTCCCTATAATTATGTTTTGCTTGCTGTTCTCTATGTAGCAATTTTTTTTGGGATATTTTCCAGGAGAACTTGATGGTTGGCCTGCTGCTGGCATGATCCCTGAGCAATCCGAAGCTGATTCTGCGCCTGTACCTTTAGTAAATTCACAAGGCCTTCCGACTCCTGCTTCTTTGGCTGAATTATTGTTCTCCACAAGACAACTGTTTGATCAACTAACTGGAGAACATTTATATGTATGTGTCCCATTAAGTTACATGTATATGTTGAGTAGCTTATACTATGTGGATATACCCTTACATTATATAATAATAATAATCATATATTGGGCTGTGTAATGTAATAAATGGTTGTGGTACATTTGGCTCTCGGTGTATCAACGGGCTATGATGTCATTTGTCCTGAAGCTGTTTTCCATTTACTCACGCCTATCCTCTAATGGCAGCAACTAGCAAGACAAGTTCTGATTCAGGCAAGGATCACTGATCCAGATGCAAGAATGAGTGCACAGTCTAATGCCTGGAGAATGGGGGTTCTTTTGCAAAATATGGGAGCCTATCTTCTTGAATTGGGTCGGACCATCATGACACTCAGACTTGGCAGATCACCTGTCTGTGAATTTCTACTGCTTAGATCCTTTGTCTCTGTTTTATTTTTTTTTATTACTTTCTAATGTTGCAGAGTGCTAAAAAAATTTCTCATGCAGTTTGATGCAGCGTTAAATGCTGGACCTGCCGTCTTCATATCATCATCAGGGCCCAATCCTCTTATGGTTCAGGTATTCATCGATAGTAGGAGTTGTAGAAAATTGGTACTCTGGTATTTGGGCCATTAAATGCTGCCTTGCTTCTTACCAATTACCAAATCAGCTGAACATGGTATCAGATTAGAGTAGCCAGATGCTGAGAATATTTTTGTACTAATTAATATTGTGTTCCAGCCACTTCCTTTTCAACCAGGAGCAAGTTTTGGTGCCACTCCAACAGGTACTTCACCAGCTGGGCCTAGCCTGTCTCCTGGATTTGGTTCTGGGTTGCTTCCAAGACGTATTGATATTCATATAAGAAGAGGTGCTCTAAAATTTTGTTCGTGAGAACTCTAATACTTAGTATTGTTGGCTATCGTATAACTGAAATTGCTGATCACTTTCCCCTTCATAATTGTCTTTAGCCCGTCAACCAGAAACTGATGGTACTCAGCAACCCTTGGGTCAACAGGATCCTTCAGCTAGAGTAAACAATGAAACTGCTACCAATGAACCAACTTCAACAACCTCTAATAACTCTTCCCTTCCCAGTGGGTCATCCGTTCGAGTGTCACCCCTTCAGAGTATGGTTGCAGCGATTCCAGCTGTACCTGATCTAAATCGTGTACCGTCTGATTTATCTAGTAATCCTTCTGGGGTATATTTTCCATTATTTGGAAGATTCCAAAATACGACTTCTTGGAATATGAGCAGCAGAACAGACTCTCAATTCCCATCAGAGCAGAATGTAAATCCTCAAGCAGAAGCAGTTCAACAGCAAAACTTCGAGATTCCTCCTAGAAACGGCAAGTGAATTATAACATTCAGTTGAAACTTTTTTTCCCCCACTAACTATATTTATGCCCTCTATGTTGTTTTAATCCTGTGCCAGGACAAGATGACCGACCCATATCACGCACCATTGACATCAGCATCTATCGGAGTGGAGGAGCTCAGAGTGACCCGATTCCCGATGGTCAGGCCCCACCTGATAGTGTTTTACAGTTCTTGAGGGGTCTGTTTCCTGGTGGTGAGATCCATGTGGAGACTTCACCGGGGGCTGCAACAATGTCTTACCCAAACCGAGAAAACACAACAGCTAGGGTGCCTGAAACAGAAACAGAATCAAGGCCGACTGAAGATGGGATCTTCTTGTCTGGATTGCTTCAACAGATTATGCCTTTTATTTCTCAGCTTTCCCAAAATGAATCAGGACCTTCTTCAACTCCCGTAAGCATTAGCTCTTCTCTACTTGTACAAGCTGAAATTTCCTGTTACATGTATATAGGTATGAAACTAGTATTTATTCCCGTACCTTGTATGAGATTTGATTAAACAAAATATTAATAGTAGTTTTTTTCAAATACATGAATTATCTAGGAACAAATAATCATGATCTTAAGATGTAAATTAATTTTTAATTTGTATACTAAGATAAAATTAAAGGTTTTTTAGAATCTAGAACTCTTTTTTTATTAGTAATATCCCAATTTAATAATAAATCAAGTTATCTTAAATAAATTATTTTAAATTTTTTTAAAGTTTTTCTAGAATTTAGAACTTTTATTATTATTAATATTCAAATTGAATAATACTTAAAAACTAAATTAAATCAATTTATCTTAAATAAATTATGTGAATCGGTTTTTTTCTTTTGTTTAACAAATCAATAAATAAATATAAATAATTTATTTTTTAAGATATAAACAAAATATATATACATTGGTCTACAATTAGATTTCAACCAATAAAAAATAGCCCACTTATATAAGATATTACAAAGATGGATGATGTGGTTCAATGTGTGGTTGACATGTGTCATTTTATATAGGATATTTTTAATAAACTATGCTTATTTTATCTACAAAAAATTATTATTTCCAAAAATAGTAATTATAAATTAATATAGGCGAGACAATTTTTAAAAAACTATAATCTTTAAAATAGTATCTTATCTAAAAATAATAAATAAAAATTAATATATGCAAAGATATTTAAAAAGCTAATATATTGATTGTTTTATTTAGCATATAAATATAAACAATTAAAAATAATCAATTAAGATATCTTAGTTAAAAACGATTCTATCTAAAAATAAAATAAATATTATTGAATTTGTATGATAGCATAAAAATATATCCTAATAATTTTCCTATCTATTATATCCAAAAATAAAAGATTTTTTAATAACAGGATTTTTTATCCTATATTCTAAAAACATGGATATGATAAAAGGTATATAGGTATGGAATATATGACATATATAACTTGTCTTTGATGTTACTTGTAGGTAGAGGATTCTGAAGCTGGCAACACCTTGCAGCAGACTGATTCTAAACTAGATGAACCTGATGCCAAGCGTCAGAAGGTGATAAAGCTTCTCTTTTTCTATCTGCTAAAAATGCTCCTTGTTTCTTAATGGTTTGGTTGAACGTGCCTGCTAAGATTTTCTGAGAAACATAATTGAATGTGGCTTTTCAAAGTTGTTTGTCATAGTTGCTTTAGAAGTTGAATCTGGCCATATTATTATTCTATCTCTCTGCTGAGAAGCTGTTTTGGCATTCTAGCAGTTAAACTAAGCTATTCAAGAAAGAAGAAAATTCCCCTCAAGGTGCTATCCTACTGACAACAACCATACTCTTGGTTTGCAATTGCATCAGAGCACTAGTTGGATTGAATCATTCATCAGAAAACGAAAATATAAAGAAGAAAAGTTAAAATTTATGTGAAATCTGAAAGATGCTTATGAATTTCTTATCCTCTTCTAATTTGATTAGTTATATTTGTGTATTTCATGGGTGCAGATGGAGTAGTTTGGTTTCTATGCCACCCATAAAAAATGCAACAGGAAGAAATCAAAGCGTTCACTGAAGTAACGAAACTACCAAACTGGTCAGAAAGTGACGAACTACCAAACTGGTCAGAAAGTGACGAACTACCAAATTGTTTAAAGGAACATCAAACATGAAGCCTTTGCAAGGAGTGGTAAGCGTAAGTTGAACAAGGTTCTCTATATAGGCAACGCTTGTGTTATGTGCTTTTGTCTATTTTCTTGTATTTACAAGGCAGATTGAGCCTCAGACCTTATCTGTACTTTTGGAGGTATCTAATTTGTATGCTTAGTGGTGTTAGGGTTACTATGGTGCCTTGCTGGACAGAACTTCCTATAACTTGTTCCGGTTATCTATAGTGCTTTTTTTTTCCGTTAGGAGGTTTATCTATTTAGTTTCGTAGTTCTTGTTGGTACTATAGGGGTAATTATGTGCTTCGAGGCATGAAAGATTTTTTTTTTTTAAAGTGATATTTATCCCTTTTGGTTTGTTGTTTAGGGTTGCAGACAAATCACCTTTGAGGGTACAAGTCCTTATAAGTCCTTACAAAGATTAGACAACAATTTGATTTCTGCATACTCTCTGTGAAAAAACACATCTCTATTTATATAGAGAATTCCCTCGAATTATGTGATAAGTGCAGGTTTTTTTTGATTAGGTAAGGATTTGGATGCACTCTTTACGGAGGGCGTCCTAGAGTATCCTTTCAAATGAGAACTTAAGTTATGAGTGAGTCTTTATAGACTTGATAGAGAGACTGTGACCCAATTTAGCGATTTTATCGGCTACAACATTACTCTAGGAATATATTTAACGATAATATCTTGAGCTCCATGAAGGATAGCCAAGATATCCAAGATAATTAGTTCTATTTTTCAAGGAAAATTGTTTTTACCATTAACAACATTTATGACTTTTGATTATCACCTTCAATTTCCACCTTGTCTAAGTTCATTTTTCTCGCCTCTCTAATTGCATCTTTAAGTGCCAGTGCTTTAGCTTGGACAACATGGAGAAGATCTTGGCTGGTGGCTTTCAATGTTGAGATTCGACCAAAGTATCGCACCATCATATTAATTACTTGTCCTCTTTGGTCCCTTATAACGATTCCACTTGATGCCTACTCGTTTGAAAGTCTGGAAGCATCAAAATTCCTTGGTCTTTTCCATCTTTTAGGTGATTGTATTTTCTGTTTCCTTACCTGATACTGTGGAGACCCCGATCCTCTACTCATCTTATATCCATTGTTTCGACTTCTCTCGATTGGTCAGTTGTGTACGGATATAATTTGCTAAGTCAGGAATGTCATCACACTGATCTTGCTGGAAGATTAATTTGTTTGTTTGGTGTTAGGTACACCACCAAACTACTACAGCTTTGGAGAAATCCTTCTTTCCAAGGATTTGGTACATTTCATTTAATATTTGCCTTGGTGTCTTGTCATTGGCATTGTAACTCCTAATTGCATTCGCTATTTGTGTGTTTATTTTGTTAGTTATGTACACCATATAAGGGCATTTAGCTAATAAGTGTGTTGTATCTTCTATGGTACAATCGCATAAGACACACCCACCCGGTGTTACAACTTGTTTATCTCTTAGTCTTGATTTCGTAGGGAGCCCGTTATTATCAATTTTTCAAAGAAAAATTTTCACTTTTGGATGTATATCAAGTTTCCAAATCCAATGGTTCACATACAAGGCCTGTAAAATTTTCACTTTTGGATGTATATCAAGTTTCCAAATCCAATAGTTCACATACAAGGCCTATTTTCTATTTTCGTAATCAATTCTACCATTGAGGAAGTGGGGAACCACCCGTTTTTACTAGGCGCCCAGTAGAGCGTATCCTGGATATTATTGTCCGGTAATAGGGTTGCTTGGATTTGTGCAATTATGTTATTAGGCAGGACCTATTTAATTCCTCAATTTTTCATTTATGGTCAACCGAGATCCAATCAGCAACCTTAGATGATTCGTTAATGTTGTTTGGATTTGTTGCATGGTGGTATAAAGACCCCCTAAGTTCCCGTTGTCTTTCTAGAAATTTACCGTTTTCCCATCACCTACCTGTCATATAAGACCTTTATAGAACTCCTCTCTTTCATAAGTTTTTCCCATTGCCGAGATGTGTTTGACTTTAGTTTGTATGAAAATGGGTTATCATTCTTAAAATATTTTTGGTTAATTATACGTACACATATTTTTTGGTTCAGTTAGGATTTTCCAGAGTAGTTTCTTTTGTAGCGCCTTGTTCATGTGTTTCGTTTTTCGAATTCCTAGTCCCCCACATGTCTTCGGTTTACATATTTTATCCAATCCCACTAGTGGTTTATGATTCCAGTCTTTGTTCCAAAAGATTCCTCTGTTAATTCTGTCCATTTCAGCGTGAACGCTGCTTGTTAACATAAAACTTTGCATAACAAATTTATGTTTTGTAGCTAGGTTAGATCGAATCAGAGTTGTACGACCTTTCTGAGATAGAGAGTTCGCTTTCCATTTAGTTAGTTGTTTATGAGCATTTCTAATTGATTCTTTGAAAGTATCTTTATTAACTTTGCCATTTATGATTGGGCATCCCAAGTATTTTTCAATATCCGTCATTGTTGTGATTCCTAGAACTTGTTGCACTTGGTTTTTTTGAATGTTCGTCATGTTTTTAGAGGCTTGAAACGTAGATTTATTGTAATTAACTTTTTGTTCCGAGATTCTACAAAAGGTATCAGTAATATTTTTACTTTCAGGCACGACCCCTAAGAGCCTTTGGCATAGATGACAATATTATAACACTCCTATTTTGCAACGATAGGTGTTACCGCCAGTGACATCAGATTTTACCATCCAAAGTCACCCAATGCTTTATATGGTATTAAGTTAAATAAAAACATGCGGAATTATAAAGTTATTACAATTAAAAGAGTTGCTCATATATAATAATTTTAGAAGTATTAATTACATACCATGATTTGGTTTAACAAAACATAAAACCTTAAGTGTTGTTAGGCAGCGGAAATTAACATAACATTGTTTTTGCATAAGCGTAGAGTGACCCGAAAGTGAGCAAAATACCGTACTTGACTTAAAACCGACCTTTCTTTCATTCACTTGATTGATCTTCGTCCTTTATGCCTTTGGTGTAGGTTTCTTGGATTCTGGCATTTGGCGCGAAGGGCGCCAGGCAGAAATGCGGAAAAACAGAATTAGTCTAAAGAGACTAAGCAAGCGAGAACGGACGGTTGTTAGTTTTAGTTAGTGTTGTTAGTTGAAGGATAGATTCGGCTCTTGTAGACCCCGAAGGGTAATCAAGACGATTGAGTTGACCCCGAAGATTAATCTCGTGAGTAGACCCGAAGGTAATCTCGTTGGGTGTAAACCACAAGGGTAATCACCGCCGAATAGAGTTAGTTTATGTTAAAACACAAGTTAAAACTTTGAAATCATAAACGAACATGACTTGACTAGATAAGGCAACGAGTCACGGGATGAGATCCCGCTTTCCTTCAACGTTTATTGCCCCTATTAATATGCCAAGGGTATAACCACAATAACGTTGTGAAATAAAACGTTGCTATACAATGATCATTTGACAAGCATGTATCATCATTGCATATATACGCACCTCGTTCTTCAATAAGTGTCTTGTAATTGATATGGAACACTCAAACAACAATGCTCGTGATTTAATTAAAACTCACGAATCCTCTCAAGTGAACAACTTGTCGAACTCCAACAAGAGAGGTGTCCTCTCCCTTTTATAGATAAAGAGAAGAGGTGGTTATGGAAAGAGAAAATGGAAGTTATTTTATTGAGAAAAACAAGGAGGATTAATAGGGAGTTTTTTATAACTAAATTGGTAACTTCCCTCAACAAACTTTTGAATTTCAAATCCATCCTTATCCAAAACTCAAGGCAAAATCCCAAAAATGGCTCATGAGACGCGCGACCCAAATCCATGGAGAGATAGCTTGTAGCACCCACACTCTCGAGACATGAAATGCGTATCTCGTCTAAACGAATCTTGGCGATGCTTTCGCGAAGCCAAAAGGTCAACGCCCTAGCTCAAACCAAGCTAAAACCAAAAAACAGCTCATAACTTGAGCTACCTTAAAGCCGATGTTCCAAGCATTGGTTAGCTCTCAAAATTTGCCACATAGTCCTTGAGCTTTATTTCTCAATCTAGGAATCACAACATAGCCAATCAATTACATGAATATGGCCAAACACGCAAGTCAAACAAAATCAGCGCTGTAGGCGCGCCCCAGTTTTGCCGCGGCTGTTGCAAGCGTGCATCGCTGCAGCAACGCGCCAACGCCGGTGCCTAGGCACATGGTG
The DNA here is from genome assembly GCA_964016875.1 of Fallopia convolvulus. Lineage (NCBI taxonomy): Eukaryota > Viridiplantae > Streptophyta > Magnoliopsida > Caryophyllales > Polygonaceae > Fallopia > Fallopia convolvulus. Next base: position 39,529,774 of record OZ024720.1, read on the forward strand.
CGCGCCCGCTGGAGCGTCCCAGCACTCCATGCCGACGCTTGGTGTTCGGCGCACTCGAGGTTCAAGTCCCCTCGTGCCATGGCCAACCCTAGGCCGAGAACCTCAAAACCAGTTCTAACGATCAAGGCGCGCCTCTAGCGCCCTTTCATAGAAGCCAACACCAATCCACGCATGATTCCTACAACTCTTTCAACCCTTGGAAATACTATTGGGCCGATCACTAGGCCGTGCCTCCCGCACACCCCAAGCCTAAGCGATAACCTTAGTAATTCCCACACTTATTCATTCATGACTCACACCAAATGGATTGACGACTTTCACAAAACATTGTTGATTTTTAGGGTATGCGTGCAAACATAAAAGCATATTAGCATTGTTATGTTGAAGTGAAAGTCGAATCTTGTAGATCCAAAGCATAATCAAGGTGGTTTGAGTAGACCCCGAAGGGTAGTCTCATGAGTAGACCCCGAATGGTAGTCTCGTTTGGGTGTAGACCATAAAGGTAATCACCACCGACCCACTTTGACATCTTGGTGTGTCATTAAGTTAAACCCGGACATAGGCTACGAGTTATGGGATGAGATCCCGCTTTCCTTCAACGACTATTGCCCCTATTCCATGCCAAGGGTTCGTGCAATATCGTTGTGAGATAAAACGTACCATAACAAAACAATAGACTTGTTGGCAAGACAAGCCTATTAGAATAAACATACCTTATTCGAGTCCCATGATTCCGCTTCGCTCTTGACTTGAACGAAGTCTTCTTCTTCCCATGACGTGCGTGGTTCCTCCTTTACTTGGATGAACTCTACTTGCACCACCACTTGAGGTTTCTTCTCCACTTGCACTTGTGAAGATCTATCCATGATATCACTCTTGTGTTTGATTTACTTTGAGAAAAACTCACACAAACAAACCCTAGTCAAAACTGACTACAAGAGTTGTTGTTCCTCTCTAATCTTGCCGAATTTGTGTGGACTAAGAGACTGATTTTCTCATGTGTTTCATGCCCTCAAATGGAAAACATTTACCCTATGAATAGGCGTCTCATATCTGTCAACAAACTGCCTCAATGGCGGTTACAATTCGGTTACAAGAAAGAATGGATGAGAGTGATTTTAGGAGAAGTTAGTTGCAACTTCCTCCTTCTCTCTCCTTGTCATATGGGCGTCCAAATGCAGCCCACCTTGGACTCCAAATGGCATTTAAATCCAGCATAGAATGGCCCAAGAGAAATCCCAACAATCCAATCCAAAAGGCCCAAGAGTTCGGCCCAACACGCATGGCACAAGGCCCATGCCATGCAACAAGAACGTGGCCCAACAACCCATAGGCGCGCCCCATGGGCTGGCCCACCAAGGCCCACACCTAGCTAGGTCACTTACCTAGTGTCACTGGCCCTTAGCTAGTTGAGCTAGCATCCGGCTAGTTGAGCTGGCTTGAGCTGCGTTTGAGCTCGTTGAGCTAACTTTCTGACTTGTTGAGCTAACTTGAGCTTCCATGAGCTAAGCCCTAGCTACATGAGCTTCTTATAAAGCTTATACAACGAGTCTAGAGCTTGTTCAAGCTCATAGAGCTAACTCTAAGCTAGTATGAAGCATCAATACTTCTTTCTAGCATACATAGCTATGTGCCAAGCTAAACTCAAGCTTTGGTTCTTGCTTAATGCATTTACCACGCTTAGAGAAGCTTCCTAATTTACATTAGAACATGCACAAAGCTATAAGATTCAAATGTTGTAATAACTATGGTTTTTAAGGATATTTTTGAAATTTTCTCGGATATCCTTTTAACCTCTTTGTCCGTTTTAACGCTTAATCCAATATTTTTGTTGGAATTTAAATCCTATAAATTTTTTTTTGTGATATGCTACAATCATATAGAAATGATTTTATGGATCGGTGTGAATTCTAGGATTTTTCAATGGAAAAAGAATATTTATTGGATAAACCGTCTTTTTAATTATGTAATGTAAGGGTTTTAAAATACGAAACGAAAGCCTTAAAAAATTGAAGGTCATGGAAAATTGATTTTATTGGTCTACATAATTTACGAGACGTTTTTCGTTTAGTAAGTTTTTCCATCCGAGGTACATAATTTTATAGCTTTAACGCGAGTCCCGTTTCGAGATGAAAAATCCCGTTATGCGACGTTCTCTTACTGAAAGGGGAAGGCAAAGTGATAAAAACGGATGCACTTCTTTTTCCTTGTTGATCCGATCCAACTAGAACTAAAAAAGAAGGAAAGGGAACCAGCGAGAATCAGGGCGGAACGGACTGGGGAAAGAATTCTACATTGCTGGCTTATCTCGACCTTGTCGAAGTCCACATGTTCTTTCCCAAAGCTGAATGGGTTGAAGAACCAAAGAGAGAATTAGGAAGAATGCCAGACTCGGGAAGAAAGAATGGAATTCGTCACCGCCGGCTATCTTCTCTGCCTCGCTACTTGTCGTCGTCGGCGACCCCCTCGCCTTGGGCCACCAACCCCAGAGCTGTTGAAGGCGGGTTGGGCCACCAACCAGTTGTGGTAGCGAAACATCCATGGCATCGAGCAGCTCGCTCGAGGCCTCCCGCACCTGATTGGTGCGTGCGCATGTCGTTTCAGACCACCGTCGGGCCACCACTCAGCCACCTCGACACCCCATGTAGTTACTCGCCATCCAAGCTCGCCCCGCTAGCCTCCGGTCGAGCCTTTAACGAGCCGAACGAGCCATAGGCTAAAGTGAAGTTAATTACGATCGAAATTAATTAGCGAGTTGGTTGCGGAGCCACCATAAGGGCCTTTCGCTTCCGCTACTGTAACACCCCCTTCCTACCCTGGAGGTATTACCGCCAGTAACCCCGATTAAGACTAAACCGAAGCTACCCAAGGCTTTAAACTGACTGAACAAACTAGAAACAAGGTAAATGAAACCATTTGAAAACCTAACAAACTTAAGTTGAATATTACAGCGGAAAAACAAGTAAAAGGTCTTATACAAACCTTAACTTAAAAGAATAAATAAATAGAACAACCTTTTATTTAAACAAAATCTTCATCAAGTCTTCCTTGAGTTCTTATTTTTGAAACTCAACTTCTCTTTGAAGTAGTTCAATCATGATCTTCACTCAAGTATAGCCATTGAAAACCTTTCTTCAACTTCTGGAGCTTCAAACCTCTGAATCCACCTCTTGAATCAACTTCCAAGAAGAACCTGATGTGTCGTAAACCAACGGTGGACACTAGCCGACCATATAAAAAAAAAGAAGATGGACGGGTTAGTCTAATGATAGACTAGAAAGCGGAGAATTTAACTTGGTTCTTATGGTTGTAACTAAACATATTGGCATCCAAATCCGATTAGACTCGGATTATGATCCAACAGTTAGCAGTCTTATAGAGAATAAGAAGGGGACTCGCATAATCAAGAGAGAGAACACCACCGCTTGTGGTTTCTTTTAAGAAGCATAAACAATGGTTGGGAACTCATATTAATCACATAACATTTTTAAAAGCCTCCATCGACTATTCAGATTAACTTAATCAAAGATTGATTAAGAATCATTCATAACCGGAAGCAAGAATGGTCTTCCGACTAGACGAACCATTCAGGTATATTAATGTGCCTAACACACTTATCTTATATTACTTTCAAAACTTTTCACAACCAAGTTGGTGGCTTTTAATCGGCTCGAACTACTGCCGAAATATTCTGGTATTGTAGAGATCATCGGAGTATTTCATCCATGGTCATCTACCCTGTACCAAGATCACAGGACTTAAGCTATCCTTGATCTTTCATTTTCATATGGTGAGGTAGAGAACAAAGAGGCCTATTACCCTGTCATCTACACTACACCGTGCCAAACTTGCACTTAGCTAGAGTGCGCATCACCCCTCTCACACGAAGAGCAGGGGAAGAGTCATGACCCACCATTAGGATTAGGCCCCTCCTAATGTAATATTGTTTTAAAGAGAGGATATGGAACCACGTTCCCCTCCCTGAAACTACCTTAATTCAATAACAATGTCTTAGCGTGAGACAACATCCAAGGTCACCCATAACAGACCTAAATCTAGTTCTATCGCAAAATTGAATAAACAACATGGTCATTATTTCTAAAAAATATAACAACCTATCATATTTTATTAAGCACACAAGTTGTTCCCAACAAAAATATTAAATGGGATTCAATTCCTCATTTAATAACCATAATGCAAGAGAGAACCGTCCACTTGCCTTAGAAGGCGTGCTCAACGTCCTTAGTAATTCCAACAGTAATCTTTGTCATCCTTCTGACAAATATAACAAAAGGATTTCTCAGCAACAAGCTCACAGAAACACCTCTTAGTTGTATTCTCAACTCCTACAACTTCCTAATCGATAAACGATTTAATTTCCGAATATCGATATATAATAAATCCTTAGTTATCATGCTTCAAGGAGCCATCTTGGCGGAATTATAAATAATTATCCGCTTCACTTTTGAAATAATTTTCTAAATAAAAATTGTTCATTAGCAAAAGTTCTTAAAGGTGACAAAATCTCGGATCAAACGGATTAACAACGAATCCCAAGTAATTATCCGAAGTCCTTTACCTGCCAATCGGTATCAAAACTTATATTCGCTATAACTGAAGATCCCGACGTCCGTTTCTCGAGCGGTTTGAACCTGTGAGACCGTATTAACGTCAAGATTATAAAAACCATAAATTTAATTAGAAAAGCGGAACCGGAAGGCCCTTACGATGGCTCCGTAATCAACCCGCTAATTTATTTCGATTGTATATACCTTCACTCAAGCCCATGACTCGTTTGGCTCGATAGTGGCTCGATTCCCGAGCCCAAGGGTGGTCGAGTATTGCCCGGTGGCAGCCTTTGCTGGGGTTGGTGGTCGGAGGAGCTGAGGAACGCCGACGACGTCGCTTGGCGAGGCTAGAAAGTGACCGACGTGATGGACTTCACTTCTATCTCCCCGTCCATCGTCGTCCCGCCATAATTCTCTCGCTGGTTTGATTCCAGCAGTACACGCAAAAGGAGGAAGAAGATGAGAGGTGGAAGGTGGAGGGAAAGAAGATGGAGAGGTGGCCGGCGGTGAAGGTCGAATTGCCCGCCGAGTCCGTCGTTCTCGTTCTAATCCTCTCTCGCCCTCACTTTCTCTATTCCTATCCAATTTGCACAAAAGACAAGATGATTTGCCTCCCCATTAAGTAAAGAGATGAGGTGGTTTAAAAAATCCAAAATCGTCTAGGAACGGGACTCGCGTTAAAGCTGTAAAATTATGTACCTCAGATGGAAAAACTTACTAAATACAAAACGTCCCGTAAATTATGTAGACCAATAAAATCAATTTTTCATGATTTTATCTTGCTACCTTCAATTTTTAAGGCTTCCGTTTCGTATTTTAAATCCTTTACAATACATAATTTGAAAGACGGCTTATCCAATAAATATTCTTTTTCCACTGAAAAATCCTAGAATTCACACCGATCCATAAAATCATTTCTTTATGATTTTAGGATATCACCAAAAATTTTCTAGGACTTAAATTCCAATAAAAATATTGGATTAAGCGTTAAAACGAACAAAGAGGTTAAAAGGAAATTCGAGAAAAATTCAAAAATATCCTTAAAAACACGGTTATTACAGCTACACTACTTGTTTTTGATGTTTTTGAGATCTTGACGTTGATACGGTCTCAGAGGTTCAAACCGCTCGGGAAACGGACGTTCGGATCTTCAGTTATAGCGAATACAGGTTGTAACATCGATTGGCATGTTAAGGACTTCGAACTTTTACTCAAGACTCGTTGTTAATCAGTATGACCCGAGATTTGGTCACCTTGAAGAACCGTTACTAATGAACAATTTCTGTTTAGAAAATTGTTACAAAATTGAAACGGTTAATTACTTATAAATTCGCCAAGATGGCTCCTTAAAGCCTGATAGCTAATGATTATTTATAAATCGATATACGGAAATCAAGTCGTTTATCGATTAGGAAATTATAGAATTTGAGTATACAGCTAATAAGCGTTTTCGTGAGCTCGTTGTTGAGAAATCCTTTTGTTATATTAGGCAGAAGGGTGATAACGATTACTGTTGGAATCACTAAGAGCGTTGAGCACGTGTTCTATGGCAGGTGGACGATTCTCTCTTGCGTTATTGTTATTAATGAGGAATTGAATTCCATTTGATCTTCATGTTGGAAATAATTTGTGTGTTGAATAAAGTTTGATAGGTTGTTATTTTGTTAGAAATAACGACCATGTCGTTATTTCATTTTTTGCGATAGAACTGAATTTAGGACCGTTTTGTGGCCTTGTGTGTTTAGCTGTCTCATGCTGAGACATGGTTGTGAAATAAGATAGTTACAGATGGGAGTTTAGACTCCAAAACATCTCATTCGTGGTCCTATGTTGAAACACTATTGTAAAATAGGTAGTCCAGGGGTAGGAGCCGATTCTCCAATGACCTCTTTTTAATAAGTCTGTATTGAGGGCGTAGCTAGCTAGCAGATCCCAATATTGGAGTCATGACTCATGTCTTGCTCCACGTTGGAGGAGGACAATGCTGCACTATAGCTAAGTGCAAAAAGGAACTGATGTGGGTCAAGTGGTCACGGATGAAATAGGCCCTCTCACCCTGAGGACATCAGTTACAAGAAATTGATCGGCAGCAGTTTGGGTCGATTAGAAGTTATTAATGATTGTGAAATGTTAAAATCAGAAAGTGAAGAGAGTGCGATAGGTACGTTAATGTAACTGAATGGTTAGTTCTTTTGATAACCATTCTTGCTCCTGATTAAAAATGATTCTTAATCAAACTTTGATTAAGTTAAGCTGATTAGTCATTGAAGACGTTTATGAATGTTGTGTGGCTAGTATAAATTTCCATTAAAAATTTATGCTTCTTAAAGGAACCACAAGCTGTGGTGTTCTCCCTCTTGATTATGAAAGTCTCCTTCTTATTCTCTATAAGACTACTAATTGTTGGATCATAATCCGAGTCTAATCGGACATGCCAATATGTTTAGTTACAACCATAAGAACCAAGTTAGTTTCTCCACTTTCTTAGTCTTTCATTAGACTAACCTGGTCCATCTTCTTTTCTTTTATATGGTCGGCTGGTGTTCACCGTTGGTATACGACACATCAGGCACTTCTTGGAAGTTGATTCAAGAGGTAGATCCAAAGGTTTGAAGCTTCAGAAGTTGAAGAAAGGTTTCCAATAGCTATACTTGACTGAGGTTCTTGGTTAAGTGCTGCAAAGCAAAGTGGGAAAGAAGTTAAGAACTTACATAAAGTATTTTTAAAGACTTTGTTCAAATAGAAGGTTGTTCTATTTATTTATTCTTTTAAGTTAAGGTTTGTATAAGACATTTTACTTGTTTTTCCGTTGTACTATTTAACTTAATTTTGTTAGGTTTTAAATGGTTTCTTTTACCTTGTTCTAGTATGTTCTATCAGGTTAAAGCCTTGGGTAACTCTGGTTTAGTCCTAATCGGGGTTAGTGGAGGTAATACCTCCAAGGTAAGTAAGGGGGTATTACAGAAGTGGTATCAGAGCTAAAAGTTCCTAAGTCTTGCTTAAGACTTTCATCTTCTATATAGAATTACGGAGAACTCTATATAGGTGTTATCATAGAACCGTTATGGAAAATGGTTAAGTTGCAAGGGTAAACTCGAGAAGAGATAGAAAGAGAAAGAGGAATAAGTTGCTAATAACTTTTGAGAAAAAAAGTTTTGTGATGGATGTTTGAGACCATGAAAATGAGAGTGGATTCCGAGAAGGATCCATAATAAGAGCATGTGAAGATTTCCTTGGTTGAATTGGTACTAGATCAAGTTCTCAACAGATTCGCTTCTTTCTCTCAAGAGTCTAAAGTGCATGTACCCTTGTCGTTCTTTTCCAGTTGACAAGAAAACTTTTGTGAGTTTTGAAAACCCAATAGTATATTTCTTAAAGAATTCTTATTTAAAAAGATTTTACTTTAGCTCGTATAATGAAGGATTCTAAGCTGAGAATTCTTCTTGAAAAGGTCATGATTTAAAGATATGCGAAAGGAATTAGTAGTTCCCTTGTTTGAAATGCGTATGTTAATTCTTTGTTTGTAAAAAGGAAATTCCGAAGTCATGTTTCTTTGAGACTGAAGTTATATGATTATGAATTTTTTACAAAATATACCTTAGGTTAGGCTACCTTGGCCTAAAAATGGAGGTAAAGAAAAAACTAGAGAAACTAGACACGAAATGTTGAGCCATTTTCCAAAGTTAATGCAACGTTGTAAAGATGTTTGGTAACTAAGCAGTGGATGTTTGTGCTTTGTACAGAAGAAACAACATGTTATTTTTTTAAGGGGGTACTACAAACTTCTGTATAGGTTTGTAGTGGTTGTGTGTGTGTGTGTGCTTATGCTATCTTTCCTTATGATCCGAGTTCTCCTTGGTTTCGAGGAAGAAACCATTTTTAAGGGGGTACTAATGTAACAACTGTGGTTTTTAAGGATATTTTTGAATTTTTCTCGGATATCCTTTTAACCTCTTTGTTCGTTTTAACGCTTAATCTAATATTTTTGTTGAAATTTAAATCCTAGAAATTTTTTGGTGATATCCTAAAATCATACAAAAATGATTTTATGGATCGGTGTGAATTCTAGGATTTTTCAATGGAAAAAGAATATTTATTGGATAAGCCGTCTTTTTAATTATGTAATGTAAGGGTTTTAAAATACGAAACGGAAGCCTTAAAAAGTTGAAGGTAGCGTGATAAAATCATGGAAAATTGATTTTATTGGTCTACATAATTTACGAGACGTTTTTCGTTTAGTAAGTTTTTCCATCCGAGTTACATAATTATACAACTTTAACGCGAGTCCCGTTTCGAGACGAAAAATCCCGTTATGCCGACGTTCTTTTACTTAAAGGGGAAGGCAAAGTGATAAAAAACGGATGCACTTCTTTTTCCTTGTTGATCCGATCCAACTAGAACAAAAAAAGAAGGAAAGGGAACTAGCGAGAATCAGGGCGGAACGGACTGGGGAAAGAATTCTACACCGCTGGTTTATCTCCACCTCGTCGAAGTCCACAGGTTCTTCCCCAAAGATGAATGGGTTGAAGAACCAAAGAGAGAATTAGGAAGAACGCCAAACTCGGGAAGAAAGAATGGAATTCGTCACCGCCGGCTATCTTCTCTGCCTCGCTGCGTGTCGTCGTCGGCGACCCCCTCGCCTTGGGCCACCAACCTCAGAGCTGTTGAAGGCGGGTTGGGCCACCAACCAGTTGTGGCAGCGGAGCCATCCATGGCATCGAGCAGCTCGCCCGAGGCCTCCCGCGCCTGATTGGTGCGTGCGCATGTCGTTTCGGACCACCGTCGGGCCACCACTCAGCCACCTCGACACCCAGATAGTTACTCGCCATCCAAGCTCGCCCCGCTAGCCTACGGTCGAGCCATTAACGAGCCGAACGAGCCATATGGTCAAGTGAAGGTAATTACGATCAAAATTAATTAGCGGGTTGGTTGCGGAGCCACCGTAAGGGCCTTTCGGTTCCGCTACGCTACTTGTTTTTGATGTTTCTAAGATCTTGACGTTGATACGGTCTCACAGGTTCAAACCGCTCGGGAAACGGACGACCGGATCTTCAGTTATAGGGAATACAAGTTGTAACATCGATTGGCAGGTAAAGGACTTCAGACTTTTACTCACGACTCGTTGTTAATTAGTATGACCCGAGATTTGGTCACCTTTAAGAACCGTTACTAATGAACAAATTTTATTAGAAAAATTGTTTCAGAAGTTAAACGGTTAATTACTTATAAATTCGCCAAGTTGGCTCCTTAAAGCCTGATAGCTAAGGATTATTTATAAATCGATATACGGAAATCAAGTCGTTTATCGATTAGGAAATTATAGAATTTGAGTATACAACTAATAAACGTTTCCGTGAGCTCGTTGTTGAGAAATCCTTTTGTTATATTTGGCAGAAGGGTGATAAAGATTACTGTTGGAATCACTAAGACGTTGAGCACGTGTTCTAAGGCAAGTGGACAATTCTCTCTTGCGTTATTGTTATTAATGAAGAATTGAATTCCATTTGATCTTCATGTTGGAAATAATTTGTGTGTTGAATAAAGTTTAATAGGTTGTTATTTTGTTATAAATAACGATCATGTCGTTATTTCAGTTTTTGCGATAGAACTGAACTTATGACCGTTGTGTGGCCTTGTGTGTTTAGCTGTCTTATTCTGAGACATGGTTGTGAAGTAAGATAGTTAGAGATGGGAGTTTAGACTCCAAAACATCTCATTCGTGGTCCTATGCTGAAACAATGCTGTAAAATAGGTAGTCCAGGGGTAGGAGCCGAGTCTCCAATGACCTCTTTATAATAAGTCTGTATTGGGGGGAGTAGCTTGCTAGTGGATCCCAATATTGGAGTCATGACTCATGTCTCGCTCCACGTTGGAGGAGGACAATGCTGCACTTTAGCTAAGTGCAAAAAGGAACTGATGTGGATCAAGTGTTCACGGATGAAATAGCCCCTCTCACCCTGATGACATCAGTTACAAGAAATTGATCGGCAACAGTTTGGGTCGATTAGAAGTTATTAAAATGATTGTGAAATGTAAAAATCAGAAAGTGAAGAGAGTGCGATAGGTAAGTTAATGTAACTGAATACTTAGTTCTTTTGATAACCATTCTTGCTCCTGATTAAGAATGATTCTTAATCAAACTTTGATTAAGTTAAGCTGATTAGTCATTGAAGACGTTTATGAATGTTGTGTGGCTAGTATAAGTTTCCATTAATCGTTTATGCTTATTAAAGGAACCACAAGCTGTGGTGTTCTCCCTCTGGATTATGAAAGTCTCCTTCTTATTCTCTATAATACTGCTAACTATTGGATCATAATCCGAGTCTAATCGGATTTTGATGTCAATATGTTTAGTTACAACCATAAGAACCAAGTTAGTTTCTCCACTTGCTTAGTCTTTCATTAGACTAACCCGTCCATCTTCTTTTCTTTTATATGGTCGGCTGGTGTTCACCGTTGGTATACGATACATCAGACACTTTTTAGAAGTTGATTCTCTTGATCCAGAGGTTTGAAGCTTCAGAAGTTGAAGAAAGGTTTCCAATAGCTATACTTGAGTGAAGTGTTTGGTTAAGTGCTGCAAAGCGAGGTGGGAAAGAAGTTAAGAACTTACAAAAAGTCTTTTTAAAGACTTTGTTCAAATAGAAGGTTGTTCTATTTATTTATTGGGAAATTCCTTTTGGTACCCATAAGTTTTTGCCTTTTCCTTTTGGTGTCCAAGAAAAAAACTTATTCCTCTTGGTACCCTTGAGGTTTTGGCTTTTCCCGTTGATGCCCCTCTCCGGTTCAAATTAGCCAATTTCAAGCTTACCATTATGTTCATCACAAATTAGTAGGATTTGACTATTAAAACATTAAAATTTATAACCAAACTACATCAATTTGAATTTTTAAACAATTTTGTAAACAACCCCTTAAAATAGAGAATTGTTTAAAAATTTAAATTGATGTAGTTTGGTTATGAATTTAAGTGTTTTAAGAGTTGAATCCTACTAATTTAAGGGTGATGAACATAATGGTAAACTTGAAATTGGCTAATTTGAATCGGAGAGGGGCATTAACGGAAAAAGCTAAAACCTCAGGGGTACCAAGAGGAATAAGTTTTTTTCTTGGGCACTAAAAGGAAAAGGCAAAACCTCAGGGCACCAAAAGGAATTTCTCTTATTTATTCTTTTAAGTTAAGGTTTGTATAAGACCTTTTACTTGTTTTTCTGCTGTACTATTTAACTTAATTTTTTTAGGTTTTAAATAGTTTCTTTTACCTTGTTCTAGTATGTTCTATCAGGTTAAAGCCTTGGGTAACTCTGGTTTAGTCCTCCAGGGTAAGTAAGGGGGTGTTACAAATACAAAGCTCAAAACCTTACCATAGCTCCATAACTCGGACTCGACACCATGGGCCAATGCCCTAGGCGCGCCACAAGCTCACCGCATACTCCTTGGTGTGTTGCTAGCCTTACGTAGCCTTGGCCTTGCCCTCATGGCATCAAGGCACCCCCCAACCGCCTTCATATGAACCTGAAATTCTGCACAAGGCGCGTCGCTAGCTTCCGAGTCTCGAACCTCAAGTTCAAACTCCTAGCGCACCATGACCTAGGACCATGCCGACACACCATGCCGACTCCGAGCATCGCCTCCTCCAAAGCGCGCCCTTGCCAAGTGCCTTGGCACACGAGGTCTCAATGTTTGGCGTTGGTGTGCAGTTTCCTTTGGATCATTCCATACATGACAACTCTCTATAATCACATCATGAAAAGTCATACATGTCAGTTTCTTAATCAACATTATCAATATGACTTGCGAACTTCAACATGCTCTTAACGGAAATTTGATGACTTAACATAAATCACCAACATTCCTCCCCCATTTGAGCAATGTTATCAAAACTCAAAATTTTATAAACAAACTTTATGTATAGAAATAAATGTTCGTAGACTTGAATTTATAACTTGTAAAAATTACAATCATGCACTAAAGAATCATGGTGTTCTAAGAATTGAACCAATCAACTTGTCTAAGTGCACGTCGTAAGAATTACACATGAGTTTCTTACACTTATTCTTTTACTTGACGCTTTTATAAAGGCTCTTTCGTCCCATATCCTCTCACATATGATTTAGTCGAGTCATCCTTGAACTCTAACTTGGAAGAAGCCTTACACTTCCACATATGCATAGTTGAGTTTTCTAACGTGCTCCACATTAGCAATTTCCAAAAACTCATTAATGAAAACTTTGTTTCAAAACTAGTTTCATGTGGTCTAGAGCAAATTTACCTTGATGGGAATTTTTTATGCTCTCCAACTCTATGACTTGGGCTTTCCACATTGAATTCAGCCTACACCTTTCGATGAGGGGGAATTGGGTGTCCAAATCGTAGAGTTTATAAGGATGTTAACCCCATCCCTCGATTTGAATTTAACACAAACACTTATGCCAATCTTCTCTGTGAGAAATCAACAAACTTGTTGTGCTTATCAAAACTCAACCGAGTTGACTCTAAGTATGGAATATGCCTTAAAACAAGGTTCCCTCACACTTAAAAGTCACTTTCTGACCCAAAGTCGAAGTATAGCAAATTGCCTCTTGGAAACTCCAAGAATGCCGGCCCATCACCCAAATAGGAATTCATGACCAATCGCATACTAAAGGTCTTCCATATTTTAGTGATCCAACTTTCTTTCAAACTTTCCAACCTAGAAAGTTTTTATACACATCCAATGCCTTATACATGAATCATATCTTTGACAAATGGCCTATGTCAAGATATCAACACCTTAACATTCACTTAAGCGTCCTCAAGCCACGACACACCTAACTTATAACCGTGTGTTCTTAAATCAATAGGTGTTCTAAAACATGTGTATAACCATGGAATTCCATTTCCATTCCAATGTATCATAACCAAGACGAAGATTTAGAAAATCTAATTCACCTTCACCTCTATACATTGGCATCTTCATAATTTATCAATGAAGAACAAGATCTCAATATCTTAACCTTTTAACTTAGTTTCCACCAAGTAAACCATGTCATTTTCATGTTAAAACATAAGGAGTCCTTCTATAGACCTCCAATTGACATCACTATCCTTTTGACCATTCAACACAAAGTATTCCACTTTATGTTCCACTTTCATCCTAACCACCAAAGTATTGGGAGTTTCCATAGGATCATCATCCATGTAATAACATTAGATGATTCAATTCTTCCCTTTCCTTAGAAACTTTTTTTATCAAAGAAACTAGAAGAATTATGCTCATAAGACAATCATCTTACTACAAGTGTTTACACACATGTTAAGATTTGTCTTTGATTAACCATGTCATTAATTTCCATTAATCCTTTCAATGGTTTTTCAACCATAAGACTAAATCATCAAAGTTGTCAATTGTAAGCCTTCATGGCGCATTGACACTTTTCTTGGATCCGAGGATTGAACAATTCCTCATAGTCTCTTCTAGACCATAACTTGTTAATTTGAAAGTCCTAAAACCAGCCTTCAAGCTTCTCAAACAAGTTCTATCCATCCACTCTAATGACATACAACATGAGCCTTTCAAAACAATCATATGGAACATGTGACAAAACAAGTTAAACAACTCAATCACAATTTTATCAAATCCTAAACTAGGAAAACCTAACATGACTTCATATATGGTTTCATTGATTTAAACAAATCAATCTTGAATGCCTATGGTAGGCGCGCCTATATGCCTATCGAGTGCACACCGACGCCAAGCGTCGAACACCCATCATGGCCAGGCTTCGGTTTTCAACCAGCCTTGCACGTCTAGCACTCATCAATCTATGCCAAGGTTCAAACTGAGACATTGTGACACCGAGTAACGAGTGCCACGCACATCATTAGCGATGCAATGGATCCGAGCACTCCCTTGCCTTGACCTTGCAAATTCAGCCATGCCATGCGCCGAGCATCACGACTCGGCGTGCCTAGGCATTTGCGATCCAAGACTGTGCCAAGGCCTTGGCCTTGCGATTGTTACGACACTCCCCTCGAATGACGACTAGCGTCTCGTGCCAAGCGCCGAGGGGTTCTAGGTAGAGGCCTTACAAGGGCGTGCCTTCGATGGTCCATGGATTTCATCACCACGAGCGCCAAGCGCCACGAGGACCGATGCCGAGACTCGACATAGTCCGGCGCGCCTATGGCTAAGCCTAAGGTGTATCTATGTCGGGGCGTGTACTCGTCATTGCATACATCAAACACCCTATAACTTGCGAATACTCAAGTTGTGACATTGGTTCTCCTAGGTTAGGAAGGAGTATATCACTAGGTTCCATAGGCGTGCTCACCGGCGTGGATTTATCACAATTAAATTGTTACACCACTTTCTCGCTGTAATGGGATTGTGTTAAGGTCAAGCCTTTATCATACCTCAATATCTTAATTCCTAAGATCACATCGGCCTCTCCAAGATCCTTCACGGAGAACTTAGTAGACAAGAATTCTTTCGTCTTATCCACCATCATTTGGTTTGTACCAAATATAAGCATGTCATCAACATATAGACAAATTATAACTCCCTGACCAGAATTATCAAACTTGCTATATACACACTTATCCGCTTGATTTGTCTTGAAACCATAGGCCAAGATTACTTCATCAAACTTATTATGTCATTGATTAGGCGCTTGCTTAAGTCCATAAAGAGATTTGATCAAACGACATACCTTATGTTCTTGTCCTTCCACTACGAATCCTTCGGGTTGCTTCATGTAAACCTCTTCATCCAAGTCTCCATTGAGGAACGCCGTCCTCACGTCCATTTGATGGATGAAAAGACCATGAATCCTTGCTAAGGCAATCAAGATTCTTATCGTGGTGATTCTTGCCATGGGGGCATAAGTATCAAAATAATCGACACCTTTCTTTTGTCTAAAGCCTTGGATAACCAATCGAGCCTTAAACTTGTCAATGCACCCATCGGCCTTCATCTTCCTTTTGAAGATCCATTTACACCCTAATGGTTTGCATCCGGGTGGAAGGTCCGATAACTCCCATGTGTTGTTGCCAACAATGGAATCCATCTCATCTTGGATTGCTTCTTTCCAAAACGAAACATCTTGAGAAGTCATGGCCTCATTGAAGGTCTTAGGATCCTCATCCATATGAAGATATGAAATTCTTTGACCCTTTTTCATTCTAGATCCTTCAAACAAGAACATCTCAAAGATGGGCTCACGAGACATTTGTCCCTTCGCAAGTGCCTCGCGCACTCGCCGCCGCTTACGCCATCGAGCTCTCGGTGTCGACACAACGGCGCCTCTCGTGCCAAGCAACGCTATGGTTTCGTCCTCGTTGTCACTAGGCGCACCGACATCCTCATCCTCGATCCCCGCAGCCTTGCGCTTTGGTGATCTCGATTCCTCACTTGGGTTCGATCCCTCGAGCATCGGCGTCGCGCCAGCATCTTCACCACTCGGCGTCAAGGGCACGCCTTTCGACGCCCCTTTCGACGTGCCTTGTGTCGCGCCGACACGAGACATGGATCGAGTGATCCTCGGTCCAAGCGCCGAAGTTGGCTCTTCCTTGGTTTCCATTGGATTCGAGGTTGGGTCGATTTCTTCTTGGTCCTTTTCTCTAGGCCTCGGGCTAGACGTGAATCTACTCTCATCAAATATTGCATCATGCGATTCTATCATGGTATTAACCAAAATGGCATGATTAGGTTCTATCACAAATAACCTATAGGCTAAAAAGTTGTGAGCATATCCAATAAAGATGCACTCAACACCCTTGTCTCTCAATGTCTTGCACTTAGGGTCCGTTAGTCTAACAACCGCACGACATCCCCATATACGAAGATAATGAAGACGAGGTTTCCTTTTGAACCATAACTCATAAGGTGATTGGTGACTTCGACTACTAGGCACTCTATTTAAGATATAGTTGGCCGTTAGCATTGCCTCACCCCAAAACGAGTTCTTTATAACCCAGAGTAGGACAACATGGCATTTACCATGTCCTTAAGCACACAGTTCTTTCGTTCCGTCACCCCATTTTGTTGTGGGGTATATGGAGCCGTTGCCTCATGGATTATACCACAAGACTCAAAGTACTCCTTGTCCATATATTCACCACCACGATCGGTTCGTAGTCTTTTGATCTTATGCCCAGTTGTAATTCTACTTCGGTTTTATATGCCTTGAATCTATCAAGTGTCTCACTCTTAGAATGAACAAGATAGATATATCCATACCTTGAGTATTCATCAATAAACGTTATGTAATAACGCTTTTGACCCAACGATGGCGTTGCATGCAAATCCCCCAAGTCCGATGGATTAGCCCTAGGACTCCTTCCTCTCTTTCAATTTTTTTGAAAGGAAGCCTTGTTATTTTGGTTACCAAGCAAGTTATGCACTTTTTATTTGTAGGTTCAAAGTTAGGAATAACTTGATCCTTTGCCATATCCACCATGCGTTTCATGTGGACATGCCCTAACCTCGCATGCCATAGATCATAAATCGAATCATGTGACACCACCATGTAATCATACATAACTTTATTATTATTGATTACATTAAGTAGGAACATATTGTTCTTATAGTGGCCGAAGCCTACAAATATTCCTGCCCTACTTATAACGAGGCGATCAGCGTCGAAGACCAATCGATATCCTAACTTATTCAATACACCACCACTTACAACATTCTTTCTAATTTTTGGTGTGTACAATACATTATGTAGGATAAGTTCCTTCCCACTTTTAAAGTGTAGAAGCACGTCTCCCTTCCCTAAGATTGGAGTCGTCGACTCGTTTCCCATGTAGAGAACTAGACCGTCCTCCACATCCTTCATGTGCTTGAACCATCTTTTGTCCATGCACACATGTGTGGTGGCTCCCGAGTCAAGCCACCAATTTAGATTTTCATCCTTCAAGACAAGACATTCATCAATTTTAGATACACTAAACAATGAATCATTTTTAGATAAACCAAATTCCATTGGATTACCTTGCTCGTGGTTTGCGCCCGAGCCCGACTTAGGCTTAGTCGCGCCCTTGTCCTTATGCACGGGTTTGGCATCGCAATCCCGTTTCATGTGACCAACCTTCCACAATTCCAGCATGTCTCTTTTGGCTTTTCCTTGGAAACACGCTTCTCGCCTTTGCTAATTTTACCACCCTTGGACCGCTTGGACCACTTGGCTCCCTTGCCCTTGCGTTTAGCTGCCTCTATGGTATTAACCGAATGGGCGTTCTTGTCCTCATTCTTTTTCCCTTTATCGTTCATCTTGAACTCCTTCTCAATCCGAAGATGGGAGCTAAGTTGGACAAGATTCATGTCCTCTTTGGAATGTTTGAGAAGATGTTTTGCCTCTTTCCATGAACGAGGCAACTTATCCACTATGGATGAGACGGCGAAATTCTCGTCCATAGCAATACCATGTTGGGTAAGTTGACCCAATATGCGTACCAATTCATGGTATTGATCCATCAACGGTCTAGACTCCACCATCTTAAAGTTGTTGAAGTTAGAAACTAGGAACTTCTTGGACGAAGCATCTTCGGCCAAATATTTCCCTTCGAGTGCCTCCCACAAACCACGAGCGGACTCATAGTTTTGATACACATAGAAGAGGGAGTCCGAAATACCATTTAGGATATGGCCACGACATATGTAGTCGTCATTCTCCCATTTCCCATAACTCCAATGTTCGAGCGCTATGGCTTGCCTTTATTGAGCTTGTTCCTCGGTCTCGTTTTCGACCACATCTGGTATGGGGGTGGTATCTCTGGCACGAAGTTGTAAGCACATACACCACTTTCAAAGAAGTAAGCAAGAAATGCATCTTCTTTTGCCATCGGCGGAAATCCTGCCACTCAAACTTTTCAAAGTTCACAAACTTAGAGGCCATCTCCTTGATCGATGACTCACTCGTTTTTGCCATTATCAATCACCTTGCAAGTCAAAAAGCAAAAAAAACTAAAACAATAAATAAACGTTGAAGATTGTTAGTTTTAGTTAGTGTTGTTAGTTGAAGGTTATATTCGGCTCTTGTAGACCCCGAAGGATGATCAAGACGATTGAGTAGACCCCGAAGGGTAATCTCGTGAGTAGACCCGAAGGTAATCTCGTTGGGTGTAGACCACAAGAGTAATCACCGCCGAATAGAGTTAGTTTATGTTAAAACACAAGTTAAAACTTTGAAAACACAAGCGAACATGACTTGACTAGATAAGGCAACGAGTCATGGGATGAGATCCTACTTTCCTTCAACGTTTATTGCCCCTATTAATATGCCAAGGGTATAACCACAATAACTTTGTGAGATAAAACGTTGTTATACAGTGAACATGTGGCAAGCATGTATCATCATTGCGTATATACGCACCTCGTTCTTCAATAAGTGTCTTGTAATTTGATGTGGAACACTCAAACAACAATGCTCGTGATTTAATTAGAACTCACGAATCCTCTCAAGTGAACAACTTGTCGAACTCCAACAAGAGAGGCGTCCTCTCCCTTTTATAGGTAAAGAGAAGAGGTGGTTATGGAAAGAAAAAATGGAACTTATTTTGTTCAGAAAAACAAGGAGGATTAATAGGGAGTTTTTTATAACTAACTTGGTAACTTCCCTCAAAAAACATTTGAATTTCAAATCCATCCTTATCCCAAACTCAACGCAAAAGCCCAAAAATGGCCATGAGGCGGCGACCCAAATCCATGGGGAGCTAACTTCGAGCTAGCTTGTCGCACCCACACTCTCGAGACATGAAATGTGTATCTCGTCTCTACAAAGCTCGGCAATGCTTTCGCGAATCCAAAAGGTCAACGCCCTAGCTCAAACCAAGCTAAAGCCAAAAACAGCTCATAACTTGAGCTAGCTTAAAACCGATGTTCCAAGCTTTGGTTAGCTCTCAAATTTTGCCACATAGTCCTTGATCTTTATTTCTCAATATAGGATCACAACATAGCCAATTAATTGCATGAATATGGCCAAACGCGCAAGTCAACGAAAATCAGCGTCGTAGGCGCGCCCCGGTTTTGCCGCGGCCGTTGCAAGCGTGCATCGCTGCAGTGGCGCGCCAACACCGGTGCCTAGGAACATGGTGCGCGCCCGCTGGAGTGTCCTGGCACTCTATGCCGACGCTTGGTTTTTGGCGCACTCGAGGTTCAAGTCCCCTCGAACCATGGCCATCTCTAGGCCGAGAACCTCAAAACCGGTTCTAACGATCAAGGCGCGCCTCTAGCGCCCTCGCATCGAAGCCAACGCCAATCCACACATGATTCCTACAAATCTTTCAACCCTTTGAAATACTATTGGGTCGATCACTAGGTCGTGCCTCCCGTACGCCCCATGCCTAGCGATACCCTTAGTAATTCCCATACTTATCCATTCATGACTCACACAAAGTGGATTGATGACTTTCACAAATTACCAGCACATCCTTAAGGCAGTTTGGTAAAGTATCGAACTTATTATGAGGTAATCGAGATGTGTTTCGAGAAGTATATACTTTAAGTGGAGCTATTAAGAACGAAATTGAGTGAATCTCGAGACAAGATAATTCTTAAACCGAAAAAACAAACTACGAGATTGTAGAATGTCTTAAAATGGAATAAATGTTGGGAACGTTAATTACACACAATTTTCTAGAAAACCTCTCGCGCCCTTGCGAACCGAGAGCCAGATCGATCATTTGAGACCGGTCCGGTTTTGGTTTCTTCTAAGGTGCTTTATCACTTACTTTCTTTCGTGATCAAAACTTTCACATTAGTTTACGATTTTTATGAGGGTGGGGGGCCATGAATGGGCCGACGTACCACTTATTGGAACTGAGTTCTGGCACCTAGCTAGGGTGCACACGTCCCTCCTCCGAGTAGGAGCAGACAATAGATAATGATCCTTAAAGTCATAGGAAAGTTGGTATTTCGCGATACGACTTAATATATTATATAGAGGTGTCGGGCCGGACCCGCACCCCTTACTACACTACTTACGAATTTAATTACGAATCTCGAAAAGAGATTTTAAACAACAAAAGGCCACACAAACAACCTAGCATTATATCTACTAACATTAGTAATGCTAACAAAGGTCATTATTTCTAACCATCGGTATTTCCTAAGTTTGTTTTTATTTAGCAAGCAAGGTGTTTCCAACATTGAACAAGTTAACGGAATCGAATTTTAACGAAGGTTCAAGTAGAATGTCCACTTGCCTTGGATTTCTTTCGGAAATATTCGTAACTTGGAAATATAAGCTCTTAGAGACGTCGAACACTTCGACCTATTTGATTGAAAGGAAAGACGAACGAATCCGTATTAAAATCTTATTTTAATCTTAACTACATTTTTCTCTTATTTTCCTTTTCTAAGAGAAAGAAAGTTAAATCTAAATTATTTTAGTTAACAATTTAGATATGAGATAGAAAATAATAATCTTTATTATTATTTTCAAGATAGTACTCTTTATGATTTTAAAATATTTATTTTAAAGACACATGTAAAGTCTTATTTAAATATAAAGGAAATTCCTTTTAATATCATATGCAAAATTTTAAAAATACTTAAAATATGATTTTCATGGATTTTAATATTTCTACTATCAATCTTTATTTTATTCCCAAAAGTTTATGTGACAAAGCTAATTTTGACATGCAAGCATATTTTAAGTATGAAAAAAAAAATTCTCTTTTCAACTATCAATATTCTTATACAAACTACTTAGTAAGTATTATTATTAGGCAGAATACATCAACAGACCTCTGTACTTACACTTTTTTTTCTATTGGACCCCTGTACTAAAAAATGTTCAAACAGACCCCTGTATTGCCCCCAATTTTGCCTATTGAACACTTTCAATCTTATTCTCCTTCCAGTGTACATCACACGCCTTATGTGTCATGTTATTTTGCCAAATAAGCCAAAATGGTCAAATACATACATGTTATTTTGGCAAAATACGTACATATTACATAAGGCGCGTGAAGACTTGAAAGTGTTCAATAGGCAAAATAACATGTACGTATTTGACCATTTTGGCTTATTTGACAAAATAACATGACACATAAGGCGTGTGATGTACACTGGAAGGAGAATAAGATTGAAAGTGTTCAATAGGCAAAATTGGGGGCAGTACAGGGGTCTGTTTGAACATTTTTTAGTACAGGAGTCCAATAGGAAAAAAAGTGTAAGTACAGGGGTTTGTTGATGTATTCTGCCATTATTATTATGATCAACATTAATATCAAATGTCATGATTGATATATTATAAAAATATAATCAAGTCAATAATTGGCATGCATGTATATATTACCTTATAAAATATATTATTTTCCACATGCAAAACAATATACCAATTAAATAGAATATGATTATAAAAAATCCTTTTCTTTTATTAAGATGAATGTATACATATTTATTTCCACCTAGTGAATAAAATTAAGTTGCATGCAAGAAAGGATTTTCCCCAAAGATTTTTATAAAAATCCATGTACAACTATTTTACTTTTCTTAAGTGAATAAAGCCCTTATAGGTTCATATTTAATTCTAGGTGGTTCCAATTTTTTTTATCAATATTCATTTTAAATGACATGCAAAAGAGTTTTAAACTATAAAAACTCTTTTAAAAAAATACATGCAAGGCACTTTTAATTTAATTAACACATTTTTTTCTTATAACTCTTATTTGATCAAAATTTCATAGAAAAGATTATACTTATATTTATAAGAACATGCAAGAGAGTTTAATTTATAAAAATTCCTTTAAAAGTACATGCAAGGACACTTTTAATTTAAAAGATCAAACTTGTCTTTATTAGACTTATCTATATTAAAAACAATTATATAAAAATAATCCAAATGTTCATATAGAGCATGCATGAAGATTGCATGCATGAAACTTTACATTATAAAATTCACAAGTCAAAACCTTTATAATCTAAGCATTTTTGTGTATAAAAGAGAAAGAAGGTCTAGGCTTTTTAAATTAAATAAAATCAGAATTTTCAAGTAAACAACCATTTTTATAAGTTTAGGATTTATTAAAAATTTACTTTATAATTTATAAAACTAACCCCTCTTTTAAAAACATTGCATGCATGTTGTATTTAACAAAAAATATGTACTTGTTTATAAATCTCATAATCTGTTTAAACAAAAATAAAAACTGATCTATTAGTTGGGCTTAAAACATAAACACAAGTATTAAAATAGCCCAAGAGTATAATAAAAGGCCCAAAATAAATTATACCCTTCATCTTCTTTATTGGTTTTACGCAGAAGGAACCAGAGAGAGCTACAAGACGAACGACGACGCACAGGGGAGGACAGACGCCAGACTATGGCGGTGCCGACGAGCTCCTGGGAGGTGGAAGAAGGGCGACGCGGCCAGGCGAGGGTGGCCAGGGGTGGTTAGAGTGGTGATTTCCCAAAAAAAAAATACAACCCAAATTAATTTGATTTTTGGAAAAAAAAATCAGCTTGTGTTTGAAGGGTTCTTGGAGAGAGCTTGGGAGTGTTTTGGTGTTGAGAATGGGTTTTACTGGTCTGGAGGGTCCTTTTTAAGGAATGAAGTTAGTAGAAGGAGTAGAGAGTGGAAGATCATGGCAATCATGAGTATAAATCTTCTCCCATGGTGAGTGGAAAGAAAAAGATTAAAATTCTATTGAATAATAGAGTGGGAGAGAATATTGTCTACATAAAATCCTACCCAAATCTCCTCTCTTAAATGCCCAAATGAGCTTCAACCGGATTAAAATTGGTTTGGCAAAAAAATTCCAGTGAAAATAAAGGGTTTAAATACAACTGGTTGTATTATGATATCAGAAAAAACAAACTAGCATAAATAGAAGAGGAGTGGGAGAAGGCGTAGGAGGTCAAGGGTTCAAATCTCGCCCTTGTTTCTATTTTTTACAAAAACCCCTTTTGAAGAATTATGGGCTTTTTAAATGGGTCGGTCTAAGGCTCATTGCTTTCTTTTTAAGAAAGAAAGGTTGGAAGGTTTAAGAGAAATGGATTTCCGTAAGGATATGAATTTATTAAATTTCGTCTTTCATAAATTCCTTTATTCAAATAAATGTTTTTATGAGATTATTTTCTTTAATAAAATAATCAAATATTAAGAAATGAAATTTATTTATTTAACGGAAATAGCGGATATTACAAATATCGTCAACAAATGCAAGAAAAGGAATCTTGAACCCCCCTCTAGAAATCGGGAATTCGATCATTTTTTATCCAATTGACTAGTGATTTGCAACTTTCTTGAAAGAATATCTATGGCAATAACAAATAGGAAAGGTGACAACGGGTCACCTTGTCTTAGTCCTCTTTCAGGGAGGAATGGATTTGTGGGGCCGTTGTTTACAAAGTGTGAGAAAGATGTTGAACAAACACACTCCTTGACCCAATCGATGAATTTGTTTTCAAATTCAAATCTTCGTAATACATCAAATAGAAATGCCCAATCAAAGCGGTCATAGGCTTTTTCTATATCCAATTTGATAGAAATCCATCCGTCTTTATTTTCAGTACTCCTAAAGGAATGGAATATTTCATGGGCTATGAGAATGTTATCTTGAATTGCTATGTTTGAAACGAAGGCTCCTTGTAAAGGGTGTACTATTTCACTTATTACATTTTCTAGTTGTTCCATTATAATTTGAGATGATTTTGTAAATGGTTGAGCATAAACTAATCGGTCTATAATGGTTTAGTTGAGTTTGGATTTTCAATTTTCGGAATTAGTGTTATAAAAGTATGGTTAAATTGCTTTAACGAATTCCTAGAGTAAAAGAAGCTTTTAACCGCTTTAATAACTGATGGACCTACAATATCCAAATATCCCAATATCTCTTATACAATTCAGCCGTCATCCTATCCGATCCCGGAGATTTGTCTGATCATAATCCCATCACTATCAATATAATTTCTTCGTTGGTAACCAGACTTACTAGCATCGCATTATCCTCATTCGTTATTTCTTTCGTGACCAAGTCGAGGTATTCTTGGGCTTTGTTAAGGCTTGTTGGCTCTTTTTAATATCTCCTTTTGAAGTGCATACATATTTCTTCTTGGATGCTATCTGTCCCAATAATATGGGTCCCCTCATTTGTTATTATTTCTTTGATGGTTTTATGGTTTCGCTTTCCATTTGCAATCTTATGAAAATCCCATGAGTTTGTGTCCGTCAATTTAATATGGTTTGTCTTGGCTCGTTGTTTCTAATACATATTGTGGTAGTTTAAGATGCATTCTTTCTTTTGGAGTAGCCGAATTTGTTTTTGTATGACATCGGGTTGTGATGAGGCCAAAATGTAGTTTTGGATTTCCACAAGTTGTTCTTCAATTTATTTTAATTGTTCAAAGATGTTTCCTAGGGTATGCTTGTTCCAACTTTTAGCTTGTTTCTTAAGTAATTATATTTTTTTCATAAGTTCAAACATATTAGAGCCCGTATAATGGACTCACCAAGATTGTTTGACCACATGTCTAAAGTCTTTCCTATACATCCACATTTTCTCTATTTTAAAAGGCGAAGCTTTGATTATCGCTTAATTTTTAACTTCCATCGAGATTTTACAACTGTCAGAGCTATTGAAAGCATAATTTGTTGTAGGGATGTTAGGAAACCATTGGATAATACTATTACTCACCAATACTCTATCTAATCTTTCATAAATATTATCAATTTCCATTTTGTTTTTCCTCCATGTGAATATATTACATGTGTACGGGATATCCTCAAGAAGGCAGTCATTTTTGAATTTAGTTAGTTGTTCAAATTGCTTTGTTTCCGATACGGCTCCCCTTTTTCTCACTTGGATCCTGAATTTCGTTTGGTCACCAATAATCAGGACGGGTAGATGTAGATTTTGCAAAGTCTTAGTTAGGTGTTTCCAAAAGGTCTCTTTTTCCCTAGCATTAGGGGGTGCATAGGCCAAGCAAATTGCTATATTGTATTTGGTAATAACATTATAGTATTTTAGAATGACATACCTCGGATGTTGGATTACTATGGTCACTTGTTCGTTAACAAGTTGGTGTTCTTTCCAGAGAACCGCAATCCCTCCAGCTCTCCCATTTGCATAGGACCAAATTAGGTTATCGAACCTCGCTAGCCTCCAGACTCGATCACTTGGAAATTTATCAGTTTTTGTTTCCACAATTCCCATGATTTGTATACGCTCAATTTTACAGAATGAATCTATCTCTGGCCAAAGGGATTTTTTTCCTATCCCCCTACAATTCCATAAACCAATCTTCATAGTATACCAATTTACTTTGAATGCGCACCCACTCACGCTTTTGTTTTGTTAATTGATTCCAAATAAGGGGTACATATTGAGTAATGTGTTTCCTTATCATGATATTTCCATAATCCTTTCACATTCCTTGGTTTAGTTGTTCGTAACCTTTCTCAGTTACACCTTCACTGCAATTGTCATTCAATGTAATATATTTTACCGTGATGTTATTAATGGCCCTACAATCGACACATATGCGCCATGTGTTGTCTTTCTTGGACTAAGGCTCTCCCTTATGTATCACTATCCAACAATTCTTGGACTTGGGATTTGTTGGATCGTAAACCGTTAGCAAAGAGCTTGGGAACTGGCTGTTAAGGTGTTCCCAAGGCAGCGGAAGTAAATTAAGCGCAAGTATTAAAAGAAGTAAAGAACACAGTTCCCTTATAGAGGAACCCCACTACAACCAACTAGTTGTATGGGTAAATCTCTACCTCCGCTTGGAGGATTTTGAATGACTTACTTATATTGATTTCTTTGTTCCTTAGTTACAACAGCCGGATTCACACTTCTCTGTTCCTACGAGTTCTTCCTAACTCTAGCAACACTAGTAAATCCTCTCAATTGAGTTCCTAAGCTCACAACAGCAAAATACAAATAACTCAAACCTTACACCGACTTCTCAGTTCCCTTGCCCTTGGGAACTTCGGATTCACCGTCGTCGAGATCACACACTCGCCGGCGGGGACTTCTCTTCTTTTTCTTTCTTTTCTCTGATGTGGGTGTTTGTGAGGTTGGGCAGTCGCATCTTTCAACTGTGTCCAAAATGCCCTTTGCTTGATGCCCAAGTTGTACTTTCTTCACATGTGACTTTGGCTTGAACTAGGTCAACTTCTTGAATCAATTGGACCGTTGGATCAAGCGTGACAATCTGATCCTCAGACTGTTCCTTCGGGCTGTCCAAGACAAAATCCCGCGATTTGCGCTGAACGGTCGTTGTCCTCACATGTGAGTTCCCATGTCATGGGAACTGTCTTGTTCAGAGTTCCCTTGATGCAAACTTGATGAGTCCCGACTTGGATCGCCTTGCAACTGGTTCGAATGAGTGGATGTGAAGATAAAATTGACTCCTTTGATTGCTCCAAGTTCGAACAAGTGAAGTTGGTTGTAGAATCCCGCAAATTCAAAGATAAAACAAACTGACTTTTTGTAGTTTTATTGATGGGATAAGTGTTTGATGTTTGTGTGGATAAACTCACCAAACAAAAACCAAACAAAGGCAAATTCGAATGAGATAAACACACCCAACGAATCTGGCCAATCCTTTGATAAACACACAAAGGAGAAAGGTCACTTGGTTGGACGCCCCAAGCAATTGCAAGCCAAAGACTCGACTTTAGTTCTAGAGTTTCAAGCAAAAGATGATCTGATAATACATAGGAACTATAGCTTAATATAGGCCACGAAATGCCAGCCAAAAGGCTCCTAAATTCGGCCATTAAGAGGGAAAATTGAAGAGTCTTCACTTGAATGGAGTAGGTGAAGAGACGGCTGATTTATGAAGAGTTTTGATCACTTTCTTGGTTGCTTGCATTAATGGAAGATGAACTTTGATTATGGTGGAGTAATTGAGCCACTTGGAAGGGGTCCTTAAGTGCGTTCAATGCACCAAGTGAGACATCAACTTGAAGCGATGTGATCACGGTCTCTTGGTGGCTTGGTGGCGCAGCCATGGTGGCTAATCCAGCTTGGAGGTGGTCCATGAGGAGTCTAGCACGGCTTCTTGTAATGGGTCCAAGAAGAGGTGGCATCGGCATCAAATCATGATGTGGCCTAGGTTGGGACACATCATCCCCTCCCCCTTGAAAAGGATTCGACCTCGAATCTTCATCGTCGGAAGTGCCTTCACCTGAAACAAATGGAGATAAATCCGAAACATTAAAAACATCATGCACACCATACTCACTAGGCAATTCAAGGCGATATGCATTGTTGTTGATTCGCTCAAGCACTTGAAAAGGACCATCGCCTCTAGGTTTTAATTTGGAGTCACGGAGAGTAGGAAATCGATCTTTGCGAAGGTGTACCCAAACAAGATCCCCAGGCTCTAGAATCAGCTCCTTACGCCCCTTATTGGCGTTCTTAACATATTGAGACGTTCTTTTCTCGATTTGCTCACGAGTAGCTTTATGAAGGGCTTTGATCTTCTCAGCTTGTGTAGTTCCATCCACACTCTCTTTGTCTTTGATGGTGCGTGGGACAAGATCTAAAGGAGTGGTGGGGTTCTTGCCATAAACAACTTCAAAGGGAGACTTCTTTGTGGCTGAATGGACTGAACGATTGTATGCGAACTCAATGAAAGCTAAACATTCCTCCCACCTGCGCAAGTTAGCTCGCAACAAAGAACGAAGCAAAGCACCTAAAGTACGATTCACAACTTCAGTTTGTCCATCCGTTTGGGGGTGACATGAAGTGGAAAATAACAACTTAGTGCCCATTTTAGCCCACAAAGTTTTCCAAAAGTGACTCAGAAATTTGGCATCCCGATCGGACACAATGGTCTTAGGGACGCCATGAAGCCGCACGACTTCATTGAAAAATAAATCAGCCACATGGGCGACATTGTCGGTCTTATGGCAAGCAATGAAATGTGCCATTTTAGAGAACCGATCGACCACCACAAAAATAGAATCACGCCCCCTTTTTGAACGAGGCAATCCAAGCACGAAATCCATGGAAATGTCTTCCCAAGGCTCGTGTGGGATAGGAAGTGGGGTGTATAAGCCATGAGGATTCAACTTAGACTTAGCACGCAAACATACAACACAAGAAGCACAAAATTTCTCAACATCTTTATGCATGCGTGGCCAATAGAAATGTTCTTTAAGCATGGTCAAAGTTTTAGAAATGCCAAAGTGTCCCATTAACCCTCCCCCATGGGCCTCATGCACAAGTAATCTACGAGTAGAACTACTCGGTATACACAACTTATCACCCTTAAATAGGTAGCCATCATGGATAAAGTATCGATCTTTACTACCTTCCTTAGAGCATGCAAGATAAGTTTCACCAAAATCCAAATCAGTAGCATATAAATCCCTCATGAATGTAAAACCTAGCATGCGAGCATCTAAAGATGAAATTAGAGTGTACCTTCTAGAGAGAGCATCAGCCACCACATTGTCCCTCCCTTTCTTGTGCTTGATTACATAAGGAAAGGACTCGATGTACTCAACCCATTTGGCATGACGCTTGTTCAGTTTCGCTTGACCGCGAAGGTACTTGAGAGCCTCGTGATCGGAGTGTATGACAAACTCCTTGGGTAACAAGTAATGCTCCCATGTCTTGAGCACTCGAACCAAGGCTAGAAGCTCTTGATCATACGTGGGATATCTCAGCTCGGCACCGCTCAGCTTCCTACTAAAATATGCAATGGGGCGGCCTTCTTGCATAAGTACTCCTCCTAAGCCAACTCCCGAAGCATCACACTCTACTTCAAAGGTCTTGGAGAAGTCGGGCAAAACCAGCAAAGGAGCGTTGGTGAGTTTCTCTTTAAGAGCATTGAAAGCTTGCTCTTGGGAGACGCCCCATTGGAAGGGTACATTCTTCTTTGTAAGTTCACTTAAGGGTGATGCGAGGGTGCTAAAATCCCTCACAAAACGCCTATAAAAGCTGGCCAACCCAAGAAAACTCCTTACTTGCGTCATTGAGGTTGGCGTGGGCCATTCTCGTATGGCATTCACCTTGGCTTCATCAACATGCACACCTGATTTACTTACAACAAAACCAAGAAACACAACATGGTCGGAGCAAAAATGGCACTTGCCAAAGTTAGCATAAAGCTTTTCCTTCCTAAGCACCTCTAGAACTTGTTTAATATGCATAACATGGTCATCAAGTGTGCGGCTATATATCAGAATATCATCAAAATAAACCACAACAAAACGACCAATAAAAGCTCTAAGAACATGATTCATGAGTCTCATAAAGGTACTAGGTGCATTCGTTAAACCAAAGGGCATGACTAACCATTCGTAAAGTCCTTGTTTGGTCTTAAACGCAGTTTTCCACTCGTCGCCCTCCTTCATTCGAATCTGATGGTATCCACTCTTCAAATCAATCTTGGAGAAGAGGTTGGACCCATGTAGCTCATCCAACATGTCGTCAAGCCTCGGAATGGGGTGGCGGTATTTGACGGTGATGTTGTTGATGGCACGACAATCTACACACATGCGCCAGCTCCCATCTTTTTTTGGCACCAAAATCACCGGAACTGCGCATGGGCTCAAGCTTTCCCTCACGTATCCCTTGTCTAAGAGGTCTTGCACTTGCTTTTGCAATTCTTTGGCCTCGGCTGGATTGGTGCGGTATGCAACTCGGTTGGGCAGTGTGGCTCCGGGCACAAAGTCGATTTGATGTTCTATTCCACGTATAGGCGGAAGCCCACTTGGAATATCCTCGGGGAAGACGTCTTCAAATTCCTGCAATAAAGAAGACACACTAGGAGGTAGATCAACCAAATCATTGTCAACAAAAAGATGATCCTTAAAAAGGAGAATTAAACACATTTGCCTTCCCTGAATTGCCTTGGTGATCTCTTTGCCTCGAGCCACCATTAAATGCTTGGAGCTTCCCTCAAACGCCTTTAACTCCATCTTCTTGTTGTTGCTCCTTCTCCTTAGCTCATTAGCTTCTTGATCAGCCGTTACTTCATGAGGAGCCAAAGGATGAAGAGTGTACTTTTTGCCTTCCATGTGAAAGAGATACTCATTAGAAACGCCTTGATGAATCACAGCCCTATCGTATTGCCAAGGACGGCCAAGTAGTAGATGGCACGCTGTCATGGAAACCACATCACAAAGAACTTCATCCTCATATTGTCCAATGGAAAACTTGAGCTTGACTTGCTCCTTCACCATGACGGGTTCGTTGGAATTCAGCCAATGCAATGAGTAGTGAACCTTACGAGGTTGGGTTTTGAGGTTGAAACGTCTCACCACTTCAGAATCAACCAAGTTACTACACGACCCTCCATCAATTATCACGCTACACACTTTGCCTTGGATGAAGCATCGTGTGTGAAAGATGTTCTCTCGCTGCGAAGGTACGTTAGGAATTTCACAATTAAGAAGAGTACGTTGAACAACAAAACACTCACCGGTTACGGGAACCAGATCAATCTCTTCTTCATTGATGTCGTTGTTTCCTTCGTCCTCGACTTGCTCCTCATCCTCAGATTCGTACTCTCCTACTTTGTTGAGAAGCACTTGCTTCTTTGTGGGACAATCACGAGCATAATGGCCTCTTCCCAAGCACTTATAACACTTTACGTCGCGGGTGCGCGTGCTATCTTCATCTTTGGGTTTGGCTGGAGTATAAGACGCCTCTTTCTTGGGTGGTACTCGGCTGACCTCATTTTTGGAGTCTCGGGACTCACTCTTCTTGTAGGGTTGTGAAGAACCAGTTGTGCCTTGGCCCCACACTCGTCCACTTCCACCTCCCTTCCTCTTTTGCAAGTTGTGGTAAACTTGGTTGGTGTAGTGAAGAACGTCCTCTATAGGTGCGCTAGTTCCAAATCTCTGCATTTCCACATAAGTAGCCAAATCCAAATTGAGACCACCTATGAATTTGGAAACCACATACCTCTCCGGAAAACGTACTCGGGAACGGTACACTAACTGGCGCAGCTCCTTGTAATACTCATCGGGTGTTCGAGCTCCTTGTCTCACACGCTCCAGTTTGACTTGGACACGATCAAGGTAGTCCTCGGGCACAAACCGTTGGCGCATGGCATCTTTAAGCTCAGCCCAAGTGGTAATGGGTTGCTCACCCACATATTCCCTCTCGGATTTCTCTTCTTGCCACCATGAGTATGCAAAATCTGTAAAATGAATGGTAGCTACAGCCACTCTTTGTGCATCATGATAGTTATAATAATCAAAGATAGCCTCAGTTTTTGACTCCCAATCTAGATAGATTTCGGCATCGGATGTGCCAGCGAAGGGCTCGATGTTGAGCTTAACACCATAATGGTGATCCCTCGGTTGTTGTCTACGGTCATCGTAACCGTAGTTCTGTTGCATTTGATCAAGATAACGCCCTTGATCTTGGCGCGCATTAGGCAAATTAAGCACACGGCGCGGCACATGCAATGGTGCAGCTTGTGCTGGATTTTGGCGCACTAAATTACGCCTTGCTTGAAAGTTAGGAGGATGCATACCTTGGTACCCATAGTAAGGGCTATCATTTGGGTTATCTCCAAGATAAGATGGACCATGTCTTACCCCAAGATGTGCCATGTCGCTGGTGACGTTGGCCATAGAAACCGGTGGCAATTCTACTTGGTTAGAGGGTTGTCCAACCTCAAAATGAGGGTGGCCTTCCGGGGCTGTAGGAACAACGGTTGGAGGCGTGTGTTGGCCAACCTCCACGCTATTTCCTGAGGTATCAACTTGCACTTGAGTGCTTCCTAATCTTTGCTCAAGTCTTTCGTCAAGCACCCGAAGCAACTCAGTCCGGGCATGTTCATAAGCTTCCTTGACATCAGATTTGCTCTCCTCCCGAACTTGAGTAAACATACGTTGCAAATTTCCCAAAGTAATGGGACGACTTGTCTCCTCCTCATTCATTTCCTTGTCTTTTCTTGTGCTAAAGTCTGCGTTATAACAAAGCTAAGAAACAAGGAAAAAGTGAGTGTTAGTGAAAGCTAAAGACACACTTGTGTTTGACTCAAGAAAGACAAAAATCTTTGAGGCTCATTCACAACTTCAACTCCCTCGTTTGCTGAACTTTCCAGGGGAAAGAACAACTTGTAGCCTCACCAAATGTCACCCTCGTCACACAATGTGTTTAGTTTGTACACTCCGTTCACACAGCTCCAAAACTCCCTCTGTTAACTTGAAAGACACCGGGTGGTTCAATCAAGTTTTCAAACCTCACACAATGTCTCCCACTCACACTCAAAGCAAGTAAATAAGTAATCGGACTGACTCGTGTTTGACACTTTTTGTGGCACTCGTCTCACACACACACAAGGGAGTTGCAATCTGCCAAGCACAAAACACAATTAGAAATACAAGAGTCAACCACAAATTCGAGACAAAACAGAGGTAGCAATCAAAGACAAGCCAAGTGAGCTTGTGGACGAGTATTTGCAAACCCCCAATTCAGTCTTAGTTGCTCAAAGGTTTGGCTAGAAAGGATCAAGACAAAACAAGAGTAACTCAGCAAGTGAACAACAAGGAACAAGAATACCTTTGATCTAGAGAACACAACTGATTTTTTTTTTTAATAATCCGAAACGAACTTTTCTCCTTTTTTTTTTTTTTTAAGTTCGAAAATAGGCTGTTAAAATTCGAACTTAAACACTCAGAAATAATCGGTGGCCTTTTACAAATTTAACCGTGGCTTTTCACTACACATCTCCTGATTAAATTCGGTAATAAAGTGGCTATAAATCAGGTGATAATTCAACAGCCAAGAGAATTAAAAGCAGGAAAAGAAGAGTTGCATTTATTCAGCTGATTTTTAAGAGCACTCAAGTTGAATTGAATGCATGGAAAGGAAAGGTTGCAATCAAGCTGCTGCATTAAAGGGGTGCTGTCTTCCCCCACATTATTTTCGGCCATGATGAATGATATTGAAGCATTCAAAATTTCAGTTTCCAGCAACAAAATGCAACAACATCTCAAGGAAAATTCATGGGTTTTTGGCTGGCTTAAAGAAAGGCACAAATGAGCAACCATAAACCAAAAGGAGAGAAAGCAATTCGTACCTCCACAACTTGAGGAACTCACTCGACTAGCTCTGATACCACATGATGAGTCCCGACTTGGATCGCCTTGCAACTGGTTCGAATGAGTGGATGTGAAGATAAAATTGACTCCTTTGATTGCTCCAAGTTCGAACAAGTGAAGTTGGTTGTAGAATCCCGCAAATTCAAAGATAAAACAAACTGACTTTTTGTAGTTTTATTGATGGGATAAGTGTTTGATGTTTGTGTGGATAAACTCACCAAACAAAAACCAAACAAAGGCAAATTCGAATGAGATAAACACACCCAACGAATCTGGCCAATCCTTTGATAAACACACAAAGGAGAAAGGTCACTTGGTTGGACGCCCCAAGCAATTGCAAGCCAAAGACTCGACTTTAGTTCTAGAGTTTCAAGCAAAAGATGATCTGATAATACATAGGAACTATAGCTTAATATAGGCCACGAAATGCCAGCCAAAAGGCTCCTAAATTCGGCCATTAAGAGGGAAAATTGAAGAGTCTTCACTTGAATGGAGTAGGTGAAGAGACGGCTGATTTATGAAGAGTTTTGATCACTTTCTTGGCTGCTTGCATTAATGGAAGATGAACTTTGATTATGGTGGAGTAATTGAGCCACTTGGAAGGGGTCCTTAAGTGCGTTCAATGCACCAAGTGAGACATCAACTTGAAGCGATGTGATCACGGTCTCTTGGTGGCTTGGTGGCGCAGCCATGGTGGCTAATCCAGCTTGGAGGTGGTCCATGAGGAGTCTAGCACGGCTTCTTGTAATGGGTCCAAGAAGAGGTGGCATCGGCATCAAATCATGATGTGGCCTAGGTTGGGACACATCAAAACTCTTCATCGTTGTAAGCTTGTGTTCTCTTGATCATTCCTGGGAGTTCCCACTGCATGGGAACTTTCCTCTTCAGAGTTCCCTTGATGGAAACTCTGCATGTAAGCTTTCTGTGGCTTTTGGTCATTCATGGGAGTTCTTGGCTGTATCTGCGTTCCTTAGAAATACTTGAACAAACCTCATTAGTTCCTCATGGTGTTTGTCATTATCAAAACTCAGAGAATGACATCGTTGATCCATTGTTTAGAACCAGAGGTCCCAACAACGTCCCAACAATTTCCCTCTTTTTGATGATGACAAACCCATCACAAAATATGCAAGTATTTCAATGAATGATATGTTGATGAGTTCCTAAGTATGATTTTGGGGAGTCACTTCTAGTGAAACACTTAGATTTGGGGAGCCACTTCTGGTGAGACACTTAGATCTTACTTAGCTTTTTATGCAATTGTTCCCCCTTAGCTTATGTATGTTCTGTGATAACTTAAACTTTTAACTCATCTCGCATTTTTTGTCTTTCCCCCTTTTGACATCATCGTAAACAAGCAAAGCAATAATAAGGAAGAAAGGAACACACAATCAAACTAAAAGCCAATTCATTACTTAAGAGTATATGTACAAGGGAACACAAGTACATTTTTGTGGATAAATTTGGATTGAGGGAAAAAGAAAGGAGAGATCATGGGGCTGCGGGGAACAGTGCATCACAGAGACGCGTCAGGACTTGTGTAAGTTTTTCTTGTCCCCTGGCCAACGTTGCTTGGTCCCTGGCAATCTGATCGAGGGTGTTGGCGATGCGGAGCAAAACCTGAGAGTTCCCATCTTCACCAAATTCCAGTTGCGCCGTTTCCTCTACAGGCTCAAAGTGCCTCATCTTCTGGACAACTGAAGATGTCCAGTTCCCTTCCAAGCACAATTTCTTCCTTAGAGGAGTCGTAGAGACCCTCTTTTTATAGCAGCTTCTTGATCAGCCCAGAGTAGGGAAGGGAATGGGTCTTGGAAGCCATACACTTCTCCATATGCCCAAGTATGATTCTGGGAAGGTTGATGGGCTTCTTGAGGAGGAAGTGATAGAGGAGGATGACATCGGGGATATTGACGACCAGACGCTTCTCTTGGAGAGGGATCACCACATTGATGATGAATTGATGAGCAAGCTTGGAGACAAGGGATAGATGATGAGTCAAAGGCACTTTCGTGGGAACTCGACCCTCAAAGATAGTGTTATACACCTCGGCGCTGTTGAAGTCGCCCCAGAGCTTGTTGGGCAACTCGTTGATGATAGCGATAAAAGGACCATGAAGATTAAAGTTGAAAAGAAGGTGTCTAGAAGGTCAAAACCGAGACCTTTCCCAAGGTCAAGAGCGTTCAAATTCAAAGAGGTGTTCATGGACTTGATACTATCTCTTCAAAATATCCATCCATGGCGTCCAAGGCCAGCAAGGAAGAGAATCAAGTCACAAAAGTTCGGAAAGTAAGAAGTCCGTCAAATGGAAAACAGTGCTCAGTAAACTGGTCATAACTTGGTCTACAAAATTCATCTCAAGTCCGTTAAGTACTCGTTGGAAAGATAATTAAAAGTTCTACAACTTTGTAGTTTACATCAAAATCAGAATCCAACAGTAAAGGGCTGAAAACTGGGTTTTACTGAGAGTTGTTCAAGTCTTACGGGAATCTTATCTTTAGTCTAAATTTCTATCTTTATTTATGAACGATTTTTTTATTTTAAATAATGTGGAGAAATCAGCCAATAGGCTTATGTTAGTTGGTTGATCTTCTCTCTCCTGGTTGTTAGAGATATTTTTAGTTTGTTAGAGATATTTTGAGTTTGTTAGGTTGTTTCCTTAAATAAATAAATCAGCTATGATTTATTTTATTTAAGGGAATCTAGATAGATTTAATTAGATATTTTATTATATCTTTGGAAGCAAGATAAGAGTCTATCTTCTATCTATAGGGCCAGCCTCCTAGTTGCCTTGCTCTCCAAGGATTAGCTTTTGTATTCTCTATTTATACTCTTGTTATTTCATTCAATAAAATCAGCTTGAGATTAGATAAACCCAAATTGGTTTATCTAGTCCTTGGGCTCCAAAAAAAAGACTCGAGTT
Organism: Fallopia convolvulus; assembly: GCA_964016875.1. Lineage (NCBI taxonomy): Eukaryota > Viridiplantae > Streptophyta > Magnoliopsida > Caryophyllales > Polygonaceae > Fallopia > Fallopia convolvulus. Next base: position 39,566,275 of record OZ024720.1, read on the forward strand.
TGTTTGTGTTTGTCGATCAACATCATCATCATCAATCGATCTCTCTCTCTCTCCTTGTTCGAATCTGGTTTGTTGGTTTAATCAATTAGATTGTTCTAGTTGTGATTGTTAAAGATCAAACTAGTTAATCAATCGGATTTAGCGTTAGAGCCAATCCGTTTGAACTATCAACATTGATTATTTCCATAATTCAGATTGTGTTGTTCTGTTCATTCGAATTCATTGTTACTTGGATCGCAAGTTTCTTACGTAGAGAGCTTTGTAGGTTTGAATCATAATTGCTGGCAAGATCGGGTTCCTGTGTGGTCAAATACGAGGTTTCTGAGGAGTAATCCGAGGCGATCACGTATCAGTTGAGTCCTTGAACTGGGACCTGGAGCTGAAGGCGGATTGTGGACGTAGTAAATATAAACTCGTCGCCTTCGTGGGAGAGAGTCCCCTGAGTGCAGTCATTGGTGATGATAAAGTTATTGTAGAACTGACGCACTTGTGAGGGATCTACACTCACAGTTTCCTTGCAGAGGTTCTCCCAGCCCTGAGCCTTGATCAGGTCCCATTGTTCCCCTATGCCGTTGTCATTGAGCACTTCTTCAGAAATGATAAGTGAAGGAAGGAGCTTCCCGCGTTCGTCCACAGGGTGCCTTGTTGAAGACGATCCCTTCCCCTTCTTGGTGGTGCTCTTAGAAGTGTTCCCCCTAGAGACCGTGCGAGGTCCTTTTTGCTGAGGGGGTGCAACCGCTTCAATCATTAGCACTCGTTCCCTTGGCTGTTGGGACCCGTGGACACCACCATTTGGTGTCCAGGTTTTGGGATCTGTGCTTGCTCCTTATTGAGGAGGAAGTGATAGAGGATGATGGCATCGGGGATATTGACGACCAGACGCTTCTCTTGGCGAGGGATCACCACATTGATGATGAATTGATGAGCAAGCTTGGCGACGAGGGACAGATGATGAGTCGAAGGCACTTTAGTGGGAACTCGGCCCTCAAAAATGGTGTTGTACACCTCGGCGCTGTTGAAGTCGCCCCAGAGCTTGTTGGGCAACTCGTTGAGTCCTTGAACTGGGACTTGGAGCTGAAGGCGGATTGTGGACGTAGTAAATATAAACTCGTCGCCTTCGTGGGACAGAGTCCCCTGAGTGCAGTCATTGGTGATGATAAAGTTATTGTAGAACTGACGCACTTGTGAGGGATCACAGTTTCCATGCAGAGGTTCTCCCAGCCCTTGGCCTTGATCAGGTCCCACAGTTCCCCTAGGTCGTTGTTGTTGAGCACTTCTTCAAAAATGATAAGTGGAGGAAGGAGCTTCCGGCGTTCGTCCACATGGTGCCTTGTTGAAGAAGATCCCTTCCCCTTTTTTGTGGTGCTCTTCGAATTGTTCCCCCTAGAGACCATTCTTGGTCCTTTCTGCTGAGAGGGCTCAGCCGCTTCGATCATTAGCACTCGTTCCCTTGGTTGTTGGGAACCCGTGGACACCACCATTTGGTGTTCAGGTGTTGGGATCTGTGCTTGCTCCTTAGCAGCTGAAGCCTCTTCTTCTTCTACGACCTCATCATTTGAGGTTCCTTCTTCATCGGAGGAGCTCGAGCTTGAGCCCTTCGCGTCATCTTCGGGATGACTTGTACTTGCCCCAGCACCACCAGCTGGTGGTGGGTCCCTTTTCTCCGTGGGCTCTTCAGGAGACACCTTCTCTGGGGACTTGGTCCCTTGGTCAGTTGTGTGTTCAGAGGAGTCCCTGTTGGGCCTTAAGCTGGGCCTCCTCCTCGACAGTTCCCATGATGAGAGGAGGAGGGTCCTTGGTCATTTTTCCGATGACGACGGAGAGGGGAAGATCATCGTCGTCCGAAGTAAGGACGACGACAGTTTTGGATGGAGAGGGATTGGGGAGTTTTGTGGTGGTGGGGGATGTGGTGGAAGAAGGAAGAGAAGAAGAAAGGGGAGTAGAGAGTTGTGTAGAAGGGGGAGGAGGAGTGGATTTGAGAACCTGGGGAGTAGAGATCCCCAAGGCAGGAGTGGAAGAGATAGATGTGTGTTTTGGTGAGGAAGGAGGGGAAGGAGTTTTGTGAGGTGGAGGTGGAGTTGGAGTTCCCGTTTTTGTGGGAACAAAGGGGAGTGGTGGAGGGGGAGTTCCCTTTGTTGTGGGAACAGAAGGAGGTGGTGGAGGAGTCTTTTGTTTCGAGGGAAGAGGTTTGGGAGGTCCCTCACTTATGGGAAGAGGGAGGGAAGAAGAGGTGAGTTGGCTCTGGGATTGGGAGGTCCCGGAGTCCGAATGAAAGATAAAGGGGGGTTTGGCGACACAGGAACTGTCCTTGGAGCAGTTCAAGTAATCGTCAATGGTGAAGAAGGATTTCTTTCTGGGCTCCGAAAATTCAGAGACCTCAGCGTGTTTGCGTTTTTTGGATTTGGAGGGATCTTTGGAATGTTTGGATTTTTTGGATTTTGAGGGGTCTTTGGATGAGTGGCGTTTTTTGGATGAATGGTGGTGTTTGGATTTTCTGGGTTTCTCGTTGATGGAGGGACGAGCATCTCCAAAACTGTCAATAATGACAATTCCGGAAGAGGTGTTGCTGGTTGAGGGAGGAGGAAGGGATTCAGAGGAGGTGGCGGAAGAAGATGTCCAGGCCAGAGTGTCGTCGGCCGGAAGAGGACGTGGAAAGAAAGGGCTTACTTGGTTGTAGAGCCCTTGGATGAGTACGTCTTTCATGATTGGGTCTTGCTCTTTCTCAATCTCTTTCAATTGAGAGATCAAGAGAATTCTGGGGTTTGCAAGCACCCAAGCTTTGATCTGGGCGAAGGTGTGTTGAGGGGCCATTTTTGGAAGGATATGGGAAAGAGAGAAGGTTTTGGAGGTTTCTTGAAAAAAAGAGTGAAAGGGATGTGGAGAAGAAGAATTACAGAGGTGGAAGATGAAATAAGGGCCCAAAAATGGCAAATGAGGGTTTTAAGGAGAGGAGAGGCGAAGGGTAGAAAGGGAAGTGGGAGAACCTCGGTGACCGTTGCCCAATGAACGTGGGGCATCGTTACAACTTTCGTAGCACGCCTCTTGACACGCGTCACGATCTCTAGGGAAGTCCTTTCAAAATTTGAATACTTGGCCCGTAACGCTTCAGAGCTTCTGACACAAAAGTCCGCTTCCCAAGTGACGGTTCTTCTTCGTAGATGAGTCAGCGTTCCCTTGCTAGTATGTATCAGTTCCCATGATCTTATCAAGGTCAGGGAGAGTGAAGTGGTTAAGGGAACTTCACACTCATCCTTATGTAGGGCTAGGGAACTCAAAGGGAACCAGACAATTTACGACTCGATAAAGGAGTAAATACTTTGGCTCATGAGAAGCGTTTGTCTGGTCCCTGGATTAGGGTAGGTTATATGATCAACCGTCATGGTGGCTTGTAAAGAGGGATAAAGGGAACTCTGGTTGATCATGTTGGGCCAAAAGAAATAAAGTTCCCTTGTACACATTTGTCTTTAGACTAGTAAGCATGGCAAAGTGAAAACAATAATTCCAAGTTCCCTATCATGCATTCTTAGATAAACTAGTTAGGCATTGAGAGAGAGAGAGAGAGAGACAAACAAGGAGTTGTTTAGTTTAGAGTTATCATCCCTAGAAGCATTCGAAAACGCTGGTAGGGACGTCTGTCTAAAGCTTTGGTGAGAATGTCCGCAATTTGCTCTTTAGTTCTACAGTGTTCCATCAAGATGTTCCCACTTTCAACATTGTCACGTAGAAAGTGATGCCTTATATTATATGCTTAGTAGAATGATGCACAGGATTTTTGGAAATGTTTATGGCACTAGTATTATCACAAAGTATGGGAACTGGGCTAAAAGACATACCGTAATCCTGGAGTTGTGACTTAAGCCATAGAACTTGGGAACAACAAGATGCGGCAGCCACATATTCTGCTTCATCTGTGGAGAGTGCCACTGACTTTTGCTTTTTAGATCCCCATGAAACTAAGCATGACCCTAGGAACTGGGCCATTCCTGATGTGCTCTTTCTATCAACCAGGTGCCCTGCAAATCCGCATCTGTGTATGCAATGAGCTCAAGGGAACTGTTCCTTGGATACTAGAGGCACAAGTTATCATTCCCTTTGAGATACCTGAAAATCCTCTTCACCTCTTTCAGGTGTGATTCCATAGGGTTAGCTTGAAAACGAGCACAAAGACATACGGAGAACATGATATCAGGTCTACTAGCTGTTAAGTAGAGAAGGGACCCAATCATACCTCGATAGTTCCTTTGGTCCACACTAATACCTGTTTCATCCACATTGAGCCTTGAATTTGGTGAGATGGGGGTGTCAATAGGCTTGGAATTTTCCATCCCATACTTTACGAGCATTTCCTTGATTTATTTCTGTTGATGAATTTTTGTTCCCTCCTTGGTTTGAGATATTTGAAGTCCCAAGAAGAATGTGAGTTCCCCAATGAGACTCATCTCAAACTCACTGCTCATGAGGTCCTTAAAGTTCTCTGTCATACCAAGCTCGGGGAGCTTGTTTGAGTCCGTAGAGGGCCCTCTCCAAGAAGTAGACATAATTGGGTAGCTTCTCATCTTCGAATCCTGGGGGTTGGGCCACATATACTTCTTCCTTGAGATGTCCATTGAGGAAGGCTGTTTTCACATCCATTTGATAAAGCTTGAATCCCTTTGTGAGCTTGGGCAGTCGCATCTTTCAATTGTGTCCAAAATGCCCTTTGCTTGATGCCCAAGTTGTACTTTCTTCACATGTGACTTTGGCTTGAACTAGGTCAACTTCTTGAATCAATCGGACCATTGGATCAAGCGTGACAGTCTGATCCTCAGACTGTTGATTCGGGCTGTCCAAGACAGAATCCCGCGATCTGCGCTGAACGGTCGTTGTCCTGACATGTGAGTTCCCATGTCATGGGAACTGTCTTGTTCAGAGTTCCCTTGATGGAAACTCTTCATCGTTGTAAGCTTGTGTTCTCTTGATCGTTCCTGGGAGTTCCCACTGCATGAGAACTTTCCTCTTCAGAGTTCCCTTGATGGAAACTCTGCATTGTAAGCTTTTTGTGGCTTTTGGTCATTCATGGGAGTTCTTGGATGTACCTGCTTTCCTTAGAAATACTTGAACAAACCTCATTAGTTCCTCATGGTGTTTGTCATTATCAAAACTCGGAGAATGGCATCGTTGATCCGTTGTTTAGAACCAGAGGTCCCAACAACGTCCCAAGAGGATTGGACCTCTTGGGTCTCCGTGGGGTTCATATGGTAGGCTGGTCTATTAGGAAAAGATGCTCCGGGAATGAGATCAATTTGATTCTCTATTCCTCTAATTGGAGGTAAACCAGCCGACATCTCATCGGGGAATACGTCCTTGTACTCCTCCATGATCCCGAAAATGCGTGGGGGAAGTGAGGCTTTCAATTCCTCACTTAACAAACTCAGCTCTTTGCATAAAAACATAATTGTGGTTTCCCCATCCAAATACTCATCTTCTAGCTCCCTCTTGGAAGCCAAAAGAGTGGAGGTGGGTAGAGGGCTGTTAGGTTGGCTCTTCTTACCCCAAGCTTTCCTCTTTTTCCCTTTTCCCCCCTCATCGTCACCACTTACCTCCTTACCTACCTATTTCTTCTCAAACGCCTCCGAAACCTGAGTTGGTGTCATGGGCTTGAGGACAATTGTTTGGCCATTGTTAGTAAAGGTGAGTCGGTTGGTGAAACCATCATGTGTGATCCTCCTATCATACTGCCACGGACGTCCCAATAAAATATGACAAGTCTGCATGGGAACTACATCACAAAGAACATCATCCTCATAATATCCTAGTTTAATAGATATATGCACTTGCTTGTTAACCTTAAGTTCACCACAATCATTCATCCAATGCAGCCTATAGGGTCTAGGGTGTTGAGTCATAGATAATTGTAGTTTTTGAACCATTTCAAGACTAGAAATATTACAAGAACTACCACTATCTATTATCATGTTACACACTTTACCCTTAATAAGCAACGAGTATGAAAAAAGTTTCCTCGTTAATTATCATCACATGGGGCTGGTTTTACATGCAAAGTGCGTCTAGGAATTAAAGACTCCCCAGACTCATATTCAATTTCATCATCTATATCATCATCATGCAAATCATTATCAATAGGCTCATTTTGTTCACTTTCATCTTTAGATTCATATTGGCCTAAATGATTGATTAAGAGCGTTTTCTTGTTAGGACAATCTTTCATCATGTGTCCCCTATCTTGGCACTTAAAACACACAATGTCTCTAGCCCTAGAAGAAGGATTAGAATTACTCCCCTTTAGAACTGCTGAAGCTCCACCAGAATTGCCCTTGTTGTATGATGATGGCATGTTGCTCATGGGATGCTTGGCTCGGCCAGATTGGTCGCCTTGGGTGCCGTATGCATTTCCTCTCTCTTTGTAGTACGTGGCCTCTTTTCCATGAGATGATGGCTGGCCACGACTGTTCCTCCAAGAATTGGGCTGGTTGCCCATGCTTCTCCCTCCTAGGGTCCTTGCTTTGTTCTTTTTCTCTACTTTCATAGCTAGATGCAACAAATCAGTCATAGTAGAGTATGGATACAAATCAACCTCATCAGCTAAAGAAGGATGCACAACACGAAGAAACATGGCCATTGTGGGTTCGTCATCCTCGACCACATTAGCCCTTACCATCGCCACTTGCATGGCATTGTAGGTTTCCTCGTCGCTCATAGAACCTAGCATCAGATTCTCCAATCGTTGGCGTAGATCACGAGCATAGTGTTGTGGAACGAAACGCCCTCTCATTAGCGCCTTCCTTTGATCCCATCTAGCTATATGTGCATCCAAATTGCGCCTCCTTTCTTTCACCAAATTATCCCACCATATTAGTGCATAACCGCTGAATTCAAGGGTAGCGAGTTGTACCTTTTTAGACTCGGCAAAATTGTGGCAATTCCAGATTTGCTCAATCTTAGTCTCCCACTCCATATAAACGTCCGGGTCGCATTTGCCTTCAAAAGTAGGGATCTTAACCTTGATTTTTCTGACTCCATCTTGCTTGGGCTCCCTAGGCCGCCTTGGACCCCTATCTCCATCGTCGTGCCTGGAGTAGCGCTCCCATTGCTCATCATCTTCGGCATGGTATTCATCAGAGGAATTTTATTCTCCTTGAGCTCTTGTTGGTCCCTAAAAATCTTGAAAATTGTTAGCACAATTTCGCCCTTCCCTAGCGGGAGAGGGTAGTTGGCTAATGGGGACTCTTTGAGCAAAAATCCCGAGGGTATGGAAATGAGTAGAGTTTAAGTGTTCTTCCCTGTTTTGATGTCGGGAAGTGGATGCAAAATTCGGGTCCACATTGGATGGACTGACCGTATGCAAGACGTCATGAGCATGCCCTTGCTCCTGATTCACAATTGCGGCCGGCTCGTGTGTCATGGGCACGGTGCCTTGCACGGCACCTGGCATGGTGCCCGGTTGAGGCATCGCAAGTGCCTGCGCCTCCAATGCAGCCATGCACATATTAAGGTTCGAAATGTTACTATTGAGCAAGCTCAACAAGTTGAACACATCGGGGTGAAACGGATCGGTGCTCTTGGACTAGTTGGATTCTCTATCTTCTCCTGACTTGATCACAAGCAACACACTACAATCAAATGGTGACGTTAGTGTAAACAATAAACACCTCGCGTGTGTTTCACTCGCTCTCACTCTCGGGTGGTGTGATCGAGCTTGTTGTTTCAATCTGCTTTGAAAAGATCAAATTCAATTTGAAGATTAGTAGATCAAAAAATGCGAGAAAGAGAAAGGTTGGAGAAGAAATGGATAAAAAAACAAGAGGGGAAGACTCGATTGTAAACAAAAATCGAAATGGAAAGACAAAGAAGAAGATCAAACCTTGATTAAGCCTTTCTCACCTTGATTTCCTTAACCAAGAATGCACTTGGAGTGGTTTGTTAGGTAAAGTATGGGTTGGCTTTTTGTGAAGGCTCGAAAGTGTTCTCCAATGGCGTCCAACAAGAAGAGAAGAAGAAGGCTCTTGCACTGGCACATCTTAATTACAAAGTATGCAATGAAATGAAATGCTATACTATGATATGAATTAAAATGAAAGAGAGGAAATAGATAAAATCTGATTTCTGATTTATGTATTTTTTTGAATTTTCTTTCTTTCTCTTTTTTTTTGAATCAGAAATTAAATCAGATAATTACAAATAAATACGAAAATAAAATACTAAGATAAGATGCAATATCTAAGTGCAAGAAATAAAATAAAAATGTGACTGAAATGAAGTGAGTTGGACGTTGGAATTGCTAGAGTCAATCCCTAGATTTGTGGAGGAAGGTTAGGAGTGGTGAGGCTGATATGGGGCGTGGGGTGTGGGAGATTGAAGTTTGAAAAAGTCTTGCTAGAAAGTAGGAGTGGGTGTGGCTTTGTGTGGCTGAAAAGGAGTAGGTTTGAGTTTGAATAAGTCTTCCTTAAAAGTAGGGGTTGAGTAGATATTTGATTTGACTTTCAATTAAATTAAATCAACCCTTCCTCAAATAAAACGTGGTTGGTGGTTTCATAGAGTAGTGGGCAAGTTTTAATGGAGGTGGTGGCCGTAGAGGATTGAGGATGGTTGAGGTGGCGGTTACTTGGCTTTAGGGCGTGTTTGGCTAGGAAGAACAAACCACTACGCAAGGAACAACCGATTAGTACAATCAAGTTCAATTCAAAGAGATTTGGATTAATCAAACCTGATCTTTAAGGTCTCTTTTTGTGTTTTTGTAGACTCTAATGATGAATCGACTCGGAATTGAAATGGAAAGCCGTCAACGAAGCTCTGATACCAATTTGATACGGGGTTAGCCGTTTGATGCCCGATCTTCGACGTTCACAACTCGATAGCAAGCACAATTGAACAACGATCGGAAACAAATGGAAACAAGACTCAATAAAGAAGGACTCGATTCAACGAAAGATGAAAAGACACGAAAGTGGAAACACAATCAGGAACGAGACTCAAGCATAGATAATCAACACAAGAACAACAAGAAGGACAACCTCATAAAACAACTATCAAACTCTTGACTTGATCTAGCTAAGAATCTAATAGAATGATTATGAAATCAACCTTTAGGATCTCACACGACAAGGAACGAGACCTTGAAGCACGAGAAAGGGGCTCGTGATTGTTGAAAGGCACCAATCTTCCACGAAATTGACATAATTCAAAACAAACCAAGCTGTAATTCACACACACTATTGAAAGCCAAAGTCTTTGGTTTTCTCTCTATTCAATGAGAATGCAATCACAATAATGAGTTGTCTAACTCATTACAAAGCTGAAAACACTATTTATATGTCCTGAAATTCTAATGAGAATAAATAATAAAGTCTAATTAAAATTAAGATAAATGGTGGCCCACTATGGAAATTGGCCCAACAAGAGATCGGCGCCTCCAATTAGGAGCATGCACATGCTAGGGCACGTCGCGTTGCCTACGCAGCTCCGCTGCTGTGTTGGGGCGCGCCGTTGCAACCTCGGTTCGACGCAACGCCGTGGCCATGGTTCAAGCCTTCTTGATCAACATCGGCGCTCATGACACACACAGCCTTGGCCTTGGAATCCTTGCTTGCTCCTGCCTCCTTAGCCATTGTGTAGCTCACAAAAGCATTCATCTCTCGTTGTAACTTCTTGGCTCGAGCACGGGTGAGTGGTCCATCAAATAACGTAGGCGCGCCTGGTGGAGCTGCCTAGATGGTCCCTCATCATTGTTATATACCCTTTAAATTTCATAATTATAGTCTCTAGAAAGAAGTTGGGTTTCTGTCACGGTGATTTGAATTTAATCTTAACCCCGTTACAGTTGAGATATTTCTTACCACTTCTCTTGAGAGTTCTTTTGTAAATGGGTCAACCAAATTCTTGCATTAGTTGACATAAATAATGGTAATTACAACTTGTAATAGCCGTTATTTTTATAAATAAATATTTTAAAGAATGTCTCTACTCAAAATCGCTTAAATTATATTTCGTCTTTGAAAAAGATAAATAAAAACCTTTTACATTAAATTATTATGGAAAATAATTTAATTCTCAGAATAAGCTATGAAGATGGAAGTTTAATAAGATGAGTTTAATTTGAGCAAGAAAATCATTTGGATTGAACTCAAATAAAAATAAATTGGGCGTAGGCGAATCCCATTAATCTCGTCCCAATAATTTTCGTCCCATATCATTTAAGTGAGGTGGAGAAATAATAAATGGGGATGTGGGATTTGAACCCATGACCTCCATAGTGCATACTCACACTCCAACCCCACTATGCCGTGTCACTTTCTAGCAACTAATGAAAATTTAATTCTTTTATTTCTTTCTCCTTCTAAGTGGGGCTAATGAAGTTGATGTGAGTGGGGTTGATTTTGTGAGATGTGGATGATGGGTTGTTTCCCAAAGATGTGGCTGCTTCATGACATGATTTGGATGAGACGTTGATGGCTTTAGAAGGTGAAACAAGGGCTGCTTTGAGTGGTTTCGATGTTTCGGATCTGGTTGCTAACCCGGACCACTTGAGCGGGGTTAAAAAGGATGACATGGCTAAGGCATATCTCCTATTTGAGAATGATGTGAGTGACTATAGGGATGATATGGTTGAGGCCTATCTCCCAAAGGGTGTTGTTGGTGAGTTTAGGGATGACATGGCTGAGGCTTATCTCTCGGTTTGTGTTGATGGTGTAGGGGCTGCCCTAGTTCGGGATTTTGATGTTCGAAAGGCTAAGGATAAAGGCTTGAATGAAAATAGGACGCTTGCTACTAAAGAAGAGGTAAGTGCGGCTCTTGATGAGGTTCTGGTTGCTAAGCCGAACCACCCTAGTGTTGAAAAGGGAGGGTGTGTCGTGTTTGATCCGATTGCTATTCTTGAGAGTGGTGTGAGAGTTTGTTGGGATGACATGGCTGAGACCTCTTTTGATAAAGATGGTGTTGTGACTTGTATTGCTGAGTTATGGGAACGAGATAAGGCTGAATTGGAACAAATTTTAGGTGTTTTGGACAATTTTGGCCGAGAAGGTGAGCTTGCGGATAAAGATGATCAAGATGACATCAAGCCTGCAGATTTGGTCTTTGAGAATGCTTTGATTTTGGTTGAGGGAAAGGATGGGTTTAAGAGCAACAAGGTAAAGTAGCTTAGTCGAAATGGCTAGGAGGGCCAACTCCTCTAGCTTAAAGAAGAAGCTTTCTCTGGTTGTAGATTGGATAAAGTTTTTTTGAGAAAAAGCAAGAATATGAAGGGGGTAAGGAAGAATCTTGCTAGGAGGTTCAAATTGGGAGAGGTCGTAGTAGCCCATAGAGTGGTCTCCATGGGTGACATCCGCTTTGGAGCATGGAATGTTAGGGGTGTGGATATCACTACCAAAATAAGCATGGTGAATAGGTTCGCTGTGAAAAAATAAAATAAATTTGATAGGGTTGTTGGGGACGAAGACCCTTAGGAATAAAGAGGGGGAACTTGCTTGGTCCTTGTTAAGAGGTTGGAAATTTTGTACGAAGGTTGGCTCAAGAGAGAGGAGCCGAATGAGCGTGGTTTGTAGGGCTGTCATCGAACCGAGTCGAGTCGAGCTTCGAGTTTTTCAAGCTTAGCTCGGTTAGAAATAGACGAGCTTGAGCTCGAACACGGGTTTGGTTTGAGCTTAAAACCTTGTTTGAGCTTGGTTCATTTAAATGTTCACCGAGCTCGAGCTTGCTCTTGAACCTCTCATTTAGTTTCTTCGAGAAACAAATTCATGAACAACTCGTTTACTTGATCAACTATACAAGTAAATGAAACTAAAATTTAAAGTACGTGGTTTGAGACACACCATAAGAATTATGTAATTTAACAAAAAAATATAGGGAAATTCCGAGTGGTACCTCTCAGTTTTTAACTTTTCCGAGTGTGATAAAAAACGTTATTCATGGTACCCCCGAGTTTTAATACTAGTCCGCCCCATACCCTTTCTCTGCAATATCACTAATCTTCCATTAGTTGATTTAAAAAAGGGAAATAAAAATAAAACACAAATAAAAAAGAAAAAAAACAATTAAAAGTAAAAACGCATCAGACGAGCGGTCGTGGATCAATTTCTGACTGCAATTTCACATCGTTCATCCCCAAATGCAGCATCTCGAAGACGAATGTCGAGATTTGGATGGTGGAGCAGTGTTCTTTCTTGTGAATGTAGGCAAAGTTGGAGGTGTTTCCGGAGATCCAAATCGACGAGGACGTCCACATTTTTTGTTCTTATGCGGACGCGGTTGTCGAGCCAAACAACTCCACTCATGCCAGAATGGGGCTTGTACTAGATATTTAGGTATTCCTTTTGCTTCGACTAGAGCTTTGAGCAGGAGCAATGCCCAAGACAAGGCAGGAGATGTTTGTCGGCAGAGAGGCTAGAGGCTTGAACGGCGTTGGAAGAAGCATGAGGGTCTGAAATTGTAACACCCCTTTTTATATAGGGATATTATCCAGTGACACTCAGATAAGCTCTCGAAGTCACCTGAGGTTACAGTAATTACAAAACTTAATCAAAAGTTATATATATATATATAATAAGGTAGCGGAAGTCTATTACAAAAGTTGAATGAACACAATAGAATACAAAGTTGAAATGGGAAGGGTCCCACAAGTCGGAACCTCGACCCATATAAATTATTCTAAATTTATTCAAAGCTAACCACCTTTACTCTAGCTGCTCCTCTAGCTTGTTCCTCGTGAACCTCGATGTGGAACTCCACTCCTGATGTGTTGCAACGGAAAATGGGATGGACACCAGCCGACCAAGCAAGGAAAATAAACAATCGGTTAGTCTTGTGACAAACTAAGCAAATGGGGTTTCAGAAGGTGGTTCGGATTTTAGGAAGAGACGAGTTGGGATGTCGGATACCGTATGAAAGCTGGTTCCATCCTCGGACCTTGGACCTCCTAGGAAAACTATGATTTGAAGAAAAGAGTGAGAACGACACCCAAGGGTGCGTGTCAGTTTCGAAGGAAAAGGATCACTTATGCTGTGAACTTAGGTTTCATACATTTAGTCAGGTGGGTGATTATACCCTCGTTGGTCACGTTTTCCTCTCCCAACCTCACTGCATACGTGTTGTGAGAATTTAGATTGGAGCCAGGGAATTACGAAATCCTAGAGTAAGGATTGAATTCCATTTTGTACTAGCCATTCTATCATTTTAATTGTAGCCAGCAAACGCCTATTTAATCTCTACTAATTTTAAGGATCACAATATCGTTCCACTCGGAATTAAGCATACTTTTTAAGTAAGATAGAATGTGGGTTACGACCCCTCGAAAATACTCAAATGTTGGCTTGCCATCCCAAACTAGCACGAGCTACGTGCCATCACCCCTCATCGAGCGAGCGAGTATTGACCATGGTCTTAAAGGTAGAGCATCAACTCAAGATTAAAGTCGAATAAATCGACGCGTATAACATAAAGTACTCACACACAAACCTACTCATCTAGGCACACAAATCACAAGGCAACGACCCTATAATCCGTCTAACATAACTCAAGTACGACTAGGAATAACATGTCATTAAATCTAGAAAAATATAAATCCTAGATTCATTTTATTTCATACAAGAGTTCCCAACATAGTCATAAAATAGTTTAAAGCACATGAAAAGATATAATAAGATATGTAACATGCTGATAAAACGAGTGATGCATAAAGGACATCATATGGAAACCGAACCCAAACAACTTGCCTCGTAATTGACGTAGATGTGTTACGAAATGATCACTCGCGATTAAGAACTTGTTCTTGTTTTAATCAATAAAAAAATAATTTGTTGTCAATTTATGTTGTTCATTTCATAACGTTGATTTTCAAGGAATGACAACTGATGCATGTTTATAAAAATTTATAAATTCACACATTATATTAATAATTTCCTTTTTATCAACATAATTTCATTCAACCTTGTCTTTTCATTATACGATAGTAACCTAATCTTTTTTTTAATATTAATCTAAATAAAAAACTTTTTACTTATACATATTCAAAAACATTATTGTTAACTTTATTTAATCAAATTATTTTAGTCTTATAGTGAAATAAGAAGTTATTTTCTAATTAATATCCTTTTATAAAATATCAATTTATTCACATGAATACTAAAAAAATACCCAGTTAATGTTCATATATTTATTGAAATACTTATGGAATACAAAATTCTTAACATTTCTCCATTTAAATAATTTTTATCCGTTTTAATTTAACAAAAGCTTTTTTTAATTAAATCTAAAACATGAAAAAAAATTTAAGTGAGCAACATGGTCGGGCCGGGTCGGGCCCGACCTGCTCACGGGCTCACCAACCAAATCAGCCCCACGCAAAAACAGAGCAGAAATAGCACCATCTTTAATCGCTTCGTTCTCCTTCGTTTGGTATCAAGATGGAGCGTGTGAGTAGGCATTGCAACCATTAGAGAATGAGATTTCCAGTTATATAAAGTCGGAAAATTTTGGTTGAGTGAGGAAGGAGAAAGAGCCCAAAAACCGAACCTTGTTCTGTTTTGTTTCGAACCAACCAACCGAGCTTTAAGCTTGATTTTGGACAAATTTGAGAGCATTTTTGGAGAAACTTTGTGAATGTAAAATGTGCTATACTGATTGATCTTTGTAATTGCATTTTATAGCACTCAAAACGACCCCTTAAATGCCCAAAACAGATTTCTCAAATCAATACCACGAAACCAAACGTCCATTGGCTTTAATTCGGGTTTTATCCATATTTTAATAGGTAGCTTGATCGATTCGGCCACCAAATTACTCCCCATTACTCCATCTTATCCTTCCAAATCATTATCTCCTTCCAATTCGAGCTTCCCATGGTCAATTCGAGCATTCAATCCATTATAGGTCACGTTAAATGCAAGGAGATTAGGCCCCCAATTTGTATTAATTCAAAGAATTGATTAAAGGGTTTTATAGAACACCTCATGAGCTTTCTAGAACATCTTTCGGATCGAAAATCTATTGAGAAACGAGTGAGATATGGCAAATTGAATATTCGAGCTCAAGGCTGAAGACAACCCAATTGGGCATTGGAGTGGTGATTGGTGAGGCAATCGTGGAGTTGAGATAGGAGGCAGAGAGTGTAGAGAATGTAGGCGGGGGAGATGAAGACAAGTAGGTAGAGTAAAGCTTGGAGGAGGTTCTGGCCTGCGAGCTCTCATGGAAGGGGGGTAATGCTTTTTTTTTTAAAACCTTTTTTCTTTCTTTTTTAAAATAAAAATCTAATGGAATTGTGCATAAATGGAAGGAACGGGACTAAAAAGGCATGAGACGAACTAAAAAAACTCGGGGTACCATATAGATTAAGTTTTTTTAGCACCATTCGGAAAAGTTATAAGTTGGGGCGTACTAGACGGAATTTCTCTAAACCATATATTGTATATAATGTATAGTATAACTTATATATGAACGTATAATATATTTTTTACGAGTGTATAATCGAGCTTGCTCATGAGCATATAATTGAGTTTGCTCATGAGCAAATGAGCCGAGTTATCTTGTTCTCAACCTCAATTCATTTATCTTTCGAGCCTTCAAATTGTGCTCAAGCCTGATTCATTTACACACCGAGCCGAATAAGAACAAGATTTAATCGAGTCAAACACCTAAGTTTTCACGAACGACTTTGTTCAATTACATCCCTAGGGGATTGGGACCCTCTTATTTTGAAGGTGGAGATTCTCTCAAACTCCGACAAGCTATTCATTGCAAGGTTAGTTCGAGAAGTTCCCATGAGGTCTTTTTTGCTACATTTGTGTACGCTTTCAACACAAGCTTAGAGAGAAATTCCTTGTGGAGGATGTTGGAGAAGATCTTGTTGGGGATGACAGAGCCTTGGGTGGTGCTAGGATATTTGAATTGCATTCTTCACTAATTTGAGATGTTTTCTCTAAGAAGAAGGAGTGAGGGGGAACTAACAAAGCTTGCGGGGGTGTTGAATGTTTGTAGGCTATAGGACCTTACCTATTCGGGGTCTATGTTCACATTGTCTAATGAGCAACAAGGCACGAAAAGGGTGGCAACACAGATTGATATGGGTGTTGTAAATGAGGAGTGGAAGTGGGTGTTTGGGCGAGCTTATGCCTTATTTGGGAACCATGGTTTTCCGAACGATCCCCGATAATGGTGTTGGCCAACCCCACACATGTTGGAAGAAAAATCCCATTAAGTTTTTCTACTTTTAAATGGAGGATGAGTAATTCCAAGAGTTAGTGTCAAGATGATGAGGGACCATCTAGGCAGCCTCCACCGGGCGCGCCTACACTCTTTGATGGACCACTCACCCGTGCTCGAGCCAAGAAGCTACAACGCGAGATGAATGTTTTTGTGGACTACACTATGGCTAAGGAGGCAGGAGCTAGTATGGAGTCCGAGGCTAGGGCGGTGTGTGTCTTGAGCGCCGACGGATCATCGTATCGAGGCTGCAGCGGCGCGCCCCAACCTCAGCGATGCAACGCGCCCCGCGATGCAACGGCGCGCTCGTTCCAGCGCAGCAACGATACGGCGCGCCCCTGAGCGCGCCTGTCCGCGTGTGTGCGTGCGAGTCCGGGCACGAGCATGCTATCTTTTAGTTTTGCTAGATTTGTTTTATTGGGCCATTTCCATTTTGGGCCTTAGTTATCTTTTAGTTTTAATTAGGCATTATTTCTATTGTTATTTTGTCAAGACATATAAATAGCTTAGGATGTTTTATTTTCAGATTAGACAACTCATTTTGTATTTTCCAATTCTCCTTGCAATAGAGAGAAAACGAGAGCTTTGGCTTTCAACGTGTGTGTGAATCCGCAACTTGGTTTGCTTTGATTTGTGTCAATCTCATCGAAGGTTGGTGCTTGTCAACAATCACGAGCCCCTTTCTCGTGCTTCAAGGTCTCGTTCCTTGTTGTGTGAGATCGTAAAGGTTGGTTTCATAATCATTCTATTAGGTTCTTGGCTGAATCAAGTCAAGGGTTTGATAGTTGTTTTATGAGGTTGTCCTTCTTGTTGTTCTTGAGTCATTTATCTCTTGTCGAGTCCTTTTCCTGTTTTTGTATTTGTTTCTTGTCTTTTCGATCATTACAAGTCGTGTTCTTCAATTGTTGAAGTCTTGTTGCATTTCCATTTCTGATCATTATCTTTGTTTCCTTGTTTTGAGTCGTGAACGTCGAAGATCGGGCATCAAGCGGCTTATCCCCGCATCAAATTGGTATCAGAGCTTCGTTGTAGACGTTCTTCTTGTGTTCGAGTCGATTCACCATTAGAGTCTACAAAAAAAATACCAAAAAGAGAAGTAGCGTCTTCAAGGATCCGATCAGGTTTGATTAATCTCAATCTCTTTAATTAAACTTGAAAGTACTAACCAGTTTGTTGCTTGCTGAAGTGGTTTGTTTCGCCCCAGTCAAACACGCCCTAAGCCAAGTAACCGTCACCACCCATTTGTCTCGAAACCACCACGCCCACCACCTCCATTAAAGTTCAATTCCACTCTCTCAAATACCCAGCCACGTCTCTTTAATATTGGAGAGGAGTTGATTTAATTCAGCCAAGTCAAATTAAATCTCACTCAACTCCTATTTTTAAGGGAGATTTTGTCAACCCCTCATTTCAGCCACAAAAGCCACGCCCCCACCTTAACCAATTCTTCTCCATTCCTATTTTCTAGCAAAGACTCATTCAAACCTCATTCCCCACGCCCTACATTTCAGCCTTGAGACTTTCTCCACCAACCACATCTCCAACATCCACTTTATAAATTCAGCCACATTTCTGTTTTAATTTCTTGCACTTAAATATTCTATCTTATCTTAGCATTTTATTTCTGTAATTATCTGATTACTTCTGATAAAAAAAAAATATACGAAATTCAAAAAAAAAAAAAAAAAAAAGAAAGAAGCAAAAAAATCAGAAATCAGATTTCATTTCCTCTCTTCTTTAATTCATATCCTAGTATAGCATTTAATTATTGCCTTCTTGTAATTATTTCGTGTAAGTCAAAAAAAAAAAAAAGTGCAAGAGTCTTCTTCATCTACTCTCTTCTTCTCTATTGTTGGACGCCATTGGAGTGCAGCCTTGAACCTTCACAAAAGAGCCACCCCACGCCCCATCTAACAAACAACTCCAAGTGCACTCTTGGTTAAGGAAATCAAGGTGAGACAAGCTTAATCAAGGTTTGATCTAACTCTTTGTTTGACAATTTTCTCTTTCTCAATTCTGGTCTTGTTTATAATCGAGTCTTCTTCTCATTTTCTCTACTTCCTGTTTCTGTTTGCATCCGAGTCTTCTTGTTTAATTTCGTGCCTCTCCAACCTTGTCTCTTCTCGTGGTTGATTGATCTACTAAACTTCAACTTGATTTTGATCATTTCAAAGCAGATTGCAACAACAAGCTCGATCACACCACCCGAGAGTGAGAGCGAGTGAAACACAAGCGAGGAGTTTATTGTTTTGACTAACATTAACCATTTGCTTGTAGTGCGTTGTGTGTGATCATGTCAGGAGACGAGAGAGGATCCCACCGATCCAGGAGCCCCGACCCGGTTCACCCCGATGTGTTCAACTTGTTGAGCTCTCTCAACAGCAACATGGCGCGCCTCAACTCGCGCATGGCTGCCTTGGAGGCGCAAACACTTACGACGCCTCAATCGGGAGCTGCACCGAGCGTCGCGCCAGGTACCGCGCCAACGGCGCACGATCCAGCCGCAGCGGCGAGCCAAGGGCAAGGGCGCGTTCATGAGTCTGCGCCTACGTTCCATCCGTCCAGCATGGATCCGAATTTTGCCTCCACTTCCCATCATCAAAACAGGGAAGATCACTTGAACTCAACTCATTTCCATTCTCCCAGGATTTTTGCTCAAGGGTTCCCAATTAGCCAATTACCCTCTCCCGCTAGGGAAGGGCGAAATCGTGCTAATGAATTTCATGATTTTCAGGGACATAGGAGAGCTCCGGGCCAAGAAGACCATTTCGATGAGTATGACGCCGAAGATGATGAACATTGGGAGCGCTATTCAAGGCGCGAAGACAGAGATAGGCGTCCAAGGCGGCCTAGAGAGCCCGAGCAAGATGGAGTAGGAAAAATCAAGGTGAAGATCCCAGCCTTTGAAGGCAAGTGTGATCCGGACGTCTACATGGAGTGGGAGACGAAAATTGAACAAATATGGAATTGCCATAACTTTGCCGAGCATAAAAAGGTACAACTCGCCACCCTTGAATTTTCCGGTTATGCACTAATCTGGTGGGATAATCTAGTAAAGGAAAGGAGAAGAGCTCTTGACGCACCAATAGGAACTTGGGAGCAAATGAAGGCCCTCATGAGGAGGCGCTTCATTCCCCAACATTATGCACGTGAGCTGCGTCAAAGATTGGAGAATCTCAAGCAAGGTTCAATGAGTGCCGAGGAAACTTACAATGCCATGCAAGTGGCAATGGTAAGAGCCAATGTGGATGAGGATGAAGAGTCCACAATGGCACGTTTCCTTCGAATTTTACACCCTTCTTTAGGTAATGAGGTCGATTTATATCCATATACTACTATGACTGGTTTGTTACATTTAGCTATGAAGGTAGAGAAAAAGAACAAGGCACGGATTCTAGGAGGCCGAGGCACGAGTAACCAGCCCAACGCATGGAGGAACAACCGTGGCCAGGCCATGTCGTATGGAAAGGAAGGCGCGCCTACAAAGGAACGAGGAAGCACCGCCGGCGCCTATGGAGATCAAGCTGGCCGAACCAAGCCTTCCGCGGGCACCGCGCCATCCTACAACAAGGGCCCCAATAGTGGAGTTTCGGCAACTCCTAAGGGCATTACCTCTAACCCTTCCTCTAGAGCTAGGGATATTGTGTGTTTTAAGTGCCAAGGTAGAGGTCACATGATGAAAGATTGCCCTAAAAAAGAAAACACTTTTAATCAATCATTTAGGTCAATATGAATCTAAGGAAGAAATTGATGATGTGCATGAAAATGAGCCTAATAATGATGATTTGCATGATGATGAGGATGAGATCGAGTATGAATCAGGGGAGTCTTTAATTGCTAGACGTAACATGCATATAAAACCAGCCCCTTGTGAAGATAATCAACGAGAAAATCTATTTCATACTCGATGTTTAATTAAGGGTAAAGTTTGCAACATGATAATAGATAGTGGAAGTTGCTGTAACATTGCTAGTCTTGAAATGGTACAAAAACTGCAATTATCTATGACTCAGCACCCTAGACCTTATAAATTGCATTGGATGAACGATTGTGGAGAACTTAAAGTGAACAAGCAAGCGCATGTTTCTATTAAATTAGGGCATTACGAGGATGTTGTTCTTTGTGATGTAGTTCCTATGCAGGCTTGTCACATTTTATTAGGTCGTCCATGGCAATATGATAGGAAGGTCACGCATGATGGATTCACCAACCGGAACACCTTCACCTACAATGGCCAAACCATAGTGCTCAAACCCATGACGCCTACGCAGGTGGCCGAGGAGTTCGACAAGAAGAAGGTAAGTAAGGTAAGTGGAGATGGTGAGGGAAATAAGGGGACGGCTCGGGGTAAGACGAGCTCACCTAACAATCTCCCACCATCCAGCGCGCTTTTGGCTTCCAAGCGGGAGCTAGAGGCCGAGTATTTGGATGGGCAAACAACACTCATGCTCTTGTGCAAGGAGCTGAGTCTGTTGAATGGGGAACTTAGAGCCTCTTTGCCCCCACAAATTTTGGGGCTCATTGAGAAATACATTGACGTATTTCCCGATGAGATACCGGCTGGCTTACCTCCAATTAGAGGAATCGAGCATCAAATTGATCTCATTCCCGGAGCATCTTTGCCTAATAGGCCAGCCTATCGTATGAACCCCAAGGAGACTCAAGAAGTCCAATCCCAAGTCCAAGAGTTATTGGATAAGGGATACATTAGGGAAAGTTTAAGCCCTTGTGCTGTACCGGTGTTGCTAGTGCCTAAGAAAGACAACACATGGCGTATGTGTGTCGATTGTAGGGCTATTAACAACATAACGGTAAAGTATAGGCACCCCATCCCTCGTCTAGACGACATGCTAGATGAATTGCATGGAGCCACTATCTTTTCAAAGATAGATTTAAAAAGTGGCTACCATCAAATAAGGATGAAGGAGGGGGACGAATGGGAAACAACCTTCAAGACCAAGTTTGGTCTCTATGAATGGCTTGTTATGCCATTCGGGCTTACAAACGCCCCAAGTACTTTCATGCGTCTAATGAATCATGTGCTTAGAAACTTCATAGGGAAATTTGTTGTTGTTTATTTTGATGATATTCTGATCTATAGCAAATCCCTAGAAACGCATGAAGATCATTTGAGGGAAGTACTCTCTACACTTAGATTAGAGCACTTGTATGCAAATTTGAAGAAATGTGAATTGTGCACTAATCATGTCACTTTTCTTGGGTTTGTAGTGAGCTCCAAAGGGTTACAAGTAGACGAAGCCAAGATAAAGGCGATTCAAGAGTGGCCGACGCCTACCTCCATTGGCCAAGTCAGGAGCTTCCACGGCCTCGCCAGCTTCTATCGGAGATTTGTGAGGGATTTTAGCACCATTGCTGCTCCCTTGACCGAAATCACTAAGAAGAGGAGTGAGTTTAAGTGGGAGAAGGCACAAGAGAGGGCTTTCAACGCCCTAAAGGACAGATTGATGCATGCCCCATTGTTGGCCTTGCCCGACTTCACTCGGCCCTTCGAAGTGGAGTGTGATGCGAGTGGCATTGGAATTGGAGGCGTTCTCATGCAAGAAGGAAAGCACGTTGAATTTATTAAGGAGCTGCATGCTCGAACCAAGACTCGGTTGGAGCAAAAGGCCGAGTACAATGCTAGGCGCGCCAACCATGGGCGGCGCCGCGTGATTTTCCAGCCCGGCGATTTGGTATGGGCGCATCTAAGGAAGGAGCGGTTTCCGGAGCTAAGGAAGAACAAACTGTCTCCAAGAGGCGATGGACCTTTCAAGGTGCTTCAACGGATTGGAGACAACGCTTACAAATTAGAGCTGCCCGGGGATTATGGTGTGAGCGCCACCTTCAATGTCGCTGATCTTACGCCGTACTTAGCCAAGGATGAAGAGCTGGATTCGGGGTCGAATCCTTTCCAAGAAGGGGAGGTTGATGAGGGACCATCTAGGCAGCCTCCACCGAGCGCGCCTACACTCTTTGATGGACCACTCACCCGTGCTCGAGCCAAGAAGCTACAACGCGAGATGAATGTTTTTGTGGACTACACTATGGCTAAGGAGGCAGGAGCTAGTATGGAGTCCGAGGCTAGGGCGGTGTGTGTCTTGAGCGCCGACGGATCATCGTATCGAGGCTGCAGCGGCGCGCCCCAACCTCAGCGATGCAACGCGCCCCGCGATGCAACGGCGCGCTCGTTCCAGCGCAGCAACGATACGGCGCGCCCCTGAGCGCGCCTGTCCGCGTGTGTGCGTGCGACTCCGGGCACGAGCATGCTATCTTTTAGTTTTGCTGGATTTGTTTTATTGGGCCATTTCCATTTTGGGCCTTAGTTATCTTTTAGTTTTAATTAGGCATTATTTCTATTTTTATTTTGTCAAGACATATAAATAGCTTAGGATGTTTTATTTTCAGATTAGACAACTCATTTTGTATTTTCCAATTCTCCTTGCAATAGAGAGAAAACGAGAGCTTTGGCTTTCAACGTGTGTGTGAATCCGCAGCTTGGTTTGCTTTGATTTGTGTCAATCTCATCGAAGGTTGGTGCTTGTCAACAATCACGAGCCCCTTTCTCGTGCTTCAAGGTCTCGTTCCTTGTTGTGTGAGATCGTAAAGGTTGGTTTCATAATCATTCTATTAGGTTCTTGGCTGAATCAAGTCAAGGGTTTGATAGTTGTTTTATGAGGTTGTCCTTCTTGTTGTTCTTGAGTCATTTATCTCTTGTCGAGTCCTTTTCCTGTTTTTGTATTTGTTTCTTGTCTTTTCGATCATTACAAGTCGTGTTCTTCAATTGTTGAGTCTTGTTGCATTTCCATTTCTGATCATTATCTTTGTTTCCTTGTTTTGAGTCGTGAACGTCGAAGATCGGGCATCAAGCGGCTTATCCCCGCATCACAAGAGCATGGAGTACTCGGGTGGTGGGCACTGCCCAATTTGTGCTCATCACAAAGTTGCAAAAAGTGAAGAGTGATTTAAGGGGATGGTTAAGGATGAAGCATAGGAATTTGGAGGGAGTGGTAGAGGCAAATGTCAAGCACCTTAAAAAGGCCCATAGGGAGATTAATGATGACCTCACCATCTTGGAGAAACAAGAGGTTGTAACGAGGGGAAAGGTAGAACTCGAGCTAAGTTTGGAAAGGCTTTCAAGTACTACAAAACAAACAGAAAAGTTGGATTGGCTCTCGTTTGTGGAAGAGACCTCCCCGATCTTCTTCAATAGGATCAAGGAGAGGAAAGTGGGCAAGACCATCCACTTGCTCAAGGATGAGGAGGGCCGGGAATTGGAGGGAGAGGAGGACATGTCCAAGGAGGTAGTGGGCTTTTATGAGAAGTTGTTCGGGACACCCAAAGCTACCCTGAATTGCAACTTTAATGAGATTGAATAGCCGACTTTTGAGGAGGAAGAGGTGGCTGGCTTCCCTTAGCCACGAGCCAATAGAGGAGGAAATCCGGGGTGTCTTTTTTTAAGATCGGGGGTTTTCATAGTTAGCCACAACTTTTGAAAGTGGTGGCCTCCAACCAAGGGGCCTTTGTCCTCAGGAGACTTTTGGTGCATAATGTCGCAATGGTACAAGAAATCATGGCTAACTATGAAGAACGGGGTATTTCTCCAAGGTTGGTGATAAAGGCCAACCTACAAAAAGCATCGATTGTTTAAGTTGGGAGTTCTTGAGGAAGACGCTTGAGTACTTAAAGTTTCCACCGCACTTGGTTCATCTCATAATGGTATGTGTCTCAACCCCCTGATTTTCTATTCTAGTTAATGAGGAAGTTAAGGGTTTTTATAAGGGGAAGAGGGGTCTTAGACAAGGGAATCCTCTTCCCCCCT
The DNA here is from genome assembly GCA_964016875.1 of Fallopia convolvulus. NCBI lineage: Eukaryota > Viridiplantae > Streptophyta > Magnoliopsida > Caryophyllales > Polygonaceae > Fallopia > Fallopia convolvulus. The sequence continues at coordinate 39,590,285 of OZ024720.1, forward strand.
TCCTCTTTGTGCTTGTGATGGAGATGTTGAGAAGGAGGTTGAAGAATGGTAGTGATGGTGGTTTTTTTTTCTCTCAAAGTGTAAACAACTTGGGCTTGTGAGTGTGGCCTATGCGGATGACCTCTTAGTTTTTTGTAAGCCAAAGTGAGACTCCTTGAGAATTGTGACCGAGTATTTGAGGAAGTTTGGGGAGGACTCGAGTCTTGTAACTAGCAATTCCAAAATTCACATTTTCTTTGGGGGAGTGGAAGAGGGTGAAAAAAGGGAGATTACTAGAGGGCTCGGGTATGAGTTGGGAGTGTTTCCGGTGAGGAATCTTGAGAGCGGAGGTCATTTACTGCATGGTGGGTAGGGTGATTTTGTTTTGGACACAAATCATGGTTTTTCCTCAAAGGGTCATCAAGAAGGTGGATGCCTTGTGTAGGAACTAACTTTAGTTAGGGAGGATAGAGGGAAGGAGGGCCCTCGTTGTTTGGGAGGATGTGCGTAAATCGTTTGAGGAAGGGGGCCTAAACTTCAAGAAGTTAGGGGCTTGGTACAAAATGGTTTTCTTTTGGCTCAGGCATGATATCCTTTTGGGGAACTGAAAGTTGTGGACGGAGTGGGTGGAGAGAAACCACTTCAGAAGGGTTGACTTTTCGAGTTTGGGTATAAAAAATCAGACTCATGGGTGTGGAGAAATTTACTTAGATTGAGGGACTTGATGGGGGTTGTCCTTGGGGGGGGGGGGGGGGTCGACCCCTTTACCTTTACAAGGCCGAGTGGGGGTTAGAAACGAGGGAACTCTACGAGTTGGTAATGGAAAAAAGGGAGGAAGAGTGGTGTATGGTCATTTGAATTATGGTAAGATCTACAACTTGTAGGTTTAGGATTTGGCTTACATATAAGTGTCAGCCACCACGAGTGATTGCCTCATATAAGGGGGTTGTGTGAGCCATAATGTTTCCCCCTTTGTGTTTCTCACCCAGAGATGATTGACCACTTATGAGGCTCTTGCTCATTTGTTGGCCAAGTGATGGAGAGAGTATAGATGTGGGTTAGAATTTACACCCGAAAAAAGAATGTGAGAGAGTGGGTGGGGTGGTTTGTGAAATCCCTGAGACGTGGAAGCACCCTCTTTAAGGAAAAAATATAGCATTCCTTGGTTTGGTGTACAATACTTGGACTCTTAGGAACAAGGCGGTGTTTGATCGGGAGTAACCAAATGTGGCCAATTGTGTGGAAGTCATCATTTTTTAGTGCAAACAATGCATGATGGGGGAATGCAAGTTTGAATACCAAAATGGAGAAGCGTTTAGAAGAAGAATTGGAATTTGAGGTATGTGAATGCTTGAACCTTCTTTGGTGTTGAGCTTTAGGTTTTGGGTTGGTGGTAGGGTCCTAGACCCGGTTTTGTAAGGCATGCAGGGCGAGTTTTGCCGAATATGCTTATCCGTGGCTTGGGATGTATTTTTTACCTGGACTTTTTATGGTCAAGTGTGCTATGTATATTCTTCCCTCTCTTATATATATATATATATATATATCATGTTTCGAGCTACTAGGAGTTGAGAAACCTTTTTTAATTTTCTAGAGAGAGAAGCTCCAGCTTTCCTCCTCTTCCCCTTTTCTCTTTTTACTCTTTCTTGGCCGGTGGTGGGGGTGGGGAGTAGGAGTGCTCGGCGACTTCAAGTAGGGAAGAAACACTGGTGGGACCCCTTGGATGGCTGGTGTACTCGATGGTGGTAGGGGTTAGGAGATTTGAGGGTAAACACGTGAACGTGGTTGTTTTGGTGGTCTTTCAGGTGGTGACACCAGATCTGAGTGTGGTGACGTTTGGTGAGGCAAAATCTGACTATTTCCATGTGGATCTAGTTGGATGCGTAAGGGTGTTTGGTTATAGTGAGTTGAGTGCACAAATTTTTAAGGCTTGGTTTGGTCGTTGCTTATTGGATCTAGGTGTTTTGAGGTGTTGAGCTATTGAATCTGAGGTAGTAGCTTGGTTTTAGGGTTGGTTATCGGTAGATCTGGACAGAAACGACACAAATTTTTTCCTTTGAGACTTGTTGAGAGCAAGACGTCGACTGTAGGATTTTTGATGTCGACGAGTGAAGATCCAGGTTTAGATGCTCTTTGGGCTCGTTTTCTAAGAGTTTGTGATGACATTCAGTGCAAGGTAGTCGACAAGGCTTGTTCTAGCGAGACTTGTTGGATAGAACATCTATTTGGCTTCACAAGGGTAGTTCTTCCTATTTCGGACTCCTCTCTTACTGATTCCAACTTGAGGAGTCATATACATTAGTCTACTTCAAGTCCCCAAAAACTGATAGCTAGATGATGATTGGATTAAATATTATATCGATTCTAGTGAGGTATCATAGAGTCTATCGAGAAGTGATTTCGACTGATGAATTTGGATCCAATGATGATCAGTCCTTCCCTTTGAGGACACTTTTTATGGGTGAGAGGGTAGAAGTGATGGAAAAGATGAATTAGGGATCGATATGGATGAGCAAGACTAGGGTATGACACACCTTGATCTCACATGAAGTTGAAAGATTAACCAAGGATGTTACACACCACGATCAAGCCTCGAATTTGGGATTGATATGACTCACAATCCAATAACAAAACTAAAACGTTTTTCAAAGGAAGAGACAAGGGTTTGGAATTTTTAATCAATCTTATCAACTAGCAAAAAGTGTTAGTTTTAGTTAGTGTTGTTAGTTGAAGGTTAGATTCGGCTCATGTAGACCCCGAAGGGTAATCAAGACGATTCAGTAGACCTCGAAGGGTAATCTCGTGAGTAGACCCGAATGTAATCTCGTTGGGTGTAGACCACAAGGGTAATCACCGCCGAATGTTGTTAGTTTGTGTTAGCACGATTCAAAACATTAAAACCATAAACAACATGACTTGTCTAAATAAGGCAACGAGTCGAATGATTAGATCAATCTTTCCTTCAACGTTTATTGCCCCTATTAATATGCCTAGGGTATAACCACAATAACGTTGCGAGATAAAACGTTGCTATACAATGAACATGTGGCAAGCATGTCTCATCATTGCATATATACGCACCTCGTTCTTCAATAAGTGTCTTGTGGATGATATAGAATAATCAAACACAACTCTCGTGATTTGATTAGAACTCACGACCCTCTTGAAGAGAATGAATTCTCGAACCAACCCCAAGTGAGGCGTCATGCCTCTATTTATAGTGCAAGGGGTGGGCGGTTATTGGAGAGAGAAATGGGAAGTTATTTAGTTGAGAAAATCAAGGAGAAAAACAAAGAGAAGAAATAGGAAAGTTGTTGTAACCACCTTGGTAACTTCCCTCAACTAACTTTCAAATTTCAAACTTCATCCTTATCCAAAACTCAAGTAAAGGCCCAAGGTGCGCGCGGCCCAATCCATGGAGAAGCTAGCTCCGAGCTAGCTTGTCACGCCCACACACTCGCGACATGAAATGTGCGTCTCGTCCCTACGAGGCTCGGTGAAGCTTCTGCAAAACCAAAAGGTCAACGCCCTTGCTCAAATTCAGCTCAAACCAAAAACAGCTGCTAACTTGAGCTAGCTTAAAACCGAGTATCCAAGCTTTGGTTAGCTCTCAAATTTTGCCACATAGTCCTTGAGCTTCATTTCTCAACCTAGGAATCATCACATTGCAAATTCATTGGACATACCAAGCCACATTTGCAAAACAACCAAAACAGTGCCCTCGTCGCGCCTAGCCTTACCGCGGCTGTCGCGCCATGCGCGCGCCCGCTGGTGCGTCTCGGCATGCCACGCCGACGCACGGTGCTTGGCACACACGAGGTTCTAGCCTCGTCCTTGGCCAGCCCTAGTCTGTGAACCTCAACTTGGTTCCATTCGATCAAGGCGCACCTCTAGCGTCCTTGCATCGATGTCACCATGATTCCAACCTCTCTTACAACCCTTAGAACCACCATTGGGCCAATCACTAGACCGTGCCTCCCGCACGCCCCAAGCCTATGCGATACCCTTGATGATTCTCACACTTATCCATTCATGACTCACACCAAAAGGATTGATGACTTTCACAAATCACCAACAAAAAGTGCCTTCAAAATAAGCACAAACTGAGCTTCACGGTGTCGGCACGGTCGGATCAATGACCACCAAAGGGTACCATGCTTCACTTGGACTTTCCCTCGGTGCTCCATGGGTCATAAGGTTAGTTTTGAGATCTTATTTTAAGGTACGATCTTTGCCCCGATTGATTCGACCCAAATATGGAAGAGCGTCGAATTGGATCTTGGCGCTACTACGATATCATCAATAAGAGACTCTCGACATTTGGATGGCTCCACACTCTTTTCATGGGCGTTCTTGGCTTCATAGCTCCTTATTTGGTGTGCAGAAGGCCCTCCCAAATGATAGCTCGATGAAATGGCTCAACATCAACACCCGACGCTTGCTCACTTGGCATTGACGTGTCGTCGACTCCAACCTCAGTGTCGTTATTGGTTCCTAGCTGGTCTTCTTGCTCATGATGGGTGGGGATCACATCAATTTCGATTTGGTTGAGGGCGATTTTGAGTTTCTATTCCCCATCTCAACAACTTCTAAGGTGGCCATAGTAAGAAAGGTGGAAGATGCCATCTCCATGGTGGTGGTAGCTCAAATCTAAAGAAAACGATGGTGGATCCCAAGGGAGCAGTTGGGCTGTCATCTATGGAAGGTATGGATGGAGGCCTTTTCTTTGGTCAAATATGGTGATAAAGGTGATGGGGACACCATGGGAGACTGAACCAGGCAAAATAAAGCAAGGTGCATCCCTATTTTCTAACATAAACGGACAACCATCACCCATTTCGGCAGGTCACATGGTTCTTTGAGAAGCAAGGTGCATCTTCTTTGAGCCCCACCATGAACCTCCTTCTTCTAGTTCCAATTTTCAGTCCAATAATGGCTTGGTGCTCTACCAAAATCTTGCCATCGATAATATATAAGTTGGATTTCTACCCCAAGTTGAATAAAAATGTGTCTAAATTCGAAGATCTTAAGGTGGAAGATGCTAATTCTTAGTAGAACTGACCCTTCTTGGAGTGGTTTTGGGTGCTAAGTTCTCCTATGATGCCAAAAGTTATTTGTGTTTTGGGCAAGTGCTCCCGAGGAGGCTTGACCCGGGGTTAGGAGGATGGAATTGTGCAGGGTGGGAGGTCGCGCCTCGGCACTTGGGGTGTAGGGTTGATAAGCGTCATGGAATGGAATGGTTAGAGAATGGTTCTATTGTTCTGCTTGGATTTGTACGTGTGTATGTGTATTGAAATTTGATATGTGATTTGTGTTTATGATCTATGTTTATGATCTGTGGGAAGTGAAGTATAAATTTAGAACTAATATGTGTTGTAATCATGCGAACCTTGTTTGTGTATATGTTAGACAGTTGATTGGTTTTTAAATGTCTTACTAGTACCGTATGGATTCTAGCTTGTATTAGAATGGTAGCTGACCCTTCGGGGACTTGTTTTTTTTTTAGTTTCAGGTAAAGACAAGGGACCCATGATGGAACCTCGGCTGAATGATGGAACAGGTCGTTGAAGGCCGTATCATTAGGATGGGTTCAGTTGGGAGAAATGGTGGTTACTTTTTGGTATCTTTTATATAATGTGTGGTTTTGATAAAGAAAGGGTAGTGGTATGTTAATGAAATGTTTCCAGGAAGTGTTGTAAATTATGTTGTTTTGGGTTTCATGCATGTTTTCTATACTTGGGTTTTATAAATATCGGTTGGATGTTTTATTCATGTTTTCTCGTCGTGCCCGAGTTGCAAGATCCAAGTGAACTCGTTGTCAAACTAGCCTAGGTAGTACCTAGTAAGGTCTACTACCGAGTAGCGCCCGGTGTAAAGACGGGGTATTACACCACACACAACCAATCTCAACTTAGATTCGAAAAAAGCTAAACTTGCAAGTGCTAGGTGTTAGGTTGGGCACAAATTAGAAAGTGGCTCAAAGAAGTGACACAAGCAATGGAAATGCAACACAAGCAACACGTTTGTCAACCACCCGAATTTAGGAAGCTACTAGGTACCAAGATACAAACAAAAAGAAAAATGAAAAGAGCTTAGATTTTTAGGGCCTTTCTCGAATTCTCTTTCTCACGGGGTCTGACTGATTACGTGCTCGGTGCCTTGCCGCCGAGCAAGATTTTTCTAGCCCCACTTCTCTTTCTTTTGAGTCTGAATTTTTCCTTTTTAAGGCACACTTTCAGCACATTACAATCAAGCATACAAAGTCTCAACGATAGATTGACTTACACCTCTACTCGGTGTTTCTTGTTTTTTTTAACACTTGGTACTTTTCCCGTATCCTAACCCGAGTGAGTCCACAATATTGTAACCATGATTTTAGTTTTATGCAATGCCAAATATGCTCGAAAAGATAATGAAAGGGTGGGCAAATTTCAGCCACAATATGGCTAGTAATGAAGATACGAAAGGCCAAGGTAAAACTCTTGCTATTTTTCGTCTTTAATTTAAATCAAGCAAGGACTAATGCCTATCTTCAACCTTGGGCATCCTAAGAATCAGTTGTAAGTCGTCCTCAATGGAAGATTAGGCAATCAAAGGTTGTTGACAACACAACAATGCAAACAAGCAAGTTTGGTGTTGAATTTTTAGGGTTCGATTTGCAAGGGTTTTGATAGATCGACTTGTAAAGGGTGAACACTTGCAAAATTCAATCAATTTTCAGATCTAAGAAGAGAGAAAGAAGGTGTACCTTGCGTGGCTCTGATACCACATGATAAGGATCGAATGATGAAGCCGGTGCAAGGTCACTTGGACGCACTCTTCACGTCGAGGGAATGGATGGTGTGCCTTGTGAATGGACTTGGTGGAAGTGTATGACTTGCAAAATTGAAATGGATGATGGAGTGTGAGAGTCGCTGGATATGAATGAACTCAGGGTGTGGATATAACTCACCACACTCAAAACTCAAGCTTCGAGATTCAAGGACAAGGATGTGACGCACCTTGCTCTTAGACCTCAAGGAAGATTCGATATTACTCACGAATCTAATTTTAAAAAAAAAAGAAAAAAAACACTTTTATTCAAAGGGAAAAAGCCAAATCAAAAAGATGAACATGACCAAAAAACAAGACAATGGTTTCAAGATCATTCAAATGTGTCTAGCAAGGGAGTATGACGCCCCTTTTAAAAGAAATTTGAGCTTTCAACTAAGGCTCTTCAACATCCAACAATAATATCAAAATTGAAGATAAAACACCCTTGGAAAGCGGAATTGAATGCGGCTTGACATGGAACGCAAGAGGCGCCCAAGCTCGGCGCAAGCTAGGTGCCCGACATGGCCGAGACGCACCCGGTGACAAGCAACATGCATTCCATGTTGCCTTCATAGTTGATCGGCGCTCCTTGGAGCAAGAGGAATGTAGGGCGTGGGGAATGAGGTTTGAATGAGTCTTTGCTAGAAAATAGGAATGGAGAAGAATTGGTTAAGGTGGGGGCGTGGCTTTTGTGGCTGAAATGAGGGGTTGACAAAATCTCCCTTAAAAATAGGAGTTGAGTGAGATTTAATTTGACTTGGCTGAATTAAATCAACTCCTCTCCAATATTAAAGAGACGTGGCTGGGTATTTGAGAGAGTGGAATTGAACTTTAATGGAGGTGGTGGGCGTGGTGGTTTCGAGACAAATGGGTGGTGACGGTTACTTGGCTTAGGGCGTGTTTGGCTGGGGCGAAACAAACCACTTCAGCAAGCAACAAACTGGTTAGTACTTTCAAGTTTAATTAAAGAGATTGAGATTAATCAAACCTGATCGGATCCTTGAAGACGCTACTTCTCTTTTTGGTATTTTTTTTGTAGACTCTAATGGTGAATCGACTCGAACACAAGAAGAACGTCTACAACGAAGCTCTGATACCAATTTGATGCGGGGATAAGCCGCTTGATGCCCGATCTTCGACGTTCACGACTCAAAACAAGGAAACAAAGATAATGATCAGAAATGGAAATGCAACAAGACTCAACAATTGAAGAACACGACTTGTAATGATCGAAAAGACAAGAAACAAATACAAAAACAGGAAAAGGACTCGACAATAGATAAATGACTCAAGAACAACAAGAAGGACAACCTCATAAAACAACTATCAAACCCTTCACTTGATTTAGCCAAGAACCTAATAGAATGATTATGAAACCAACCTTTACGATCTCACACAACAAGGAACGAGACCTTGAAGCACGAGAAAGGGGCTCGTGATTGTTGACAAGCACCAACCTTCGATGAGATTGACACAAATCAAAGCAAACCAAGCTGCGGATTCACACACACGTTGAAAGCCAAAGCTCTCGTTTTCTCTCTATTGCAAGGAGAATTGGAAAATACAAAATGAGTTGTCTAATCTGAAAATAAAACATCCTAAGCTATTTATATGTCTTGACAAAATAATAATAGAAATAATGCCTAATTAAAACTAAAAGATAACTAAGGCCCAAAATGGAAATGGCCCAATAAAACAAATCCAGCAAAACTAAAAGATAGCATGCTCGTGCCCGGACTCGCACGCACACACGCGGACAGGCGCGCTCAGGGGCGCGCCGTATCGTTGCTGCGCTGGAACGAGCGCGCCGTTGCATCGCGGGGCGCGTTGCATCGCTGAGGTTGGGGCGCACCGCTGCAGCCTCGATACGATGATCCGTCGGCGCTCAAGACACACACCGCCCTAGCCTCGGACTCCATACTAGCTCCTGCCTCCTTAGCCATAGTGTAGTCCACAAAAACATTCATCTCGCGTTGTAGCTTCTTGGCTCGAGCACGGGTGAGTGGTCCATCAAAGAGTGTAGGCGCGCCCGGTGGAGGCTGCCTAGATGGTCCCTCATCAACCTCCCCTTCTTGGAAAGGATTCGACCCCGAATCCAGCTCTTCATCCTTGGCTAAGTACGGCGTAAGATCAGCGACATTGAAGGTGGCGCTCACACCATAATCCCCGGGCAGCTCTAATTTGTAAGCGTTGTCTCCAATCCGTTGAAGCACCTTGAAAGGTCCATCGCCTCTTGGAGACAGTTTGTTCTTCCTTAGCTCCGGAAACCGCTCCTTCCTTAGATGCGCCCATACCAAATCGCCAGGCTAGAAAATCACGCGGCGCCGCCCATGGTTGGCGCGCCTAGCATTGTACTCGGCCTTTTGCTCCAACCGAGTCTTGGTTCGAGCATGCAGCTCCTTAATAAATTCAACGTGCTTTCCTGCATCAAAACTTTCATGCTCCCTCATTGGAAATGGGGTAAGATCTAAGGGGGTGAGTGGGTTAGTACCATAAACACATTCAAATGGAGTTAACATAGTAGATGAGTGCATAGTGCGATTGTAAGCAAACTCCACATGAGGTAAAGCTTCTTCCCACATTTTCAAATTCTTTTTAATAATGGTTCTAAGGATAGTAGCTAACGTCCTATTGGTCACTTCGGTTTGCCCATCAGTTTGTGGGTGGCTAGATGTAGAGAACATTAGCTTAGTTCCTAGCTTATTCCATAACGTCCTCCAAAAATGGCTAAGGAACTTGGTATCCCTATCACTCACTATTGTTTTTGGTATGCCATGAAGCCTAACTATTTCCCTAAAGAACAAATTAGCTACATTACTAGCATCATCAGTTTTATGGCACGGCACAAAGTGTGCCATTTTTGAGAATCGGTCAACTACCACCATAATTGAATCCCTCCCCTTCTTACTCCTAGGCAACCCTACTATAAAGTCCATGGATAAATCCTCCCACGGGGCCGTAGGCGTAGGCAAAGGGGTGTAAAGTCCATGTGGCATCAACCTAGATTTGGCTCTTAAACAATCAACACAACGCTTAACTACATTTTCAACGTCTCTAAGCATGTGTGGCCAGTAAAAATGAGCCCTAAGAGTATGATAAGTCTTATCCCTCCCAAAATGTCCCATTAGGCCGCCCTTATGGGCTTCCTCAACCAACAATAAACGCAAAGAGAAACGAGGAATGCAAACTTTATCTACTCTAAATAAAAATCCATCATGAATGTAGTATTTCTCATCCGAACCCTTTTGCATGCAGCACTTAAAAGCATCACCAAAATCAATATCAGTCTCATATAATTCACGAATGTAAGTAAATCCTAACACTAGAATCTAATGAGACAAGCAAAGCATGGCGACGTGACAAGGCATCGGCTACTACATTATCCTTTCCCTTTTTATATTTTATGACATATGGAAATGTCTCAATGAATTCCATCCACCTACCATGCCTTCTATCCAATTTATCTTGACTCTTGAAATGTTTTAAAGATTCATGGTCAGTTTTCAAGACAAATTCACTAGGCCAAAGATAATGTTGCCATGTTTTTAACACTCGAAACAAAGCATATAACTCTTTATCATAAGTCGAGTAGTTTAAACATGCACCTTTCAATTTTTCAGAAAAGAAGGCAATAGGCTTACCTTCTTGCATGAGAACGCCTCCAATTCCAATGCCACTCGCATCACACTCCACTTCGAAGGGCCGAGTGAAGTCGGGCAAGGCCAACAATGGGGCATGCGTCAATCTGTCCTTTAGGGTGTTGAATGCCCTCTCTTGTGCCTTCTCTCACTTAAACTCACTCCTCTTCTTAGTGATTTCGGTCAAGGGAGCAGCAATGGTGCTAAAATCCCTCACAAATCTCCGATAGAAGCTGGCGAGGCCGTGGAAGCTCCTGACTTGGCCAATGGAGGTAGGCGTCGGCCACTCTTGAATCGCCTTTATCTTGGCTTCGTCTACTTGTAACCCTTTGGAGCTCACTACAAACCCAAGAAAAGTGACATGATTAGTGCACAATTCACATTTCTTCAAATTTGCATACAAGTGCTCTAATCTAAGTGTAGAGAGTACTTCCCTCAAATGATCTTCATGCGTTTCTAGGGATTTGCTATAGATCAGAATATCATCAAAATAAACAACAACAAATTTCCCTATGAAGTTTCTAAGCACATGATTCATTAGACGCATGAAAGTACTTGGGGCGTTTGTAAGCCCGAATGGCATAACAAGCCATTCATAGAGACCAAACTTGGTCTTGAAGGCTGTTTTCCATTCGTCCCCCTCCTTCATCCTTATTTGATGGTAGCCACTTTTTAAATCTATCTTTGAAAAGATAGTGGCTCCATGCAATTCATCTAGCATGTCGTCTAGACGAGGGATGGGGTGCCTATACTTTACCGTTATGTTGTTAATAGCCCTACAATCGACACACATACGCCATGTGTTGTCTTTCTTAGGCACTAGCAACACCGGTACAGCACAAGGGCTTAAACTTTCCCTAATGTATCCCTTATCCAATAACTCTTGGACTTGGGATTGGACTTCTTGAGTCTCCTTGGGGTTCATACGATAGGCTGGCCTATTAGGCAAAGATGCTCCGGGAATGAGATCAATTTGATGCTCGATTCCTCTAATTGGAGGTAAGCCAGCCGGTATCTCATCGGGAAATACGTCAATGTATTCCTCAATGAGCCCCAAAATTTGTGGGGGCAAAGAGGCTCTAAGTTCCTCATTCAACAGACTCAGCTCCTTGCACAAGAGCATGAGTGTTGTTTGCCCATCCAAATACTCGGCCTCTAGCTCCCGCTTGGAAGCCAAAAGCGCGCTGGATGGTGGGAGATTGTTAGGTGAGCTCGTCTTACCCCGAGCCGTCCCCTTATTTCCCTCACCATCTCCACTTACCTTACTTACCTTCTTCTTGTCGAACTCCTCGGCCACCTGCGTAGGCGTCATGGGTTTGAGCACTATGGTTTGGCCATTGTAGGTGAAGGTGTTCCGGTTGGTGAATCCATCATGCGTGACCTTCCTATCATATTGCCATGGACGACCTAATAAAATGTGACAAGCCTGCATAGGAACTACATCACAAAGAACAACATCCTCGTAATGCCCTAATTTAATAGAAACATGCGCTTGCTTGTTCACTTTAAGTTCTCCACAATCGTTCATCCAATGCAATTTATAAGGTCTAGGGTGCTGAGTCATAGATAATTGCAGTTTTTGTACCATTTCAAGACTAGCAATGTTACAGCAACTTCCACTATCTATTATCATGTTGCAAACTTTACCCTTAATTAAACATCGAGTATGAAATAGATTTTCTCGTTGATTATCTTCACAAGGGGCTGGTTTTATATGCATGTTACGTCTAGCAATTAAGGACTCCCCTGATTCATACTCGATCTCATCCTCATCATCATGCAAATCATCATTATTAGGCTCATTTTCATGCACATCATCAATTTCTTCCTCAGATTCATATTGGCCTAAATGATTGATTAAAAGTGTTTTCTTGTTAGGGCAATCTTTCATCATGTGACCTCTACCTTGGCACTTAAAACACACAATATCCCTAGCTCTAGAGGAAGGGTTAGAGGTACTGCCCTTAGGAGTTGCCGAAACTCCACTATTGGGGCCCTTGTTGTAGGATGGCGCGGTGCCCGCGGAAGGCTTGGTTCGGCCAGCTTGATCTCCATAGGCGCCGGCGGTGCTTCCTCGTTCCTTTGTAGGCGCGCCTTCCTTTCCATACGACATGGCCTGGCCACGGTTGTTCCTCCATGTGTTGGGCTGGTTACTCGTGCCTCGGCCTCCTAGAATCCGTGCCTTGTTCTTTTTCTCTACCTTCATAGCTAAATGTAACAAACCAGTCATAGTAGTATATGGATATAAATCGACCTCATTAGCTAAAGAAGGGTGTAAAATTCGAAGGAAACGTGCCATTGTGGACTCTTCATCCTCATCCACATTGGCTCTTACCATTGCCACTTGCATGGCATTGTAAGTTTCCTCGGCACTCATTGAACCTTGCTTGAGATTCTCCAATCTTTGACGCAGCTCACGTGCATAATGTTGGGGAATGAAGCGCCTCCTCATGAGGGCCTTCATTTGCTCCCAAGTTCCTATTGGTGCGTCAAGAGCTCTTCTCCTTTCCTTTACTAGATTATCCCACCAGATTAGTGCATAACCGGAAAATTCAAGGGTGGCGAGTTGTACCTTTTTATGCTCGGCAAAGTTATGGCAATTCCATATTTGTTCAATTTTCGTCTCCCACTCCATGTAGACGTCCGGATCACACTTGCCTTCAAAGGCTGGGATCTTCACCTTGATTTTTCCTACTCCATCTTGCTCGGGCTCTCTAGGCCGCCTTGGACGCCTATCTCTGTCTTCGCGCCTTGAATAGCGCTCCCAATGTTCATCATCTTCGGCGTCATACTCATCGAAATGGTCTTCTTGGCCCGGAGCTCTCCTATGTCCCTGAAAATCATGAAATTCATTAGCACGATTTCGCCCTTCCCTAGCGGGAGAGGGTAATTGGCTAATTGGGAACCCTTGAGCAAAAATCCTGGGAGAATGGAAATGAGTTGAGTTCAAGTGATCTTCCCTGTTTTGATGATGGGAAGTGGAGGCAAAATTCGGATCCATGCTGGACGGATGGAACGTAGGCGCAGACTCATGAACGCGCCCTTGCCCTTGGCTCGCCGCTGCGGCTGGATCGTGCGCCGTTGGCGCGGTACCTGGCGCGACGCTCGGTGCAGCTCCCGATTGAGGCGTCGTAAGTGTTTGCGCCTCCAAGGCAGCCATGCGCGAGTTGAGGCGCGCCATGTTGCTGTTGAGAGAGCTCAACAAGTTGAACACATCGGGGTGAACCGGGTCGGGGCTCCTGGATCGGTGGGATCCTTTCTCGTCTCCTGACATGATCACACACAACGCACTACAAGCAAATGGTTAATGTTAGTCAAAACAATAAACTCCTCGCTTGTGTTTCACTCGCTCTCACTCTCGGGTGGTGTGATCGAGCTTGTTGTTGCAATCTGCTTTGAAATGATCAAAATCAAGTTGAAGTTTAGTAGATCAATCAACCACGAGAAGAGACAAGGTTGGAGAGGCACGAAATTAAACAAGAAGACTCGGATGCAAACAGAAACAGGAAGTAGAGAAGGAGAAGAAGACTCGATTATAAACAAGACCAGAATTGAGAAAGAGAAAATTGTCAAACAAAGAGTTAGATCAATCCTTGATTAAGCCTGTCTCACCTTGATTTCCTTAACCAAGAGTGCACTTGGAGTGGTTTGTTAGGTGGGGCGTGGGGTGGCTCTTTTGTGAAGGTTCAAGGCTGCACTCCAATGGCGTCCAACAATAGAGAAGAAGAGAGTAGATGAAGAAGACTCTTGCACGTTTTTTTTTTTTTGACTTACACGAAATAATTACAAGAAGGCAATAATTAAATGCTATACTAGGATATGAATTAAAGAAGAGAGGAAATGAAATCTGATTTCTAATTTTTTGCTTCTTTCTTTTTCTTTCTTTCTTTTTTTTTTTTTTTGAATTTCGTATTTTTTTTTTTATCAGAAGTAATCAGATAATTACAGAAATAAAATGCTAAGATAAGATAGAATATTTAAGTGCAAGAAATTAAAACAGAAATGTGGCTGAATTTATAAAGTGGATGTTGGAGATGTGGTTGGTGGAGAAAGTCTCAAGGCTGAAATGTAGGGCGTGGGGAATGAGGTTTGAATGAGTCTTTGCTAGAAAATAGGAATGGAGAAGAATTGGTTAAGGTGGGGGCGTGGCTTTTGTGGCTGAAATGAGGGGTTGACAAAATCTCCCTTAAAAATAGGAGTTGAGTGAGATTTAATTTGACTTGGCTGAATTAAATCAACTCCTCTCCAATATTAAAGAGACGTGGCTGGGTATTTGAGAGAGTGGAATTGAACTTTAATGGAGGTGGTGGGCATGGTGGTTTCGAGACAAATGGGTGGTGACGGTTACTTGGCTTAGGGCGTGTTTGGCTGGGGCGAAACAAACCACTTCAGCAAGCAACAAACTGGTTAGTACTTTCAAGTTTAATTAAAGAGATTGAGATTAATCAAACCTGATCGGATCCTTGAAGACGCTACTTCTCTTTTTGGTATTTTTTTGTAGACTCTAATGGTGAATCGACTCGAACACAAGAAGAACGTCTACAACGAAGCTCTGATACCAATTTGATGCGGGGATAAGCCGCTTGATGCCCGATCTTCGACGTTCACGACTCAAAACAAGGAAACAAAGATAATGATCAGAAATGGAAATGCAACAAGACTCAACAATTGAAGAACACGACTTGTAATGATCGAAAAGACAAGAAACAAATACAAAAACAGGAAAAGGACTCGACAAGAGATAAATGACTCAAGAACAACAAGAAGGACAACCTCATAAAACAACTATCAAACCCTTGACTTGATTTAGCCAAGAACCTAATAGAATGATTATGAAACCAACCTTTACGATCTCACACAACAAGGAACGAGACCTTGAAGCACGAGAAAGGGGCTCGTGATTGTTGACAAGCACCAACCTTCGATGAGATTGACACAAATCAAAGCAAACCAAGCTGCGGATTCACACACACGTTGAAAGCCAAAGCTCTCGTTTTCTCTCTATTGCAAGGAGAATTGGAAAATACAAAATGAGTTGTCTAATCTGAAAATAAAACATCCTAAGCTATTTATATGTCTTGACAAAATAACAATAGAAATAATGCCTAATTAAAACTAAAAGATAACTAAGGCCCAAAATGGAAATGGCCCAATAAAACAAATCCAGCAAAACTAAAAGATAGCATGCTC
The DNA here is from genome assembly GCA_964016875.1 of Fallopia convolvulus. Classification (NCBI taxonomy): domain Eukaryota; kingdom Viridiplantae; phylum Streptophyta; class Magnoliopsida; order Caryophyllales; family Polygonaceae; genus Fallopia; species Fallopia convolvulus. Next base: position 39,605,905 of record OZ024720.1, read on the forward strand.
GTGCCCGGACTCGCACGCACACACGCGGACAGGCGCGCTCAGGGGCGCGCCGTATCGTTGCTGCGTTGGAACGAGCGCGCCGTTGCATCGCGGGGCGCGTTGCATCGCTGAGGTTGGGGCGCGCCGCTGCAGCCTCGATACGATGATCCGTCGGCGCTCAAGACACACACCGCCCTAGCCTCGGACTCCATACTAGCTCCTGCCTCCTTAGCCATAGTGTAGTCCACAAAAACATTCATCTCGCGTTGTAGCTTCTTGGCTCGAGCACGGGTGAGTGGTCCATCAAAGAGTGTAGGCGCGCCCGGTGGAGGCTGCCTAGATGGTCCCTCATCAAGACCCCTTGGTTGGCGGACTTTACTAACCCTATTGTAGGAATTCCATGCGAACTTATAGATGACATGCGACCACATGTTATGAATAGGAACTTTGAAGCTTTTTCTGCTAAGTACGGGGTTTTTCATGATCCCAAAAAGGCCGAAAGAAAGCAACCCTAGTTGAGATAAGGTATGACATGTCTAGCTAGAGACATTAAATTTAGCGCTTACGGGAGACAACCCGCTTTTTGTTTTTGTTTCTTAGATATTTTTGCTAGTTTTTTTACTTGTTTCTAGGTTTAGATAAATATAGTCGGAATAGAATTGTTTTGATAAGTGATACAGGCGAAATTGGGCAAAAGTAGAGCAAACGTAAGGAAATTGAAGCAGCACAGTGGCTCGTTAACGACCCCCCTAGGGTCGGTACCGACCCCTGCAATGAATTCCGAAGATTTTTTGGCCAACATTCTGGTAAGTATTTAAGCTTTTATTCCTTTTATTTTTATCCTACTTCCTCCACAAACCTCCATCTCCTCTCCATCGTCACCGAGCCGCCCAAAGACCCCAACCTCTCTCTCTCTCTCTCTCTCTCTCTCTCTCTCTCTCTCTCTCTCTCTCTCTCTCTCTCTCTCTCGACGTTCCCTAGCCACCCGAGTTGCTGCTGCACCATTGTTGCGCCACCCCTGCAACAGTCGAAGAGATTCCACAACCCGATACCGAGCTTCCATAACCCTTTCTTGTTACCGATCCACAAAAACCTCATTATCGATCTTATTTTTTTCTTCCCCATGTACCTTCAGACCCGATATGATTTCTCAACCTTAATCTCGACCCTGCAGAATAGTTAAAACTTGATTTTTGCATGACTTTGCTTGATATTCTAGGGTGTAACTTGGTTTATTAATGCTTAATTGATTTTTCTTGATTGATTATGCATGATAGCTTTGTTCTCCTGTTTATTTGACATGTAATTATGAAGTTTTTAGTGATTATAGGCACTTGTTTTCGATTTAAGTATGGGGTCATGTGGTTCCTTTCTTTTATGTGGAAATTACCTTGGAAGTTTTTGGTTATGCAGGACAAATGGGAGGCACAAGCAGATCTAGCAAGAGGTCCAAGACGCAACCTGCATGCACCCTAGATGGACGAGGTTCAACTAAGAAATGATGAAGAGATCGACACATTCAGGATCTTGCTTGACCGGATGTTCAAGACGAGATGTTTCTCCCGTGCAGAGGAGGAATAGTTGGGGATTTATGACGACATCAGAAAGGCGTTCGACCACATTGGCGCCGCACACATACTGAGTGCCACCGACCCTCACTACCCCGCTACTCTTCGGATCAACTCTGATGGTCCTAATTCTGAGGGAGATGTTAGGTTCCATCTTGGGAACCAGCGATGCGCATTCACCTTGGAAGAGTTCAATGAACTCCTTGGTTTCCCCAATCCCGAGGTTGGCTGCAAGCTGACTGACTTCAAGATTCATGAGACTTGGGGTTATTTGACAGGCCAACCTCAGTGCCCTCAGCATGCACTCCCTAGCAAGGATATTTCCAATCCCTTGTTACACATTATTTTGATGATCCCGAGTAGTACTATCTGGGCTAAGAAGGAGTTGTCTAGGCCCACGAGGAAGGAGTTGGCATGTCTCTGAACCATGCTATTCCAGGATCCGACCCCTATGAACTTGGGGTATGTATGGCTCAATCATGCCATGGACTACAAGACGAAGAGCGAGGAGTTGTGGCTGGGCGGTATGATTGCCCGTATTGCTAGGGCATTGGATGTTGACCTGTCACTCTACACGGTTAGACAAGCTTAGTTGATCAACACCAATTACTTGCTACAGACCTCGATCTTGAGGAGGAGGGGCCATATTTATGAGGCAAAATACAACAACAAACATGTGGTTCTCACAGAGGAGAAGGTGGAGCTCTTGTACATCCCTAACTAGTATGAGAAGTGGACCTCTATTCCCTTCCCTGTCGCCACCAAACCCGAAGATGAATCGACATTAAGGAGGAAGGTGTCCCGGTTCCCGAGAGATGTGGAGTTTCATGAGCCAGCTGTTGTTGAGGAGGACATTACCGAGGTATACGGGGTCAGTAATGATGCCTATGACCACACTGTGTAGGTCGGTACCGATGCCTATAGGGTCGGTAACGACCCATATTCATATCGAGCCCACCATGGTACCAAGGGTTATGGGGTCAGTAATGACCCTTATTTTGAGGATCTCCCGACCTACCACGTCCGCTATCCTAGCGATGTTAGCTCGAGTTTTGAGGCCCCGCCCCCATGGGTTGATGACATGGTTCAAAAGATGGACAAGCTCTAGTTTGGCCATTACCGGATTTCGTTTTCTTTTCCCTATCTTCTTTTTACTTTACCGTGTTTCTTAGATGGGGACATTGTTTAGTTTTAAGTATGGGGTGGGGACGAGAAAGAGAACTCTTGTTTTGTTTGTGTTTTTCATGCTCTTTGAGTGCTTGTGTTTATCTTTTGAGTTGTTGGTTTAAGAGTTGTTAGTTGTTTTTCTTTATATAAAAAAACAAAAATATTTTAGGACGGATGATACCTCCCTTAGAGTTCTAGGATAGTAATAACTAGCTTGATCATGTAATTCCTTTGACATGTTTGGATAGTTTAGCCTAAGTCTACCATGAAATTCATGAAATTATTTTTATGTGAAATTTTTAGCTTGTGATATAATTGAGCACATATGACTTTAGGTAGAAGCTAAGTGCAATCCAATGAAATTCACCTTTTGAGCATATTTTTAGCCTTGATTTTCTTGTGTGATTTACTCTCCTTATGCATATTATCTCTTTATATTGTCATGGTTATTTATTTCTTGAAGCCTCAATGGGATATTAGTTCATTACTTGTGAAATTAGATGATGGAAAACTTACTTTCATTAGCCATGTTATCCCCTTTCTACCCTATCATTATCCTTTTCTTTGAACCCAAAGTTTTTGAGCCTTAAGCCTATTTTTAGCTCCACAAAAATTATTCCCTAGCCGATATAAGCTTGACCTTATTCGGGGATTAGGACTTAGTTGATGCAGTGAAGCCTGCCATGTCTCAAACCGACGTCGATGAGTTGATTCGAGTGCCTTCTGACGGACCAATCACAAGAAGTCGAGCTAAGAAGATTGCTCAAGGCACAACAGCGATCTTGGTTCGATTGGCAGCGGTTATTGAAGAGCCTAGCAAGGCGAAGTGGGTCTCGTACATTCGACATCAATTGAGCCCGGATTCCATGGATTAATAATATGAGGGCCGAAATGCGCTATTTCTTTATTTAGAAACATATATTAGTTTGTCTCACTTTAGGGCTGAATTTAGTAAGTGACCGGATGAGATGAATTGGTATATGGGTCAAAGTCAACCCTTTGACTTGACCATTCTAAATTAAAGAAAATATCTTATTTATTATTTTATGAACAATTTCTATCTATTTTAATAATGAAGAGAAATCAGCCAATAGGCTTATGTTAGTTGGTTGATTTTCTCTCTCCTGGTTGTTAGAGATATTTTCTCTCTCCTGGTTGTTAGAGATATTTTCTCTCTCCTGGTTGTTAGAGATATTTTTAGTTTGTTAGAGATATTTTAAGTTGTTAGGATTATTTCCTTAAATAAATAATTCAGCTATGATTTATTTATTTAAGGGAATCTAGTTAGATTTAATTAGATATTATTATATCTTGGGAAGCAAGCAAAGGAGACTCCCTCTCCCCTTCTAGGGCCGGCCAGCCTTCCTCCCTTGCTCCCAAGCTTTAGATATTATTATATCGTTAGCTCTTCACTTCCTGTTAGAAGACTCAGTGACGACCCATGGAGGGTCGGTATCGATGCAACAGAATCAAACTCCGTCTTTCTTCTGTCCGAAAATGCTTCCAAAGCAAGCAACCGCTAAATTGGGTCCCCAAATTCAATATAATTTGTGTGGGTGTAGAGCATTTTGACCTCAGTTTCATTGCTCCAGTTGTGGCTAAGAAAGGCCTACCATGGATGATAGGCACCATTGGGTCCTCATCCATTTCCATAACGATGAAGTCGTTGGGGACAAAGAACTTGCCCACTTGGACAAGGAAATCATCAACAACCCTTGTTGGCTTCACACAGGATCCATTTGTCATGTATAGCTTCATGTTCACCGACACTAATGGTCCCATGTTGGTCTCGGACCAAATGGAAAGATGTAGAAGGCTAGCACTAGCACCTGGATCACACAAAGCTTTGAAACGGTAAGCGCCAATACCAATAGTGATAGTAAACTTACCTGGATCGCCTAGCTTCTCAGGGAGCTCCAAAGATCGGACCTCATCAGTCATCTCTAACATAGATCTCTTCCGAGACAGAATCTCCTTCAAAAATTTACTGTAAGCAAGCATTTCGCTTAGGGCCTCATCGAATGGAATAGTAATATTTAAGCCTTGGAGAACCTTTACAAAATGCCCAAACTTGCCCTCAGAGGAGTCTTTATGGCTTTTTTAGAAGGGAAAGGAAGAGTCTTTGCCGGACTCAAAGCCAAAAGGGGCCCAAGTTGTGGTTCTACCGAATCGACAAGAGGGTCAATCGGTGCAGAAGGGGGGTAGGTAGAGACCTCGTAACTAAGAGGGGGGGGGGGGGGGGTCAATAGAGAGGACTTGCCTGGGTTGGAGCGGTCGTTACCAACCCTGGCGAGGTCAATAACGATGTCAACTAGGTTGTCTTCTTTACTGCCGTGCTCTAATTCCTTGGGTTCATCTTGATCTGGCAATTGTTTGCCACTCCTTATGATGCAGTGAAGCCTGCCATGTCTCAAACCGACGTCGATGAGTTGATTCGAGTGCCTTCTGACGGACCAATCACAAGAAGTCGAGCTAAGAAGATTGCTCAAGGCACAACAACGATCTTGGTTCGATTGGCAGCGGTTATTGAAGAGCCTAGCAAGGCGAAGTGGGTCTCGTACATTCGACATCAATTGAGCCCGGATTCCATGGATTAATAATATGAGGGCCGAAATGCGCTATTTCTTTATTTAGAAACATATATTAGTTTGTCTCACTTTAGGGCTGAATTTAGTAAGTGACCGGGTGAGATGAATTGGTATATGGGTCAAACTCAACCCTTTGACTTGACCATTCTAAATTAAAGAAAATATCTTATTTATTATTTTATGAACAATTTCTATCTATTTTAATAATGAAGAGAAATCAGCCAATAGGCTTATGTTAGTTGGTTGATTTTCTCTCTCCTGGTCGTTAGAGATATTTTCTCTCTCCTGGTTGTTAGAGATATTTTCTCTCTCCTGGTTGTTAGAGATATTTTTAGTTTGTTAGAGATATTTTAAGTTGTTAGGATTATTTCCTTAAATAAATAATTCAGCTATGATTTATTTATTTAAGGGAATCTAGTTAGATTTAATTAGATATTATTATATCTTGGGAAGCAAGCAAAGGAGACTCCCTCTCCCCTTCTAGGGTCGGCCAGCCTTCCTCCCTTGCTCCCCAAGTATTAGCTTTTGTATTCTCTATAAATACTTTTCAGTTTCATTAATAAAAATCAGCTTGAGATTAGATAAACCCTAAGAAAGGTTTATCTAGTCCTTGGGCTCAAAAACAATTGTGTTGTGTGCAATACTCGGCCGATCATCATCATCATACTCTCGATCTCTCTCTCTCTCTTGTGTTGCTAAATTGGTTTGTTGATTTAGTCAATTAGATTGTTCTAGTTGTGATTGTTAAAGATCAAACTAGTTAATCAATTGGATTTAGCGTTAGAGCCAATCCAATTGAACTATCAAGTTGATTCCTTCAACCTATCAATTCTGCTCGTTACTTCAATTTTTCGGATCTGTTTGTTACTTGGAACGCAAGTCTCTTACTTTGAAAGCTTTTGTAGGTTTGAATCTTAATTGCTGGCAAGATCGGGTTCCTGTGTGGTCAAATACGAGGTTTCTGAGGAGTAATCCGAGACGATCACGTATCAAGTGGTATCAGAATCCAGCGTCTCGCCAAGTAATTGTTTCTTTCCTTAATTTGCTTTCTAATTAATTTGATTCAGTTTTTGATCCCAAAAATCCCCCCTTTACCTAAAGTTTGAATTTTTGAGACCAAAGATTGAATTTTTCACCACCACCACCATAATTCCGCCACCCAACCACCACGAACCACCACCACCACCCCAAACTGGTGTCGCTCTAGGGCACCGCACCACCCCCCAGCCCTGTCCGAACCCACCTCCACAAACCCTAGCCAAATCGGAGACCCTAAACCCTAGATCGCACTCCACCCTTCTCGTAACCCTAACCCTAAATTGGCAGCCTAACCCTAACCCTAACCCTAATTGGCGGCCAAACCCTAATCTGAAACCCTAAACCTAGTTCGAACCCTACCAATCCCTCAAACCCTAGATCCAAATCCGCAAACCCTAACCCTAGCCCTCAGCCGAGATCACCAAACCCTAAATTCCTTGTTGTTGCTTGCCCTCCAAGTAATAACCCATCTAGGAGATTTTAAGGGATTTGTTGCATGCTTTTGGTTGAATTGGTTGAGTTTTGTTGCAATTAAGAGTAGCAATTGTCTTCCTACAATTTTTATGAGTTTTTATTTCATGTTGCATGATCAATAGAGATTCATATTGCTTGTTTGATATTTGCTAATTTCTGTCATTGCATCCCATTAAAATCAACCTACCCCTTCTTCTTTTGTTAATTTGGCTTCTAGTTGGTTTCATTGGTAGCAAAAGTCACTTAGTTTAAAAAAAAAAAAAAAAAAAGAGGTTCGTATATACCCTTTTAATTTCGTCCTTAGCATTGTTGCATTGCTTTGCTTGTTTCTTCATTATAGCACAAGAGTAGTTGTGCATAAAAATCAAAAAAAAAAAAAAAAAAAGAGAAGAAAAAGTGATCTACCCCAGCTAGTTTTAAGCCACTTTCAACCCTAGTGACTGCTTGCTTAAAAAGATAGCTAAGTAGAAATCACTTTGAAGAAAAAGAGTGACGAAATAAAAGTCACTAAACCTACCATATTTTCTGTCCTTGCATGCTGAATTTTGGCTTTATTAACTTGCATAGAGTCAATTGAGAGATTGCATGTGTTTTAGAGCTCATAGAGGGATTATTTGCATTGCTTGTCTTATTGCATAATTGCCATTTGCTTAAGCTGCATATTTCCTTTAAAAATCATTAGTATTCCATACCTACACTATATCTACCATTTTACTCCCTCAAAACAGCCCAAAAACTGAATTAAGTTGATTGGATTGCTTTGAGGCAAGTTTTGGCTTGATCAAGGTGTGGTATTGCTTGTTGTGGTTTACTTTAGAACACACTACTCTCTCTACCTTCTTGCTTGTTTCAGGAACAATGGTGATTCCATCAGAACCTAACCCAACTGAATTGAGTCTCACTAAGGAGGCAATCGACTTCATTAGGTTGTCCATTAGTGAAGGTGTGCGCGATGGCCAGGCTCGAGCTGTAGAACTGGCCACGGCTGCATTGGCTCCACAACTAAAGCATTTAGAGGAACAACTTGCAATATTGGTTGATTCATCTCAAGCTAGTCGCAAGAGCACCCCTGCAGTCGATCTTACAAGTGACCCAAATCAAGCCTCGGGTAGCGACAAAGGCAAGCAACAACTAGTGGATGACGAACATGATGTGCTTGCTAGCTACAACAAAGATAATGATCCCCCGGCTCACTACTCCCCAACAGCAGGCCGAGGTAGAGGAAGAGGCATCGGGTCGAGGACTCCACCGGTTACTCATCAACAAGTCTATAATCAGCCACACAACCGGTATCCTCAAGCCACTCATCAACAATATCAACAATACAACAACTCTTTTGATGATGTGACGTATGGTTATCCCGGGGAAGAAAGGCGCCCATGGCATCCTCCCCTAGATGATTTCTATAACCAAGCTGAGGTTGTAGAAGATCTCCCACCAGCCTATGGAGTACAACGGCCGAACAACAACAACAACGTTAACCAAGTTGTAAATCAGATTGGGAAACGTGATATAAAGATCAAGATAGAACCATTCAATGGAGAGCTTAACCCGGAGAAGTATCTAGAGTGGGAATGATGCGGGGATAAACCGCTTGATGCCCGATCTTCGACGTTCACGACTCAAAACAAAGAAACAACAATAATGATCTGAAATGGAAATGCAACAAGACTCGACAAGGAAGAATACGACTTGCAATGAACGAAAAGACAAGGAAACGAATTCAAAACAGAAAAGGACTCGTCAAGAGATAAATGACTCAAGAACAACAAGAAGGATAACCTCATAAAACAACTATCAAACCCTTGACTCGATTCAGCCAAGAACCTAATAGAATGATTATGAAACCAACCTTTACGATCTCACACAACAAGGAACGAGACCTTGAAGCACGAGAAAGGGGCTCGTGATTGTTGAAAGGCACCAATCTTCTATGAAATTGACACAATCCAAAACAAACCAAGCTGCGAAGCACACACACTTTTGAAAGCCAAAGCCTTCGTTTCTCTCTATTCAATGAGAATGAAAATCCAATAATGAGTTGTCTACCCTGAAAATAAAACATCCTAAGCTATTTATATGTCTTGACAAAATAACAATAGAAATAATGTCTAATTAAAACTAAAAAATAACTAAGGCCCAAAATGGAAATGGCCCAATAAAACAAATCCAGCAAAACTAAAAGATAGCATGCTCGTGCTCGGACTCGCGCGCACACACGCGGACAGGCGCGCTCAGGGGCGCGCCGTATCGTTGCCGCGCTGGAACGAGCACGCCGTTGCATCGCTGCGCGCCGTTGCATCGCGGGGCGCGTCGCATCGCTGAGGTTGGGGCGCGCCGCTGCAGCCTCGATACGATGATCCGTCGGCGCTCAAGACACACACCGCCCTGGCCTTGGACTCCATACAAGCTCCTGCCTCCTTAGCCATAGTGTAGCCCACAAAAGCATTCATCTCGCGTTGTAGCTTCTTAGCTCGAGCACGGGTGAGTGGTCCATCAAAGAGTGTAGGCGCGCCCGGTGGAGGCTGCCTAGATGGTCCCTCATCAACCTCCCCTTCTTGGAAAGGATTCGACCCCGAATCCAACTCTTCATCCACGGCTAAGTACGGCGTAAGATCAGCGACATTGAAGGTGGCGCTCACACCATAATCCCCGGGCAGCTCTAACTTGTAAGCATTGTCTCCAATCCGTTGAAGCACCTTGAAAGGTCCATCGCCTCTTGGAGACAGTTTGTTCTTCCTTAGCTCCGGAAACCGCTCCTTCCTGAGATGCGCCCATACCAAATCGTCGGGCTGGAAAATCACGCGGCGCCGCCCATGGTTGGCGCGCCTAGCATTGTACTCGGCCTTTTGCTCCAACCGAGTCTTGGTTCGAGCATGCAGCTCCTTAATAAATTCAACGTGCTTTCCTGCATCAAAACTTTCATGCTCCCTCATTGGAAATGGGGTAAGATCTAAGGGGGTGAGTGGGTTAGTACCATAAACACATTCAAATGGAGTTAACATAGTAGATGAGTGCATAGTGCGATTGTAAGCAAACTCCACATGAGGTAAAGCTTCTTCCCACATTTTCAAATTCTTTTTAATAATGGTTCTAAGGATAGTAGCTAACGTCCTATTGGTCACTTCGGTTTGCCCATCAGTTTGTGGGTGGCTAGAGGTAGAGAACATTAGCTTAGTTCCTAGCTTATTCCATAACGTCCTCCAAAAATGGCTAAGGAACTTGATATCCCTATCACTCACTATTGTTTTTGGTATGCCATGAAGCCTAACTATTTCCCTAAAGAACAAGTTAGCTACATTACTAGCATCATCAGTTTTATGGCACGGCACAAAGTGTGCCATTTTCGAGAATCGGTCAACTACCACCATAATTGAATCCCTCCCCTTCTTAGTCCTAGGCAACCCTACTATAAAGTCCATGGATAAATCCTCCCAAGGGGCTGTAGGCGTAGGCAAAGGGGTGTAAAGTCCATGTGGCATCAACCTAGATTTGGCTCTTAAACAATCAACACAACGCTTAACTACATTTTCAACGTCTCTAAGCATGTGTGGCCAATAAAAATGAACCCTAAGAGTATGATAAGTTTTATCCCTCCCAAAATGTCCCATTAGGCCGCCCTTATGGGCTTCCTCAACCAACAATAAACGCAAAGAGCAACGAGGAATGCAAACTTTATCTACTCTAAATAAAAATCCATCATGAATGTAGTATTTCTCATCCGAACCCTTTTGCATGCAGCACTTAAAAGCATCACCAAAATCAATATCATTCTCATATAATTCACGAATGTAAGTAAATCCTAACACTCTAGAATCTAATGAGACAAGTAAAGCATGGCGACGTGACAAGGCATCGGCTACTACATTATCCTTTCCCTTTTTATATTTTATGACATATGGAAATGTCTCAATGAATTCCATCCACCTACCATGCCTTCTATCCAATTTATCTTGACTCTTGAAATGTTTTAAAGATTCATGGTCAGTTTTCAAGACAAATTCACTAGGCCAAAGATAATGTTGCCATGTTTTTAACACTCGAAACAAAGCATATAACTCTTTATCATAAGTCGAGTAATTTAAACATGCACCTTTCAATTTTTCAGAAAAGAAGGCAATAGGCTTACCTTCTTGCATGAGAACGCCTCCAATTCCAATGCCACTCGCATCACACTCCACTTCGAAGGGCCGAGTGAAGTCGGGCAAGGCCAGCAGTGGGGCATGCGTCAATCTGTCCTTTAGGGCGTTGAATGCCCTTTCTTGTGCCTTCTCCCACTTAAACTCACTCCTCTTCTTAGTGATTTCGGTCAAGGGAGCAGCAATGGTGCTAAAATCCCTCACAAATCTCCTATAGAAGCTGGCGAGGCCGTGGAAGCTCCTGACTTGGCCAATGGAGGTAGGCGTTGGCCACTCTTGAATCGCCTTTATCTTGGCTTCGTCTACTTGTAATCCTTTGGAGCTCACTACAAACCCAAGAAAAGTGACATGATTAGTGCACAATTCACATTTCTTCAAATTTGCATACAAGTGCTCTAATCTAAGTGTAGAGAGTACTTCCCTCAAATGATCTTCATGCGTTTCTAGGGATTTGCTATAAATCAGAATATCATCAAAATAAACAACAACAAATTTCCCTATGAAGTTTCTAAGCACATGATTCATTAGACGCATGAAAGTACTTGGGGCGTTTGTAAGCCCGAATGGCATAACAAGCCATTCGTAGAGGCCAAACTTGGTCTTGAAGGCTGTTTTCCATTCGTCCCCCTCCTTCATCCTTATTTGATGGTAGCCACTTTTTAAATCTATCTTTGAAAAGATAGTGGCTCCATGCAATTCATCTAGCATGTCGTCTAGACGAGGGATGGGGTGCCTATACTTTACCGTTATGTTGTTAATAGCCCTACAATCGACACACATACGCCATGTGTTGTCTTTCTTAGGCACTAGCAACACCGGTACAGCACAAGGGCTTAAACTTTCCCTAATGTATCCCTTATCCAATAACTCTTGGACTTGGGATTGGACTTCTTGAGTCTCCTTGGGGTTCATACGATAGGCTGGCCTATTAGGCAAAGATGCTCCGGGAATGAGATCAATTTGATGCTCGATTCCTCTAATTGGAGGTAAGCCAGCCGGTATCTCATCGGGAAATACGTCATTGTATTCCTCAATGAGCCCCAAAATTTGTGGGGGCAAAGAGGCTCTAAGTTCCTCATTCAACAAACTCAGCTCCTTGCACAAGAGCATGAGTGTTGTTTGCCCATCCAAATACTCGGTCTCTAACTCCCGCTTGGAAGCCAAAAGTGCGCTGGAGGGTGGGAGATTGTTAGGTGAGCTCGTCTTACCCCGAGCTGTCCCCTTCTTTCCCTCACCTTCTCCACTTACCTTACTTACCTTCTTTTTGTCAAACTCCTCGGCCACCTGCATAGGCGTCATGGGTTTGAGCACTATGGTTTGGCCATTGTAGGTGAAGGTGTTCCGGTTGGTGAATCCATCATGCGTGACCTTCCTATCATATTGCCATGGGCGACCTAATAAAATGTGACAAGCCTGCATAGGAACTACATCACAAAGAACAACATCCTCGTAATGCCCTAATTTAATAGAAACATGCGCTTGCTTGTTCACTTTAAGTTCTCCACAATCGTTCATCCAATGCAATTTATAAGGTCTAGGGTGTTGAGTCATAGATAATTGCAGTTTTTGTACCATTTCAAGACTAGCAATGTTACAACAACTTCCACTATCTATTATCATGTTGCAAACCTTACCCTTAATTAAACATCGAGTATGAAATAGATTTTCACGTTGATTATCTTCACAAGGGGCTGGTTTTATATGCATGTTACGTCTAGCAATTAAAGATTCCCCTGATTCATACTCTATCTCATCCTCATCATCATGCAAATCATCATTATTAGGCTCATTTTCATGCACATCATCAATTTCTTCCTCAGATTCATATTGGCCTAAATGATTGATTAAAAGTGTTTTCTTGTTAGGGCAATCTTTCATCATGTGCCCTCTACCTTGGCACTTAAAACACACAGTATCCCTAGCTCTAGAGGAAGGGTTAGAGGTACTGCCCTTAGGAGCTGCCGAAGCTCCACTATTGGGGCCCTTGTTGTAGGATGGCGCGGTGCCCGCGGAAGACTTGGTCCGGCCAGCTTGATCTCCATAGGCGCCGGCGGTGCTTCCTCGTTCCTTTGTAGGCGCGCCTTCCTTTCCATAAGACATGGCCTGACCACGGTTGTTCCTCCATGAGTTGGGCTGGTTACTCGTGCCTCGGCCTCCTAGAATCCGTGCCTTGTTCTTTTTCTCAACCTTCATAGCTAAATGTAACAAACCAGTCATAGTAGTATATGGATATAAATCGACCTCATTAGCTAAAGAAGGATGTAAAACTCGAAGGAAACGTGCCATTGTGGACTCTTCATCCTCATCCACATTGGCTCTTACCATTGCCACTTGCATGGCATTGTAAGTTTCCTCGGCACTCATTGAACCTTGCTTGAGATTCTCCAATCTTTGACGCAGCTCACGTGCATAATGTTGGGGAATGAAACGCCTCCTCATGAGGGCCTTCATTTGCTCCCAAGTTCCTATTGGTGCGTCAAGAGCTCTTCTCCTTTCCTTTACTAGATTATCCCACCAGATTAGTGCATAACCGGAAAATTCAAGGGTGGCGAGTTGTACCTTTTTATGCTCGGCAAAGTTATGGCAATTCCATATTTGTTCAATTTTCGTCTCCCACTCCATGTAGACGTCCGGATCACACTTGCCGTCAAAGGCTGGGATCTTCACCTTGATTTTTCCTACTCCATCTTGCTCGGGCTCTCTAGGCCGCCTTGGACGCCTCTCTCTGTCTTCGCGCCTTGAATAGCGCTCCCAATGTTCATCATCTTCGGCGTCATACTCATCGAAATGGTCTTCTTGGCCCGGAGCTCTCCTATGTCCCTGAAAATCATGAAATTCATTAGCACGATTTCGCCCTTCCCTAGCGGGAGAGGGTAATTGGCTAATTGGAACCCCTTGAGCAAAAATCCCGGGAGAATGGAAATGAGTTGAGTTCAAGTGATCTTCCCTGTTTTGATGATGGGAAGTGGAGGCAAAATTCGGATCCATGCTGGACGGATGGAACGTAGGCGCGGACTCACGAGCGCGCCCTTGCTCTTGGCTCGTCGCTACGGCTGGATCGTGCGCCGTTGGCGCGGTACCTGGCGCGGCGCTCGGTGCGGCTCCCGGTTGAGGCGTCGTAAGTGTTTGCGCCTCCAAGGCAGCCATGCGCGAGTTGAGGCGTGCCATGTTGCTGTTGAGAGAGCTCAACAAGTTGAACACATCGGGGTGAACCGGGTCGGGGCTCCTGGATCGGTGGGATCCTCTCTCGTCTCCTGACATGATCACACACAATGCACTACAAGCAAATGGTTAGTGTTAGTCAAATCAAAAAAAACTCCTCGCTTGTGTTTCACTCGCTCTCACTCTCGGGTGGTGTGATCGAGCTTGTTGTTGCAATCTGCTTTGAAATGATCAAAATCAAGTTGAAGTTTAGTAGATCAATCAAACACGAGAAGAGAAGGTTGGAGGAAAGAGGGTTTAAACAAATGAAGACTCGAGTGAAAACAAAAACAGGAAGTAGAGAAAATGAGAAGAAGACTCGATTATAAACAAGACCAGAATTGAGAAAGAGAAAATTGTCAAACAAAGAGTTAGATCAAACCTTGATTAAGCCTGTCTCACCTTGATTTCCTTAACCAAGAGTGCACTTGGAGTGGTTTGTTAGGTGAGGCGTGGGGTGGCTCTTTTGTGAAGGTTCGAGGTGTACTCCAATGGCGTCCGACAATAGGGAAGAAACGAAGAGAAAAGGAAGATTCTTGCACTTTTTTTTTTGACTTACACAAAATACTTACAAGTATGCAATAATGGAAGCTATACTATGATATGAATTAAAGAAGAGATAAGAGATTAAAGAATCTGATTTTCTGAAATTTTTTTTTTTTTCTTTTCTTTTCTTTTCCTTTCTTTTCTTTTTTTTTTTTTTTCAGAAATACTCAGATAATTAAGATAAATACGAAAATACAAAAAAAAATGCTAAAATAATATGCAATATGAAAGTGCAAGAAAATAAAATAGAAATGTAGCAGATTTAATGTGATGGGCGTGGGAGTGGTGGGATGCAATCCCTGATTTTGTGGTTGGTGGGGAAAGTCTCAAGGCTGAAATGTAGGAGGTGGGTATGAATTTGGACGTTGGGAGAGTGTGGGAATGGATTTGAATGGGTCTTGCTACTTTGTAGGAGGTGGGTGTAGCTTTTGTGGCTGAAATGAAGGTTGTTAGAATCTTTGAACTAGTCAACCTTAAATATAGGAGGTGGGAAAGGTAATTGAATTTCTGACTTAATTAAAATAAATCAGCGCCTCCTTACTTAATTCAAACGTGGCTGATGGTTCTAGGAAGGTGGTGGACGTTTTTTGTGAAGGTGGTGGGCAGGAGGTGTGTTGGTGACGGTTACTTGAAGTTTAGGGTGTGTTTGGCTGGGGCGAAACAAACCACTTCAGCAAGCAACAAACTGGTCAGTACTTTCAAGTTTAATTAAAGAGATTGAGATTAATCAAACCTGATCGGATCCTTGTAGACGCTACTCCTCTTTTTGGTATTTTGTAGACTCTAATGGTGAATCGACTCGGAAATGGAAAAGAACGTCGTCAACGAAGCTCTGATACCAATTTGATGCGGGGATAAACCGCTTGATGCCCGATCTTCGACGTTCACGACTCAAAACAAAGAAACAACAATAATGATCAGAAATGGAAATGCAACAAGACTCGACAAGGAAGAATACGACTTGCAATGAACGAAAAGACAAGGAAACGAATTCAAAACAGAAAAGGACTCGTCAAGAGATAAATGACTCAAGAACAACAAGAAGGATAACCTCATAAAACAACTATCAAACCCTTGACTCGATTCAGCCAAGAACCTAATAGAATGATTATGAAACCAACCTTTACGATCTCACACAACAAGGAACGAGACCTTGAAGCACGAGAAAGGGGCTCGTGATTGTTGAAAGGCACCAATCTTCTATGAAATTGACACAATCCAAAACAAACCAAGCTGCGAAGCACACACACTTTTGAAAGCCAAAGCCTTCGTTTCTCTCTATTCAATGAGAATGAAAATCCAATAATGAGTTGTCTACCCTGAAAATAAAACATCCTAAGCTATTTATATGTCTTGACAAAATAACAATAGAAATAATGTCTAATTAAAACTAAAAGATAACTAAGGCCCAAAATGGAAATGGCCCAATAAAACAAATCCAGCAAAACTAAAAGATAGCATGCTCGTGCTCGGACTCGCGCGCACACACGCGGACAGGCGCGCTCAGGGGCGCGCCGTATCGTTGCCGCGCTGGAACGAGCACGCCGTTGCATCGCTGCGCGCCGTTGCATCGCGGGGCGCGTCGCATCGCTGAGGTTGGGGCGCGCCGCTGCAGCCTCGATACGATGATCCGTCGGCGCTCAAGACACACACCGCCCTGGCCTTGGACTCCATACAAGCTCCTGCCTCCATAGCCATAGTGTAGCCCACAAAAGCATTCATCTCGCGTTGTAGCTTCTTAGCTCGAGCACGGGTGAGTGGTCCATCAAAGAGTGTAGGCGCGCCCGGTGGAGGCTGCCTAGATGGTCCCTCATCAGGGAACAAGCTACAAATTTCATTCTAGATCACATGGGATATGAAGAATGGGAGAAAGTTGCTGTTGTTGTCATCCACTTTATTGGGACCGCTAGAAATTGGTGGTTTAGAATGAAGGAGGATCGAATTAGAAAGGCCTTACCACCAATTGAAACTTGGGGCCAGCTGAAGTTTGTAATGAGGAAGAAATATGTGCCTGAAGAGCATACCGAGCACATGAGATTGAAAGTTGTAACTTGCAAACAAGGCACCAAGTCTCCAACCGAGTACTTCAATGAGCTAGAGGATCTGAGTTTTAAAGCGGGAATTCATCATTCCCAACGGTCTCTAAGGACCCAATTCATGGCTGGACTGAATCAAAGCATTCAAGACACATTGGAGATTCAACAAATCAAGGATCTCAATGCCTTAGTACATTCAGCCCAACTACTCTATGAGCAGCAACAAAGGAAGAAGAAGGAAGCTTGGAACACTACAAAAAGGCATGGTTCTAATCCTAGTTCAAATTCCAACTCTTATTCTTCTAACTCTTCTATGCAGCAAAAGGGAGCTTCTAGCTCACCTAAAACAACAGGTTTTCAAGGCCAAAGGCGTCCCACCAATGGACCTCCAAATCAGCCTAGAGCACGTGATTTAGTGTGCTACAAGTGTCAAGGGCGAGGTCACTATGCCAAGGATTGTCCAAATCTAAAGCAAGTACTTCTCACCACCAATGGAGGATATGTGAGTGATGAAGATATAACTCCAAATCAAGTGGAGGAGGATAGTATTGAACAAGAAGAGGAGGACGTAGAGGCCATTGAACCAGAATGCACCGAACAGCCTCTAACTTTGGTAACAATGCGTACTCTTACTTTACAAGAAACACCTAGGCTAGATCAAAGGGAAAACATTTTTCATACTAGGTGTACAGTAAAGAATCAAGTGTTATGCATGATAATTGATAGTGGTAGCTGCTGTAACATTATTAATGCTAAGGTAGTTGATCACTTGCAATTAAAAACCCAACCTAGGGCTACTAGTTATGGTCTCAATGGAATTAATGATTCAGAAGGTCCTAATCTTGTCACCCATCAGTGTTTAGTCCGTGTTGCTATTGGTACTTATGTTGATGACATTATGTGTGATGTAGTAAACATGGAATGCACTCATATATTGTTAGGAAGACCATGGTTATTTGATAGGAGAGTGATTTATGATGGCATGTTAAACACCTATTCTTTTAACTATGATGGGAGGAGAGTTTCTCTTCTACCTTTGTCTCCCCAACAAGTTCTACAGGATCAGGTACGTCGAGATCAAGCTAGGGCACTTAGGCGTGCCAAGGAAGAGAAAGAAGAGGCTGATTCAACGGCCAAAGCAGCGGCCCGGCGTTCGGCGCTCGACGCGTCGACAAAGCCAAGCGGCGTTTCCCAGTCTCCACCCGAGCGTTCTGGCTCAAATTTTGGGACAACATCAAACACAGGTGGGGCTACTGTTTGGGACGAAAAACGCCGAGCAAATCACCCTAAATCGTCCAAAGTGCCGTGCAACAATACCGACAATGCATCTGGGATGAAAACTGGGCTATCTCCCAATCCACTCGAGCGTTTTGGCTCAAATTTTGGGAGCAATTCAGAGACTCAGAGAGCTACAAATTTGGAAAAAGAACGCCTACAGAAAGAACCAAAAATCGGCTTGAAAGGCAGTGTAGAAAAGCGCTCTCTTGTGACTCAGTCTAGTATTTCTTTCCCTAACTCTTCTTGCTTACTTCTTATGAGGAAAGAGATACTTATTATTAGTCAAGATATTTCACATCTTCCAAAGTGTCTACAGGATCTATTACAGGAGTTTGAAGATGTGATGCCTGAAGAGTTGCCAGAAGGCCTACCACCAATTAGAGGCATTGAGCATCAAATCGATTTGGTGCCCGGCGCTTCATTACCAAACCGTGCAGCCTATAGAGCAAGTCCAGAAGAGACCGCTGAGCTTCAAAGACAAGTGCAAGATCTCATGGACAAAGGCTATGTGCGTGAATCTCTCAGCCCATGCGCGGTTCCGGTGATTTTGGTGCCAAAGAAGGATGGCACATGGAGAATGTGTGTTGATTGTAGAGCGATCAACCAAATAACAGTTAAGTACCGTCACCCCATCCCTAGACTAGATGATATGCTTGATGAATTACATGGTGCTAATTTCTTTTCTAAAATTGATTTAAGAAGTGGGTACCATCAAATTAGGATGAGGGAAGGGGATGAATGGAAAACTGCCTTTAAAACTAAGTATGGCTTATATGAATGGTTAGTAATGCCTTTTGGATTAACTAATGCACCTAGTACCTTCATGAGGCTTATGAACCATGTCTTAAGAAGATACTTAGGCAGATTTGTTGTAGTCTACTTTGATGATATCTTAATCTATAGCAAAACCATGCATGAACATGTAGATCATCTTAGGGCTGTTTTGGACACTTTAAGGTTAGAAAAGCTTTATGTTAACTTGAAAAAGTGTTCTTTTTGCTCCGAGTCTACCATTTTTCTTGGTTTTGTTGTGTCTAAAGGTGGATTGAAGGTAGATGAAGACAAGATCAAGGCAATCAAAGAATGGCCCCAGCCGACCACACCAACAATGGTCAGATCATTTCTCGGCTTGGCTGGCTTCTACAGGAGATTTGTGCGTGATTTTAGCACAATTGCAGCCCCCCTCCACGAGCTTACAAAGAAGGATACGGCCTTTAAATGGAGGGAGCAACAAGAGAACGCCTTCAACACTTTGAAGGACAGATTATGCCACGCCCCAGTGCTTCAACTCCCTGACTTCTCCAAGGCATTTGAGATAGAGGTGGACGCTTCTGGACATGGTATAGGAGGCGTGCTCTTACAAGACAAGAAACCCATTGCTTATTTTAGTGAAAAGCTTAGTGGGGCTGAGTTGAATTACCCTACTTATGATAAAGAGTTGTATGCTTTAATTAGGGTCCTGAAAACTTGGTCTCATTATTTGTGGCCCAAAGAGTTTGTAATCCATTCTGATCATGAGGCCTTGAAGTACTTGAAAGGCCAATCCAGACTCAGCAGGCGACATGCAAGATGGGTTGAATTCATGGAGACCTTTCCTTATGTCGTGAAACATAAGAAAGGCAAGGAGAATGTGGTAGCTGACGCCCTTTCTCGGAGGTATGTACTCTTGAACCTATGTGATGTTAAGTGATACGTGATCGCCCCGGAATCCTCCGTTGAAACCTCGTATATGACCCACACAAGTCCCGATCTTGCCTAGTAATCCTTGATTCAACCTGAATTTGCAATCAATATGAGCAATCGTGCACAACAAGCAACTAAATTGATCTGAAATTGAATGAATGGAGGTCGAACAGAATTATAGTAAATCAACTTGATAGTTCACTCGGATTGGCTCTAACGCTAAATCCGAATGATAAACTAGTTTGATCTTTAACAATCAAGACTAGAACGATCTTATTGATGAAATATAACTCAGATTCGAACAAGAGAAAGAGAAGAGAATTCTCGAAAATTTGATGATGTTGATCGGCCGAATAACATGCACACAAACACAACAATTGTATTTTTTGGAGCCCAAAGACTAGATAAACCTTTCTTAGGGTTTATCTAATCTCAAGCTGATTTTATTGAATGAAATAACAAGAGTATAAATAGAGAATACAAAAGCTATTACTTGGGGAGCAAGAGAGGAAGGTTGGCCGGCCCTAGAAGGGGAGAGGGAGTCTCCTTTGCTTGCTTCCCAAGATATAATAATATCTAATTAAATCTAACTAGATTCCTTTAAATAAATAAATCATAGCTGAATTATTTATTTAAGGCAATAATCCTAACAACTTAAAATATCTCTAACAAACTAAAAATATCTCTAACAACCAGGAGAGAGAAAATATCTCTAACAACCAGGAGAGAGAAAATCAACCAACTAACATAAGCCTATTGATTGACATCTCTACATTATTTAATTAAGCAAAACACGCCTATAATAAATAAAATAAAAGATATTTTCTCTTACTTAGAATGGTCAAGTCAAAGGGTTGACTTTGACCCATATACCAATTTATCTCACCCGGTCACTTACTAAATTCAGCCCTAAAGTGAGACAAACTAATACATGTTTCTAAATAAGGAAATAGTGAAATTTCGGCCCTCATATTATCAATCCATGGAATCCGGGCTCACTTGATGTCGAATGCACGAGACCCACTTCGCCTTGCTAGGCTCTTCAATAACCGCTGTCAATCGAACCAAGATTGTTGTTGTGCCTTGAGCAATCTTCTTAGCTCGACTTCTTGTGATTGGTCCGTCAGAAGGCACTCGAATCAACTCATCGACGTCGGTTTGAGACATGGCAGGCTTCACTGCATCATTCTCCTCCACTTGAGCTCGAATCGTCTCTGATTCGACGTCGGAATCAAAATCTGGCACATAAAGAGATAGATCAGCCACATTAAAAGTTGGATGGACACCATACTCACCAGGCAAGTCAACATGATATGCATTAGGGCCGATTCTCCTGATGATACGAAATGGTCCATCTCCTCTCTGATCTAACTTGTTCCTCCTTTGATTTGGGAACCTTTCCTTCCTTAGATGCACCCAAACAAGATCTCCTTCTTCAAAGATAACCTGTTTCCGACCCTTATCAGCATGGGCCTTGTACTTCATGGATTTCCTCTCCAAGTGCATCTTCGTCCTCTCATGTAGCTTCTTCACAAACTCAGCCCTCTTGTTAGCTTCAAAACTCTCTTTTCCCTTGTATGGCTGAGGCGTCATATCCACCGGGGTCCTCGGATTCAGCCCATAAACAACCTCAAAAGGGGTCATCTTTGTGGCTGAATGGATTGACCTGTTATAAGCAAACTCCACAAAAGGCAACACATCTTCCCAACGTTTGAGGTTAGCTTTAAGCATAGTTCTAAGTAAAACCCCTAACGTTCGATTAGTAACTTCCGTTTGCCCATCAGTTTGTGGGTGACATGAGGTAGAAAACAACAATTTAGTTCCCAATTTAGACCATAGACTCTTCCAAAAATAGCTCAAAAATTTAGCATCACGATCTGACACAATAGAACAAGGAATGCCATGCAATCTAACAATTTCCCTAAAGAACAAATCAGCAATATGCACAGCATCATCAGTCGTGTGACATGGAATAAAATGAGCCATTTTGGAAAATCTATCTACCACTACAAAGATAGAATCTCTACCCTTCCTAGTTCTAGGCAAACCTACAATGAAATCCATAGAAATGTCTTCCCAAGGTGAACTAGGAATGGGTAAAGGCTGGTACAAACCATGGGGGTGAAGTCTAGACTTAGCTTTAGCACAAACAACAAAACTCTTGACAAATCTCAGCACATAATTACTCATTTTAGGCCAATAGTAGTGTTCTTTTAAACCTTCTAAAGTCTTTTCTAAACCCCTATGTCCTCCTGATTCATGAACCTCTTTAGTTAGAAGCCTACGTATACTAGATGAAGGAATGCACAATTTTCCAGCTTTAAACAAGTATCCATCATCAATAAAGTAGGTATCTATTTCACCCCTAGACATGCAATTCTTATAGATTTCAGCAAAGTGAGGATCACTAGCATATAATTCCCTAATCATTGCAAATCCAAGGATCTTAACATCACATAGGTTCAAGAGTACATACCTCCGAGAAAGGGCGTCAGCTACCACATTCTCCTTGCCTTTCTTGTGTTTAACAACATAAGGAAAGGTCTCCATGAATTCAACCCATCTTGCATGTCGCCTGCTGAGTCTGGATTGGCCTTTCAAGTACTTCAAGGCCTCATGATCAGAATGGATTACAAACTCTTTAGGCCACAAATAATGAGACCAAGTTTTCAGGACCCTAATTAAAGCATACAACTCTTTATCATAAGTAGGGTAATTCAACTCAGTCCCACTAAGCTTTTCACTAAAATAAGCGATGGGTTTCTTGTCTTGTAAGAGCACGCCTCCTATGCCATGTCCAAAAGCGTCCACCTCTATCTCAAATGCCTTGGAGAAGTCAGGGAGTTGAAGCACTGGGGCGTGGCATAATCTGTCCTTCAAAGTGTTGAAGGCGTTCTCTTGTTGCTCCCTCCATTTAAAGGTTGTATCCTTCTTTGTAAGCTCGTGGAGGGGGCTGCAATTGTGCTAAAATCACGCACAAATCTCCTGTAGAAACCAGCCAAGCCGAGAAATGATCTGACCATTGTTGGTGTAGTCGGCTGGGGCCATTCTTTGATTGCCTTGATCTTGTCTTCATCTACCTTCAATCCACCTTTAAACACAACAAAACCAAGAAAAATGGTAGACTCCGAGCAAAAAGAACACTTTTTCAAGTTAACATAAAGCTTTTCTAACCTTAAAGTGTCCAAAACAGCCCTAAGATGATCTACATGTTCATGCATGGTTTTGCTATAGATTAAGATATCATCAAAGTAGACTACAACAAATCTGCCTAAGTATCTTCTTAAAACATGGTTCATAAGCCTCATAAAAGTACTAGGTGCATTAGTTAATCCAAAAGGCATTACTAACCATTCATATAAGCCATACTTAGTTTTAAAGGCAGTTTTCCATTCATCCCCTTCCCTCATCCTAATTTGATGGTACCCACTTCTTAAATCAATTTTAGAAAAGAAATTAGCACCATGTAATTCATCAAGCATATCATCTAGTCTAGGGATGGGGTGACGGTACTTAACTGTTATTTGGTTGATCGCTCTACAATCAACACACATTCTCCATGTGCCATCCTTCTTTGGCACCAAAATTACCGGAACCGCGCATGGGCTGAGAGATTCACGCACATAGCCTTTGTCCATGAGATCTTGCACTTGTCTTTGAAGCTCAGCGGTCTCTTCTGGACTTGCTCTATAGGCTGCACGGTTTGGTAATGAAGCGCCGGGCACCAAATCGATTTGATGCTCAATGCCTCTAATTGGTGGAAGGCCTTCTGGCAACTCTTCAGGCATCACATCTTCAAACTCCTGTAATAGATCCTGTAGACACTTTGGAAGATGTGAAATATCTTGACTAATAATAAGTATCTCTTTCCTCATAAGAAGTAAACAAGAAGAGTTAGGGAAAGAAATACTAGACTGAGTCACAAGAGAGCGCTTTTCTACACTGCCTTTCAAGCCGATTTTTGGCTCTTTCTGTAGGCGTTCTTTTACAATATTTGTAGCTCTCTGAGTCTCTGAATTGCTCCCAAAATTTGAGCCAAAACGCTCGAGTGGATTGGGAGATAGCCCAGTTTTCGTCCCAGATGCACTGCTGGAGGTGTTGCTCGGCACTTTGGGCGTTTTAGGGACATTTTCTCGGCGTTTTTCGTCCCAAACAGTAGCTCCACCTGTTTTTGATGTTGTCCCAAAATTTGAGCCAGAACGCTCGGGTGGAGACTGGGAAACGCCGCTTGGCTTTGTCGACGCGTCGGGCGCCAAACGCCGGGCCGCTGCTTTAGCCATTGAATCAGCCTCTGTTTTCTCTTCCTTGGCACGCCTAAGTGCCCTAGCTTGATCTCGCCGTACCTGATCCTGTAAAACTTGTTGAGGAGACAAGGGTAGAAGAGAAACTCTCCTCCCATCATAGTTAAAGGAATAGGTGTTTAACATGCCATCATAAATCACTCTCCTATCAAATAACCATGGTCTTCCTAACAAGATATGAGTGCATTCCATGTTAACTACATCACACATAATATCATCAACATAAGTACCAATAGCAACACGGACTAAACACTGATGGGTGACAAGATTAGGACCTTCTGAATCATTAATTCCATTGAGACCATAACTAGTAGCCCTAGGTTGGGTTTTTAATTGCAAGTGATCAACTACCTTAGCATTAATAATGTTACAGCAGCTACCACTATCAATTATCATGCATAACACTTGATTCTTTACTGTACACCTAGTATGAAAAATGTTTTCCCTTTGATCTAGCCTAGGTGTTTCTTGTAAAGTAAGAGTACGCATTGTTACCAAAGTTAGATGTTGTTCGGTGCAATCTGGTTCAATGGCCTCTACGTCCTCTTCTTCTTGTCCAATACTGTCCTCCTCCACTTGATTTGGAGTTATATCTTCATCACTCACATATCCTCCATTGGTGGTGAGAAGCACTTGCTTTAGATTTGGACAATCCTTGGCATAGTGACCTCGTCCTTGACACTTGTAGCACACTAAATCACGTGTTCTAGGCTGATTTGGAGGTCCATTGGTGGGACGCCTTTGGCCTTGAAAACCTGTTGGTTTAGGTGAGCTAGAAGCTCCCTTTTGCTGCATAGAAGAGTTAGAAGAATAAGAGTTGGAATTTGAACTAGGATTAGGGCCATACCTTTTTGTAGCATTTCAAGCTTCCTTCTTCTTCCTTTGTTGCTGCTCATAGAGTAGTTGGGCTGAATGTACTAAGGCATTGAGATCCTTGATTTGTTGAATCTCCAATGTGTCTTGAATGCTTTGATTCAGTCCAGCCATGAATTGGGTCCTTAGAGACCGTTGGGAATGATGAATTCCCGCTTTAAAACTCAGATCCTCTAGCTCATTGAAGTACTCGGTTGGAGACTTGGTGCCTTGTTTGCAAGTTACAACTTTCAATCTCATGTGCTCGGTATGCTCTTCAGGCACATATTTCTTCCTCATTACAAACTTCAGCTGGCCCCAAGTTTCAATTGGTGGTAAGGCCTTTCTTATTCGATCCTCCTTCATTCTAAACCACCAATTTCTAGCGGTCCCAATAAAGTGGATGACAACAACATCAACTTTCTCCCATTCTTCATATCCCATGTGATCTAGAATGAAATTTGTAGCTTGTTCCCACTCTAGATACTTCTCCGGGTTAAGCTCTCCATTGAATGGTTCTATCTTGATCTTTATATCACGTTTCCCAATCTGATTTACCACTTGGTTAACGTTGTTGTTGTTGTTCGGCCGTTGTACTCCATAGGCTGGTGGGAGATCTTCTACAACCTCAGCTTGGTTATAGAAATCATCTAGGGGAGGATGCCATGGGCGCCTTTCTTCCCCGGGATAACCATACATCACATCATCAAAAGAGTTGTTGTATTGTTGATATTGTTGATGAGTGGCTTGAGGATACCGGTTGTGTGGCTGATTATAGACTTGTTGATGAGTAACCGGTGGAGTCCTCGACCCGATGCCTCTTCCTCTACCTCGGCCTGCTGTGGGGGAGTAGTGAGCCGGAGGATCATTATCTTTGTTGTAGCTAGCAAGCACATCATGTTCGTCATCCACTAGTTGTTGCTTGCCTTTGTCGCTACCCGAGGCTTGATTTGGGTCACTTGTAAGATCGACTGCAGGGGTGCTCTTGCGACTAGCTTGAGATGAATCAACCAATATTGCAAGTTGTTCCTCTAAATGCTTTAGTTGTGGAGCCAATGCAGCCGTGGCCAGTTCTACAGCTCGAGCCTGGCCATCGCGCACACCTTCACTAATGGACAACCTAATGAAGTCGATTGCCTCCTTAGTGAGACTCAATTCAGTTGGGTTAGGTTCTGATGGAATCACCATTGTTCCTGAAACAAGCAAGAAGGTAGAGAGAGTAGTGTGTTCTAAAGTAAATCACAACAAGTAATACCACACCTTGATCAAGCCAAAACTTGCCTCAAAGCAATCCAATCAACTTAATTCAGTTTTTGGGCTGTTTTGAGGGAGTAAAATGGTAGATATAGTGGAGGTATGGAATACTAATGATATTTAAAGGAAATATGCAGCTTAAGCAAATGGCAAATATGCAATAAGACAAGCAATGCAAATAATCCCTTTATGAGCTCTAAAACACATGCAATCTCTCAATGGACTCTATGCAAGTTAATAAAGCCAAAATTCAGCATGCAAGGAAAATATGGTAGGCTTAGTGACTTTTATTTCGTCACTCTTTTTCTTTAAAGTGATTTCTACTTAGCTAACTTTTTAAGCAAGCAGTCACTAGGGTTGAAAGTGGCTTAAAACTAGCTGGGGTAGATCACCTTTCTTTTCTGTTTTTTTTTTTTTTTTTTTTTGATTTTATGCACAAACTACTCTTGTGCTATAATGAAGAAACAAGCAAAGCAAAGCAACAATGCAAAGGACGAAATTAAAAGGTATACACGAACTGAATTTTTTTTTTTTTTTTTGACTAAGTGACTTTTGCTACCAATGAAACCAACTAGAAGCCAAATTAACACAAGAAGAAGGGGTAGGTCGAATTTGACGGGATGCAATGACAGAAATTAGCAAATATCAAACAAGCAATATGAATCTCTATTGATCATGCAACATGAAATAAAAACTCATAAAAATTGTAGGAAGACAATTGCTACTCTTAATTGCAACAAAACTCAACCAATTCAACCAAAAGCATGCAACAAATCCCTTAAAATCTCCTAGATGGGTTATTACTTGGAGGGCAAGCAACAACAAGGAATTAGGGTTTGGTGATCTCGGCTGAAGGCTAGGGTTAGGGTTTGCGGATTTGGATCTAGGGTTTGAGGGATTGGTAGGGTTCGAACTAGGGTTTGCGAGAATTAGGGTTACCTAGGGTTTCTCGCAACTAGGGTTAGGGTTTGGGTTTGGACTGCCGCCAGATTAGGGTTAGGGTTAGGGTTTGGGTTCGAACTAGGTCTAGCCGCCAATTTAGGGTTAGGGTTACAAGGCTGGGGTGGGCGAACTAGGGTTAGGCTAATCCGAATTGGATGGGGGTGGTGTGGTTAGGCTCGGCTGGTGGTGAATGGTGGTGCGGTCCAGACGAGCGACACCAGTTTGGTGTGGTGGTGGCGGTTCGTGGTGGTTGGGTGGCGGAAATATGGTGGTGGTGGTGAAAAATTCAATCTTTTGGTCTCAAAAATTCTAACTTTAGGTAAAGGTGGGATTTTTGGGATCAAAAACTGAATCAAATCAATTAGAAAGCAAATTAAGGAAAGAAACAATTACTTGGCGAGACGCTGGATTATGATACCACTTGATACGTGATCGCCCCAGAATCCTCCGTTGAAACCTCGTATATGACCCACACAAGTCCCGATCTTGCCTAGTAATCCTTGATTCAACCTGAATTTGCAATCAATATGAGCAATCGTGCACAACAAGCAACTAAACTGATCTGAAATTGAATGAATGGAGGTCGAACAGAATTATAGTAAATCAACTTGATAGTTCACTCGGATTGGCTCTAACGCTAAATCCGAATGATAAACTAGTTTGATCTTTAACAATCAAGACTAGAACGATCTTATTGATGAAATATAACTCAGATTCGAACAAGAGAAAGAGAAGAGAATTCTCGAAAATTTGATGATGTTGATCGGCCGAATAGCATGCACACAAACACAACAATTGTATTTTTTGGAGCCCAAAGACTAGATAAACCTTTCTTAGGGTTTATCTAATCTCAAGCTGATTTTATTGAATGAAATAACAAGAGTATAAATAGAGAATACAAAAGCTATTACTTGGGGAGCAAGAGAGGAAGGCTGGCCGGCCCTAGAAGGGGAGAGGGAGTCTCCTTTGCTTGCTTCCCAAGATATAATAATATCTAATTAAATCTAACTAGATTCCTTTAAATAAATAAATCATAACTGAATTATTTATTTAAGGAAATAATCCTAACAACTTAAAATATCTCTAACAAACTAAAAATATCTCTAACAACCAGGAGAGAGAAAATATCTCTAACAACCAGGAGAGAGAAAATCAACCAACTAACATAAGCCTATTGATTGACATCTCTACATTATTTAATTAAGCAAAACACGCCTATAATAAATAAAATAAAAGATATTTTCTCTTACTTAGAATGGTCAAGTCAAAGGGTTGACTTTGACCCATATACCAATTTATCTCACCCGGTCACTTACTAAATTCAGCCCTAAAGTGAGACAAACTAATACATGTTTCTAAATAAGGAAATAGTGAAATTTCGGCCCTCATATTATCAATCCATGGAATCCGGGCTCAATTGATGTCGAATGCACGAGACCCACTTCGCCTTGCTAGGCTCTTCAATAACCGCTGTCAATCGAACCAAGATTGTTGTTGTGCCTTGAGCAATCTTCTTAGCTCGACTTCTTGTGATTGGTCCGTCAGAAGGCACTCGAATCAACTCATCGACGTCGGTTTGAGACATGGCAGGCTTCACTGCATCATTAAGATCCTTGGATTTGCAATGATTAGGGAATTATATGCTAGTGATCCTCACTTTGGGGAAATCTATAAGAATTGCATGTCTAGGGGTGAAATAGATACTTACTTTATTGATGATGGATACTTGTTTAAAGCTGGTAAATTGTGCATTCCTTCATCTAGTATACGTAGGCTTCTAACTAAAGAGGTTCATGAATCAAGAGGACATAGGGGTTTAGAAAAGACCCTAGAAGGTTTAAAAGAACACTACTATTGGCCTAAAATGAGTAATTATGTGCTGAGATTTGTCAAGAGTTGTGTTGTTTGTGCTAAAGCTAAGTCTAGACTCCACCCCCATGGTTTGAATCAGCCTTTACCCATTCCTAGTTCACCTTGGGAAGACATTTCTATGGATTTCATTGTAGGTTTGCCTAGAACTAGGAAGGGTAGAGATTCTATCTTTGTAGTGGTAGATAGATTTTCCAAAATGGCTCACTTTATTCCATGTCACACGACTGATGATGCTGTGCATATTGCTGATTTGTTCTTTAGGGAAATTGTCAGATTGCATGGCATTCCTTGTTCTATTGTGTCAGATCGTGATGCTAAATTTTTGAGTTATTTTTGGAAGAGTCTATGGTCTAAATTGGGAACTAAATTGCTGTTTTCTATCTCATGTCACCCACAAACTGATGGGCAAACGGAAGTTACTAATCGAACGTTAGGAGTTTTACTTAGAACTATGCTTAAAGCTAACCTCAAACGTTGGGAAGATGTTTTGCCTTTTGTGGAGTTTGCTTATAACAGGTCAATCCATTCAGCCACAAAGATGACCCCTTTTGAGGTTGTTTATGGGCTGAATCCGAGGACGCCAGTGGATATGACGCCTCAGCCATACAAGGGAAAAGAGAATTTTGAAGCTAACAAGAGGTCTGAGTTTGTGAAGAAGCTACATGAGAGGACGAAGATGCACTTGGAGAGGAAATCCATGAAGTACAAGGCCCATGCTGATAAGGGTCGGAAACAGGTTATCTTTGAAGAAGGAGATCTTGTTTGGGTGCATCTAAGGAAGGAAAGGTTCCCAAATCAAAGGAAGAACAAGTTAGATCAGAGAGGAGATGGACCATTTCGTATCATCAGGAGAATCGGCCCTAATGCATATCATGTTGACATGCCTGGTGAGTATGGTGTCCATCCAACTTTTAATGTGGCTGATCTATCTCTTTATGTGCCAGATTTTGATTCCGACGTCGAATCAGAGACGATTCGAGCTCAAGTGGAGGAGAATGATGCAGTGAAGCCTGCCATGTCTCAAACCGACGTCGATGAGTTGATTCGAGTGCCTTCTGACGGACCAATCACAAGAAGTCGAGCTAAGAAGATTGCTCAAGGCACAACAGCGATCTTGGTTCGATTGGCAGCGGTTATTGAAGAGCCTAGCAAGGCGAAGTGGGTCTCGTACATTCGACATCAATTGAGCCCGGATTCCATGGATTAATAATATGAGGGCCGAAATGCGCTATTTCTTTATTTAGAAACATATATTAGTTTGTCTCACTTTAGGGCTGAATTTAGTAAGTGACCGGGTGAGATGAATTGGTATATGGGTCAAAGTCAACCCTTTGACTTGACCATTCTAAATTAAAGAAAATATCTTATTTATTATTTTATGAACAATTTCTATCTATTTTAATAATGAAGAGAAATCAGCCAATAGGCTTATGTTAGTTGGTTGATTTTCTCTCTCCTGGTTGTTAGAGATATTTTCTCTCTCCTGGTTGTTAGAGATATTTTCTCTCTCCTGGTTGTTAGAGATATTTTTAGTTTGTTAGAGATATTTTAAGTTGTTAGGATTATTTCCTTAAATAAATAATTCAGCTATGATTTATTTATTTAAGGGAATCTAGTTAGATTTAATTAGATATTATTATATCTTGGGAAGCAAGCAAAGGAGACTCCCTCTCCCCTTCTAGGGCCGGCCAGCCTTCCTCCCTTGCTCCCCAAGTATTAGCTTTTGTATTCTCTATAAATACTTTTCAGTTTCATTAATAAAAATCAACTTGAGATTAGATAAACCCTAAGAAAGGTTTATCTAGTCCTTGGTCTCAAAAACAATTGTGTTGTGTGCAATACTCGGCCGATCATCATCATCATACTCTCGATCTCTCTCTCTCTTGTGTTGCTAAATTGGTTTGTTGATTTAGTCAATTAGATTGTTCTAGTTGTGATTGTTAAAGATCAAACTAGTTAATCAATTGGATTTAGCGTTAGAGCCAATCCAATTGAACTATCAAGTTGATTCCTTCAACCTATCAATTCTGCTCGTTACTTCAACTTTTCGGATCTGTTTGTTACTTGGAACGCAAGTCTCTTACTTTGAAAGCTTTTGTAGGTTTGAATCTTAATTGCTGGCAAGATCGGGTTCCTGTGTGGTCAAATACGAGGTTTCTGAGGAGTATTCCGAGGCGATCACGTATCAAGTGGTATCAAAATCCAGCGTCTCGCCAAGTAATTGTTTCTTTCCTTAATTTGCTTTCTAATTAATTTGATTCAGTTTTTGATCCCAAAAATCCCCCCTTTACCTAAAGTATGAATTTTTGAGACCAAAGATTGAATTTTTCACCACCACCACCATAATTCCGCCACCCAACCACCACGAACCACCACCACCACCCCAAACTGGTGTCGCTCTAGGGCACCGCACCACCCCCCAGCCCTGTCCGAACCCACCTCCATAAACCCTAGCCAAATCGGAGACCCTAAACCCTAGATCGCACTCCACCCTTCTCGTAACCCTAACCCTAAATTGGCAGCCTAACCCTAACCCTAACCCTAATTGGCGGCCAAACCCTAATCTGAAACCCTAAACCTAGTTCGAACCCTACCAATCCCTCAAACCCTAGATCCAAATCCGCAAACCCTAACCCTAGCCCTCAGCCGAGATCACCAAACCCTAAATTCCTTGTTGTTGCTTGCCCTCCAAGTAATAACCCATCTAGGAGATTTTAAGGGATTTGTTGCATGCTTTTGGTTGAATTGGTTGAGTTTTGTTGCAATTAAGAGTAGCAATTGTCTTCCTACAATACGAGGTTTCTGAGGAGTATTCCGAGGCGATCACGTATCATTAGTGTTGGTTATAATGATTTTGTTTAGTGAGATACATATTGGTTCAAATGTGGGGTGATATTCCGTTGGGTATTTTATAAATCTCGCAGTTTATTATGTAAACGGATGTTTGGCTCTTTATAAAGCACTATTAGACCTGTCAAAAACTAACCTAACCCACTAACCCGACCCGATCCGCCCGATAATTTTAGGGTTGAAACCCGAAAATTTGAACTCGAAACCCGAAATAAACCGAACCCGATAGAACCTGAACCCGTTGGGTTGAAACCCGAAATCCATTGGGTTGACAGATTTAGCATATTTATAAAAAAAATTAAATTTATTTTGAAACTTATAATATATTTTATTATTAAAATAAATGAAAATAATATATTATAATTAAATATTATTATATAATTAAAACTTGATTTTAATAATCATAAGAAAAAAGGATATTTTAGACTCGCTGGTCAACCCGACCCGACCAAAAACCCGCTACAATCCGACCTGATTGACCCGTGACCCATAACAACCCAGAACCCGATTTAGACCGAACCCGAAATGACCGAACCTGAACCCACCCAACCCGACTCGATTGACAGGTCTAAGCACTATGCATTTACTCTTTGAAGAAAACAATGGGAAAAGAAAGAAAAAAATCGGGAAAAAAGCAATGAAAAATCCGAAAAAGTAGTAGTAGTAGTGAATAAAGTGTGCAATGAGCCAAAATATCCTTTGTGTTTAAAAGGCGAGAATAGTTGCGATAATATGGGGAATGAAGTAGATGAAGTGTTCTTAAATATGAGTGAGTTTGGTAAGTTTTTGAAAGATTTTGGGTGAAGTGTGTTGTAAATTTATGAGTCTTGATTACCAGATTTTAGCACCACATAGCCAAAATAACTCCACACCCTATTGTTTATATTAAGCCCCATTCCAACCCGGCCGAATGGAGTCTTCTATGAAGTCTTCCATTGAGCCTAACATCTCTTGGTAATTTTGCATGTTTTGACATCTTTGGTAGAGAGATTGATAACTTTTGCATATTGGATTGAGTTTAGAGTTGTCAATCTAAGGCTAAACACATGAGAGTTGAGTGAAACACATTAATCCCTTGAAAGGTTGGATTGTAATTGCTTTTGCTCTATAGTTGTTTATATATGTGTGATGAAGTTTAAGTCACTTGTATATTTTCACTTATACTTGAAATTGCTTTTTTATGAGGGCTAATACTTGATGGATGTGTTGTTGGTTTTGATTCTAGTTTAGTCATTGCTTGACGACAAGTAAGTCTAAGTATGGCGTGTTTTGATGTCCATGTTTTTAGCTTGGTTTTATATAGTTTTTTTCTAGGTCTTTAAGTTGTGTTTAGATAGGTTTGGTGTTTTTTTTATGTGTTTTGCTTTAGTTTTTGTATTTTGTGTGGTGTGGAAACTACAAAGTTTTGTGTTTTCTAATAGGTTTTGGAGCGGAAGCGGAGCATTCTAGAGCATCATGAGGATGGGAGCAAGGATAAGGATGAAGTTTAAAAGTGTTGGAAAAAGATCAAGGAAGAAAACGAGGAAGAATAAGAGAATAACGCCCATAATGCCCTTTGCTTGATGCCTAAGGTGTGGATGTTTGTGAGTTCTGGGAGAAATACTCAATCCGAGTACTATTCATTTGGCTTTATAGTCCAGGTGAGCTTGGGCAATTGCATCTTTCAACTGTGTCCAAAATGCCCTTTGCTTGATGCCTAAGTTGTACTTTCTTCACATGTGACTTTGGTTTGAACTAGGTCAACTTCTTGAATCCATCGGACCGTTGGATCAAGCGTGACAGTCTGATCCTCAGACTGTTCCTTCGGGCTGTCCAAGACAGAATCCCGCGATATGCGCTGAACGATCGTTGTCCTCACATGTGAGTTCCCATGTCATGGGAACTGTCTTCTTCAAAGTTCCCTTGATGGAAACTCTTCATCGTTGTAAGCTTGTGTTCTCTTGATCATTCATGGGAGTTCCCACTGCATGGGAACTTTCCTCTTCAGAGTTCCCTTGATGGAAACTCTGCATTGTGAGCTTTCTGTGGCTTTTGGTCATTCATGGGAGTTCTTGGCTGTACCTGCATTCCTTAGAAATACTTGAACAAACCACATTAGTTCCACATGGTGTTTGTCATTATCAAAACTCGGAGAATGGCATCATTGATCCGTTGTTTAGAACCAGAGGTCCCAACAACGTCCCAACAGAGTCCTACCGACCCTGACGGGGTTCGTTACTGAGGTCTCCCGTGTTGGTAGGTGACGTCGACTCTCGAGATTATTAGATTTTATTCTAATTTTTTTAGAATGATAGTTATATATATGTATATAAGCACTAGTTTGGAACAAATTTTGGGGATCTTATCTTTCTTATCTTCTTTTCACGCATGTTTGATGATTTTTTGGAGTTTGCTTGGGACACAAGGAAGATTTGTGGGAGATTTCTTCGTGTTCTTGTGTGATTTTCAAGACGTTGTGATTGTGAATTTCAGTAAGTTTTTCTTAAGTTTAATTTAAAGACATGCTTTCTTATTTCAATCTGTTTGTTTGTTCTTTAACAATGAGCGAGTAGTTTTCTTATTCTAGGGTTGGGGTAAAAACCCAACATAGTTGTGCATGATGATAGTTTGAATTTATAAATTGATTGTCTTTGATCTTGTTTCTACTTGTTTGTGCTTACAACTTTGATGAAAGTTGAAGTAATTTGATGTTCATGATTTGATTGAAAGAAAAGATTGTGAATTTAATTAGAAATAAAGTTTGAAACAAGCGTTGCGAACTTTAGATTGTGATTAGTAGATTAAAGTGAATTGATTTATGAATGTTTGTTAATTCGCTTCTCTTTTCAACGAAAGTTGGTTTCTTGTGTGCAAAGGCACGACCTTTATTATTCATATGACTTAATATGCATGGCTATGTTGTGGTAAACCCTAAACTCTAGATCTTTTCTCGCTTTGCTTAAAATCCTCGAACACAATTTACCTCGTTATCGAGTCTCTACCCTTGGTACCGAGCCTTATAATGAGTCTACGGTTGTTTGTTCTTGTTTCGTTGTTGCTTCTGTTTGTTTGTTTTTCATGTTTTAGCCTAGTAATTAAACATAGACTTTCTCTCCCGTGGACGAACATGACTTCGCTATACTCAGCGGGGTCTTAAACTTATAAATTTATTTGTTGATCAAGAAGCCCTTTCAACACTTTCTCACAATATTAGGGTGATACTTATGATGATGTTTATCCGACTCTGAGGGTACTAAGACTTCCCAAGATTGAGCCTTTTTTGTTGAGCATGGAACGAATGATTAATTGGAGTCGGAGCATGATATCTATTGTGTTCTTTCTTATTATCAATACCCTAAGAATGCTTAACTTCAACTAGTCGGAAGATACTTAATGTGATATGCTAGATCATGGTGGATTTACACGATAGATGAGAGGCGATACCTTGGCTTTTGATCGATGGAATCTTGGCCAAAATAACGTTTCTCATGAGGAGACACTTTGTTCCATATGCTATTAAGAAAAAGAGAGTATCTCCACAACAACCTGTGTTAAGAGGCTGAGATTTTCATTGTTTCTTGTGTCAAGGAATCGAACGTCTTGATAATGTTTTACCTAATCATAAGTAGGAGTCTTTAGACATGTTTGAGGAGTCTTTGCCTCAAGAGGAGCATAAAGAGTTTTACATTAATGAACTTATTGAAGATGTTGTTGATGCATATTGTTGTGGAGAACCAATAGCCATAGAAGAAGTCTATCAAAAGCATATTATTTTGGAGGAGGAGCCATTGCATGTCGTCCCCGCATCAAATTTAGTCATGCAAGTTGTTGCAAAACCTAGCTTGGAATCTTCAATGGTTCAACCTTTTTGTGATTTGCAATTGTTAATTAATTAATCTCCCGTTACATGAATGTACAATGTTGAATCGAGGTCAAGTGGCGGAGAATGATAGCAACCAAAGGACCATGAAAGATATGGTTGTAAAGAAGGTGTCTCCAATGCCGAGACCAAGACCAAATCTATGGTCTTGAGCACTCAAGTTCAAGGAGGTTTTTATGGATTGCATATTATCTTTTGAATATGTTCATCAATGGCGTCCAAGGCCATCAAGAAAGAGGATCAATTCAGGAATTTTCGGAAAGTTAAGAAGTCCTTCAAATGGAAAAAACAATTCTCAATAAAATGTTCATAACTTGGGATACAAACTTTATCTCAAATCCGATTAGTATGCATTGGAAAGATAATTAAAATACCTACAAGTTTTTAGTTTACATCAAATGTAGAATCCAATATCAAAGAGGCGACAAATGCATTTTAATGTGAGTTGTGCAAGTCTTACATGAATCATATCTTTACTTTTAATTCTATCTTTAGCTAGATATTATCTTTATGCATAATTTCTGATACAGTGAAGCCTGCCATGTCTCCAACTGA
Organism: Fallopia convolvulus; assembly: GCA_964016875.1. Classification (NCBI taxonomy): domain Eukaryota; kingdom Viridiplantae; phylum Streptophyta; class Magnoliopsida; order Caryophyllales; family Polygonaceae; genus Fallopia; species Fallopia convolvulus. Next base: position 39,642,087 of record OZ024720.1, read on the forward strand.
CGTCGATGAGTTGATTCGAGTGCCTTCTGACGGACCAATCACAAGAAGTCGAGCTAAGAAGATTGCTCAAGGCACAACAGTGATCTTGGTTCGATTGGCAGCGGTTATTGAAGAGCCTAGCAAGGTGAAGTGGGTCTCGTGCATTCGACATCAATTGAGCCCGGATTCCATGGATTAATTATATGGGGGCCGAAATTCACTATTTCTTTATTTAGAAACATGTATTAATTTGTCTCACTTTAGGGCTGAATTTAGTAAGTGACCAGGTGAGATGAATTGGTATATGGGTCAAAGTCAACCCTTTGACTTGACCATTCTAAATTTAAGAAAATATTTTATTTATTTTATTATGAACAATTTCTATTTATTTTAATAATGTAGAGAAATCAGCCAATAGGCTTATGTTAGTTGGTTGATCTTCTCTCTCCTGGTTGTTAGAGATATTTTTAGTTTGTTAGAGATATTTTGAGTTTGTTAGGATTATTTCCTTAAATAAATAAATCAGCCATGATTTATTTTATTTAAGGGAATCTAGTTAGATTTATTTAGATATTATTATATCTTGGGAAGCAAGCAAAGGAGACCTATTCTCCCCATCTAGGGCCGGCCACCCCTCTTCCTTGCTCCCCAAGTATTAGCTTTTGTAATCTCTATAAATATTTTTCACTTTCATTAATAAAAATCAGCTTGAGATTAGATAAACCCTAAGAAAGGTTTATCTAGTCCTTGGGCTCAAAAATAATTGTGTGTGTGCGCTTGCAATTTCGAGATTCATCACCATCATCAATCCGACTTCTCTCTCTTTGTTCTTAGTGATTAAATCAGTTTGTTCATCCATGTTGATCAATTGATTAGTTCTAGTTTTGATTGTTAAAGATCAATCTAGTTTATCAATTGGATTTAGCGTTAGAGCCAATCCAATTGAACTATCCCTTTTGATTCAAACTAAAGTGTTCGAACCAGTTTGATCATATTCAATTTTCGTAATTCCCATTACTTGCGCAAGAAGGAAATTAATTTTGAAGCTTTGTAGGATCGAAATCAAGGTTGCTGGCAAGATCGGGACTTGTGTGGGTCATATACGAGGTTTCTGAGGAGTAATCTGAGGCGATCACGTATCAAGTGGTATCATAATCCAGCGTCTCGCCAAGTAATTGTTTCTTTTCTTAATTTGCTTTCTAATTGATTTGATTCAGCTTTTGATCCCAAAAATCCCACCTTTACCTTAAGTTTGAATTTTTGAGACCAAATATTGAATTTTTCACCACCACCACCATAATTCCGCCACCCAACCACCACGAACCACCACCACCACCCCAAACTGGTGTCGCTCTAGGGCACCGCACCACCCCCAGCCCTGTCCGAACCCACCCCCACAAACCCTCGCCAATTTGGACAACCCTAACCCTAGATCGCACCCTCATTCTCGAACCCTAACCCTAATTTTTCGAGAACCCTAGCCTAACCCTAACCCTAATCTGGCGGCAGCCAAACCCAAACCCTAACCCTAGTTGCGAGAAACCCTAGGTAACCCTAATTCTCGCAAACCCTAGTCTGAAACCCTACCATACCCCAAACCCTAGAACCGAACCCTAAAACCCTAATCCAGCCGTGAGCTTCCAAACCCTAAATCCCTTAGTTGTTCCTTGCCCTCCAAGCAATAATCCAATTAGGAGATTTTTATGGGATTTGTGCATGTTTATTGGCTGAATTGGTTGAGTTGTATTGCAATTTAGATTAGCAATTGTTTTTCTACAGTTTTATGAGTTTTCATTCATGTTGCATGATTGATTGCGATTCATATTGCTTGATTAATACTTGCTGATTTCTGTCATTGCATCCCATCAATTCGACCTACCCCTTCTTTTTTTTATTAATTTGGCTTCTAGTTGGTTTCATTGGTAGCAAAAATCACTTATTTTAAAAAAAAAAATCAGTTCGTGTATACCCTTTTAATTTCGTCCTTTGCATTGTTGCATTGCTTTGCTTGTTTCTTCATTATAGCACAAGAGTAGTTTGTGCATAAAATCAAAAAAAAAACAGAAAAGAAAAGTGATCTACCCTAACTAGTTTTAAGCCACTTTTAACCCTAGTGACTGCTTGCTTAAAAAGATAGCTAAGTAGAAATCACTTTGAAGAAAAAGAGTGATGAAATAAAAGTCACTAAGCCTACCATATTTTCTGTCCTTGCATGCTGAATTTTGGCTTTATTAACTTGCATAGAGTCAATTGAGAGATTGCATGTGTTTTAGAGCTCATAGAGGGACTATTTGCATTGCTTGTCTTATTGCATACTTGCCATTTGCTTAAGCTGCATATTTCCTTTAATTATCATTAGTATTGCATACCTACACTATATCTACCATTTTACTCCCTCAAATCAGCCCAAAAACTGAATTAAGTTGATTGGATTGCTTTGAGGCAAGTTTTGGCTTGATCAAGGTGTGGTATTGCTTGTTGTGATTTGCTTTAGAACACACAACTCTCTCTACTTTCTTGCTTGTTTCAGGAACAATGGTGATTCCATCAGAACCTAACCCAACTGAATTGAACCTCACTAAGGAAGCAATCGACTTCATTAGGTTGTCCATTAGTGATGGTGTGCGAGCTGGCCAGGCTCGAGCTGTAGAACTGGCCACGGTTGCATTGGCTCCACAACTGAAGCGTTTAGAGGAGCAACTTGCAACGTTGGATGATTCATCTCAAGCAAGTCGTAAGAGCACCCCTGCAGTTGATCTTACAAGTGATCCAAATCAGGCCTCGGGTAGCGACAAAGGCAAGCAACAACTAGTTGATGAAGAGCATGATGTGTTTGCTAGCTACAACAAAGATAATGATCCCCCGGCTCACTACTCCCCCACAGCAGGCCGAGGTAGAGGAAGAGGCATCGAGTCGAGGACTCCACCGGTTACTCATCAACAATTCTATAATCAGCCACAAAACCGGTATCCTCAAGCCACTCATCAACAATATCAACAATACAACAATTCTTTTGATGATGTGACGTATGGCTATCCCGGGGAAAAAAGGCGCCCATGGCATCCTCCCCTAGATGATTTCTATAACCAAGCTGAGGTTGTAGAGGATCTCCCACCAGCTTATGGAGTACAAAGGCCGAACAACAACAACAACGTTAACCAAGCTGTAAATCAGATTGGGAAACGTGATACAAAGATCAAGATAGAGCCATTAATGGAGAGCTTAATCCGGAGAAGTATCTAGAGTGGGAACAGGCTACAAATTTCATTCTAGATCACATGGGATATGAAGAATGGGAGAAAGTTGTTGTTGTTGTCATCCACTTTATTGGGACCGCTAGAAATTGGTGGTTTAGAATGAAGGAGGATCGAATTAGAAAGGCCTTAGCACCAATTGAAACTTGGGGCCAGCTGAAGTTTGTAATGAGGAAGAAATATGTGCCTGAAGAGCATACCAAGCACATGAGATTGAAAGTTGTAACTTGCAAACAAGGCACCAAGTCTCCAACCGAGTACTTCAATGAGCTAGAGGATCTGAGTTTTAAAGCGGGAATTCATCATTCCCAACGGTCTCTAAGGACCCAATTCATGGCTGGACTGAATCAAAGCATTCAAGACACATTGGAGATTCAACAAATCAAGGATCTCAATGCCTTAGTACATTCAGCCCAACTACTATATGAGCAGCAACAAAGGAAGAAGAAGGAAGCTTGGAATGCTCCAAAAAGGTATGGTTCTAATCCTAGTTCAAATTCCAATTCTTATTCTTCTAACCCTTCTATGCAGCAAAAGGGAGCTTCTAGCTCACCTAAAACAACAGGTTTTCAAGGCCAAAGGCGTCCCACCAATGGACCTCCAAACCAGCCTAGGGCACGTGATTTAGTGTGTTACAAGTGTCAAGGAAGAGGTCATTATGCCAAGAATTGTCCCAATCTAAAGCAAGTGCTTCTCACCACCAATGGAGGATATGTGAGTGATGAAGATATACCTCCAAATCAAGTGGAGGAGGACAACAATGGACAAGAAGAGGAGGGCGTAGAGGCCATTGAACCAGATTGCATCGAACAGCCTCTAACTTTGGTAACAATGCGTACTCTTACTTTACAAGAAACACCTAGGCTAGATCAAAGGGAAAACATTTTTCATACTAGGTGTACAGTAAAGAATCAAGTGTTATGCATGATATTTGATAGAGGTAGCTGCTGTAACATTATTAATGCTAAGGTAGTTGATCACTTGCAATTAAAAACCCAACCTAGGGTTACTAGTTATGGTCTCAATGGAATTAATGATTCAGAAGGTCCTAATCTTGTCACCCATCAGTGTTTAGTCCGTGTTGCTATTGGTACTTATGTTGATGACATTATGTGTGATGTAGTAAACATGGAATGCACTCATATCTTGTTAGTAAGACCATGGTTATTTGATAGGAAAGTGATTTATGATGGCATGTTAAACACCTATTCTTTTAACTATGATGGGAGGAGAGTTTCTCTTCTACCCTTGTCTCCCCAACAAGTTCTACAGGATCAGGTACGTCGAGATCAAGCTAGGGCACTTAGGCGTGCCAAGGAAGAGAAAGAAGAGGCTGATTCAACGACCAAAGCAGCGGCCCGGCGTTCGGCGCCCGACGCGTCGACAAAGCCAAGCGGCGTTTCCCAGTCTCCACTTTAGCGTTCTGGATCAAATTTTGAGACAACATCAAACACAGGTGGAGCTACTGTTTGGGACGAAAAGCGCCGAGAGAATGTCCCTAAAACGTCCAAAGTGCCGAGCAACACTACCAGCAGTGCATCTGGGACGAAAACGGGGCTAACTCCCAATCCACTCGAGCGTTTTGGCTCAAATTTTGGGAGCACTTCAGAGATTCAGAGAGCTACAAATCTGGAAAAAGAACGCCTACTGAAAGAGCCAAAAATCGGCTTGAAAGGCAGTGTAGAAAAGCGCTCTCTTGTGACTCAGTCTAGTATTTCTTTCCCTAATTCTTATTGCTTACTTCTTATGAGGAAAGAGATACTTATTATTAGTCAAGATATTTCACATCTTCCAAAGTGTCTACAGGATCTATTACAGGAGTTTGAAGATGTGATGCCTGAAGAGTTGCCAAAAGGCCTTCCACCAATTAGAGGCATTGAGCATCAAATCGATTTGGTGCCCGACGCTTCTTTACCAAACCGTGCAGCCTATAGAGCAAGTCCAGAAGAGACCACTGAGGTTCAAAGACAAGTGCAAGATCTCATGGACAAAGGCTATGTGCGTGAATCCCTCAGCCCATGCGCGGTTCCGGTGATTTTGGTGCCAAAGAAGGATGGCACATGGAGAATGTGTGTTGATTGTAGAGCGATCAACCAAATAACAGTTAAGTACCGTCATCCCATCCCTAGATTAGATGATATGCTTGATGAATTGCATGGTGCTAATTTCTTTTCTAAGATTGATTTAAGAAGTGGGTACCATCAAATTAGGATGAGGGAAGGGGATGAATGGAAAACTGCCTTTAAAACTAAGTATGGCTTATATGAATGGTTAGTAATGCCTTTTGGATTAACTAATGCACCTAGTACTTTTATGAGGCTTATGAACCATGTTTTAAGAAGATACTTAGGCAGATTTGTTGTAGTCTACTTTGATGATATCTTAATCTATAGCAAAACCATGCATGAACATGTAGATCATCTTAGGGCTGTTTTGGACACTTTAAGGTTAGAAAAACTTTATGTTAACTTGAAAAAGTGTTCTTTTTGCTCGGAGTCTACCATTTTTCTTGGTTTTGTTGTGTCTAAAGGTGGATTGAAGGTAGATGAAGACAAGATCAAGGCAATCAAAGAATGGCCCCATCCGACTACACCAACAATGGTCAGATCATTTCTCGGCTTGGCTGGCTTCTACAGGAGATTTGTGCGTGATTTTAGCACAATTGCAGCCCCCCTCCACGAGCTTACAAAGAAGGATACAGCCTTTAAATGGAGGGAGCAACAAGAGAACGCCTTCAACACTTTGAAGGACAGATTATGCCACGCCCCAGTGCTTCAACTCCCTGACTTCTCCAAGGTATTCGAGATAGAGGTGGACGCTTCTGGACATGGCATAGGAGGCGTGCTCTTGCAAGACAAGAAACCCATTGCTTACTTTAGTGAAAAGCTTAGTGGGGCTGAGTTGAATTACCCTACTTATGATAAAGAGTTGTATGCTTTAATTAGGATTTTGAAAACTTGGTCTCATTATTTGTGGCCTAAAGAGTTTGTAATCCATTCTGATCATGAGGCCTTGAAGTACTTGAAAGGCCAATCCAGACTCAGCAAGCGACATGCAAGATGGGTTGAATTTATGGAGACATTTCCTTATGTTGTGAAACATAAGAAAGGCAAGGAGAATGTGGTAGCTGACGCCCTTTCTCGGAGGTATGTGCTCTTGAACCAATGTGATGTTAAGATCCTTGGATTTGCAATGATTAGGGAATTATATGCTAGTGATCCTCACTTTGCTGAAATCTATAAGAATTGCATGTCTACGGGTGAATATAGATACCTACTTTATTGATGATGGATACTTGTTTAAAGCTGGTAAATTGTGCATTCCGTCATCTAGTATACGTAGGCTTCTAACTAAAGAGGTTCATGAATCAAGAGGACATAGGGGTTTAGAAAAGACTTTAGAAGGTTTAAAAGAACACTACTATTGGCCTAAATGAGTAATTATGTGCTGAGATTTTTCAAGAGTTGTGTTGTTTGTGCTAAAGCTAAGTCTAGACTTCACCCCCATGGTTTGCACCAGCCTTTACCTATTCCTAGTTCACCTTGGGAAGACATTTCTATGGATTTCATTGTAGGTTTGCCTAGAACTAGGAAGGGTAGAGATTCTATCTTTGTAGTGGTAGATAGATTTTCCAAAATGGCTCACTTTGTTTCATGTCACACGACTGATGATGTTGTGCATATTGCTGATTTGTTCTTTAAGGAAATTGTTAGATTGCATGGCATTCCTTGTTCTATTGTTTCAGATCGTGATGCTAAATTTTTGAGTTATTTTTGGAAGAGTCTATGGTCTAAATTGGGAACTAAATTGCTGTTTTCTACATCATGTCACCCACAAACTGATGGGCAAAAGGAAGTTACAAATAGAACGTTAGGGGTTTTACTTAGAACTATGCTTAAAGCTAACCTCAAACGTTGGGAAGATGTTTTGCCTTTTGTGGAGTTTGCTTATAACAGGTCAATCCATTCAGCCACAAAAATGACCCCTTTTGAGGTTGTTTATGGGCTGAATCCGAGGACACCAGTGGACATGACGCCTCAGCCATACAAGGGAAAAGAGAGCTTTGAAGCTAACAAGAGGGCTGAGTTTGTGAAGAAGCTGCATGAGAGGACTAAGATGCATTTGGAGCGAAAATCCTTGAAGTATAAGGCCCATGCTGATAAGGGTCGAAAACAAGTCATCTTTGAAGAAGGAGATCTCGTTTGGGTGCATTTTAGGAAGGAGAGGTTCCCAAATCAAAGGAAGAACAAGTTAGATCAGCGAGGAGATGGACCGTTCAGAATTCTTAAGCGGATCGGCCCTAATGCTTACCATGTCGATTTGCCTGGTGAGTATAATGTCCATCCGACGTTTAATGTGGCTGATCTATCTCTTTATGTGCCAGATTTTGATTCCGACGTCGAATCAGAGACGATTCGAGCTCAAGTGGAGGAGAATGATGTACTGAAGCCTGCCATGTCTCCAACCGACGTCGATGAGTTGATTCGAGTGCCTTCTGACAGACCAATCACAAGAAGTCGAGCTAAGAAGATTGCTCAAGGCACAACAGCGATCTTGGTTCGATTGGCAGCGGTTATTGAAGAGCCTAGAAAGGCGAAGTGGGTCTCGTGCATTCGACATCAATTGAGCACGGATTCCATGGATTAATTATATGGGGGCCGAAATTCACTATTTCTTTATTTAGAAACATGTATTAATTTGTCTCACTTTAGGGCTGAATTTAGTAAGTGACCGGGTGAGATGAATTGGTATATGGGTCAAAGTCAACCCTTTGACTTGACCATTCTAAATTTAAGAAAATATCTTATTTATTTTATTATGAACAATTTCTATTTATTTTAATAATGTAGAGAAATCAGCCAATAGGCTTATGTTAGTTGGTTGATCTTCTCTCTCCTGGTTGTTAGAGATATTTTTAGTTTGTTAGAGATATTTTGAGTTTGTTAGGATTATTTCCTTAAATAAATAAACCAGCCATGATTTATTTTATTTAAGGGAATCTAGTTAGATTTATTTAGATATTATTATATCTTGGGAAGCAAGCAAAGGAGACCTATTCTCCCCATCTAGGGCCGGCCACTCCCCTCCCTTGCTCCCCAAGTATTAGCTTTGTAATCTCTATAAATACTTTTCAGTTTCATTAATAAAAATCAGCTTGAGATTAGATAAACCCTAAGAAAGGTTTATCTAGTCCTTGGGCTCAAAAATAATTGTGTGTGTGCTTGCAATTTCGAGATTCATCACCATCATCAATTCGACTTCTCTCTCTTTGTTCTTAGTGATTAAATCAGTTTGTTCATCCAAGTTGATCAATTGATTAGTTCTAGTTTTGATTGTTAAAGATCAATCTAGTTTATCAATTGGATTTAGCGTTAGAGCCAATCCAATTGGACTATCCCTTTTGATTCAAACTAAAGTGTTCGAACCAGTTTGATCATATTCAATTTTCGTAATTCCCATTACTTGCGCAAGAAGGAAACTAATTTTGAAGCTTTGTAGGATCGAAATCAAGGTTGCTGGCAAGATCGGGACTTGTGTGGGTCATATACGAGGTTTCTGAGGAGTAATCCGAGGCGATCACGTATCAATTTCGGCCATAGGTTGATGTTAGTTGGCTGAAATATATCTTTCCCATATTATTATATCTTTTGAGTTTTAGGATTGGTTTTTAAGTTTTCTTATACTTTAAGTCAATTTAGTTATCAATTTGATTTAATTGAAATGGAGACTTAGGATAGATGCTTTTAATTATATCTAATATATCTTGGAGAGCAAGAAAGGACAAATTCACCCTTCTATGGGTCGATCCTAGTCATGCCATGCCATCTAAGATATCCCAATTGTAATCTCTATTTAAACCTTGCCTTTTAAGTTCAATAAATTCAGCTTAAAGAGAGATTAAACCCTAAATTGGTTTTAGTCTTTCTCTTGGGCCACCAAACAACAACTCACTTGTGCTATTACCTTCATTCATCGACCATGTTACTTTAATTGTGTTCAATTCATTTTTCGAGTTTATAGAATCATTGATTTGGTTCTTCTAGTTAGGTTGTTGCCAATCTTAACTAGTAGATCTATAGGGGTAGCGTTAGAGCCTTTCAATTGAATATTCATCTTGTGAACATCTATTGAATGGAAGGCTCTAACGCTATCCCAATTGATCAACTAGTTGAGATTGGTAACAACCTAACTAGAACAACCGAAATCATCTTCGTTCTTCTTGAAATTCAATTTTCTTGTTTCTCAAGGAATTGGAAAATTGAAAGGGAAATTGGTCAAAGTTCGTATTTACTAGGCAAGAAGGTATCTTGTGGGGTCACATACGAGATTAATATGGAGTAATCCAGGGCAATCAGGTATCAAGTGGTACTCAGAGACCAACGAGATCAAGGGATATCAAGTGGATGAAGAGAACTTTCTCATAATATTGGGGTGATACTTACGATGATGTTTATCCGACTCATTTTTTATAACGACAAGCACCATGGGAATTAATGCCAATTGCCAAGTATTTCAGCATAATAGGTTGCGCGTTGCAAAGTATAGCACAAAACAACAAGTTCCCAACACATGAGAACTAATGAAATGACGAAAAGGAAGAGACCAACCTCAGAAGTGAACAAGAGTTCCCATGAGATGGGAACCACTACTACACAAATAGTCTTTTATCCCCAGTGTGTTCTAAAAAGTATCCCTGATATAGGCAAAAGTAGACACGAGATAAATGCTGAGGGTATAATAGACCTAATATCACAAATATAAAAAAACAAGCCTGAGATATTAGACCTGCTTCCCCCCAAAAAAACCCCAGAGAATGCTCATTGAATGAGAAATTCAATAAAAGATCATGGAATTGGAATAAGTTCGGCAACCTAGTATCCTTGATACTTGGGAACACATTAGGGATATTAGAGTTGTTTCCTCTTATAAAAAACTTCTGTAATATCCCAAGCGTGAATTTTTATGCTCGAAATATTTGAGTTTTTTTTTTAAAATATAGCATTTTGTTTTGTACAATTAGCAAAACAATACAACATTTTATTTTTTTATGTAGAAAAATACACCAAATCTCAAGATGTACACCTCAACATCTTAATGAACAATCTAACATTGACTAACCAAGATAATACATATGTTGCAACTTACTAACCCTAGAATACAAATATTTGCTGCAACAAAGCACATATCTCATTTTCTAGACTGAGTATTCCATATTCAAATTACATGGTAAGATTAAAAAAAAGTCCTAGATCACAATAAACACTAGAAACTATACCTTTCACATGCCTTTGCATTGCAACCGATCATCTCCTTTGTTCCTCCAATTCTGAATAATGTAAAATTGCTTTGAGTGCAAACAAAAACTATTGGAAAAGAGTATTAGATAGAAAAGAACAACATTTAAAAAGCTTTCGGGGTAGTCATCTAGCAGGATAAGCCGTACCTTCAGTTTAACCAGTGATCAAGGCTATCAAGCCTAATCAGCATCCACCGGTTCAACATCCTTGTTGACCAACTATAATTTTTTTCCAAATACAAACAAATAACTAGATAGATTGCATAATCCAAGACACAAGAACACTTGCAATACTTGCTCAAATAATTGAAATAATCATGTTTCCCTGTACAAATAGAGTCAAGGTTCAGATTTAGTGTTATTTTCGTGAACCAGGAGAAGCAAGCGATAAAATTTGAAACAATTTAGAGAGCAGCTGCATGAATCAGTAGTGGTGAAATATTTAATTGGCTTGTTTGTTTTACATTCACACTCCTACTTTGACATTCAATTGGTGATTCAACCAATAATAGTAAATAAATATCTGAAACAAATTGCCTTGAAAAACTTGGAAGAGTTAAGGAAATTTGGAAATGAGAAGGGTCTGAAGGGGAAAAAAGCTATTAATAGCAGGTGGCATAGTTTTTATACTCCACATTCTCATTGTATTTGTAAGTTGAGCATGCAATTGGCCATGGTTACTGCATAATTCGAGTGGAGAATTTAGACAAATAGCAGGTGGCATAGTTTATATACACACAATTTTAGACACCTTAACATCACCATAGTAAAAGCATAAGAAACTGAAACGTACAAATTTCAAAGAGCACAAAGACTTACATTTTCCATGGCAAGTAACCCCTTGTCAAATAGGAATATGATCCCAAGGAATGTGAAGAAAACACGAAACATTGTCAACTGTAGACCAATCTCTGATTAGAGGATTTTAATCCATAATAACAACTAAGAGATGAAATGAACAACAAATAGGAAAATATGAAACTGAATACATATAGGCATAGCAACCAAACCAACAGTTTGCCCATCATCATAAAACATAAACTAATTTCAACTTTTCCAAAGCAAATAAGCAACTAAATATTGAAATAAGCAATTGGAAGAGTTATGTATTAAAAACAGTGGCTCACCATTATAGACATTCCAACAGTACTAAGGATTAAAACGTGAGTGTTTTGATGACAAAAATTGGCTCATCATTAAGATGGAAAAGGAAGAGACCAACCTCAGAAGTGAACAAGAGTTCCCATGAGATGGGAACCACTACTACACAAATAGTCTTTTATCCCCAGTGTGTTCTAAAAAGGATCCCTGATATAGGCAAAAGTAGACACGAGGTAAATGCTGAGGGTATAATAGACCTAATATCACAAATATAAAAAAACAAGCCTGAGATATTAGACCTGCTTCCCCCCAAAAATAACCAGAGAATGCTCATTGAATGAGAAATTCAATAAAAGATCATGGAATTGGAATAAGTTCGGCAACCTAGTATCCTTGATACTTGGGAACACATTAGGGATATTAGAGTTGTTTCCTCTTATAAAAAACTTCTGTAATATCCCGAGCGTGAATTTTTATGCTCGAAATATTTGAGTTTTTTTTAAAATATAGCATTTTGTTTTGTACAATTAGCAAAACAATACAACATTTTATTTTTTTATGTAGAAAAATACACCAAATCTCAAGATGTACACCTCAACATCTTAATGAACAATCTAACATTGACTAACCAAGATAATACATATGTTGCAACTTACTAACCCTAGAATACAAATATTTGCTGCAACAAAGCACATATCTCATTTTCTAGACTGAGTATTCCATATTCAAATTACATGGTAAGATTAAAAAAAAGTCCTAGATCACAATAAACACTAGAAACTATACCTTTCACATGCCTTTGCATTGCAACCGATCATCTCCTTTGTTCCTCCAATTCTGAATAATGTAAAATTGCTTTGAGTGCAAACAAAAACTATTGGAAAAGAGTATTAGATAGAAAAGAACAACATTTAAAAAGCTTTCGGGGTAGTCATCTAGCAGGATAAGCCGTACCTTCAGTTTAACCAGTGATCAAGGCTATCAAGCCTAATCAGCATCCACCGGTTCAGCATCCTTGTTGACCAACTATAATTTTTTTTCCAAATACAAACAAATAACTAGATAGATTGCATAATCCAAGACACAAGAACACTTGCAATACTTGCTCAAATAATTGAAATAATCATGTTTCCCTGTACAAATAGAGTCAAGGTTCAGATTTAGTGTTATTTTCGTGAACCAGGAGAAGCAAGCGATAAAATTTGAAACAATTTAGAGAGCAGCTGCATGAATCAGTAGTGGTGAAATATTTAATTGGCTTGTTTGTTTTACATTCACACTCCTACTTTGACATTCAATTGGTGATTCAACCAATAATAGTAAATAAATATCTGAAACAAATTGCCTTGAAAAACTTGGAAGAGTTAAGGAAATTTGGAAATGAGAAGGGTCTGAAGGGGAAAAAAGCTATTAATAGCAGGTGGCATAGTTTTTATACTCCACATTCTCATTGTATTTGTAAGTTGAGCATGCAATTGGCCATGGTTACTGCATAATTCGAGTGGAGAATTTAGACAAATAGCAGGTGGCATAGTTTATATACACACAATTTTAGACACCTTAACATCACCATAGTAAAAGCATAAGAAACTGAAACGTACAAATTTCAAAGAGCACAAAGACTTACATTTTCCATGGCAAGTAACCCCTTGTCAAATAGGAATATGATCCCAAGGAATGTGAAGAAAACACGAAACATTGTCAACTGTAGACCAATCTCTGATTAGAGGATTTTAATCCATAATAACAACTAAGAGATGAAATGAACAACAAATAGGAAAATATGAAACTGAATACATATAGGCATAGCAACCAAACCAACAGTTTGCCCATCATCATAAAACATAAACTAATTTCAACTTTTCCAAAGCAAATAAGCAACTAAATATTGAAATAAGCAATTGGAAGAGTTATGTATTAAAAACAGTGGCTCACCATTATAGACATTCCAACAGTACTAAGGATTAAAACGTGAGTGTTTTGATGACAAAAATTGGCTCATCATTAAGATGGAAAAGGAAGAGACCAACCTCAGAAGTGAACAAGAGTTCCCATGAGATGGGAACCACTACTACACAAATAGTCTTTTATCCCCAGTGTGTTCTAAAAAGGATCCCTGATATAGGCAAAAGTAGACACGAGGTAAATGCTGAGGGTATAATAGACCTAATATCACAAATATAAAAAAACAAGCCTGAGATATTAGACCTGCTTCCCCCCAAAAATAACCAGAGAATGCTCATTGAATGAGAAATTCAATAAAAGATCATGGAATTGGAATAAGTTCGGCAACCTAGTATCCTTGATACTTGGGAACACATTAGGGATATTAGAGTTGTTTCCTCTTATAAAAAACTTCTGTAATATCCCGAGCGTGAATTTTTATGCTCGAAATATTTGAGTTTTTTTTTAAATATAGCATTTTGTTTTGTACAATTAGCAAAACAATACAACATTTTATTTTTTTATGTAGAAAAATACACCAAATCTCAAGATGTACACCTCAACATCTTAATGAACAATCTAACATTGACTAACCAAGATAATACATATGTTGCAACTTACTAACCCTAGAATACAAATATTTGCTGCAACAAAGCACATATCTCATTTTCTAGACTGAGTATTCCATATTCAAATTACATGGTAAGATTAAAAAAAAGTCCTAGATCACAATAAACACTAGAAACTATACCTTTCACATGCCTTTGCATTGCAACCGATCATCTCCTTTGTTCCTCCAATTCTGAATAATGTAAAATTGCTTTGAGTGCAAACAAAAACTATTGGAAAAGAGTATTAGATAGAAAAGAACAACATTTAAAAAGCTTTCGGGGTAGTCATCTAGCAGGATAAGCCGTACCTTCAGTTTAACCAGTGATCAAGGCTATCAAGCCTAATCAGCATCCACCGGTTCAGCATCCTTGTTGACCAACTATAATTTTTTTTCCAAATACAAACAAATAACTAGATAGATTGCATAATCCAAGACACAAGAACACTTGCAATACTTGCTCAAATAATTGAAATAATCATGTTTCCCTGTACAAATAGAGTCAAGGTTCAGATTTAGTGTTATTTTCGTGAACCAGGAGAAGCAAGCGATAAAATTTGAAACAATTTAGAGAGCAGCTGCATGAATCAGTAGTGGTGAAATATTTAATTGGCTTGTTTGTTTTACATTCACACTCCTACTTTGACATTCAATTGGTGATTCAACCAATAATAGTAAATAAATATCTGAAACAAATTGCCTTGAAAAACTTGGAAGAGTTAAGGAAATTTGGAAATGAGAAGGGTCTGAAGGGGAAAAAAGCTATTAATAGCAGGTGGCATAGTTTTTATACTCCACATTCTCATTGTATTTGTAAGTTGAGCATGCAATTGGCCATGGTTACTGCATAATTCGAGTGGAGAATTTAGACAAATAGCAGGTGGCATAGTTTATATACACACAATTTTAGACACCTTAACATCACCATAGTAAAAGCATAAGAAACTGAAACGTACAAATTTCAAAGAGCACAAAGACTTACATTTTCCATGGCAAGTAACCCCTTGTCAAATAGGAATATGATCCCAAGGAATGTGAAGAAAACACGAAACATTGTCAACTGTAGACCAATCTCTGATTAGAGGATTTTAATCCATAATAACAACTAAGAGATGAAATGAACAACAAATAGGAAAATATGAAACTGAATACATATAGGCATAGCAACCAAACCAACAGTTTGCCCATCATCATAAAACATAAACTAATTTCAACTTTTCCAAAGCAAATAAGCAACTAAATATTGAAATAAGCAATTGGAAGAATTATGTATTAAAAACAGTGGCTCACCATTATAGACATTCCAACAGTACTAAGGATTAAAAAGTGAGTGTTTTGATGACAAAAACTGGCTCATCATTAAGATGGAAAAGTATTGAATTACATGTCAGTCAATATTACATGCGAAGCACTTTGCTGTAATCCCTAGTGCCAAAGAGAAGCCATTATTTACCAAATATCACACATAACATTACAAGAATGCTTTACCTCAACAAAGTCACCATAAATATGGAAGAAATCTTCTAACAAGTATGGTAATAGTCGTTAAAATGCAACTAATACATGAGGTTATATTATGCAGTATCAAACTAGTACATACTTCATAAGAGGTTATATGAAGCAATTCATTCTCCACAAAAACCTATATTTACATAAACCTTTATATAAAGTACAATAGAAGCTAACTCACTCTTATTGTCATCCATCTCTAAGGAACCATTTTTCAAATGAATCTTACTCCTCACCAAACTTGCAAAGTCCCAATAAAATCACTACAACATGAAAAGCAATCGATCAAACAAAATATACAATGAAATATATAACACTAACGTAGCATTTTAACTGAAGAACGAGGTTGATATCTTGAGATCAGCAAGAACTTGTTAACATCCTAATCGAAGAACATACATAAAGCTACATAATGAGTGGCAGAAGCAGGTCACCTGCGGTCGAAGTTCTCATCCAAAAGCCAGGGAGGTGAAAAGTTAGATCGATCTCAATTGAGAAATAAGATTCGTGGTTGTATAGACTTTGACGAGGCAGGTATCAAATACAGGCGCTAGCAAAGTGAAAATTAGGATCGATCTCAATTAGGAAATAAGATCCACGGTTGACATAAAGACATTGAAAAGGCAGGTAACAAAATTTTGGAGCACGAGAAATAAGAAATAAGAACTATACCACAGGTAATAAAATTTAATCGAGAACAAGAAGTTCAAACCGATCAATTTTGCAGACAATTGTGGAGACTTTGATGAGGCAGAGAAGATATGCCGGAGGTGAAGAATTCTCCCTCCCGATTCTGTCATTCCATCCTGATTCTCTCTCAGGTTCCTTGCTAGACTTATTTATCCGTTGGATGAACTTCGACCGTGATACGTGATCGCCTCGGATTACTTCTTGTAGATCAAGTATTGAAACCTCACAAGACCCAATCTTGCCAGTAATCAACATTCCAAACTGAATTGACTATCAAAGTTAATGCCTTGCGTGATAAGTTACCTACATTTCGAAATTGATGATGAATGAAACTGAAATTGAATCACTTGATTAAATCAAAAGAGATAGTTCAATTGGATTGGCTCTAACGCTAAATCCAATTGATGAAATAGTTGTCATTAATAATCAAAACTAGAACTAGTCAATTGATCAATTGAATGACACAAAACTTAAATCAAATAGAAGAACAAAGAGAAAGAGATGAAATTGGATGATGAAAGTTGGCTCTTTGAATGCTGGTGACGGGTCTTTTCTCTAGACAACAAATAAATTTAAAAGTCAAGACCCCGCTGAGTATAGGGAGTCAAGATCGTTCCACGGGGAGCACTGTTGTTTGTTTATCAACTACAAAAAAAATAAAAACCAAGAAAACAACACAAAACACCACGACCAACCTCGTTAACGACTTTGTCAAGGTCGTTAATGAACCTGGATAACACTACTAACGAACTCAAACACAGGTTCGATACCGAGGCAAATACTCGAAAACGAATTTGATCGAAGACAAACTCTAATAAGAATAAAAATCTAGGACAAGGGTTACCACAACATAGGTATGCATATAAACTTATAAGAAGATAAAGATCATGCCTTTTAAAAAGATAAATTCATCCACTTTTGCTGATTATCAAGCAAATCAATCTGTTCTCATAAACTAATTCACTCAATTACTTGTTTTGGATCCAAAGCTCGAAACATTCGTAATCGAACAATATCAACTTTCAAGTCAATAACTTTTTCTATCAATCAAGTTAAGAAATCAAATTACCTCGATTCTCACCTAGGCATAAGCACAACAAGCAATCTAAAATAGATAAAAGGCATTCAACACTTCAACCTACTCATCAAACATGCATAACTATACCAGGCTTCAACCCCAACCCTATATAAGAAAACAACTCACTACTCATAAATATAAAACAAATAACTTCAATAGGAGAAAACATTGAAAACAAAACAAACTACTTCAAATTAATAAGAAAATTATCGTCTTACAATATCTTGAAGAAACCGAAAACAAACAAGACAACACAAGCTAACGAACTGATTAACGATCCAACTCTCTCTCTCGATCGACTTGGCTCGATATCCTTCTCACCCGACTTCTCTTGTTCGGCTCTCCTCAAAATCATCTCTTACTCGATACCCCCTTTTCAAGCTAGAAAAGAAGGGTATTTATACTAATAAAGCTATCTAATAAAAAGGCTAGAAGATAAAAACTTTCCTATAAGATAGAAACTAACTCTAAGAAGATAGAAAGATAACCTAGAAAGATAACAAGACATACAATATAAAATATAATAACCCTAAACTCATTAAAAACCCTACCGACACAGAATTATCAAGATAGATTTCCGCACATGGTCGGTAGATATCACTAAGGTCTCTCGAAAAATTCTATCTCTAAGCCTCGTTAACGACCCTTTACAGCCTCGTTAATTAGCCTGGATTTGGTTTTCTTCAACTCTTCAAGCTTGGACTTAGACTTCTCATCTCCATACTCTTCCGTCCTTCACCATAGTACTCCAATTCAGCTCCAAAAAGCATTGTTACCTTGCTCAAAACCTAAAAAAAACCAAAAAATGGAGTAGGTTCCATACTTTTCACAAAATATGCAAAACCATCCAAAAACATACAAAACTAACTCTAAAACTATTAAAACTAATCCTAACAAACTAAAAACTATACCAAAAAACATGAATATTAAAATATCTCATACTTAAACATGCTTGTCCTCAAGCAATCACTAAACAATAATCAAAACCAAACAATCATACTCATCAAGCTAATAGCCATCATCTAAAAAGCAACTTCAACATATAGCAGAAAATAGCAAATGACTATTAACGTCATCACACATATATGCACCAAATAGACATAAGCAAATACAATCCAACCTCACCAGGGATATATGTATTTCACTCATCTCTCAAGTGTTTAGGCTTATAAATTCATCTCTCAACTCATCTTATATACACAAACTCATAGAAATTGGAACTTATATCACCAAACTCTCCACCTAAGATTTGTCAAAACAAGCAAAAATCATCAAGAGAACTTAAGGGGCTTAATGAAAAACTTTATAGAAGCTTCCATTCGGCCGGGTTGTAATGGGGCTTGGTAAAGACAATAAGGCGTGGAAAATATTTGGCTATGTGGTGCTAATAATATCCGGGAATCAAAGACTCCTAAAAACTCACATATAACATCAAAACTCTCATAAAAACAACATACCAAACACACTCTCTTTATGCACACTCTTCATTCACCCAACATATCCTAGAAAGTCTCATAAAACAACTTAAAAGAATCTCTGCCTTATCCTTTAAACACATGCACATCATACTTTCTTTCCTTTTTCTTATTTTATTTCCAACTCTTCTCCTTTCTCCTTTCTTTTATTTTTTTACTTGCACAGCTTTGTTAACGAACCAACTAGGGTCGTTAACGAGCTTCATCGTGTATTCTTTCTCTCTTTCTTCTTTCCATCAACAAACAACTTCCTTTGTGCATCCTTTGTTACCAAGAGATCTTTCTTTTCACAAAATAAAACAAGAGACTTCCAATCTACCTTTCCCATAAAACTCAACAAAACAAACTTGTCCAATCAAAGTCCTAATCCCCGGATAAGGTCAAGCTTATCTCGGCTAGGGAACAATTTTGTGGAGCTAAAAATAAAAGGCTTAAAGGCTCAAATTGGCTTTAAAAAGAGGGATAATGTAAGGTGGATAGGGATTCATAGGGCTTATGAAAAAGTTCTCTATCATATGATCTTCACAAGTAATGAACTATAAATCTTATATAGGTCTCAAGTAATAGATAACCATCACAATTCCAAGAGATAATATGCATATAGAGAGTAAATCACACAAGAAAAGAAGAGGGAATTTTTTTTGATGTTTTCCCTATAAGGCCAAAAATAACTCACAAGGTAATTATTTTGTTGTTGGATTGCATTACTTATGCTAAAAGGTATATATGCTCAATTTCATCAAATACTATTCCTCTATAAAAACAATTTTATAATAAGAATCAGGCTATACTCTCGAAGACATGCTTGCAAGGATTTATATGATCATGCTAAAAAACTCTTCTTTTTTTCCAGTTTTTTCGAAACAAAGAACTACTCAAAACACAAAATACACAAAATAAACAGGACACTAACTTTTCTACCCTTTCCCACCCATACATAAAATTACAGTGTCCCCACTGTAATTAAAATAACAAGAAGAAAAGAAGTAGAAAACAAAAGAAAGAAAAAAAAAGAAAAAGAAAAACAGAAAAACAGAAAAACTTACAAGATCTTAAAGCAGAAAACAAAATAATTCTTCAAACTGAATCAGCGCCCAGGTGGTGGAAAATAATGCTCGAACTTCCCCATGAAGTCATACATCGTCCTCCAGCGCACAACATCATCTGCCTCTCTCTGCTGATGCCTCGCATCTTCGAATGTCATGCGAGAAGAATAGACACTCTCCCATCTATCCATCCTCCGATGAATATGTGTCTGTTGAAGGTTAAGCTGCTGCATCTGAGCAGAAAGATCTTCGGCCCATGGAGGCGGGATATTCGATCCAATATATTCGGGCTGAGGAGGTGGTTGGTAGTGAGGCTGGAAATGGTCTTGAAAAAGTACCGGATTGTAAGGCATGAGACCATAAGAATGAGGGTCGGTAGGTTACTGCGGGGGGTCATTACCGACGCTGTGAGCCTCGGTAGGAGCATCGGCAGAAGCCTCCAAGTGGTCGTTAACGACCCTGGCGGGATCGTTAACGAAGACATTGTTGCCCAGAATTTCAGGATCGAGGTCTTCTTCCTCGATATCAAGCTCCTTTGTACCTCCCTCGGTAGCTTCATCATTCTCTTCATCGTCTTCTTCCATAGCATCTTCCTCCCACACAAACCTTGACTCACATGGCCTTAGTGATGGCTCATCCTGCGGCTTGTGCTCTAACGGGAAAGCATGACCCATCCATGACTCGTACCAATTCGGTACGTATAGTAGCTGTAGGCTTGATAAGGTGGGCGTTACATCTCGGTCTTGAACTTTGGTAGTGTACCCCCATTGAACTTGAGTAAAAATATCGGAACTAAACCAATAGTTCCTGTTGAGCAATTGAGCATGGGTCGGTGTGTAGAGGGATTGATCAACTCCAAGGTTGGTCGCCAAGAGACTGACCAAATTCCCGCACCACAATTCCTTTGACTTGATCGACTTCTCAAGTTCAATGGGGCGGGCTCCTCAAAAAGGATGGTGCGAAGGCATCCAACTTCTATCCTTGTCGTCCTGTTCAACTCTCTCTTGGGCCAGAATGTAGTAGCTAGGACTCGGAGGATGATCCGAAACATTGAGTTGATGATGCTCGCCCCGGATAGTGTTGTAGCGGAAGGCTCTTCTTCCCCGGTGATATAGCTCCAAGTCCTTGTCACCTTGTAGTCCTTTAGACTATAATCTCGAGAAGAATTTGGGAGCTCAAGAATAGCATTGAATTCCGCCAAAGTAAACTCACAATTCACATTACCGAGCCTGAATCTGATTCGTCCTTCCGAAGTCTTCGTCAAGAATCTTGTCTCAAGAGTAGCTACGAACTCGGATGTGAGAGCCGAGAAGTGTGGTAGATTCTCCTTCTTCAACAAGTGAGGCACGCCGAGAATAGAAAAGGCCTCCTTGACATCATCATATAGCCTCATCAATTTAGCACTAGTCCTCGAAAACCACCTAGTGTAGTGGTCTTTGTCTAGAATGGCGTTGTAGCGGTCCGCTTGTCCTTGAGTGCGCAAGATCACATTGTCCATGCGCGGAGGAGATGGGGACCGTTGAGTCCTCTTCTTCTTTTGGGCTCGGGTTGCGGCTCGGCTAGAACTTGCCATGTGGACCTACAAATAATACTACTTTTCCAAGATAAGATCCACTCAAATCAATAGACAAGAGACCCCATACTTGGTCTCGAAGTAGCTCTCGGAATGCCTCGTTATCGACCCAACCGGGGTCGGTAACGGATCTGGACTGATTTTTAGGCTTGATAATACGCAGGGTCGTTAACGAACATAGGCAGGTCGTTAACGAGCATGTACGAGAACCAGTTTCAGTTTCCGAGTGTAAAAGACTCCAAAATTAAGCCATGAATTAAGCATGCATCACTCGTAATCCTATGTAAGTCACACAATCGGGTATATGCACCCCATACTTGCTCAATTACCCATCCCGAACTTGCTATAATTGCCCAAGAAACTCATGGTGAAGATCAAATAATTCTAAAACAAGGTAGTTCATGCTTTTCTTAATCAAATTTCAATGGAGAATCAAGCAAGAACAAACCCATAGAAATCAAGATCAACCACTAATATGTCAAGCAATAAAATCATTGAGCAACAACGAACATGCCATTCGATCCTTTATATGAACAAGACATTAAATTTCTACCCTATAAACCATGAATCATGCAAATAGAGAGTTAGGGTTTAGAAATCATACCGTTAGATCGAGAATTTGAAGAACTAAGATCGAAAATTTGGGTGGTTAACGAGCTCAATGTCTTGCCGGTAACGAATGCGAAGATTTCGGTTTCGTTAACGGGGTTGAGTTCCGAGTGTAGGGTGATGGTGTGACCTCCGATCGATGGTGAGAAATATCGGTAAGATTTTGGAGAGCTTAAGCCTTTGGATTGGGGATTTGAGAGTGGAATTTTGGGAGATTTGGAAGGGTTTTATAGGAGAGGGCTAGAGGTAGGGGAAGGATGAAAAGGGGCGGCACAATGGGTAAAGATAGAAGATAGATTAGATTAAATCTTCTTACCTGCCCGTCTTGCCAATTCGGGTCGCCGAATTGGGTCGTTAACGACCTTGGGTTGGGTCGTTAACGAGCCTCCGTAGCCCTTTTTTGATTGATTTACGAGCCCACTCCTGCATCTTGTTAGCTAAAAACTATTCTATCTTTCTACTTCTAAACTACTACTAAAATTCAAAAGAAAACTAGGAAAAAGATTTAAAAAGAAAAGAAGGAAAACTAAACTTATACTAAAAGCGGGTTGCCTCCCGTAAGCGCTATTTTTAACGCCATCAGCCCGACGTACTTACCTTGGCTAATCAAGGTGGATTTCTTGCAGCTAAGTCAGGGTTTTGAGAGACCCCATACTTAGTTTTGTAGGCATCATTGGCTTGAGTCACTAAATTTGGTCCTCTATCTTCTATTAATATGCCCAATATTCCTATATAAGGGTTAGCCATATCCGAAAACCAAAGTGGTCTGGACTCCTCTATAGCATAAACAGTGGAGCACGGTGTAGGAACAAAGTATGAAGAAGAGTCATAACCAGTACTAGCGAATTCATGGTTAGAGTACTCACCTACATTATAGCCCTGCATGCGGAGCTCGGTATTGGGCCAAGGAGGTTCGGTAGGGACCTGTGTGAGATTCTCATCCTCTTTTGTAATTGGAGGAGGCTCGTTAGGAACAACTATGTCGAGTTTTGGCTGGGTCAACTCGATTTGTGCAGCCGCAGTTGGGTCATTAGGGTTTTGGTCAAGGCTGAATTGCACGCGTTCTTCTCCAATATCGAAAGTGATGAGTCCTTTCCGCACATCGACCCTAGCACCTACTGTAGCTAGGAATGGCCTGCCGAGGATAATGGGGACATGAGGGTCCTCAGGCATATCGAGGAAGATGAAATCATTTGGAATAAAGAATTTCCCAACTTGAATGGGATAGTCGTCCACGACTCCTGTGGCCTTTACGATTGATCCGTCTGCCATGTAGAGGTTCATGTCTACAGGCTCCAATGGTCCCATGTTGGCTTTTGACCAGATTGAAAGGGGGAGTAAACTAGCACTGGCTCCCAAATCACATAGAACCTTGAATTTGTGGTCGTCTATCCCAATTGTTATGGCAAATCTCCCTGGGTCTCCTAGCTTTTCTGGTAGAGCAATAGATCGGACCTCGTCTTGAAGCTTTGTGATGGATCTTTTCCTGCTAAGAATATCTTTCAAAATTTTTGTGTAAGCCGACATTTCACTTAGGGCCTTAGCGAATGGGATTGAAATATTAATGCCTTGGAGAATTTTTACGAAACGCTTGAACTTACTCTTAGTATAGTCCTTGGATTTCTTAATAGGAAAAGGAAGAGATTTCACCATTCTTGGAACTAAGTCAGGCTCGAGAGGTGGTGCTACCGGGTCGACACTAGGGTCGTTAGGTGCTCTCGGAGGATCGTTACCGACACTGGTAGGGTCGTTAACTAGACCGGGATTGAGAGAGGGGCTTCGATCAGAAAACTTACCTGGATTAGGGTTGTTGACGACCCTAGGAGCCTCGTCACCATGGTGTGCCAGTTCGGTACTTGCTCTCGCTCGCTCGTTACCGAGATGAACCGTGGCATCCTCTTCAGTCATAGGGTCCTTCTCCTTTGCTTGGACACGCTCTGGTAGTGTCTTTCCGCTCCTAAGGTGTACCGCTGCTATTTGTCCTCTAGGGTTCTCTTCGGGACGGCCCGGAAGTTGCCCTTGTGGCCTTGGAATCTGTGTAACAAGGTTCCCTAGTTGGGAGTCGACATTCTTCTTCCATACATCGAACTCTCCCCATCTTTTATTTTGATTGTTAAGGTTGGCTTGGATTCCGCTAATGCCTTCCTGTAACCCTAATGCCCATGATGGTGGCTCTTGGTAGCTTGGAGGTCGATATGGTGCATATCTTCTATCCGGTGGGGGCGCTGCAAAGTTAGGATTCGAGTTTTGGTTGCCCCACGTCTGATAATTGGTAGACCTGTCAAAATTGCCAAGCTGGTTTCTGTATGGGCCTCTCATATAGTTCACTTCAGCATATGTCTCAACGGCTCTCACATGCTCTATGTTAGTGCAAGCAGACGTACTATGGGCAGAAGAATCACATTCTTGACAAGATTGAGAGGATTTCAGAAAACTTACCTGCTTCTTCAGGCGGTTGACCTCGTCTTGCAGAAATTGATTTTTGACATCGGGGTCAACATATTCCTTGTTAGGCACGTAGAGACGCCTCTGGGCTGGGGAGATTGCTGGGTTCCATAAATTGCATCGTAGTTAGACAGCTTGTCCAAAAATTCTCATGCAGTCGTGGGTTCCGTCTCTATAAAACCGCATGTTGTATGCGTGTTGATGCGGTTCTTCGTCTCTGCATTAATACCCTGGAAAAAGATTTCTTAGAGCACATATAAAGGTTGTCCATGAGTGGGGCACTGTCTAAGCATCTCCTTAAATCTTTTCCATGTTTCAAGAAAAGTCTCATTAGACAGCTGGTGATAGGAGGTGATACGCTTCCTTAACTCTGTTGTGTTGGGAGTGATTTCCTTGTTTGGTGTGTAATATCGAAACATGTTCGGTGAGTTATATCCGAATGAATCCTTCATTTCTCTTTAGGTGAGTTATATCCTATGAGATTTGAACCCTCTTTCAATTCTCTTGTGGTGAGTCATATCCACATAAGATTCGATTGCTTATCCCTCTTTCGAATGACCCTGGTGTGTCACATCCTTGGTCTTTCGATTGCTTATCCCTATATTTACAACTAAAGTTACCTTTCCCTTTTGATTGAATCACTTGTAATCTCTTTCGCTTTCATCTCAAAATAAATACCACAAGCAAGGTAGGCCAAGATCAAATTGATTTAGAACTTTCTTCGACAACGATCCGACTCTCATCAGATGATGTGACCCGGTATTCCGCATCCCAAAGCTGTAGAGAAATGAAAAGGGTTTTTTTCTCGTTCTCGGATGCATTGAACAAGCTTTATGATGCAGTGAAGCCTGCCATGTCTCAAACCGACGTCGATGAGTTGATTCGAGTGCCTTCTGACGGACCAATCACAAGAAGTCGAGCTAAGAAGATTGCTCAAGGCACAACAGCGATCTTGGTTCGATTGGCAGCGATTATTGAAGAGCCTAGCAAGGCGAAGTGGGTCTCGTGCATTCGACATCAATTGAGCCCGGATTCCATGGATTGATAATATGAGGGCCGAAATTCACTATTTCTTTATTTAGAAACATGTATTAATTTGTCTCACTTTAGGGCTGAATTTAGTAAGTGACCGGGTGAGATGAATTGGTATATGGGTCAAAGTCAACCCTTTGACTTGACCATTCTAAATTGAAGAAAATATCTTATTTATTATTTTATGAACAATTTCTATCTAATTTAATAATGAAGAGAAATCAGCCAATAGGCTTATGTTAGTGGTTGATTTTCTCTCTCCTGGTTGTTAGATATATTTTCTCTCTCCTGGTTGTTAGAGATATTTTCTCTCTCCTGGTTGTTAGAGATATTTTTAGTTTGTTAGAGATATTTTAAGTTGTTAGGATTATTTCCTTAAATAAATAATTCAGCTATGATTTATTTATTTAAGGGAATCTAGTTAGATTTATTTAGATATTATTATATCTTGGGAAGCAAGCAAAGGAGGCTCATTCTCCCCATTTAGGGCCGGCCACCTCCCCTTCCTTGCTCCCCAAGTATCAGCTTTTGTATTCTCTATTTATACTTTGCAATTTCATTAATAAAAATCAGCTTGAGATTAGATAAACCCAAATTGGTTTATCTAGTCCTTGGGCTCAAAAATACAATTGTGTTTGTGTGCATTGCAATCTCGAGATCATCATCATCAAATAGCCGAATTTTCTCTCTCTTGTTCTTAATTTCGAAATTCAGATTGGTTGATAAGTTGTTCATCTAGTTTAGTTCTAGGTTGATTGTTAAAGATCGATCCTAGTTCATCAATTGAATTTAGCGTTAGAGCCAATTCAATTGAACTATCTATTTGAATTCCTATATCAATTTCGATCAATTCATCATCAATCAATTTCAGATTCGTCCTTCATTCATTCAATTGATTGTCCTTGCGCATCAAGTTACTAAATTTGAAAGCTTTGTAGGATTGAATTGATTTGCTGGCAAGATCGGGTTCCTGTGTGGTCAAATACGAGGTTTCTGAGGACTAATCCGAGGTGATCACGTATCAAGTGGTATCAGAATCCAGCGTCTCGCCAAGTAATTGTTTCTTTCCTTAATTTGCTTTCTAGTTAATTTAATTCAGTTTTAGATCCCAAAATTTGAACCTTTAACCAAGTTACAATTTTTGAGATCCAAAGGCTGAACTTGCACCACAACCACCACATAGTTCCGCCAACACCACCACATAATTCCGCCACCCTACCACCACGAACCACCACCACCCCCCAAACTGGTGTCGCTCTAGGGCATCGCACCACCACCCAGCCCTGTCCGAACCCACCCCCACAAATCCTAGCCAATTCGGAGACCCTAAACTCTAGTTCGCCCCCGCCCTATGCTCGTCAACCCTAACCCTAACCCTAATTTGGCGGCAGAACCCTAACCCTAGATTGCGAGAAACCCTAGGAAACCCTAATTCTCGCAAATCCTAATCTGAAACCCTACCATACCCCAAACCCTAGAACCGAACCCTAAAACCCTAATCCAGCCGTGAGCCTCCAAAACCCTATTTCCCTTAGTTGTTCCTTGCCCTCCAAGCAATTATCCAATTAGGAGATTTTTATGGGATTTGTGCATGTTTATTGGCTGAATTGGTTGAGTTGTATTGCAATTTAGATTAGCAATTGTTTTCCTACAGTTTTATGAGTTTTTCATTCATATTGCATGATTGATTGCGATTCATATTGCTTGATTAATATTTGCTAATTTCTGTCATTGCATCCCGTCAAATTCGACCTACCCCTTCTTCTTTTGTTAATTTGGCTTCTAGTTGGTTTCATTGGTAGCAAAAGAGGTTCGTATATACCCTTTTAATTTCGTTCTTAGCATTGTTGCTTTGCTTTGCTTGTTTCTTCATTATAGCACAAGAGTAGTTTGTGCATAAAAATCAAAAAAAAAAAAAAAAAAAGAAAAGAAAAGAAAAAGTGATCTACCCCATCTAGTTTTAAGCCACTTTCAACCCTAGTGACTGCTTGCTTAAAAAGATAGCTAAGTAGAAATCACTTTGAAGAAAAAGAGTGACGAAATAAAAGTCACTAAGCCTACCATATTTTCTGTCCTTGCATGCTGAATTTTGGCTTTATTAACTTGCATAGAGTCAATTGAGAGATTGTATGTGTTTTAGAGCTCATAGAGGGATTATTTGCATTGCTTGTCTTATTGCATATTTGCCATTTGCTTAAGCTGCATATTTCCTTTAAATATCATTAGTATTCCATACCTACACTATATCTACCATTTTACTCCCTCAAAACAGCCCAAAAACTGAATTAAGTTGATTGGATTGCTTTGAGGCAAGTTTTGGCTTGATCAAGGTGTGGTATTGCTTGTTGTGATTTACTTTAGAACACACTACTCTCTCTACCTTCTTGCTTGTTTCAGGAACAATGGTGATTCCATCAGAACCTAACCCAACTGAATTGAGTCTCACTAAGGAGGCAATCGACTTCATTAGGTTGTCCATTAGTGAAGGTGTGCGCGATGGCCAGGCTCGAGCTGTAGAACTGGCCACGGCAGCATTGGCTCCACAACTAAAGCATTTAGAGGAACAACTTGCAATATTGGTTGATTCGTCTCAAGCTAGTCGCAAGAGCACCCCTGCAGTCGATCTTACAAGTGACCCAAATCAAGCCTCGGGTAGCGACAAAGGCAAGCAACAGCTAGTGGATGACGAACATGATGTGCTTGCTAGCTACAACAAAGATAATGATCCTCCGGCTCACTACTCCCCCACAGCAGGCCGAGGAAGAGGAAGAGGCATCGGGTCGAGGACTCCACCGGTTACTCATCAACAAGTCTATAATCAGCCACACAACCGGTATCCTCAAGCCACTCATCAACAATATCAACAATACAACAACTCTTTTGATGACGTGACGTATGGTTATCCCGGGGAAGAAAGGCGCCCATGGCATCCTCCCCTAGATGATTTCTATAACCAAGCTGAGGTTGTAGAAGATCTCCCACCAGCCTATGGAGTACAACGGCCGAACAACAACAACAACGTTAACCAAGTTGTAAATCAGATTGGGAAACGTGATATAAAGATCAAGATAGAACCATTCAATGGAGAGCTTAACCCGGAGAAGTATCTAGAGTGGGAACAAGCTACAAATTTCATTCTAGATCACATGGGATATGAAGAATGGGAGAAAGTTGTTGTTGTTGTCATCCACTTTATTGGGACCGCTAGAAATTGGTGGTTTAGAATGAAGGAGGATCGAATTAGAAAGGCCTTACCACCAATTGAAACTTGGGGCCAGCTGAAGTTTGTAATGAGGAAGAAATATGTGCCTGAAGAGCATACCGAGCACATGAGATTGAAAGTTGTAACTTGCAAACAAGGCACCAAGTCTCCAACCGAGTACTTCAATGAGCTAGAGGATCTGAGTTTTAAAGCGGGAATTCATCATTCCCAACGGTCTCTAAGGACCCAATTCATGGCTGGACTGAATCAAAGCATTCAAGACACATTAGAGATTCAACAAATCAAGGATCTCAATGCCTTAGTACATTCAGCCCAACTACTCTATGAGCAGCAACAAAGGAAGAAGAAGGAAGCTTGGAATGCTACAAAAAGGTATGGTTCTAATCCTAGTTCAAATTCCAACTTTTATTCTTCTAACCCTTCTATGCAGCAAAAGGGAGCTTCTAGCTCACCTAAACCAACAGGTTTTCAAGGCCAAAGGCGTCCCACCAATGGACCTCCAAACCAGCCTAGGGCACGTGATTTAGTGTGCTACAAGTGTCAAGGAAGAGGTCATTATGCCAAGGATTGTCCAAATCTAAAGCAAGTGCTTCTCACCACCAATGGAGGATATGTGAGTGATGAAGATATACCTCCAAATCAAGTGGAGGAGGACATCAATGGACAAGAAGAGGAGGGCATAGAGGCCATTGAACCAGATTGCACCGAACAGCCTCTAACTTTGGTAACAATGCGTACTCTTACTTTACAAGAAACGCCTAGGCTAGATCAAAGGGAAAACATTTTTCATACTAGGTGTACAGTAAAGAATCAAGTGTTATGCATGATAATTGATAGTGGTAGCTGCTGTAACATTATTAATGCTAAGGTAGTTGATCACTTACAATTAAAAATCCAACCTAGGGCTACTAGTTATGGTCTCAATGGAATTAATGATTCAGAAGGTCCTAATCTTGTCACCCATCAGTGTTTAGTCCGTGTTGCTATTGGTACTTATGTTGATGACATTATGTGTGATGTAGTAAACATGGAATGCACTCATATATTGTTAGGAAGACCATGGTTATTTGATAGGAGAGTGATTTATGATGGCATGTTAAACACCTATTCTTTTAACTATGATGGGAGGAGAGTTTCTCTTCTACCCTTGTCTCCCCAACAAGTTCTACAGGATCAGGTACGTCGAGATCAAGCTAGGGCACTTAGGCGTGCCAAGGAAGAGAAAGAAGAGGCTGATTCAACGGCCAAAGCAGCGGCCCGGCGTTCGGCGCCCGACGCATCGACAAAGCCAAGCGGCGTTTCCCAGTCTTCACCCGAGCGTTCTGGCTCAAATTTTGGGACAACATCAAAAACAGGTGGAGCTACTGTTTGGGACGAAAAACGCCGAGAGAATGTCCCTAAAACGGCCAAAGTGCCGTGCAACAATACCAGCAATGCATCTGGGACGAAAACTGGGCTATCTCCCAATCCACTCGAGCGTTTTGGCTCAAATTTTGGGAGCAATTCAGAGACTCAAAGAGCTACAAATATGGAAAAAGAACGCCTACAGAAAGAGCCAAAAATCGGCTTGAAAGGCAGTGTAGAAAAGCGCTCTCTTGTGACTCAGTCTAGTATTTCTTTCCCTAACTCTTCTTGCTTACTTCTTATGAGGAAAGAGATACTTATTATTAGTCAAGATATTTCACATCTTCCAAAGTGTCTACAGGATCTATTACAGGAGTTTGAAGATGTGATGCCTGAAGAGTTGCCAGAAGGCCTTCCACCAATTAGAGGCATTGAGCATCAAATCGATTTGGTGCCCGACGCTTCATTACCAAACCGTGCAGCCTATAGAGCAAGTCCAGAAGAGACCGCTGAGCTTCAAAGACAAGTGCAAGATCTCATGGACAAAGGCTATGTGCGTGAATCTCTCAGCCCATGCGCGGTTCCGGTGATTTTGGTGCCAAAGAAGGATGGCACATGGAGAATGTGTGTTGATTGTAGAGCAATCAACCAAATAACAGTTAAGTACCGTCACCCCATTCCTAGACTAGATGATATGCTTGATGAGTTACATGGTGCTAATTTCTTTTCTAAAATTGATTTAAGAAGTGGGTACCATCAAATTAGGATGAGGGAAGGGGATGAATGGAAAACTGCCTTTAAAACTAAGTATGGCTTATATGAATGGTTAGTAATGCCTTTTGGATTAACTAATGCACCTAGTACTTTTATGAGGCTTATGAACCATGTTTTAAGAAGATACTTAGGCAGATTTGTTGTAGTCTACTTTGATGATATCTTAGTCTATAGCAAAACCATGCATGAACATGTAGATCATCTTAGGGCTGTTTTGGACACTTTAAGGTTAGAAAAGCTTTATGTTAACTTGAAAAAGTGTTCTTTTTGCTCGGAGTCTACCATTTTTCTTGGTTTTGTTGTGTCTAAAGGTGGATTGAAGGTAGATGAAGACAAGATCAAGGCAATCAAAGAATGGCCTCAGCCGACCACACCAACAATGGTCAGATCATTTCTCGGCTTGGCTGGCTTCTACAGGAGATTTGTGCGGGATTTTAGCACAATTGCAGCCCCCCTCCACGAGCTTACAAAGAAGGATACGGCCTTTAAATGGAGGGAGCAACAAGAGAACGCCTTCAACACTTTGAAGGACAGATTATGCCACGCCCCAGTGCTTCAACTCCCTGACTTCTCCAAGGCATTTGAGATAGAGGTGGACGCTTCTGGACATGGCATAGGAGGAGTGCTCTTACAAGACAAGAAACCCATTGCTTATTTTAGTGAAAAGCTTAGTGGGGCTGAGTTGAATTACCCTACTTATGATAAAGAGTTGTATGCGTTAATTAGGGTCCTGAAAACTTGGTCTCATTATTTGTGGCCTAAAGAGTTTGTAATCCATTCTGATCATGAGGCCTTGAAGTACTTGAAAGGCCAATCCAGACTCAGCAGGCGACATGCAAGATGGGTTGAATTCATGGAGACCTTTCCTTATGTTGTTAAACATAAGAAAGGCAAGGAGAATGTGGTAGCTGACGCCCTTTCTCGGAGGTATGTACTCTTGAACCTATGTGATGTTAAGATCCTTGGATTTGCAATGATTAGGGAATTATATGCTAGTGATCCTCACTTTGCTGAAATCTATAAGAATTGCATGTCTAGGGGTGAAATAGATACCTACTTTATTGATGATGGATACTTGTTTAAAGCTGGAAAATTGTGCATTCCTTCATCTAGTATACGTAGGCTTCTAACTAAAGAGGTTCATGAATCAAGAGGACATAGGGGTTTAGAAAAGACTTTAGAAGGTTTAAAAGAACACTACTATTGGCCTAAAATGAGTAATTATGTGCTGAGATTTGTCAAAAGTTGTGTTGTTTGTGCTAAAGCTAAGTCTAGACTTCACCCCCATGGTTTGTACCAGCCTTTACCCATTCCTAGTTCACCTTGGGAAGACATTTCTATGGATTTCATTGTAGGTTTGCCTAGAACTAGGAAGGGTAGAGATTCTATATTTGTAGTGGTAGATAGATTTTCCAAAATGGCTCACTTTATTCCATGTCACACGACTGATGATGCTGTGCATATTGCTGATTTGTTCTTTAGGGAAATTGTTAGATTGCATGGCATTCCTTGTTCTATTGTGTCAGATCGTGATGCTAAATTTTTGAGTTATTTTTGGAAGAGTCTATGGTCTAAATTGGGAACTAAATTGCTGTTTTCTACCTCATGTCACCCACAAACTGATGGGCAAACGGAAGTTACTAATCGAACGTTAGGGGTTTTACTTAGAACTATGCTTAAAGCTAACCTCAAACGTTGGGAAGATGTTTTGCCTTTTGTGGAGTTTGCTTATAACAGGTCAATCCATTCAGCCACAAAGATGACCCCTTTTGAGGTTGTTTATGGGCTGAATCCGAGGACACCGGTGGATATGACGCCTCAGCCATACAAGGGAAAAGAGAGTTTTGAAGCTAACAAGAGGGCTGAGTTTGTGAAGAAGCTACATGAGAGGACGAAGATGCACTTGGAGAGGAAATCCATGAAGTACAAGGCCCATGCTGATAAGGGTCGGAAACAGGTTATCTTTGAAGAAGGAGATCTTGTTTGGGTGCATCTAAGGAAGGAAAGGTTCCCAAATCAAAGGAAGAACAAGTTAGATCAGAGAGGAGATGGACCATTTCGTATCATCAGGAGAATCGGCCCTAATGCATATCATGTTGACATGCCTGGTGAGTATGGTGTCCATCCAACTTTTAATGTGGCTGATCTATCTCTTTATGTGCCAGATTTTGATTCCGACGTCGAATCAGAGACGATTCGAGCTCAAGTGGAGGAGAATGATGCAGTGAAGCCTGCCATGTCTCAAACCGACGTCGATGAGTTGATTCGAGTGCCTTCTGACGGACCAATCACAAGAAGTCGAGCTAAGAAGATTGCTCAAGGCACAACAGCGATCTTGGTTCGATTGGCAGCGGTTATTGAAGAGCCTAGCAAGGCGAAGTGGGTCTCGTGCATTCGACATCAATTGAGCCCGGATTCCATGGATTGATAATATGAGGGCCGAAATTCACTATTTCTTTATTTAGAAACATGTATTAATTTGTCTCACTTTAGGGCTGAATTTAGTAAGTGACCGGGTGAGATGAATTGGTATATGGGTCAAAGTCAACCCTTTCACTTGACCATTCTAAATTGAAGAAAATATCTTATTTATTATTTTATGAACAATTTCTATCTATTTTAATAATGAAGAGAAATCAGCCAATAGGCTTATGTTAGTGGTTGATTTTCTCTCTCCTGGTTGTTAGAGATATTTTCTCTCTCCTGGTTGTTAGAGATATTTTCTCTCTCCTGGTTGTTAGAGATATTTTTAGTTTGTTAGAGATATTTTAAGTTGTTAGGATTATTTCCTTAAATAAATAATTCAGCTATGATTTATTTATTTAAGGGAATCTAGTTAGATTTATTTAGATATTATTATATCTTGGGAAGCAAGCAAAGGAGGCTCATTCTCCCCATTTAGGGCCGGCCACCTCCCCTTCCTTGCTCCCCAAGTATTAGCTTTTGTATTCTCTATTTATACTTTGCAATTTCATTAATAAAAATCAGCTTGAGATTAGATAAACCCAAATTGGTTTATCTAGTCCTTGGGCTCAAAAATACAATTGTGTTTGTGTGCATTGCAATCTCGAGATCATCATCATCAAATAGCCGAATTTTCTCTCTCTTGTTCTTAATTTCGAAATTCAGATTGGTTGATAAGTTGTTCATCTAGTTTAGTTCTAGGTTGATTGTTAAAGATCGATCCTAGTTCATCAATTGAATTTAGCGTTAGAGCCAATTCAATTGAACTATCTATTTGAATTCCTATATCAATTTCGATTAATTCATCATCAATCAATTTCAGATTCGTCCTTCATTCATTCAATTGATTGTCCTTGCGCATCAAGTTACTAAATTTGAAAGCTTTGTAGGATTGAATTGATTTGCTGGCAAGATCGGGTTCCTGTGTAGTCAAATACGAGGTTTCTGAGGACTAATCCGAGGTGATCACGTATCACTTTAGTGTTTTGGCTCATTTGGAGGCTGTGGTGGTCTGATCGGGGCCAATAAAGAACTGTTGGAAAGATTACTTAATGCTCTACAACTTCTTTGTTTTACGTTTTTACGAAATCAGCCAAGAATAGTCTTGAAATCATCAATCTTTCTAGAAGCTTGAATCTGGATGTGAAAGGTTTTAATCGTATTCAAGTCAATGAAAGCCAAACAACTTCATCACCTAAATGGAATTATAAGAACGTCTTCCATCAAATTTATTCATTTAAGTATGTGGTAGGTGAGGTGGTAGGTGAGAGTGAAGATGAAGGGTTTTGTAACCCAATTTTGTAAGCCTATTTATAAGTCATTGTTTCTTTTGTAATAAGATAAGTTGAATTTGTGGAAAAAACCAATGGGAGTGTTTGGGAGTGATTTCATTGTTTGGTGTGTAATATCCAAACATGTTTGGTGAGTTATATCCGAATGAATCCTTCATTTCTCTTTAGGTGAGTTATATCCTATGAGATTTGAACCCTCTTTCGTTTCTCTTGTGGTGAGTCATATCCACATAAGATTCGATTGCTTATCCCTCTTTCGAATGACACTGGTGTGTCACATCCTTGGTCTTTCGATTGCTTATCCCTATAGTTACAACTAAAGTTACCTTTCCCTTTTGATCGAATCACTTGTAATGTCTTTCGCTTTCACATCAAAGTAAATACCACAAGCAAGCCATGCCTGGATCAAATTGAGTTAGAACTTTCTTTGACAACGATTTGACTTTCATTAGATGATGTGACCCGGGTTTTGCATCCCAAAGCTCAAGACAAATGAAAAGGTTGTTTTCTCGTTCTCGAATCCATTGAACAAGCTTTAGTATTTTTGCTCGTTTGGAGGCTGTGGTGGTCTGATCGGGGCTGTTAAAGAATCGTTGGAAAGATTACATAATGCTGTACAACTTTTATGTTTAACATTTTTACGAAATCAGCAAAGAACAGTCTCGAAATCATCAATCTTTCTAGAAGAACGAATCTGGACGTGAAAGATTTTAATCGTATTCAAGTCAAAGAAAGCCAAACAACTTCATCACCTACATGGAATTAAAAGGGCGTCTTCCATCAAATTTATTCATTTAAGTATGTGGTAGGTGAGGTGGTAGGTGAGAGTGAACATGAAGGGTTTTGTAACCCAATTTTGTAAGCCTATTTATAGTTCATTGTTTCTCTTGTAATAAGATAAGTTGAATTTGTGGAAATAACCAATGTGAGTGTTGGGAGTGATTTCCTTGTTTGGTGTGTAATATCCAAACAAGTTTGGTGAGTTATATCCGAATGAATCCTTCATTTTTCTTTAGGTGAGTTATATCATATGAGATTTTAACCCTCTTTCGATTCTCTTGTGGTGAGTCATATCCACATAAGATTCGATTGCTTATCTCTATTTAGAATGACCCTGGTGTGTCACATCCTTGGTCTTTCGATTGCTTATCCCTATAATTACAACTAAAGTTAGCTTTCCCTTTTAATTGAATCACTTGTAATCTCTTTATCTTTCACATCAAAATAAATACCACAAGCAAGGCATGCCAAGATCAAATTGAGTTAGAACTTTCTTTGACAACGATCTGACTCTCATCAGATGATGTGACCCGGGATTCCGCATCCCAAAGCTCAAGACAAATGAAAAGGTTGTTTTCTCGTTCTCGGATCCATTGAAAAGGCTTTAGTATTTTTGCTTATTTGGAGGTTGCGGTGGTATGATTGGGGCCATTAAAGAACCGTTGGAAAGATTACTTAATGCTATACAACTTCTATGTTTAACATTTTTACGAAATCAGCCAAGAACCGTCTCAAAATCATCAATCTTTCTAGAAGATCGAATCTGGACGTGAAAGGTTTTAATTCTATTCAAGTCAAAGAAAGCCAAACAACTTCATCACCTACATGGAATTAAAAGGGTGTCTTCAATCAAATTTATTCATTTAAGTATGTGGTAGGTGAGGTGGTAGGTGAGAGTGAAGATGAAGGGTTTTGTAACCCAATTTTGTAAGCCTATTTATAGGTCATTGTTTCTCTTGTAATAAGATAAGTTGAATTTGTGGAAAAAACCAATGGGAGTGTTGGGAGTGATTTCCTTGTTTGGTGTGTAATATCCAAACAAGTTCGGTGAGTTATATCCGAATGAATCCTTCATTTCTCTTTAGGTGAGTTATATCCTATGAGATTTGAACCCTCTTTCGATTCTCTTTTGGTGAGTGATATCCACATAAGATTCGATTGCTTATCCCTCTTTAGAATGACCATGGTGTGTCACATCCTTGGTCTTTCGATTGCTTATCCCTATAGTTACAACTAAAGTTAGCTTTCCCTTTTAATTGAATCACTTGTAATCTCTTTATCTTTCACATCAAAATAAATACCACAAGCAAGGCATGCCAAGATCAAATTGAGTTAGAACTTTCTTTGACAACGATCTGACTCTCATCAGATGATGTGACCCGGGATTCCGCATCCCAAAGCTCAAGACAAATGAAAAGGTTGTTTTCTCGTTCTCGGATCCATTGAACAGGCTTTAGTATGTTTGCTTATTTGGAGGCTGTGGTGGTCTGATCGGGGCCATTAAAGAACTGTTGGAAAGATTACTTAATGATCTACAACTTCTATGTTTAACATTTTTATGAAATCAGCCAAGAACCGTCTCGAAATCATCAATCTTTCTAGAAGATCGAATCTGGAAATGAAAGGTTTTAATCGTATTCAAGTCAAAGAAAGCCAAACAACTTCATCACCTAAATGGAATTAAAAGGTCGTCATCCATCAAATTTATTCATTTAAGTATTTGGTAGGTGAGGTGGTAGGTGAGAGTGAAGATCAAGGGTTTTTTAACCCAATTTTGTAAGCCTATTTATAGGTCATTATTTCTCTTGTAATAAGATAAGTTGAATTTGTGGAAAAAACCAATGGGAGTGTTTGAGTGTGATTTCCTTGTTTGGTGTGTAATATCCAAACATGTTCGGTGAGTTATATCCGAATGAATCATTCATTTGTCTTTAGGTGAGTTATATCCTATGAGATTTTAACCCTCTTTCGATTCTCTTGTGGTGAGTCATATCCACATAAGATTCGATTGCTTATCCCTTTTCGAATGACCCTGGTGTGTCACATCCTTGGTCTTTCGATTGCTTATCCCTATATTTACAACTAAAGTTAGCTTTCCCTTTTGATTGAATCACTTATAATCTCTTTCGCTTTCATCTCAAACTAAATACCACAAGCAAGGCATGCCAAGATCAAATTGAGTTAGAACTTTCTTCGACAACGATCCGACTCTCATCAAGTGGTATTTGAGCCACGCAAAGGTATCGCCATATAATCCTTGTTCCGACCTTGAATTTCCACTAGTTGCAAGTTCTCTTGGTCGAATTTTCGGTTGTGTCTATGCGTGAGCCTTGTTGTTGATTTTGTCTTGTGTTGTGAGGGACGTGTTGTCCTTTTTTGTTGTTGCTTTGGACGAATTTTATGAGATTCCATGGCAGAAATTCTGCTAAAAAATGTCCATGGATAGAACACCAACTGCCCACATAATTTGGTAGTTGAATGGTTGCTTCTCTTGCTTGTTTAACGCCTTCATTTATTAGTTGTTTTGAATGAACTATTGCTCATTTGTGAGAGCTGAAAACGTGGATTTTGTGTCCAAAAACCAGCCTTAATCATTTTCATTACATGCTTGTTGAAAGGATCGGTGCTAGGATACGGGAAAGACACCAAGACGGAACATCTTGTGTGTTGTTTATGTGACTTTGAGATCTTTTGCTAAAAATCTGAAAAACCTTGCTGGCGGCATAAAGCTAATAAGAGGCCAGGCACAGAAAAAAAGATTAAGACTAGAAAAATCTTGCTCGGCGGCGTAAAGCTAATAAGGGGCCGGGCACGGAAAGAGTAGTCAACTAATAGAGCTTAGCAAAGGCCTATTCGATAAAAAAGTAATTAATTATACTTGATGTTTTTGTTCTTGGTGGTTTAGTAGTTTCTTAGAATTGTTATCTTAGACAAGTGTGTGGTGAATCTCTTCTTTGTTTGTCCTTTGTTGTCTTTTGCATACTTGTAACTTGTCGAATTTTAATCTCGGGAAAGTCTTGGTGTTTATTTCAAGTGCACTCTATACCTTGATTTTTGCCGTGGTTGTAAGATGACAAGTGTAGGTGACGAGAAGGATAATCAACATGTTGAAGAGACGTCCACTAGTTCGGTGGCTACCATGATGCAATCCATGCAACAATCTTTGGAAGCTATGGAGACTCGCTTTGCTGATCAATTTGATGCTTTGGAGAGCCGAATCCTAGGGCTGGACGAGAGGACAAAAGTGCCTCAAGAGGGGGAGCTCAAGAAGACACGAGAGGATGGAGAGTGCTTGGTGGTCCCACGAACAATCTTCATGAAAGAGAATACCACCAGGCCTAGTCAACGGGAAGTGATCTTTCACACTCAATGTAAGATTGTGGATAAGGTATGTAGTGTGATTATTGATAGCGGCTCATGTTGCAATATTATTAGTCAAGAGGTGGTGGATAGGTTTTCTTTGAGTACTACTCCTCAACCTTTACCTTACCCTTTGTGTTGGTTGAACTCTAACGCCCCTATCCAAGTCAAGGAGAGGGCTCATATTTATTTTTCTATAGGCTCACATTGTCCCGATGACCGCTTGTCATCTACTATTGGGACGCCCTTGGCAATTTGACAAGAAAGCGATCCATGATGGAATATCCAACAAATACCACTTCCAAATGGAGGAAAAGAAGGTGATTTTGCACCCGATGTCTTCCCATGAGATAATGTCGGATCACGCAGCCAAGGAGCAAAGGAAGAAGTTTGATCATATAGAGGAAAATAAGGACAAGAATCTAGCCAAAGGGGGCCCTTCTACACCCCTATTTTTGGCCAACCCGAAAGAGGAATGTGAAATTTCCTTCTCGGATAAATCTGCACCACCTTGGCAAAAATGGTGTAACATACAACTCAGTGGTCGAATGATGCTCAAATTTTGAGGAAATGAATAAGACTCCTTTAGCTCAATCTGGAACTTGGAATCGCTCAATTTAGAGTTTGGAGCTAAGAGAACGACCTTGAACAGGTCGGTGATAAAAACTGTCCCAAGCTACGATGTGCATGTCATTCGGGCAAGTAACACTTCTTCCTTACATTTATCTCAAAAGTAGACATCATGGCAGAATTATTCTCATATTTTGGATAGCTTTGTCATGTACCATTCCAATAGGATTGCAAGGAAAAGTGGCATAGCTTGTGCTTATATTTTGTCATATCATGTTGTGCTTGGAAAGGAGGTTTTTGTGTTGACTTGTTTTGTAGGTCAGCTGGGTTCGTGGACGCACCCTTTTAAAGGGGAGAAGACTTTCTTCCAACAAAGATTGATGAGTGACATAGAACAACCAAAAAGAGAGACTCTTTTCCATGAATTGGAACAACTCATCACCATCAAGTGTCCAATAAAACTGATGCACATATTGCAAGAAGATGCGGAAGTTGTGGAATCATCTCCTAAAATCAAGCGTCGTCCTACCATCACTCCTAGCTCCATGAAATCGTTGGCTACACCATGGATGGATGCATTTCCTATGATTCCTTCAAGTTTGCCCTTCTTGCTCCACGAGGAGGACGAGGCTGTTTTAGTCACTCCATGCGGTGATTACATTTCTTTTCTTGTGGAGGCTAAGAAAGATGTCTTTGTCATGGAGAATGCCACACCAAGGGAGCTAGAAGCCCTACCTCCATTGTTGAGCTCACATGGTGATATGAGTGCACCTCTTCGGGAAGTTTCTTGCACTCCTCTATTCTATATTTATGACTATGTGTTGGTTGTGTCACATGCATTTGATCAAATAATTTCACTTTTCTTTCTTGCATTTGTGACATCTAGGACGAAGTACTCTTGCTTCCATTTTAGTTCTCTTGCCCAATACATGTCATCTAGGATGCATATAGGTCATAAAATTCCATTGATGCCTAATTACACTCAATCTCTTCATTTCTTTATTATGAGATGTACCCGTGAGAATAGGAAGAGAAGTGGTGTAGCTAGTGCATACTTTCTGGCCTATCATATTGAGATTGGAAATGTTATTCTTAACTTGACTTCTATAGATTGTAGTTGCTTGTGCTTCCCTCGATGTGTCCTTTATTTTACAGGCTTGATAGATTCGAGGACGAATCCTTTTAAAGGGGAGGATGATGATGTGATTCCATCTACTGAATCATGGCCCCACGGTACAGTGCCAATCGGGGCGCCGTTGCACACGCTGATTTCCGACCTTGGCGCACCTTGGCCTTTGATGGATGGTACCACTTCTTCGGACACTTTTAAAGGCACTATAGTCCATGATTTGAGTGAAGATCTCAGCTCTAATGACAAGTTCAATTTGCACGACAAAGGAGGGTCTTCACTTGGACAAATATCCAAGGCCGGTGTCCGAGGTTCTAAGAAGCCAAGTCAAGGTACTACGCCCTATTTTGGAGGCATCACACGAGCCCGA
The DNA here is from genome assembly GCA_964016875.1 of Fallopia convolvulus. Taxonomy (NCBI): domain Eukaryota; kingdom Viridiplantae; phylum Streptophyta; class Magnoliopsida; order Caryophyllales; family Polygonaceae; genus Fallopia; species Fallopia convolvulus. The sequence continues at coordinate 39,683,034 of OZ024720.1, forward strand.
GCTAAATCAATGCTTGACAAGATCAAGGAGGAGATCATGGCTCATAAGTTGGATTGGCTAACAATGGAGAAGGGTGGATTATTATTGTGACTTTTGGTGAAACTAGTGCACAAACTTGACTTATGTTTCGTTAAGGGCTTTATGTTAGTTTCTTTAAACTTTTGGGTTGTTTTATGTAATAATGAGAGGATTTATGGCTGAAATGAGAGAGAGAGACAGAGAGAGAGAGAGAGAGAGAGGCGTGGCCTAGGTTATTAAATCTCATTTGTGGCCTCCTTTGAGGTTAGACTTGAATGATGAAAATGATTTCTCTTTAATTGTTTTCAATATAATGTTCCTTTGTTTGTTTTTCGTTCAATCTCTTGTTAGAATGTTGGTGAGTCATATCCGATGCTCTTGCAATCTAGTTTGTTGTTCTTGGTGAGTCACATCCAAGGGCAACATCCATATCCATCACTCCGCCATTCCATTTTCAATCGTTCCATTTCCATCTCGTTGGTTTCTACACCACTTCAGTATAATATACATATATTTCAATATACATATCATATGGCTCTCAAAATTTTAGGGATTAAACTAGACTCAAAGATCTAACTATAGGTTTTAGAATCACCCAATTCGGGGTCCGAACAAGGGAGATCTAGCCTTTTTTATCCCAGATGAAATTCAGCCACCGAACTCCACCATCTTCGAACCAAGTGACGATTTCATACCATTCTTCGGCGATCCTTTTGCACCATCATCTACACCATCGATCCTCTCATCAAGCTGGTTGCGAGTTGAAGCTTGATTTGGATCAACTTGTTGTTGTAGTGAAGGTGCGTCTTTTTAAAGAGATTGTGAGCTCTCTATAAAGGCCGTAATTTGCTCTTCCATCCGCTGCAATATTTGATAAAACGTAACACTCGCAACCTAAATGGCCCTTTGATGACCCTCTTTTACACCTTCACTAATGGAAAATCTCATGAAATCGATTGCTTCCTTAGACAAATTCAAAGCAATAGAATTGGGTTCTTCTTCAATTGCCATTACTTAGCCTGCAAAGGTCACAAAAGGAACAAGAGAGTAATGTGTTCCAAAACCAAAAACGAACAAGCAATATCACACTGTTATCAAGCCAACACTTGCCTCAAAGCAATCCAATCAACCAATTCAGTTTTTGGGTTGAAAAGAGGTAGTAATGGTGTGGATATGGTGTTGTAATGATAAATAAAGGAAAAATGCAACTTAAGCAATTAACAATTATGCAAATCAGAAAAGCAATGCAAGATATCCCTTTATGAGCTCAAAGAACATGCAATCTCTCAATTGACTCTATGCAAGACAAATAATGCCAATCAATGCAAGCAATGGACAGAAAAGGGGTAGGTTATGTGACTTCTGTAGTGTTGTCACAATTTTCATACAAAGTGATTACCAAATATTTTTCTAGCAAGTAATCACTAGGGGTAAAAGTGGCTTAAAACTAGATGGGGTAGATCACTCTTTTTATATCAAGTAGATCTGTTTTTTTTATTATGCATAAACTAGTCTTGTGCTGAATTTAAACAACAAGCAATGAATGCAATGACGAACTGATTTTTTAAGTGATTTTTGCTACCAATGAAACCAACTAGAATCCAAATTAACAAAAATAACAAGGGTATTCGAAAATAATAAGAGATGCAAAACAAAAAAATCAGCAATTAAATGCAAGCAATATGAATCGCAATCAATCATGCAATGTTGAATTGAAACTCATAAAACTGTAGGAAATAAATATGTTGATCTTAAATTGCAACAAACTTAATCAATTAACCATAAACATGCATCAAATCCCTCAAATATCTCCTAGGTTTTTAGTTACTTAGGGTGTAAGCAACAAACAAAGGGAAAATTAGGGTTTTGGTGGGCGGTTAGGGTTAGGGTTTCGGGGGTGGATTTGTCGTTTTAGGGTTTGTGGGGATCCGATCAACACAAGGGTGGTGGTGGACGGTTGTTGTTGGTGGTAGGGTGGTTCGGTGGTGGTTAGTAGTGGTGGTTGTCGGCAGTGTGAATGGTGGTGGTGGCGGAAGTTGGTGGCGTCGGTATAGGCTTTAGGATCAAAAACTGAATTAATCAACTTGAAAGCAACTTAAGGTAAGAAAATATTACTTGTCGAGACGCTGGATGAATGCTACCACTTGATACGTGATCACCTCGGATGACTCCTTGTAAGTATTGCAACCCCACACGACCAGATCTTGCCAATAATCAACTTTCCAGTCAAGGTGAGTCACATTCTTGTTTGAATCCATAGTTTGTATTTTTGGAAAGTGAGTCATATCTCTCTAATACCATATCCATATCCATTACATCATCTCATACAAAACCATCCCTTTTCAACCCCCTTCCATCGCCACTCTATCAATCTCATTCAAACTCCCATTGAAATCTCTTCTTAGTGGATTCTGCAGCACCTCAGTAAAAACGAGATAACATTCAATCTACACATCATTTCGATCTCAAATTTTTAGAAATTCAATTAGACTCATAGATCTAACTCCTGAAGTTGGAATCACTCAAATCCGAGTGCGGACAAGGGAGAAAACGCCAGTTGAAGACATACTAGATTTCAAGGTGTTTGTTGTCGAATTCGTTGGAAGTTTAGGGCATTACCTTGCACCGTGGACTTGACGATCCTTGATTCTCATCAGGAAGCGCATAAATGATTATCACCAGTTGCCTGGTGAAGCTTTTGTAGAGACATGAGAGACATTCAAGGAGCTTCTCCGACAGTGCCGCACTCATGGGCAACCAGCTTATATGCTCCAAAAAATCTTCTTCCAAGGTATCAATGCTGCAACCAAGGACCGAATCAACCTACACAATGATTATGGGTTTATTGAGATGAATCCCGATGACGCATGGAAATTGTTAGACAAGCTGGCTAACTATGATGCCATGTATGGTACCTAGCAAACCAAGCCACAATAAAAAAAAAGCTATATGTGCCACAGATGACCAAGGTAGACCCGGATGCCAAATTCTAATTCATGCAAGATAATATCAACCGGCTCAAAAAGCAGGTAAGTTTGTTTAAATCATGTCATCCTTGTCAAGAATGCGCGTCTCAAACCCATCCTACTTCTACCTAAACTAACTTGCAACAGGTTCGTGTTGTTGAGGCATAAGAAAAAGCTAATTATATGAGAGGTCCCTATAGGAACTGATACAAATCAAGGGAGGATCCAAGCGAATGATTCGTTGAAGACGAATGGAGGCCAAACAACAAGACCTTTATTAAGGTCCCGAGCATTCAAGTTCAAGAAGGGTTACATGGATAACATATTATCCTTTAATTATGTTCATCAATGGCGTCCTCGACCACCAAGGAAGAGGATGAAGTCACAAAAGTTCGGAAACTAAGAAGCCCGTCAAATTAAAAACAATGCTCAGTAAACTGGTCATAACTTGGGCTAGAAAATTCATCTCAAGTCCGATAAGTACTCGTTGGAAAGATAAATAAAAGTTCTACAACTTTGTAGTTTACTTCAAATTCAGAATCTAACAGAAAAGGGCCGAAAATTGGGTTTTACTGAGATATGTTCAACTTACGGGAATCTTAAATTTCTATGTTTATTTATTTTATTTATGAACGATTTTCTATTTTAAATAATGTAAAGAAATTCAATCAATAGGCTGATGTTAGTTGGTTGAATATTCTCTCTCTTGGTTGTTAGAGATATTTTTAGTTTGTTTTGGATATTTTTAGATTGTTAGAGATATTTCCTTATTTAAATAAGTCAGCCATGATTTATTTAATTAAGGGGATCTAGATAGATATTAGCTAGATATTTTATTATATCTTGGGAAGCAAGAAAAGGACCATTCTAACCCTATTAGGGTCGGCCCTGTACTTTGCTTGCTCCCCAAGGATTAGCTTTTGTATTCTCTATTTATACTTTGCATTTTCATTCAATAAAAATTAGCTCGAGAGAGATTAAACCCAAATTGGTTTAATCTATCTCTCGAGCCCTTAAAAATCCAGTTTCTTGTGTGATTAATTACATTGATCGATCCACCTTGTTTTCATTCCAAATTTCAAATTTGAGTTTATAGAATCATCAATTTGATTGTTCAAGTTGGATTGTTAAAGATCTCAACTAGTTTGTCAATTGAAATAGCGTTCGAGCCTTTCAATTGAACTATCATCTTCAGAAGTTCTATTCGTTCGAATCTCCCTTCTCTTACTCTTCAATTTCTGATTCGTTCTTTGTTCCATGTGTGTCAAGTACAAAGATGCCTATTCAACCGAAACTCAGTCACGGTGACTACAATGACCCTCTACAGGCTTGGGTTGAACCTTCTGTCAATCCTTGGTTTGATCGCATAGAGGCGCAACTCGCAACACTAATGAAGATTTTTCCACCAGTCCAAAAAGAAGTCCACAAAGTTGATCAAGATGAAGACATCACTATTGCAAAGCTTCCTGACATAGTAATTGCTCCCGATTGGTGTGGTGAACCAATAATCTTAGAAGAAGTCTATCAAGAGAACCCTACTCTTGATGAAGAGCCATTGGTCATCGACACCGCATCAAATTCAGTCATGCAAGTTGTTGCAATGCCTAGCTCGAATACTTCCACGGGTTTGTCTCTTTCTGATTCAAATTATTAATTACTGAATCTCCCGTTGCATCTACATACAATGTCGAATCGAGGACGATTCGAGGCCAAGTGGAGGAGAATGATACAAATCAAGGGAGGATCCAAGCGAATTATTCGTTGAAGACGAATGGAGGCCAAACAACAAGACCTTTATTAAGGTCCCAAGCATTCAAGTTCAAGAAGGGTTTCATGGATAACATCTTATCCTTTAATTATGTTCATCAATGGCGTCCTCGACCACCAAGGAAGAGGATGAAGTCACAAAAATTCGGAAGTTAAGAAGCCCGTCAAATTAAAAACAATGCTCAGTAAACTGGTTATAACATGGGGTAGAAACTTCATCTCAAGTCCGATAAGTACTCGTTGGAAAGATAAATAAAAGTTCTACAACTTTGTAGTTTACTTCAAATTCAGTTTCCAACAGCAAAGGGCCGAAAACTGGGTTTTACTGAGAGCTGTTCAAGTCTTACGGGAATCTTAAATTTCTATGTTTATTTATTTTATTTATGAACGATTTTCTATTTTAAATAATGTAGAGAAATTCAATCAATAGGCTGATGTTAGTTGGTTGAATATTCTCTCTCCTAGTTGTTAGAGATATTTTTAGTTTGTTTTAGATATTTTTAGTTTGTTAGAGATATTTCCTTATTTAAATAAGTCAGCCATGATTTATTTAAGGGGATCTAGATAGATATTAGCTAGATATTTTATTATATCTTGGGAAGCAAGAAAATGACCATTCTAACCCTATTAGGGCCGGCCATGTACTTTGCTTGCTCCCCAAGGATTAGCTTTTGTATTCTCTATTTATACTTTGCATTTTCATTCAATAAAAATCAGCTTGAGATTAGATAACCCTAATAAAGGTTTATCTATACCTTGGGCTCAAAAATAATTGTGTTTGTGTGCTTGCAATTTCGAGATTCATCATCATCATTCGTCATCACCAGAATTCGAATTCTCTTTCTCTCTCTTCGTTGTTTGATTGATCTAGTTAATTTAGATTGTTCTAGAATTGATTGTTAAAGATCATTCTAGTTAATCAATTGGATTTAGCGATCGAGCCAATCCAATTGAACTATCAAAGTTGACTTCTTCAATTATCCAATTCGACTTCAATCAATCAGTTTCGTTTTTGTGTTACTTGGACCGCAAGTTTCTTACTTTGAAAGCTTTTGTAGGATCGAAATCAAGGTTGCTGGCAAGATCGGGACTTGTGTGGGTCATATACGAGGTTTCTACGGAGGATTCCGGGGCAATCACGTATCAGGAACCAAGGCAATGATTTTTGTGCAGGGAGGAATAACAATCAGCCCACTTGAGGCAATTATTTACATGGCCAAGGAAGTCAACCTCCTCAGCAAGATCAAAAGGTTCCTCCCTACAGACCTCCGGGCTACCAAGAGTCCCCATCTTGGACACAAGGCATCCATGACGGGATTAATGGAGTGTGTGCTGATCTGAACACCCAAATGAAAGGTGTACAAGCACAGTTGGGTGAGCTTGAAACATGGAAGAAGAGTGTCAATTCCCAACTTGGCAACCTCGCTGCACCGATTCCAAGACCTCAAGAGCAATTACCGGGCCGTCCCAAGGAAAACCCTAGGGGCCAAATTGTAGTTATACACCTAAGGTGATACGTGATCGCCTCGGATTACTCCTCAGAAACCTCGTATTTGACCACACAGGAACCCGATCTTGCCAGCAATTAAGATTCAAACCTACAAAAGCTTTCAAAGTAAGAGACTTGCGTTCCAAGTAACAAACAGATCCGAAAAATTGAAGTAACGAGCAGAATTGATAGGTTGAAGGAATCAACTTGATAGTTCAATTGGATTGGCTCTAACGCTAAATCCAATTGATTAACTAGTTTGATCTTTAACAATCACAACTAGAACAATCTAATTGACTAAATCAACAAACCAATTTAGCAACACAAGAGAGAGAGAGATCGAGAGTATGATGATGATGATCGGCCGAGTATTGCACACAACACAATTGTTTTTGAGCCCAAGGACTAGATAAACCTTTCTTAGGGTTTATCTAATCTCAAGCTGATTTTTATTAATGAAACTGAAAAGTATTTATAGAGAATACAAAAGCTAATACTTGGGGAGCAAGGGAGGAAGGCTGGCCGGCCCTAGAAGGGGAGAGGGAGTCTCCTTTGCTTGCTTCCCAAGATATAATAATATCTAATTAAATCTAACTAGATTCCCTTAAATAAATAAATCATAGCTGAATTATTTATTTAAGGAAATAATCCTAACAACTTAAAATATCTCTAACAAACTAAAAATATCTCTAACAACCAGGAGAGAGAAAATATCTCTAACAACCAGGAGAGAGAAAATATCTCTAACAACCAGGAGAGAGAAAATCAACCAACTAACATAAGCCTATTGGCTGATTTCTCTTCATTATTAAAATAGATAGAAATTGTTCATAAAATAATAAATAAGATATTTTCTTTAATTTAGAATGGTCAAGTCAAAGGGTTGACTTTGACCCATATACCAATTCATCTCACCCGGTCACTTACTAAATTCAGCCCTAAAGTGAGACAAACTAATATATGTTTCTAAATAAAGAAATAGCGCATTTCGGCCCTCATATTATTAATCCATGGAATCCGGGCTCAATTGATGTCGAATGTACGAGACCCACTTCGCCTTGCTAGGCTCTTCAATAACCGCTGCCAATCGAACCAAGATCGTTGTTGTGCCTTGAGCAATCTTCTTAGCTCGACTTCTTGTGATTGGTCCGTCAGAAGGCACTCGAATCAACTCATCGACGTCGGTTTGAGACATGGTAGGCTTCACTGCATCATTCTCCTCCACTTGAGCTCGAATCGTCTCTGATTCGACGTCGGAATCAAAATCTGGCACATAAAGAGATAGATCAGCCACATTAAAAGTTGGATGGACACCATACTCACCAGGCATGTCAACATGATATGCATTAGGGCCGATTCTCCTGATGATACAAAATGGTCCATCTCCTCTCTGATCTAACTTGTTCTTCCTTTGATTTGGGAACCTTTCCTTCCTTAGATGCACCCAAACAAGATCTCCTTCTTCAAAGATAACCTGTTTCCGACCCTTATCAGCATGGGCCTTGTACTTCATGGATTTCCTCTCCAAGTGCATCTTCGTCCTCTCATGTAGCTTCTTCACAAACTCAGACCTCTTGTTAGCTTCAAAATTCTCTTTTCCCTTGTATGGCTGAGGCGTCATATCCACTGGCGTCCTCGGATTCAGCCCATAAACAACCTCAAAAGGGGTCATCTTTGTGGCTGAATGGATTGACCTGTTATAAGCAAACTCCACAAAAGGCAAAACATCTTCCCAACGTTTGAGGTTAGCTTTAAGCATAGTTCTAAGTAAAACCCCTAACGTTCGATTAGTAACTTCCGTTTGCCCATCAGTTTGTGGGTGACATGAGGTAGAAAACAGCAATTTAGTTCCCAATTTAGACCATAGACTCTTCCAAAAATAACTCAAAAATTTAGCATCACGATCTGACACAATAGAACAAGGAATGCCATGCAATCTGACAATTTCCCTAAAGAACAAATCAGCAATATGCACAGCATCATCAGTCGTGTGACATGGAATAAAGTGAGCCATTTTGGAAAATCTATCTACCACTACAAAGATAGAATCTCTACCCTTCCTAGTTCTAGGCAAACCTACAATGAAATCCATAGAAATGTCTTCCCAAGGTGAACTAGGAATGGGTAAAGGCTGGTACAAACCATGGGGGTGAAGTCTAGACTTTGCTTTAGCACAAACAACACAACTCTTGACAAATCTCAGCACATAATTACTCATTTTAGGCCAATAGTAGTGTTCTTTTAACCCTTATAAAGTCTTTTCTAAACCCCTATGTCCTCTTGATTCATGAACCTCTTTAGTTAGAAGCCTACGTATACTAGATGAAGGAATGCACAATTTTCCAGCTTTAAACAAGTATCCATCATCAATAAAGTAAGTATCTATTTCACCCCTAGACATGCAATTCTTATAGATTTCCGCAAAGTGAGGATCACTAGCATATAATTCCCTAATCATTGCAAATCCAAGGATCTTAACATCACATAGGTTCAAGAGTACATACCTCCGAGAAAGGGCGTCAGCTACCACATTCTCCTTGCCTTTCTTATGTTTCACGACATAAGGAAAGGTCTCCATGAATTCAACCCATCTTGCATGTCGCCTGTTGAGTCTGGATTGGCCTTTCAAGTACTTCAAGGCCTCATGATCAGAATGGATTACAAACTCTTTGGGCCACAAATAATGAGACCAAGTTTTCAGGACCCTAATTAAAGCATACAACTCTTTATCATAAGTAGGGTAATTCAACTCAGCCCCACTAAGCTTTTCACTAAAATAAGCAATGGGTTTCTTGTCTTGTAAGAGCACGCCTCCTATGCCATGTCCAGAAGCGTCCACCTCTATCTCAAATGCCTTGGAGAAGTCAGGGAGTTGAAGCACTGGGGCGTGGCATAATCTGTCCTTCAAAGTTTTGAAGGCGTTCTCTTGTTGCTCCCTCCATTTAAAGGCCGTATCCTTCTTTGTAAGCTCGTGGAGGGGGGCTGCAATTGTGCTAAAATCACGCACAAATCTCCTGTAGAAGCCAGCCAAGCCGAGAAATGATCTGACCATTGTTGGTGTGGTCGGCTGGGGCCATTCTTTGATTGCCTTGATCTTGTCTTCATCTACCTTCAATCCACCTTTAGACACAACAAAACCAAGAAAAATGGTAGACTCGGAGCAAAAAGAACACTTTTTCAAGTTAACATAAAGCTTTTCTAACCTTAAAGTGTCCAAAACAGCCCTAAGATGATCTACATGTTCATGCATGGTTTTGCTATAGATTAAGATATCATCAAAGTAGACTACAACAAATCTGCCTAAGTATCTTCTTAAGACATGGTTCATAAGCCTCATGAAGGTACTAGGTGCATTAGTTAATCCAAAAGGCATTACTAACCATTCATATAAGCCATACTTAGTTTTAAAGGCAGTTTTCCATTCATCCCCTTCCCTCATCCTAATTTGATGGTACCCACTTCTTAAATCAATTTTAGAAAAGAAATTAGCACCATGTAATTCATCAAGCATATCATCTAGTCTAGGGATGGGGTGACGGTACTTAACTGTTATTTGGTTGATCGCTCTACAATCAACACACATTCTCCATGTGCCATCCTTCTTTGGCACCAAAATCACCGGAACCGCGCATGGGCTGAGAGATTCACGCACATAGCCTTTGTCCATGAGATCTTGCACTTGTCTTTGAAGATCAGCGGTCTCTTCTGGACTTGCTCTATAGGCTGCACGGTTTGGTAATGAAGCGCCGGGCACCAAATCGATTTGATGCTCAATGCCTCTAATTGGTGGAAGGCCTTCTGGCAACTCTTCAGGCATCACATCTTCAAACTCCTGTAATAGATCCTGTAGACACTTTGGAAGATGTGAAATATCTTGACTAATAATAAGTATCTCTTTCCTCATAAGAAGTAAGCAAGAAGAGTTAGGGAAAGAAATTCTAGACTGAGTCACAAGAGAGCGCTTTTCTACACTGCCTTTCAAGCCGATTTTTGGCTCTTTCTGTAGGCGTTCTTTTTCCATATTTGTAGCTCTCTGAGTCTCTGAATTGCTCCCAAAATTTGAGCCAAAACGCTCGAGTGGATTGGGAGATAGCCCAGTTTTCGTCCCAGATGCATTGCTGGTATTGTTGCACGGCACTTTGGACGATTTAGGGTGATTTGCTCGGCGTTTTTCGTCCCAAACAGTAGCCCCACCTGTGTTTGATGTTGTCCCAAAATTTGAGCCAGAACGCTCGGGTGGAGACTGGGAAACGCCGCTTGGCTTTGTCGACGCGTCGGGCGCCGAACGCCGGGCCGCTGCTTTGGCCGTTGAATCAGCCTCTTCTTTCTCTTCCTTGGCACGCCTAAGTGCCCTAGCTTGATCTCGACGTACCTGATCCTGTAGAACTTGTTGGGGAGACAAAGGTAGAAGAGAAACTCTCCTCCCATCATAGTTAAAAGAATAGGTGTTTAACATGCCATCATAAATCACTCTCCTATCAAATAACCATGGTCTTCCTAACAATATATGAGTGCATTCCATGTTTACTACATCACACATAATGTCATCAACATAAGTACCAATAGCAACACGGACTAAACACTGATGGGTGACAAGATTAGGACCTTCTGAATCATTAATTCCATTGAGACCATAACTAGTAGCCATAGGTTGGGTTTTTAATTGCAAGTGATCAACTACCTTAGCATTAATAATGTTACAGCAGCTACCACTATCAATTATCATGCATAACACTTGATTCTTTACTGTACACCTAGTATGAAAAATGTTTTCCCTTTGATCTAGCCTAGGTGTTTCTTGTAAAGTAAGAGTACGCATTGTTACCAAAGTTAGAGGCTGTTCGGTGCATTCTGGTTCAATGGCCTCTACGTCCTCCTCTCTTGTTCAATACTATCCTCCTCCACTTGATTTGGAGTTATATCTTCATCACTCACATATCCTCCATTGGTGGTGAGAAGTACTTGCTTTAGATTTGGACAATCCTTGGCATAGTGACCTCGCCCTTGACACTTGTAGCACACTAAATCACGTGCTCTAGGCTGATTTAGAGGTCCATTGGTGGGACGCCTTTGGCCTTGAAAACCTGTTGTTTTAGGTGAGCTAGAAGCTCCCTTTTGCTGCATAGAAGAGTTAGAAGAATAAGAGTTGGAATTTGAACTAGGATTAGAACCATACCTTTTTGTAGTATTCCAAGCTTCCTTCTTCTTCCTTTGTTGCTGCTCATAGAGTAGTTGGGCTGAATGTACTAAGGCATTGAGATCCTTGATTTGTTGAATCTCCAATGTGTCTTGAATGCTTTGATTCAGTCCAGCCATGAATTGGGTCCTTAGAGACCGTTGGGAATGATGAATTCCCGCTTTAAAACTCAGATCCTCTAGCTCATTGAAGTACTCGGTTGGAGACTTGGTGCCTTGTTTGCAAGTTACAACTTTCAATCTCATGTGCTCGGTATGCTCTTCAGGCACATATTTCTTCCTCATTACAAACTTCAGCTGGCCCCAAGTTTCAATTGGTGGTAAGGCCTTTCTAATTCGATCCTCCTTCATTCTAAACCACCAATTTCTAGCGGTCCCAATAAAGTGGATGACAACAACAGCAACTTTCTCCCATTCTTCATATCCCATGTGATCTAGAATGAAATTTGTAGCTTGTTCCCACTCTAGATACTTCTCCGGGTTAAGCTCTCCATTGAATGGTTCTATCTTGATCTTTATATCACGTTTCCCAATCTGATTTACAACTTGGTTAACGTTGTTGTTGTTGTTCGGCCGTTGTACTCCATAGGCTGGTGGGAGATCTTCTACAACCTCAGCTTGGTTATAGAAATCATCTAGGGGAGGATGCCATGGGCGCCTTTCTTCCCCGGGATAACCATACGTCACATCATCAAAAGAGTTGTTGTATTGTTGATATTGTTGATGATTGGCTTGAGGATACCGGTTGTGTGGCTGATTATAGACTTGTTGATGAGTAACCGGTGGAGTCCTCGACCCGATGCCTCTTCCTCTACCTCGGCCTGCTGTTGGGGAGTAGTGAGCCGGGGGATCATTATCTTTGTTGTAGCTAGCAAGCACATCATGTTCGTCATCCACTAGTTGTTGCTTGCCTTTGTCGCTACCCGAGGCTTGATTTGGGTCACTTGTAAGATCGACTGCAGGGGTGCTCTTGCGACTAGCTTGAGATGAATCAACCAATATTGCAAGTTGTTCCTCTAAATGCTTTAGTTGTGGAGCCAATGCAGCCGTGGCCAGTTCTACAGCTCGAGCCTGGCCATCGCGCACACCTTCACTAATGGACAACCTAATGAAGTCGATTGCCTCCTTAGTGAGACTCAATTCAGTTGGGTTAGGTTCTGATGGAATCACCATTGTTCCTGAAACAAGCAAGAAGGTAGAGAGAGTAGTGTGTTCTAAAGTAAACCACAACAAGCAATACCACACCTTGATCAAGCCAAAACTTGCCTCAAAGCAATCCAATCAACTTAATTCAGTTTTTGGGCTGTTTTGAGGGAGTAAAATGGTAGATATAGTGTAGGTATGGAATACTAATGATTTTTAAAGGAAATATGCAGCTTAAGCAAATGGCAATTATGCAATAAGACAAGCAATGCAAATAATCCCTCTATGAGCTCTAAAACACATGCAATCTCTCAATTGACTCTATGCAAGTTAATAAAGCCAAAATTCAGCATGCAAGGACAGAAAATATGGTAGGTTTAGTGACTTTTATTTCGTCACTCTTTTTCTTCAAAGTGATTTCTACTTAGCTATCTTTTTAAGCAAGCAGTCACTAGGGTTGAAAGTGGCTTAAAACTAGCTGGGGTAGATCACTTTTTCTTTTCTTTTTTTTTTTTTTTTTTTTTGATTTTTATGCACAACTACTCTTGTGCTATAATGAAGAAACAAGCAAAGCAATGCAACAATGCTAAGGACGAAATTAAAAGGGTATATACGAACCTCTTTTTTTTTTTTTTTTTTTAAAACTAAGTGACTTTTGCTACCAATGAAACCAACTAGAAGCCAAATTAACAAAAGAAGAAGGGGTAGGTTGATTTTAATGGGATGCAATGACAGAAATTAGCAAATATCAAACAAGCAATATGAATCTCTATTGATCATGCAACATGAAATAAAAACTCATAAAAATTGTAGGAAGACAATTGCTACTCTTAATTGCAACAAAACTCAACCAATTCAACCAAAAGCATGCAACAAATCCCTTAAAATCTCCTAGATGGGTTATTACTTGGAGGGCAAGCAACAACAAGGAATTTAGGGTTTGGTGATCTCGGCTGAGGGCTAGGGTTAGGGTTTGCGGATTTGGATCTAGGGTTTGAGGGATTGGTAGGGTTCGAACTAGGTTTAGGGTTTCAGATTAGGGTTTGGCCGCCAATTAGGGTTAGGGTTAGGGTTAGGCTGCCAATTTAGGGTTAGGGTTACGAGAAGGGTGGAGTGCGATCTAGGGTTTAGGGTCTCCGATTTGGCTAGGGTTTGTGGAGGTGGGTTCGGACAGGGCTGGGGGGTGGTGCGATGCCCTAGAGCGACACCAGTTTGGGGTGGTGGTGGTGGTTCGTGGTGGTTGGGTGGCGGAATTATGGTGGTGGTGGTGAAAAATTCAATCTTTGGTCTCAAAAATTCAAACTTTAGGTAAAGGGGGGATTTTTGGGATCAAAAACTGAATCAAATTAATTAGAAAGCAAATTAAGGAAAGAAACAATTACTTGGCGAGACGCTGGATTCTGATACCACTTGATACGTGATCGCCTCGGATTACTCCTCAGAAACCTCGTATTTGACCACATAGGAACCCGATCTTGCCAGCAATTAAGATTCAAACCTACAAAAGCTTTCAAAGTAAGAGACTTGCGTTCCAAGTAACAAACAGATCCGAAAAATTGAAGTAACGAGCAGAATTGATAGGTTGAAGGAATCAACTTGATAGTTCAATTGGATTGGCTCTAACGCTAAATCCAATTGATTAACTAGTTTGATCTTTAACAATCACAACTAGAACAATCTAATTGACTAAATCAACAAACCAATTTAGCAACACAAGAGAGAGAGAGAGATCGAGAGTATGATGATGATGATCGGCCGAGTATTGCACACAACACAATTGTTTTTGAGCCCAAGGACTAGATAAACCTTTCTTAGGGTTTATCTAATCTCAAGCTGATTTTTATTAATGAAACTGAAAAGTATTTATAGAGAATACAAAAGCTAATACTTGGGGAGCAAGGGAGGAAGGCTGGCCGGCCCTAGAAGGGGAGAGGGAGTCTCCTTTGCTTGCTTCCCAAGATATAATAATATCTAATTAAATCTAACTAGATTCCCTTAAATAAATAAATCATAGCTGAATTATTTATTTAAGGAAATAATCCTAACAACTTAAAATATCTCTAACAAACTAAAAATATCTCTAACAACCAGGAGAGAGAAAATATCTCTAACAACCAGGAGAGAGAAAATATCTCTAACGACCAGGAGAGAGAAAATCAACCAACTAACATAAGCCTATTGGCTGATTTCTCTTCATTATTAAAATAGATAGAAATTGTTCATAAAATAATAAATAAGATATTTTCTTTAATTTAGAATGGTCAAGTCAAAGGGTTGACTTTGACCCATATACCAATTCATCTCACCCGGTCACTTACTAAATTCAGCCCTAAAGTGAGACAAACTAATATATGTTTCTAAATAAAGAAATAGCGCATTTCGGCCCTCATATTATTAATCCATGGAATCCGGGCTCAATTGATGTCGAATGTACGAGACCCACTTCGCCTTGCTAGGCTCTTCAATAACCGCTGCCAATCGAACCAAGATCGTTGTTGTGCCTTGAGCAATCTTCTTAGCTCGACTTCTTGTGATTGGTCCGTCAGAAGGCACTCGAATCAACTCATCGACGTCGGTTTGAGACATGGCAGGCTTCACTGCATCATAAGGAGTGGCAAACAATTGCCAGATCAAGATGAACCCAAGGAATTAGAGCACGACAGTAAAGAAGACAACCTAGTTGACATCGTTATTGACCTCGCCAGGGTTGGTAACGACCGCTCCAACCCAGGCAAGTCCTCTCTATTGACCCCCCCCCCCCCTCTTAGTTACGAGGTCTCTACCTACCCCCCTTCTGCACCGATTGACCCTCTTGTCGATTCGGTAGAACCACAACTTGGGCCCCTTTTGGCTTTGAGTCCGGCAAAGACTCTTCCTTTCCCTTCTAAAAAAGCCATAAAGACTCCTCTGAGGGCAAGTTTGGGCATTTTGT
Organism: Fallopia convolvulus; assembly: GCA_964016875.1. NCBI lineage: Eukaryota > Viridiplantae > Streptophyta > Magnoliopsida > Caryophyllales > Polygonaceae > Fallopia > Fallopia convolvulus. The sequence continues at coordinate 39,698,545 of OZ024720.1, forward strand.
AAAGGTTCTCCAAGGCTTAAATATTACTATTCCATTCGATGAGGCCCTAAGCGAAATGCTTGCTTACAGTAAATTTTTGAAGGAGATTCTGTCTCGGAAGAGATCTATGTTAGAGATGACTGATGAGGTCCGATCTTTGGAGCTCCCTGAGAAGCTAGGCGATCCAGGTAAGTTTACTATCACTATTGGTATTGGCGCTTACCGTTTCAAAGCTTTGTGTGATCCAGGTGCTAGTGCTAGCCTTCTACATCTTTCCATTTGGTCCGAGACCAACATGGGACCATTAGTGTCGGTGAACATGAAGCTATACATGACAAATGGATCCTGTGTGAAGCCAACAAGGGTTGTTGATGATTTCCTTGTCCAAGTGGGCAAGTTCTTTGTCCCCAACGACTTCATCGTTATGGAAATGGATGAGGACCCAATGGTGCCTATCATCCATGGTAGGCCTTTCTTAGCCACAACTGGAGCAATGAAACTGAGGTCAAAATGCTCTACACCCACACAAATTATATTGAATTTGGGGACCCAATTTAGCGGTTGCTTGCTTTGGAAGCATTTTCGGACAGAAGAAAGACGGAGTTTGATTCTGTTGCATCGATACCGACCCTCCATGGGTCGTCACTGAGTCTTCTAACAGGAAGTGAAGAGCTAACGATTTCTGCAGTGTCGTTACCAATCCCCCATGGGTCGGTACCAACCCTTCTGGAAGACGACAACGAGCTACTGGCTAGTGATTACCTTGGTGAATTTCTAAAGACGGAACACGAAGAGCCCATTCTCATCCTAGATGTACCTACTCCAACGCTCATGCCACTTCCAAATTCTCTAAGATATGAATTTCTTGGTCCTAATTATACCTTCCATGTTATCATCAATGCTAAACTGAATGATGAAGAAGTAGAGAAATTTATTTCTGTGCTTAGGACTCATAGGAAAGCTATTGGCTACTCCCTTGGTGATATAACTGACATTTCACCTTCCTTGTGCATGCATAGAATATACATGGTGATATGTCCCAACCTAGGCCACATCATGATTTCACGCCACCTCTTCTTGGCCCCATTACATGAAGTCAAGCTAGACTCCTCAAGGACCATCTCCAAGCTGGATTAGCCACCATGGCCACACCACCAAGCCACCAAGAGGTCATGATTACGTTGCTTCAAGTTGCTAGCTCACTTGGTGAATTTAATGAACTTAATTCCCCTTTCAAGTGGCGCCATTACTCAACCATCATCAAGGCTCACCTTCCATCAATGCAAGCAGCCAAGAAGGTGGTGATAACTCTTCTTAAATTAGCCACCTCTTCACCATCTCCATTCAACTGAAGACCCCTCATTTCCTCCTCTTTATGGCCGGATTTGGGAAGCCTTTTGGCTGGCACTTTGAGACTTATATTATTCCATATTTCCATTGTATTTTCAGATTATCTTCCAATGAAAACACTAGAGCAAAACGCGATTCTATGACTTGTTACTCTCACTTGGGGCGTCCAACCAAGTGACCTTTTCCTTTCTGTGTTTATCAAAGGTTTGGCCAAATTTGTTTGGGTGGGTTTATCCTAGCCGAATTTGCCTTGTTTGATCCTTGTTTAGTGAGCTTATCCACACAAATATCAAACACTTATCCTTATCAATAAAATTACAGGAAATCAGTTTAGTTTATATCCTTTAGTGTGCTGAGTTCTAAAACCACCAACAACTCCATTTGCTTGTTCAAACTTGGAGTAATCAAAAGTGACAATTCCACCTTCACGTTCACTCATTCGAACCAGTTGCAAGAAGATCCAATTCGGGACTCATCATGTGGTATCGGAGTTGATCGAGTGAGTTCCTCAAGTTGTGGAGGTACGAATTGCTTTCTCTCTTTTCAGTTTTTGGTTGCTCATTTGTGCCTTTCTTTTAGCCAGCCGAAAACCCATGATTTTTCCTTGAGATATTACTGCAATTTGTTGCCAAAATCTGAAGTTTGAATGCTTAAAATTCATCTATCATGGACGAAATCATGTGAGGTAGACAACACTTCATTAAATAGGAAGCTTTAATGAAACACCTTCCATTCCATGCATTCATTCCAACTTGAGTACTCTTAATACCAGCTGAGTAAATGCAAATCTTCTTTTCATGTCTTTAAATCTCCTAGTTGATGAACCATCAGCTGATTTATGGCCATATTGTTACGGAATTAATCAAGAGATGTTTAGTGAAAAGCATCGGTTTATTTGTAAAAGGCAACCGGTTATTTTTGAGTGTTTAGTTTGAATTTTTTAGCCTTTTTTTCGAGCTTTTAAAAAAAAAGAGAAAAGTTTGTAATGTGACTACGTCTTGTGAGCCACATCATGGGTCTGACGCCTTCGGTACCGAGCCATCCAATATCGAACCACCCAACGTCAATACCAAGCCATCCACTCATAGGACTAAGCCATCCAACCCCGGTACCGAGCCACCCAACCTCGGTACCGAGCTTCTTGATGACTCTTTTGCGCACGATACCTAGCTGCCCAACCGTGGTACCGAGCCACTAGGGTGCGCCAGCCGTGCCAACGATATTTGGCCTTATCTAAGGCGGGTAAAAAGGGCTCGAGCTTGTGTCTTGAAAGAAGAGCTTCAATCCGGTCCATAGATCCATGGAGCGCCGAGCAAATATGAAGATGACAGGGAGTGCATGTTGTTAGTCACCGGTGGCCACGTGGCCATGCCGGGCGCCTAGTTTGCGCCGAGTTTGATGTCTCATGAGTTCCATTTGAAGAAGCAATTAATGTCAGGTTTCCAAGGGTCTTTGTCTTTACTCTTGTTTAATGTTTGGGTAACGAAGAGATTGTTTTCATGGATGAATGTTGGATAAAGGGGACACCCCTCTTTCTTGTTAGGGAGACTTGAATTGGATAATGAAAAACTCTTGTTTGTTTTGCCATGTTTAGGCTATGGGGTTTTAGGGCATTTTTTCCTTGAATAAAGTTACGTGTTTTAGTTTTCCAATTCGTGAGTCATATTGGATCAATCTTGAGATCCAAGAGCAAGGTGTGTCACTTCCTTATCCTTGAATCTAGTAGTTTGATTTTCGAGTGTGGTGAGTCATATCCACACCCTAAACTCATTCATATCCTTCACTTTCAAAACTCCATCCTCAATTACTGGTTTTCCAAACCTTTACATGGCCACCATCACCAATTTCGAGGCACACCATCCGTTGCCTCGGAAAGAAGAGAGCGTCCGAAGTGGCCTTGCACCGACTCCACCGATTCAATCCTTATCAAGTGGTATCAGAGCTACGCAAGGTACACCTAATTTCTCTCTTCTTTCATTTGAATTTGCTTGAATTTTTGCAAGTGAAATCCCATCCAAGTCGAACTATAAACTCACCTGATGTGACTATGCTAAGGCCATCACATCGTTAAATAGCGACGCGTGCGTGTATGGTTATAAGGCCACGACTTGTGTGGTTCATTGCTTGGATTGTGAGAGTGTTTTATGTCATTTGGAAATTTTGGGTCTATTTTGTTATTTTGTAAACTTTTCCTAAGGCAAATGTCAATTTTTCCCTTAGGTCTTTCTTTATAAGCCACTAGGGCTCTAGTTTTCTAGTAGACAAGAAGTGATGAACACATCCCAATCTTTTGTCTCCTCTTCAGCACGTTTTTCCTTTGTTTTTTCTTTCATTTTTCAGTTGATCTTGTTGATTGTGAGTCATATCGATCCAAGCCCGGAGATTCGATCTAGGTGAGTCACATCCTAGCCCGAGCCTCCTAGTTCAAGTTAAATTCAAGGTGAGTCATATTCTTGAGTTTTGCTTGTCCATAACCAATCATCAATTTGCTATCACCATCCACTTTTCCATCACCTTTCATCCTCAAAATCTCCATCTCATCCTCCATCAAAATCGGATCCATAAACCCCATCAAAAACTCCATAAAAACAAGTTGAAATTCAATCCCGATGGACTCTACAACGCCTTAGTAAAAGAGGCATAACTTTTGAACCACAAAAGATTTTGTTCTAAATTGTAAAGGTATTAAAGAAGACTCCTAGATCTAACTCTGGGCTTTGGAATCACCTAATTCCAGGTCCGGACGATGGAGATATGCCCTTGTGAAGCCAAAATAGAAGTTCCTCCATCAAGATTGCTCGGGTCTTCCTCGGATTGCCTTGCACCACTTACAATATTAAGATTCTTCATCATGTGGTATCAGAGCTCATGATGAAGGATCTTGATGTTGTAAGCGGTGCAAGGCAATCCGAGGAAGACCCGAGCAATCCTGATGGAGGAACTTCTATTCTGGCTTCATGAGGGTGGATCTCCCTTGTCAAGACTCGAAATTGGGTGATTATAAATCCCAGAGTTATATCTACGAGTCTTCTTTAATACCTCAAAATTTGAGATCAAAATCTCTTGTGGATCGAAAGTTATTCCAATTTTACTGAGGTGTCGCAGAATCCACCGAGAAGAAATTTCGACATGTGTTGATGGTGTTTTTGAAGGGGATTATGGATCCGAGTTTGATGGAGAAGGTGACGGTGATGTTGAGCATTAAAAGTGATGGGAAAGTTGATGGTGATGGTGAATTGAGGATTCGATATGGACAAGCAAAACTCAAGGATATGACTCTCCTTGAATCTAACTTGAACTAGGAGGCTCGGGCTAGGATGTGACTCACCTAGATCGAATCTCCGGGCTTGGATTGATATGACTCATGATCCGCAAGATCTAAACTGAAAATTTAAAGAAAAAAGAAAGGAAAAACGTGCTTAATAGGAGACAAATGATTGGGATGTGCTCATCAATTCTTTTCTGCTAGAAAACTAGAGCCCTAGTGGCTTATAAAGAAAGACCTAAGGAAAAAATTGACATTTGCCTTAGGAAAACTTTAAGAAATAACAAAATAGAACCAAAATTTCCAAATGTCATAAAACACTCTCACAATCCAAGCAATGAACCACACAAGTTGTGGTCTTCTAACCAGACACGCACGCGTCACTATTTCACGATGTGATGGCCTTAGTATAGTCACATCCTCCTCCCTCCCTTCAAAAAGGATTCGTCCTCGAATCCGAGTGCACTTCCAAGTGAAAATCTCATGAACACCACAACTTAGTGGAAACTCTATACCGAAAGCATTAAAGCAGACACATCTCATCATGGCGATCTCCTCGGTGATGTTGGGGACAGTTTTCAACTCGCACTTGTTCAAGATCGTTCTCTGAGCTCCGAACTGCAAATTGAGTGATTCCAACTCCTATTTTGAGCTCACGAAGTCTACTTTATTTCTTCCAAATTTGATCAGCATTAGCCTGTTGAGTTGAATGTTACACCATTTTTCCCAAGGTGGCGCAGATTGATCCGAGAAGAAGGTTTCACATTCTTGCAACCGATGAGAGATGGGTGAGGGTAGATGACCTAATTCTTGATTAGAAAAAAAAGATTCATGAAAGAGAAGTAGAAAGAAAACTTTACTCCCCTTGATGGTGTGAACAATTTGCTTTGGTTTGGCGAGTAGAATAGTCTTCCCTTTCTCTTCTTTCTTGGTGGGACCTCATGATATAGGAAGGGTGAACTGGAGGGAACCATAGGGAAAGCAGGATATCCATGGGGTAGCCAAAGAATGGATGGAGCTAGGAGTGATGGCATGATGAAGCTTGATTTTAGGAGATAATTCTAAAACTTCCTCCACTTTTTCCTTGGAATCCACCTTCTCTTCAATTTCTGTTGGAGGTTCATGAAGTGGTTCTTTTGAAGTAGCTTTGTCCACAAATTTAGAGGGTAAGGTTAACCACAACTTCTTGGATGAGAGGCTCCTCGATTGGTTTTCAAACATCCACCTTAGGTGAAGGTTCAAAGACTTGATGTGGTGGAACCAAGCAAGATGAATGCTCTTTACCCCTCTCTTGGACTTTTTGTGGTTCCACACTCATTGAAGGACAATAAGGTGGTTCTTCAAATGTGGCTTGTCCTCTAAGTGTTGGATACCAAGGCTCATTGGCGCCCCTCGTGGAAGCTTGGTCTTGATGATGAAAATCCCAAGCTTGAGGATGAAAATCCCATTCTCCATGTCCTACAACGTTAGTGTCGCAAGTAGAATATGAAGGGTAAAAAGGATAAACCTCAACATACACTTGTGGTACATACCTCTCCATGAGAGCTTGTTTGAGCTCTTGCCACGTACTAATGGCATGGTATCCTTTACGCCTCCTTCTCTCCTTGTGATCATACCACCAAGTACAAGCCCCATGGATTAATCGTTTAGTAGCATAAGTATCTTTCATATCTTCAAGATAGCCAACAAATTAGTCAAAAAAATGATAGAGCTTGGAGATCCAAGCTAAGCAAGCATTGGCTTCGAATCGGCCGTCAAAATATGGAATATAAGACCTTTTAAAATGGAACTCCTCATAATATGTACTTGTTCTTGACATCTTGCACACACTCAACAAACAAGATTATCCCACAAATCACAAGTAATGCCAAAACACAAGTTCCTCCTAAATCAACCAAGAAAGAGCAAAGGAATGCATGTGAAAGGTCAAGGCAAGGAGTTAGGTATGGTGAGGCAAAGAACAAATCAATGCGCACACAAGCACCCGAACTCAACAAAGACTTATAGGAAAAGAAGCTACTAGGCACCAAGTGTTTTACACAACAACAATTTATGCAAAGATTTAGGCCATTGCTAGGCTCCACAGTTGGACTACTCTTTCCGTGCTCGGCCCCTTATTAGCTTTACACCGCCGGCAAGGTTTTTCTAGCCTCGTTTCTTTTTCTGTGCCTGACCCCTTATTAGCTTTACGTCGCCGGCAAGGTTTTTCAGATTTTTTTAAAAAGAAAGTAACAAACAACCAAAATTCACACCACAAGCAACAAGCAATTTCTATTCGAAGGTTAACAACTTGATGTTGTTCCCGTATCTTAAACCAAGCCTAAACAAGTTCAAATGCAAAACATGTGCATGGAAAATGGGAAGGTACGTGGCTGTTTCAAAGGGGTTTTGAAAGGCTATTTCAAAGACACCCTTAAATGCACAAAAAATGAAAGGCTGTTTCAAAGGGGTTTTGAGGTTTTTCGGTTTGAGAATTGAATTGGAAAACCCTTGGGCTATCTTCTTCAACCTAGGGACGAAATTTATTGGCTGAAAACAGAGTTACACGTTCATATAACTCAGCCACACAACACCACAAGACAACACAAGGCAAACAACCCCAATCTAAGGCAATGCGCGCAAGCAAATCGACAAAGGCAATCAAGGGTGGCTTGTAAGAGCACTTGCAACCCTAGATTGCTCAATCAAAATTCAAAATAAGGAATACCTTGCATGGCTTTGATACCACATGATGAAGGATCTTGATGTTGTAACCGGTGCATGGCAATCCGAGGAAGACCCGAGCAATCTTGATGGAGGAACTTCTATTCTGGCTTCACGAGGGTGGATCTCCCTCGTCAGAACTCGAAATTGGGTGATTCCAAATCCCAGAGTTAGATCTACGAGTCTTCTTTAATATCTCAACATTTGAGATCAAAATATCTTGTGTATCGAAAGTTATTCCAGTTTTACTGAGGTGTCGCAGAATCCACCGAGAAGAGATTTCGACATGTGTTGATGGTGTTTTTGAAGGGGATTATGGATCCGAGTTTGATGGAGGAGGAGATGGTGATGTTGCGGATTAAAAGTGATGGGAAATTTGATATTGATGCTGAATTGACGATTGGATATGGACAAGCAAAACTCAAAGATATGACTCACCTTGAATCTAACTTGAACTAGGAGGCTCGGGCTAGGATGTGACTCACCTAGATCGAATCTCCGGGCTTGGATCGATATGACTCACGATCCACAAGATCTAAACTGAAAATTGAAAGAAAAAACAAAGGAAAAACGTGCTTAAGAGGAGACAAATGATTGGGATGTGCTCATCAATTCTTGTCTAATAGAAAACTAGAGCCATAGTGGCTTATAAAGAAAGACCTAAGGGAAAAATTGACATTTGCCTTAGGAAAAGTTTAACAAATAACAAAATAGACCCAAAATTTCCAAATGTCATAAAACACTCTCACAATCCAAGCAATGAACCACACAAGTCGTAAAAATAAGAAAATAATGTTATGTGAATATTGCTATGAAACTAACTTATGACAAATAAATAAGTAAATATATGAAATCAATGAGAGAAAGGCTTCTAAGATTAAGGTTCACCACAATAATGTTTCGGTAGACTATAATGGATGATTGCACAATCTTAATTATGACTTTGTTTGAAGGCAATTGTCTAATGTATCCGCTAAATTCTTTCGAATGTTAACAAACATATCTAGAACCAATTAAACATCCACTTTTGTGACTTGCAAATTAAAATCTAGACCTTTAAGCACTTAGAATTTAAGATTAAATTGAATTATCATCCGCTTTCGCGACTTGCTAACTTAACCAAACCTTAAGGTTTCTATGACAATTGTTATTCCACAAGAGAATTCAAAATATTTTCATAATGGAGAAAACTCATGTTCAAATCCTAGGGTTCCAACAAGAAAAAGTACTTTCCAGTCTCAATTCCCTGTCTAACTACTTATCAAAGTTTTCACCCTTTAGTCTCAAACTTTGACAAGTTCCCATTCAAATAAATTACTAGGGCATAAAGCATCTAGGATTGAATCAAACAAAGCTTCAAACAACGGATTGTGCATTTTAATAAATAAGTCTACCTAGACATCATTAGGTTCACCCTAATCTTAGACTTTGGGGTTTAGCTAGACATGGAGAAAGGAGAAACCAATGCTACAATGAGAATCAACATACCAGATTGAAGAACCAAACAAACTTGATTAAAATCCAGCAAATTCAAACTCAAATTCTACAAGAGTCTTCAAATCCCCAATAAATCTCTCTAAACTTGCCTCTCAAGCAATAAAAACTTGATTAAAAGTCAAACCCCCCAAACTAGATAACAAAAGAGTGTATTTATGCTAGGGTAAGATAGAAGAGGCGGCCCAAAAAACCCGAGCAAACAAGGCGCACGAGCAACGACGCGCGTCCTGCGCCGAGGCGCACGACCTTAGGAAGTGCAACGCATGATGCAAGGGAGTTGCATGATCACGTGCTCGAGCCGCATGATCCTTGCTTTGCAACCGCACAAGCAGTGCCTTGTTTTGAAGAGGCGCACGATCATGCTCATGGGCGCACGATCCGGGCCTGAGTGCCGCACGACCTGAGCCAGCGCACGGGCCTTGCCTTGGTAGCGCACGGGTTGTGCCGTGGACCTGCACGACCGTGTGTTTGGCACGCACTGGACTTGCCTTTCTCTGAACTGAGGCGCACGATCATGGGCTTATGGCGCATGATCCGAAGATTTCTTAACACAGCTTGCACGACCGTGCACTAAGGTGCATGACCATGGCCTTGATCGTGTGGTGGTTCTACTCGTAGATTGCTTGTGCATGAAGCCTATGGGGGAGGGTGATGTGATCAAGCCCACATGAACCCACCTTCCCGGCCTGCCTCCACATTGGCGTTCTGACCACTGGGCCAGTCTCCACGTCGACGATCTGATTGGTGGCGCTCAATCACAAACCATGGGCTGCAGCCCATGCACCACAACCTGTAGGAGGATTCAAACCTTTTATCCTGCAGGATGTTGGAGGAGGAATTTGATACCCTGACCTCCCTTTATCAAGGTGGGATTACCACACTTGATAACAACCTCCACTACAGTAGAGTTGGTTTATCCCATCCGAATTTTCCTTGTTTGATCTTTGTTTGGTGAGCTTATCCATACAAATATCAAACACTTATCCCAGCCGAATCTGGCCAAACCTTTAATGAACATACAAAGGAAGAGGTCACTTGGTTGGACGCCCCAAGTGAGTTACAAGCCATAAACTCGAGTTTTGCTCTAGTGTTTTCAATGGAAGACAATCTAAAAATACAATGGAAATACGACCTAATATAAGTCTCAAAGTGCCAACCAAAAGGCTTCCTAAATCCGGCCATAAGGAGGATGAAATGAGGGGTCTTCACTTGAATAGAGATGGTGAAGAGGTTGCTGATTTAAGAAGAGTTTTGACCACCTTCTTGGCTCCTTGCATTGATGGAAGGTGAGCCTTGATGATGGTTGAGTAATGACGCCACTGGAAAGGGGGAATTAAGTGCATTAAATTCACCAAGTGAGCCAACAACTTGAAGCAACGTAATCACGGCTTGTTGGTGGCTTGGTGGCATGGCCATGATGGCTAATCCATCTTGGAGGTGGTCCTTAAGGGGTCTAGCTCGACTTCTTATAATGGGGCCAAGAAGAGGTGGCATGAAATCATGATGTGGCCTAGGTTGGGACAATTCATCCCCTTCCTCTTGAGAAGGATTCGACCTCGAATCTTCATCATCGGAATCACCTTCACCTGAAACAAATGGAGATAAATCCGAAACATTAAAAACATCATGTACACCATACTCACTAGGCAATTCAAGGCGATATGCATCGTTGTTGATTCTCTCGAGCATTTGAAAAGGATCATTGCTCATTTTAGCCCACAAAGTCTTCCAAAAGCGATTCAGAAATTTGGAGCCCCGATCGGACACAATGGTCTTGATGAAGGATCATCCGAGAACATCCAAGGAGCACGCCAATTTCCAACCTTGTGTTGTTTTGGGCCATGCATCATTTTGGGCCATAAGAAATTAGATGGGTTTTTATTAGCTTTAAGACAATATTTGCTATTTTCTTTTATTTGTTATTTTCTTTAATTGTTTTAGGAGGCTTATAAATAGCCTTATTTAGTTTCATTTCTAGTTTTAGTTTTTGAGAAAATCAGATTAGGAATGGAGAGAGACCCGAGAGGTCCTCCATGGTGAGGTCGATCTATGTGTAGCCTTGGGTTGTGTTGGTTTATGTCGTTTCTTGTTAGAAATGGTGTTCTCCAAGCAATCACAACGCATCCTCTTGGTGCTTCAAGGATTCGTCCTTGATTGTGTCAAGTTGTAGAAAGATGGGTCTTTTGATCATTCATCTAGGTTCTCGTTTTCAAAGCAATGAGGGTCTATTTGTTGTTTCAATTGGTTCTTCTTATTATCCATTTATACATCCATGTTTTGTGCTCCAATTCAGTTTGTTTCCATTATTTATTATCTTCTCTCTTACCTTTGTTTGTGTTGAGTCTATGGTGTTGAAGATCGGGCCATCCTTCGGGCTTATCTTCTCTCTCACTTTGATACGGGGATTAGCCCGAAGGATGGCCCGATCTTCAACACCATAGACTCAACGGAAACAAAGGTAAGAAAGAAGATAATAAATAATGGAAACAAACTGAATTGGAGGACAAAACATGGATGTATAAATGGATAATAAGAAGAACCAATTGAAACAACAAATAAACCCTCATTACTTTGAAAACGAGAACCTAGATGAATGATCAAAAGACCCATCTATCTACAACTTGACACAATCAAGGACGAATCCTTGAAGCACCAAGAGGATGCGTTGTGATTGCTTGGAGAACACCATTTCTAACAAGAAACGACATAAACCAATACAACCCAAGGCTACACATAGATCGACCTCACCATGGAGGACCTCTCGGGTCTCTCTCCATTCGTAATCTGATTTTCTCAAAAACTGAAAACTAAGCTACCTCTAAAATGAAACTAGGCTATTTATACTAAATTGCTAAATAAAGAAAAATACAATAAAAATAGAAAATACTAACAAATAGCCTAAGCATTAACAAGATAAGAGACTATTTTATTATTGGCTGGCTCCAAGACTCCTAGGTGCATGACTCTTCTTCACTCCATTCTTTTCCTTCTCGGTAATGTATCCTTTTCTCCAATTGGCGGATGTCTCGGGTGCACTTGTCACTTGCAGCCCTCAATGAATCCATGACCTCCATGAACTCAGCACGAATACTCAGTGGAATTCCTTGTAGAAATGCCATTGATAATCCTTCATCATCCTCCCCTTCTTGGCGAAGATTCGTCCTCGAATCTTGGGTGTCCTCCACGTCATCTTGGGGCTGAAAGAAATCATTGGATCCACAAGATTCCTCCAACTCAACATTGCACAACTCGGACTTCATAGGAACCGTTGAATCTGTTGAAGACATGACAACAAATTCTCGATTGATTGTCTACCGAAGATGGTGTTGTGGCCGTTTGGGAGAGGCTTGGCTGGCGTGAGAAAATACAGAATGAAGAGGACTTAGAGAGGCAAAAGTCAGGCTGAATTCTAATATAAGGGTTTGACTTGAAGTCTCACCTAAATTTTGAATTTAAACCGACTTCTAGGGGAAAGTGGGACGTTGGACTCTTGTTTGGAGAGAGCAGATTGGTCAAGGCTGATTTGTAGGGATTTAGGACGTTGGATATGGCTAAGTTGGATATCTTCAATTTAGATATGGTCAAGGCTTGAAAATAGGAGCTAGGCGTGGAGTATATGGTTGGTAAGCTAAGGTTGTTGGTGTTTGACTTGGTCATCCTAAATTCAAGGAGAATGTGGAGCAACTTAAATTCTTAAATTTCAATTGCTATTTTTCTCAAAAAATAATTTAGGGGTCTGACTAGAATCAAGGGTGGACGGTTTTAGGCAGGTGGTGGTGAAAAATGGTTGTTTTGGGTTTGAAAAAGTCAACCTTAAAAAAAGAAGTTGGCATGGCTTTATGTGGCTGAGAAGAAATTGGTTTTGATCTCCCTTAAAAATAGGAGGCTGAATAGGAGTCTGAATTTTGACTCAAATTAAATTAATAATTGGCCTCTTTTGTAACAAAAACGTGGCTGAGTAGTGAAGGAAACGATGGACAGTTATTAGAAGGTGGTTAAGGCTGATTAAGGCCGTGTTTGGTTGAATACAAACCAGCTTCAACACAACTAGGAGGAAAGGTGGCGGTTTTGAGTCTCAAGATGGGGGTGTCGACTTTAGTGTGGTGGTGCGAAGGTGATTGATGGGTGTTTGGGGGTAGGCACAACCAGGCACATCATCTCTTTCCATCAAGGGTAAAAAAAAATCATAAAAAACGAGAAGTAAAGAGACTAACCAAGGGAAATTTGTTCTTGGTGACACAACCGACTCTTTTTGGGATTTTTTGACTTAGACGACTCAACCATGGTGTTGGCAACCGAAAGCTCTGATACCACTTTGATACGGGGATTAGCCGTATGGATGGACCGATCTTCAACACCATAGACTCAACACAAACAAAGGTAAGAGAGAAGATAATAAATAATGGAAACAAACTGAATTGGAGGACAAAACATGGATGTATAAATGGATAATAAGAAGAACCAATTGAAACAACAAATAGACCCTCATTGCTTTGAAAACGAGAACCTAGATGAATGATCAAAAGACCCATCTTTCTACAACTTGACACAATCAAGGACGAATCCTTGAAGCACCAAGAGGATGCGTTGTGATTGCGTGGAGAACACCATTTCTAACAAGAAACGACATAAACCAATACAACCCAAGGCTACATATAGATCGACCTCACCATGGAGGACCTCTCGGGTCTCTCTCCATTCCTAATCTGATTTTCCCAATAACTAAAAACTAAGCTACCTCTAAAATGAAACTAGGCTATTTATACTAAATTGCTAAATAAAGAAAAATACAATAAAAATAGAAAATACTAACAAATAGCCTAAGCATTAACAAGATAAGAGACTATTTTATTATTGGCTGGCTCCAAGACTCCTAGGTGCATGACTCTTCTTCACTCCATTCTTTTCCTTCTCGGTAATGTATCCTTTTCTCCAATTGGCGGATGTCTCGGGTGCACTTGTCACTTGCAGCCCTCAATGAATCCATGACCTCCATGAACTCAGCACGAATACTCAGTGGAATTCCTTGTAGACAACTCCATTAAAACTTTCCCACTACCCTTTGAAACCACCAACCACGTTTTATTTGAGGAAGGGTTGATTTAATTTAATTGAAAGTCAAATCAAATCTCTACTCAATCCCTACTTTTAAGGAAGACTTGTTCAACCTCCAACAAACTCCATACCAGCCAAGATCCACGCCCACCACCTACTTAATTCTAGGTTGACTAGTTCAAAAGCCTAACCAACTCTCCACATCAGCCATATCCACGCCCCACATTCCTATTTTCACTAAACTTACCAACAACCTCCACCTCCTACATTCTAGCCAGCCCAAACGACCAAGCATCACCTTGCACACCATCAACAAGCCATAATCATTGGTTTAGTAGGTCTAGCAAGAATTGTTTGATCAAGGTCTAGTTCTTCTTACCCTATCTCAATTTCTGTTCAAACTTTCTCATCTTGATTGTAATCGAGTCACTTCTTGAGTCAAGTTGTAGTGAGGAGTGTGAGAGACGAGTGTAAACACAATGTGAGGTTGTTTGTTTTTGGATTATCACTAATCTTAACAGGTTCCTTGTAGTGTGTTATCTATCTCGTACAACGAGCCATCTCGTGAAGGATTCAACATTATACCCATGGAGAGATCTTGTTTGGGTGCATTGGAGAAAAGAGAATTCCGAGAGATTATGATGTTAAAGCCGCATTCAAACAAGCTAATCTTGCTCCTTACTTTGCTTTGGATGAAGGCCAAGATTCGAGGACGAATCTTCTTCAAGAAGGGGAGAATGATGAAGGATCATCCGAGAACATCCAAGGAGCACGCCAATTTCCAACCTTGTGTTGTTTTGGGCCATGCATCATTTTGGGCCATAAGAAATTAGATGGGTTTTTATTAGCTTTAAGACAATATTTGCTATTTTCTTTTATTTGTTATTTTCTTTAATTGTTTTAGGAGGCTTATAAATAGCCTTATTTAGTTTCATTTCTAGTTTTAGTTTTTGAGAAAATCAGATTAGGAATGGAGAGAGACCCGAGAGGTCCTCCATGGTGAGGTCGATCTATGTGTAGCCTTGGGTTGTGTTGGTTTATGTCGTTTCTTGTTAGAAATGGTGTTCTCCAAGCAATCACAACGCATCCTCTTGGTGCTTCAAGGATTCGTCCTTGATTGTGTCAAGTTGTAGAAAGATGGGTCTTTTGATCATTCATCTAGGTTCTCGTTTTCAAAGCAATGAGGGTCTATTTGTTGTTTCAATTGGTTCTTCTTATTATCCATTTATACATCCATGTTTTGTGCTCCAATTCAGTTTGTTTCCATTATTTATTATCTTCTCTCTTACCTTTGTTTGTGTTGAGTCTATGGTGTTGAAGATCGGGCCATCCTTCGGGCTAATCCCCGTATCAGGTCTTAGCAAAACCATGAAGTCGCACGACTCCGTTGAAAAGCAAATCAGCCACATGGGAGGGCATTGTCGGTCTTATGGCAAGCAATGAAATGCGCCATTTTAGAGAACCGATCGACCAACAAAAAAACAGAATCATGCCCCCTTTTCGAATGGTGCAATCCAAGCACGAAATCCATGGAACTGTCTTCCCAAGGCTCGTGTGGGATAGGAAGTGGGGTGTATAAGCCATGAGGGTTCAGCTTAGACTTAGCACGCAAACATACATGAAGCACAAAATTTCTCAACATCCTATGCATGAGAGGCCAATAAAAATGTTGCATAAGCATGGACAATGTTTTAGACATACCATAGTGTCCCATTAACCCTCCCCTATGGGCTTCATGCACAAGCAATCTACGAGCAAAACCACTCGGTATACACAATTTATCACTCTTAAATAGGTAACCATCATGTATAAAATATGGGTCTCTACTACCTTCCTTAGAGCATGCAACATAGATTTCACCAAAATCCAAATCAGTAGCATATAAATCTCTGATGAAGGTAAAACCTAGCATGTGAGCATCTAAAGATGAGATTAGAGTGTACCTTGTAGAGAGAGCATCGGCCACCATATTGTCCTTCCCTTTCTTGTTCTTGATAACATATGGAAAGGAATCGATTTACTCAACCCATTTGGCGTGACACTTGTTCAGTTTTTCTTCACCTTGAAGGTACTTGAGAGCCTCGTGGTCAGAGTGTATGACAAACTCCTTGGGTAACAAGTAATGCTCCCATGTCTTGAGCACATGAGCCAAGGCTATAAGCTCTTGATCATAACTGGGGTAACTCAACTCGACACCGCTCAACTTTTCACTAAAATATGCATTGGGACGACCATCTTGCATGAGTACTCCTCCTAGGCCAACTACCGAAGCATCACACTCTACTTCAAAAGTCTTGGAGAAATCGGGAAAATTCAGCAAAAGAGCGTTGGTTAGCTTCTCCTTAAGAGCATTGAAAGCTTGCTCTTGGGCGACGCCCCATTTGAAGGGCACGTCCTTCTTGGTAAGCTCACTTAAGGGTGATGCAATGGTGCTAAAATCCCTCACAAAATGCCTATAAAAACTGGCCAGCCCAAGAAAACTCCTCACTTGCATCATTGAAGTTGTCGTTGGACATTCTCTTATGGCATTCACCTTGGCTCCATCAACGTGCACACCTGATTTACTTACAAAAGAGCCAAGAAACACTACATGATTAGAGCGCACTTGCCAAAGTTAGCATAAAGCTTTTCCTTCCTAAGCACCTCTAGAACATGTTTTATATGCATGACATAGTCATCAAGTGTGCGGCTATATATCAGAATGTCATCAAAATCAACCACAACAAATTGACTAATAAAAGCTCTAACAACATGATTCATGAGTCTCATAAAGGTACTAGATGCAGTTGTTAAACCAAAGGGCATGACTAACCATTCGTAAGGATCTTGTCTGGTCTTAAACGCAGTTTTCCACTCGTCGCCCTCCTTCATTCGAATCTGATGGTATCGACTCTTCAAATCAATCTTGGAGAAGAAGTTGGTACCATATAGCTCATCCAACATTTCGTCAAGCCTCGGAATTGGGTGGCGGTATTTGACGGTGATGTTGTTGATGGCGCGAACACACATGCGCCAACTCCCATCTTTCTTTGGCACTAAAATCACTGGGTCTGTGCATGGGCTCAAGCTCTACCTCACATATCCCTTGTCTAAGAGGTCTTGAACTTGCTTTTGCAATTCCTTGGTCTCGGTGGGATTGGTGCGTTATGCAGCTTGGTTAGGCAATGTGGCTCCCGACACAAAGTCGATTTGATGTTCTATTCCACATATAGGAGGCAACCCACTTGGAATATCCTCTGGAATGACGTCTTCAAATTCCTGCAATAAAGAAGACACATTAGGAGGTAGATTGATGTGACCTCGTTTCGAAGGCGCTACAAATCTTTGTCGTGGCTTGAGTATTCGGTCTCACGAGAGTCAATGGAAGGCTTATGGGATCGATACCGACGTTAGATCGGCTCGATATGGTATGAACAACACATGAACAATTAGAACGAAAGCTTTGATTGAATTGACTACAAGAGGCGCAAGTAATAGGTGAAAGTCTAGGAGAAAACCCTCAACTAAATCAATAACCATAGTTTGCGTCCCTTGAAAAGACAAGATATAGCACCTTATATAGTTGCGGCTATGAGAAAACCCTAAATAAGCTAGTGCGATGCCTAGGGCTTGGATGCAACAAAGGCCCAACGGCGCAAGGCCAAAGAAAGACCTTCTAAATATGTAAAACTACTAATACTAATGTTTAAAAATGAAAAACATGCTAAAAAAGGCATAAAATTGATATTTTGCTCATGGCAGGCACCGAAGTGTGAAGACAAGCCAGCGCAAGGCGTGGCGAGAACTTGGAGAGACGCTGGCGTTCGGAGCTGGTGAGTCTAGGATGTTGTCGAGGGCGCGGTCCTGCAGAGCTGACCGAGGCTGGCGAGAACCTCAAGTTGCAATGCGGGTCTGGGACTAGCGCGAGGAACGAGTTCTAAGTGCTTGGTTTTGAGGACTAGACTCGAGGTTCTTTGGCGCTAAGGATGCAAATAGTGGTGAGCGCCGACGCGGTGCAAGGCGCGCCATGGCCTGCGGACAAGCGTGACACCAAGGACTACGTCGCAGTCTGGATGGCATGGGCCTTCTGATACGTGATCGCCTCGGAATACTCAGAAACCTCGTATTTGACCACACATGAACCCGATCTTGCCAGCAATTAAGATTCAAACCTACAAAAGCTTTCAAAGTAAGAGACTTGCGTTCCAAGTAACAAACAGATCCGAAAAATTGAAGTAACGAGCAGAATTGATAGGTTGAAGGAATCAACTTGATAGTTCAATTGGATTGGCTCTAACGCTAAATTCAATTGATTAACTAGTTTGATCTTTAACAATCACAACTAGAACAATCTAATTGACTAAATCAACAAACCAATTTAGCAACACAAGAGAGAGAGAGATCGAGAGTATGATGATGATGATCGGCCGAGTATTGCACACAACACAATTGTTTTTGAGCCCAAGGACTAGATAAACCTTTCTTAGGGTTTATCTAATCTCAAGCTCCTTTTTATTAATGAAACTGAAAAGTATTTATAGAGAATACAAAAGCTAATACTTGGGGAGCAAGGGAGGAAGGTTGGCCGGCCCTAGAAGGGGAGAGGGAGTCTCCTTTGCTTGCTTCCCAAGATATAATAATATCTAATTAAATCTAACTAGATTCCCTTAAATAAATAAATCATAGCTGAATTATTTATTTAAGGAAATAATCCTAACAACTTAAAATATCTCTAACAAACTAAAAATATCTCTAACAACCAGGAGAGAGAAAATATCTCTAACAACCAGGAGAGAGAAAATATCTCTAACAACCAGGAGAGAGAAAATCAACCAACTAACATAAGCCTATTGGCTGATTTCTCTTCATTATTAAAATAGATAGAAATTGTTCATAAAATAATAAATAAGATATTTTCTTTAATTTAGAATGGTCAAGTCAAAGGGTTGACTTTGACCCATATACCAATTCATCTCACCCGGTCACTTACTAAATTCAGCCCTAAAGTGAGACAAACTAATATATGTTTCTAAATAAAGAAATAGCGCATTTCGGCCCTCATATTATTAATCCATGGAATCCGGGCTCAATTGATGTCGAATGTACGAGACCCACTTCGCCTTGCTAGGCTCTTCAATAACCGCTGCCAATCGAACCAAGATCGCTGTTGTGCCTTGAGCAATCTTCTTAGCTCGACTTCTTGTGATTGGTCCGTCAGAAGGCACTCGAATCAACTCATCGACGTCGGTTTGAGACATGGCAGGCTTCACTGCATCATTCTCCTCCACTTGAGCTCGAATCGTCTCTGATTCGACGTCGGAATCAAAATCTGGCACATAAAGAGATAGATCAGCCACATTAAAAGTTGGATGGACACCATACTCACCAGGCATGTCAACATGATATGCATTAGGGCCGATTCTCCTGATGATACGAAATGGTCCATCTCCTCTCTGATCTAACTTGTTCTTCCTTTGATTTGGGAACCTTTCCTTCCTTAGATGCACCCAAACAAGATCTCCTTCTTCAAAGATAACCTGTTTCCGACCCTTATCAGCATGGGCCTTGTACTTCATGGATTTCCTCTCCAAGTGCATCTTCGTCCTCTCATGTAGCTTCTTCACAAACTCAGACCTCTTGTTAGCTTCAAAATTCTCTTTTCCCTTGTATGGCTGAGGCGTCATATCCACTGGCGTCCTCGGATTCAGCCCATAAACAACCTCAAAAGGGGTCATCTTTGTGGCTGAATGGATTGACCTGTTATAAGCAAACTCCACAAAAGGCAAAACATCTTCCCAACGTTTGAGGTTAGCTTTAAGCATAGTTCTAAGTAAAACCCCTAACGTTCGATTAGTAACTTCCGTTTGCCCATCAGTTTGTGGGTGACATGAGGTAGAAAACAGCAATTTAGTTCCCAATTTAGACCATAGACTCTTCCAAAAATAACTCAAAAATTTAGCATCACGATCTGACACAATAGAACAAGGAATGCCATGCAATCTGACAATTTCCCTAAAGAACAAATCAGCAATATGCACAGCATCATCAGTCGTGTGACATGGAATAAAGTGAGCCATTTTGGAAAATCTATCTACCACTACAAAGATAGAATCTCTACCCTTCCTAGTTCTAGGCAAACCTACAATGAAATCCATAGAAATGTCTTCCCAAGGTGAACTAGGAATGGGTAAAGGCTGGTACAAACCATGGGGGTGAAGTCTAGACTTTGCTTTAGCACAAACAACACAACTCTTGACAAATCTCAGCACATAATTACTCATTTTAGGCCAATAGTAGTGTTCTTTTAACCCTTCTAAAGTCTTTTCTAAACCCCTATGTCCTCTTGATTCATGAACCTCTTTAGTTAGAAGCCTACGTATACTAGATGAAGGAATGCACAATTTTCCAGCTTTAAACAAGTATCCATCATCAATAAAGTAAGTATCTATTTCACCCCTAGACATGCAATTCTTATAGATTTCCGCAAAGTGAGGATCACTAGCATATAATTCCCTAATCATTGCAAATCCAAGGATCTTAACATCACATAGGTTCAAGAGTACATACCTCCGAGAAAGGGCGTCAGCTACCACATTCTCCTTGCCTTTCTTATGTTTCACGACATAAGGAAAGGTCTCCATGAATTCAACCCATCTTGCATGTCGCCTGCTGAGTCTGGATTGGCCTTTCAAGTACTTCAAGGCCTCATGATCAGAATGGATTACAAACTCTTTGGGCCACAAATAATGAGACCAAGTTTTCAGGACCCTAATTAAAGCATACAACTCTTTATCATAAGTAGGGTAATTCAACTCAGCCCCACTAAGCTTTTCACTAAAATAAGCAGTGGGTTTCTTGTCTTGTAAGAGCACGCCTCCTATGCCATGTCCAGAAGCGTCCACCTCTATCTCAAATGCTTTGGAGAAGTCAGGGAGTTGAAGCACTGGGGCGTGGCATAATCTGTCCTTCAAAGTTTTGAAGGCGTTCTCTTGTTGCTCCCTCCATTTAAAGGCCGTATCCTTCTTTGTAAGCTCGTGGAGGGGGGCTGCAATTGTGCTAAAATCACGCACAAATCTCCTGTAGAAGCCAGCCAAGCCGAGAAATGATCTGACCATTGTTGGTGTGGTCGGCTGGGGCCATTCTTTGATTGCCTTGATCTTGTCTTCATCTACCTTCAATCCACCTTTAGACACAACAAAACCAAGAAAAATGGTAGACTCGGAGCAAAAAGAACACTTTTTCAAGTTAACATAAAGCTTTTCTAACCTTAAAGTGTCCAAAACAGCCCTAAGATGATCTACATGTTCATGCATGGTTTTGCTATAGATTAAGATATCATCAAAGTAGACTACAACAAATCTGCCTAAGTATCTTCTTAAGACATGGTTCATAAGCCTCATGAAGGTACTAGGTGCATTAGTTAATCCAAAAGGCATTACTAACCATTCATATAAGCCATACTTAGTTTTAAAGGCAGTTTTCCATTCATCCCCTTCCCTCATCCTAATTTGATGGTACCCACTTCTTAAATCAATTTTAGAAAAGAAATTAGCACCATGTAATTCATCAAGCATATCATCTAGTCTAGGGATGGGGTGACGGTACTTAACTGTTATTTGGTTGATCGCTCTACAATCAACACACATTCTCCATGTGCCATCCTTCTCTGGCACCAAAATCACCGGAACCGCGCATGGGCTGAGAGATTCACGCACATAGCCTTTGTCCATGAGATCTTGCACTTGTCTTTGAAGCTCAGCGGTCTCTTCTGGACTTGCTCTATAGGCTGCACGGTTTGGTAATGAAGCGCCGGGCACCAAATCGATTTGATGCTCAATGCCTCTAATTGGTGGAAGGCCTTCTGGCAACTCTTCAGGCATCACATCTTCAAACTCCTGTAATAGATCCTGTAGACACTTTGGAAGATGTGAAATATCTTGACTAATAATAAGTATCTCTTTCCTCATAAGAAGTAAGCAAGAAGAGTTAGGGAAAGAAATACTAGACTGAGTCACAAGAGAGCGCTTTTCTACACTGCCTTTCAAGCCGATTTTTGGCTCTTTCTGTAGGCGTTCTTTTTCCATATTTGTAGCTCTCTGAGTCTCTGAATTGCTCCCAAAATTTGAGCCAAAACGCTCGAGTGGATTGGGAGATAGCCCAGTTTTCGTCCCAAATGCATTGCTGGTATTGTTGCACGGCACTTTGGACGATTTAGGGTGATTTGCTCGGCGTTTTTCGTCCCAAACAGTAGCCCCACCTGTGTTTGATGTTTTCCCAAAATTTGAGCCAGAACGCTCGGGTGGAGACTGGGAAACGCCGCTTGGCTTTGTCGACGCGTCGGGCGCCGAACGCCGGGCCGCTGCTTTGGCCGTTGAATCAGCCTCTTCTTTCTCTTCCTTGGCACGCCTAAGTGCCCTAGCTTGATCTCGACGTACCTGATCCTGTAGAACTTGTTGGGGAGACAAAGGTAGAAGAGAAACTCTCCTCCCATCATAGTTAAAAGAATAGGTGTTTAACATGCCATCATAAATCACTCTCCTATCAAATAACCATGGTCTTCCTAACAATATATGAGTGCATTCCATGTTTACTACATCACACATAATGTCATCAACATAAGTACCAATAGCAACACGGACTAAACACTGATGGGTGACAAGATTAGGACCTTCTGAATCATTAATTCCATTGAGACCATAACTAGTAGCCCTAGGTTGGGTTTTTAATTGCAAGTGATCAACTACCTTAGCATTAATAATGTTACAGCAGCTACCACTATCAATTATCATGCATAACACTTGATTCTTTACTGTACACCTAGTATGAAAAATGTTTTCCCTTTGATCTAGCCTAGGTGTTTCTTGTAAAGTAAGAGTACGCATTGTTACCAAATGATGAGGGACCATCTAGGCAGCCTCCACCGGGCGCGCCTACACTCTTTGATGGACCACTCACCCGTGCTCGAGCTAAGAAGCTACAACGCGAGATGAATGCTTTTGTGGGCTACACTATGGCTAAGGAGGCAGGAGCTTGTATGGAGTCCAAGGCCAGGGCGGTGTGTGTCTTGAGCGCCGACGGATCATCGTACCGAGGCTGCAGCGGCGCGCCCCAATTCCAGCGATGCGACACGCCCCGCGATGCAACGGCGCACTCGTTCCAACGCAGCAACGACACGGCGCGCCCCTGAGTGTGCGCCTGTCCGAGTGTGCGCGCGCTTGTCCAAGTGTGCACACTAGCGCCGGTCTCATATTGGGCTTGATTCTCTATTGGGCCATTTTGGGGCCTTAGTTATTTTTTTGTTTTAATTAGACATTATTTCTATTGTTATTTTGTCAAGACATATAAATAGCTTAGGATGTTTTATTTTCAGGGTAGACAACTCATTTTGGTATTTCCAATTCTCCTTGCAATAGAGAGAAAACGAGAGCTTTGGCTTTCAACGTGTGTGTGAATCCGCAGCTTGGTTTGCTTTGATTTGTGTCAATCTCATCGAAGGTTGGTGCTTGTCAACAATCACGAGCCCCTTTCTCGTGCTTCAAGGTCTCGTTCCTTGTTGTGTGAGATCGTAAAGGTTGGTTTCATAATCATTCTATTAGGTTCTTGGCTGAATCAAGTCAAGGGTTTGATAGTTGTTTTATGAGGTTGTCCTTCTTGTTGTTCTTGAGTCATTTATCTCTTGTCGAGTCCCTTTCCTGTTTTTGTATTTGTTTCTTGTCTTTTCGATCATTACAAGTCGTGTTCTTCAATTGTTGAGTCTTGTTGCATTTCCATTTCTGATCATTATCTTTGTTTCCTTGTTTTGAGTCGTGAACGTCGAAGATCGGGCATCAAGCGGCTTATCCCCGCATCAAATTGGTATCAGAGCTTCGTTGTAGACGTTCTTCTTGTGTTCGAGTCGATTCACCATTAGAGTCTACAAAAATACCAAAAAGAGAAGTAGCGTCTTCAAGGATCCGATCAGGTTTGATTAATCTCAATCTCTTTAATTAAACTTGAAAGTACTAACCAGTTTGTTGCTTGCTGAAGTGGTTTGTTTCGCCCCAGCCAAACACGCCCTAAGCCAAGTAACCGTCACCACCCATTTGTCTCGAAACCACCACGCCCACCACCTCCATTAAAGTTCAGTTCCACTCTCTCAAATACCCAGCCACGTCTCTTTAATATTGGAGAGGAGTTGATTTAATTCAACCAAGTCAAATTAAATCTCACTCAACTCCTATTTTTAAGGGAGATTTTGTCAACCCCTCATTTCAGCCACAAAAGCCACGCCCCCACCTTAACCAATTCTTCTCCATTCCTATTTTCTAGCAAAGACTCATTCAAACCTCATCCCCCACGCCCTACATTTCAGCCTTGAGACTTTCTCCACCAACCACATCTCCAACATCCACTTTATAAATTCAGCCACATTTCTGTTTTAATTTCTTGCACTTAAATATTCTATCTTATCTTAGCATTTTATTTCTGTAATTATCTGATTACTTCTGATAAAAAAAATAAAAAAAAAATACGAAATTCAAAAAAAAAAAAGAAAGAAAAAGAAAGAAGCAAAAATCAGAAATCAGATTTCATTTCCTCTCTTCTTTAATTCATATCCTAGTATAGCATTTAATTATTGCCTTCTTGTAATTATTTCGTGTAAGTCAAAAAAAAAAAAAGTGCAAGAGTCTCCTTCATCTCGTCTCTTCTTCTCTATTGTTGGACGCCATTGGAGTGCAGCCTTGAACCTTCACAAAAGAGCCACCCCACGCCCCACCTAACAAACCACTCCAAGTGCACTCTTGGTTAAGGAAATCAAGGTGAGACAGGCTTAATCAAGGTTTGATCTAACTCTTTGTTGACAATTTTCTCTTTCTCAATTCTGGTCTTGTTTATAATCGAGTCTTCTTCTCATTTTCTCTACTTCCTGTTTATGTTTTCACTCGAGTCTTCATTTGTTTAAATCCTCTTTCCTCCAACCTTCTCTTCTCGTGTTTGATTGATCTACTAAACTTCAACTTGATTTTGATCATTTCAAAGCAGATTGCAACAACAAGCTCGATCACACCACCCGAGAGTGAGAGCGAGTGAAACACAAGCGAGGAGTTTATTGATTTGACTAACATTAACCATTTGCTTGTAGTGCATTGTGTGTGATCATGTCAGGAGATGAGAGAGGATCCCACCGATCCAGGAGCCCCGACCCGGTTCACCCCGATGTGTTCAACTTGTTGAGCTCTCTCAACAGCAACATGGCGCGCCTCAATTCACGCATGGCTGCCTTGGAGGCGCAAACGATTACGACGCCTCAACCGGGGGCCGCACCGAGCGTCGCGCCAGGTACCGCGCCAACGGCGCACGATCCAGCCGCAGCGGCGAGCCAAGAGCAAGGTCGCGCTCGTGAGTCCGCGCCTACGTTCCATCCGTCCAGCATGGATCCGAATTTTGCCTCCACTTCCCATCATCAAAACAGGGAAGATCACTTGAACTCAACTCATTTCCATTCTCCCGGGATTTTTGCTCAAGGGGTCCCAATTAGCCAATTACCCTCTCCCGCTAGGGAGGGGCGAAATCGTGCTAATGAATTTCATGATTTTCAGGGACATAGGAGAGCTCCGGGCCAAGAAGACCATTTCGATGAGTATGACGCCGAAGATGATGAACATTGGGAGCGCTATTCAAGGCGCGAAGACAGAGATAGGCGTCCAAGGCGGCCTAGAGAGCCCGAGCAAGATGGAGTAGGAAAAATCAAGGTGAAGATCCCAGCCTTTGAAGGCAAGTGTGATCCGGACGTCTACATGGAGTGGGAGACGAAAATTGAACAAATATGGAATTGCCATAACTTTGTCGAGCATAAAAAGGTACAACTCGCCACCCTTGAATTTTCCGGTTATGCACTAATCTGGTGGGATAATCTAGTAAAGGAAAGGAGAAGAGCTCTTGACGCACCAATAGGAACTTGGGAGCAAATGAAGGCCCTCATGAGGAGGCGTTTCATTCCCCAACATTATGCACGTGAGCTGCGTCAAAGATTGGAGAATCTCAAGCAAGGTTCAATGAGTGCCGAGGAAACTTACAATGCCATGCAAGTGGCAATGGTAAGGGCCAATGTGGATGAGGATGAAGAGTCCACAATGGCACGTTTCCTTCGAGTTTTACATCCTTCTTTAGCTAATGAGGTCGATTTATATCCATATACTACTATGACTGGTTTGTTACATTTAGCTATGAAGGTTGAGAAAAAGAACAAGGCACGGATTCTAGGAGGCCGAGGCACGAGTAACCAGTCCAACTCATGGAGGAACAACCGTGGCCAGGCCATGTCTTATGGAAAGGAAGGCGCGCCTACAAAGGAACGAGGAAGCACCGCCGGCGCCTATGGAGATCAAGCTGGCCGAACCAAGCCTTCCGTGGGCACCGCGCCATCCTACAACAAGGGCCCCAATAGTGGAGCTTCGGCAGCTCCTAAGGGCAGTACTTCTAACCCTTCCTCTAGAGCTAGGGATATTGTGTGTTTTAAGTGCCAAGGTAGAGGTCACATGATGAAAGATTGCCCTAACAAGAAAACACTTTTAATCAATCATTTAGGCCAATATGAATCGGAGGAAGAAATTGATGATGTGCATGAAAATGAGCCTAATAATGATGATTTGCATGATGATGATGATGAGATAGAGTATGAATCAGGGGAGTCTTTAATTGCTAGACGTAACATGCATATAAAACCAGCCCCTTGTGAAGATAATCAACGTGAAAATCTATTTCATACTCGATGTTTAATTAAGGGTAAGGTTTGCAACATGATAATAGATAGTGGAAGTTGCTGTAACATTGCTAGTCTTGAAATGGTACAAAAACTGCAATTATCTATGACTCAACACCCTAGACCTTATAAATTGCATTGGATGAACGATTGTGGAGAACTTAAAGTGAACAAGCAAGCGCATGTTTCTATTAAATTAGGGCATTACGAGGATGTTGTTCGTTGTGATGTAGTTCCTATGCAGGCTTGTCACATTTTATTAGGTCGTCCATGGCAATATGATACGAAGGTCACGCATGATGGATTCACCAACCGGAACACCTTCACCTACAATGGCCAAACCATAGTGCTCAAACCCATGACGCCTATGCAGGTGGCCGAGGAGTTCGACAAGAAGAAGGTAAGTAAGGTAAGTGGAGATGGTGAGGGAAAGAAGGGGACAACTCGGGGTAAGACGAGCTCACCTAACAATCTCCCACCCTCCAGCGCACTTTTGGCTTCCAAGCGGGAGTTAGAGACCGAGTATTTGGATGGGCAAACAACACTCATGCTCTTGTGCAAGGAGCTGAGTTTGTTGAATGAGGAACTTAGAGCCTCTTTGCCCCCACAAATTTTGGGGCTCATTGAGGAATACAATGACGTATTTCCCGATGAGATACCGGCTGGCTTACCTCCAATTAGAGGAATCGAGCATCAAATTGATCTCATTCCCGGAGCATCTTTGCCTAATAGGCCAGCCTATCGTATGAACCCCAAGGAGACTCAAGAAGTCCAATCCCAAGTCCAAGAGTTATTGGATAAGGGATACATTAGGGAAAGTTTAAGCCCTTGTGCTGTACCGGTGTTGCTAGTGCCTAAGAAAGACAACACATGGCGTATGTGTGTCGATTGTAGGGCTATTAACAACATAACGGTAAAGTATAGGCACCCCATCCCTCGTCTAGACGACATGCTAGATGAATTGCATGGAGCCACTATCTTTTCAAAGATAGATTTAAAAAGTGGCTACCATCAAATAAGGATGAAGGAGGGGGACGAATGGAAAACAGCCTTCAAGACCAAGTTTGGTCTCTATGAATGGCTTGTTATGCCATTCGGGCTTACAAACGCTCCAAGTACTTTCATGCGCTTAATGAATCATGTGCTTAGAAACTTCATAGGGAAATTTGTTGTTGTTTATTTTGATGATATTCTGATTTATAGCAAATCCCTAGAAACGCATGAAGATCATTTGAGGGAAGTACTCTCTACACTTAGATTAGAGCACTTGTATGCAAATTTGAAGAAATGTGAATTGTGCACTAATCATGTCACTTTTCTTGGGTTTGTAGTGAGCTCCAAAGGATTACAAGTAGACGAAGCCAAGATAAAGGCGATTCAAGAGTGGCCAACGCCTACCTCCATTGGCCAAGTCAGGAGCTTCCACGGCCTCGCCAGCTTCTATAGGAGATTTGTGAGGGATTTTAGCACCATTGTTGCTCCCTTGACCGGAATCACTAAGAAGAGGAGTGAGTTTAAGTGGGAGAAGGCACAAGAGAGGGCATTCAACGCCCTAAAGGACAGATTGACGCATGCCCCATTGTTGGCCTTGCCCGACTTCACTCGGCCCTTCGAAGTGGAGTGTGATGCTAGTGGCATTGGAATTGGAGGCGTTCTCATGCAAGAAGGTAAGCCTATTGCCTTCTTTTCTGAAAAATTGAAAGGTGCATGTTTAAACTACTCGACTTATGATAAAGAGTTATATGCTTTGTTTCGAGTGTTAAAAACATGGCAACATTATCTTTGGCCTAGTGAATTTGTCTTGAAAACTGACCATGAATCTTTAAAACATTTCAAGAGTCAAGATAAATTGGATAGAAGGCATGGTAGGTGGATGGAATTCATTGAGACATTTCCATATGTCATAAAATATAAAAAGGGAAAGGATAATGTAGTAGCCGATGCCTTGTCACGTCGCCATGCTTTACTTGTCTCATTAGATTCTAGAGTGTTAGGATTTACTTACATTCGTGAATTATATGAGAATGATATTGATTTTGGTGATGCTTTTAAGTGCTGCATGCAAAAGGGTTCGGATGAGAAATACTACATTCATGATGGATTTTTATTTAGAGTAGATAAAGTTTGCATTCCTCGTTGCTCTTTGCGTTTATTGTTGGTTGAGGAAGCCCATAAGGGCGGCCTAATGGGACATTTTGGGAGGGATAAAACTTATCATACTCTTAGGGTTCATTTTTATTGGCCACACATGCTTAGAGACGTTGAAAATGTAGTTAAGTGTTGTGTTGATTGTTTAAGAGCCAAATCTAGGTTGATGCCACATGGACTTTACACCCCTTTGCCTACGCCTACAGCCCCTTGGGAGGATTTATCCATGGACGTTATAGTAGGGTTGCCTAGGACTAAGAAGGGGAGAGATTCAATTATGGTGGTAGTTGACCGATTTTCCAAAATGGCACATTTTGTGCCATGCCATAAAACTGATGATGCTAGTAATGTAGCTAACTTGTTCTTTAGGGAAATAGTTAGGCTTCATGGCATACCAAAAACAATAGTGAGTGATAGGGATACCAAGTTCCTTAGCCATTTTTGGAGGACTTTATGGAATAAGCTAGGAACTAAGCTAATGTTCTCTACATCTAGCCACCCACAAACTGATGGGCAAACCGAAGTGACCAATAGGACGTTAGCTACTATCCTCAGAACCATTATTAAAAAGAATTTGAAAATGTGGGAAGAAGCTTTACCTCATGTGGAGTTTGCTTACAATCGCACTATGCACTCATCTACTATGTTAACTCCATTTGAATGTGTTTATGGTACTAACCCACTCACCCCCTTAGATCTTACCCCATTTCCAATGAGGGAGCATGAAAGTTTTGATGCAGGAAAGCACGTTGAATTTATTAAGGAGCTGCATGCTCGCACCAAGACTCGGTTGGAGCAAAAGGCCGAGTACAATGCTAGGCGCGCCAACCATGGGAGGCGCCGCGTGATTTTCCAACCCGGCGATTTGGTATGGGCACATCTAAGAAAGGAGCGGTTTCCGGAGCTAAGGAAGAACAAGCTGTCTCCAAGAGGTGATGGACCTTTCAAGGTGCTTCAACGGATTGGAGACAATGCTTACAAGTTAGAGTTGCCTGGGGATTATGGTGTGAGCGCCACCTTCAATGTCGCTGATCTTACGCCGTACTTAGCCGTGGATGAAGAGTTGGATTCGGGGTCGAATCCTTTCCAAGAAGGGGA
The DNA here is from genome assembly GCA_964016875.1 of Fallopia convolvulus. Classification (NCBI taxonomy): domain Eukaryota; kingdom Viridiplantae; phylum Streptophyta; class Magnoliopsida; order Caryophyllales; family Polygonaceae; genus Fallopia; species Fallopia convolvulus. The sequence goes on from OZ024720.1 coordinate 39,728,361, forward strand.
GGTTGATGAGGGACCATCTAGGCAGCCTCCACCGGGCGCGCCTACACTCTTTGATGGACCACTCACCCGTGCTCGAGCTAAGAAGCTACAACGCGAGATGAATGCTTTTGTGGGCTACACTATGGCTAAGGAGGCAGGAGCTTGTATGGAGTCCAAGGCCAGGGCGGTGTGTGTCTTGAGCGCCGACGGATCATCGTACCGAGGCTGCAGCGGCGCGCCCCAATTCCAGCGATGCGACACGCCCCGCGATGCAACGGCGCACTCGTTCCAACGCAGCAACGACACGGCGCGCCCCTGAGTGTGCGCCTGTCCGAGTGTGCGCGCGCTTGTCCAAGTGTGCACACTAGCGCCGGTCTCATATTGGGCTTGATTCTCTATTGGGCCATTTTGGGGCCTTAGTTATTTTTTTGTTTTAATTAGACATTATTTCTATTGTTATTTTGTCAAGACATATAAATAGCTTAGGATGTTTTATTTTCAGGGTAGACAACTGATGTGTCCCAACCTAGGCCACATCATGATTTGATGCCGATGCCACCTCTTCTTGGACCCATTACAAGAAGCCGTGCTAGACTCCTCATGGACCACCTCCAAGCTGGATTAGCCACCATGGCTGCGCCACCAAGCCACCAAGAGACCGTGATCACATCGCTTCAAGTTGATGTCTCACTTGGTGCATTGAACGCACTTAAGGACCCCTTCCAAGTGGCTCAATTACTCCACCATAATCAAAGTTCATCTTCCATTAATGCAAGCAGCCAAGAAAGTGATCAAAACTCTTCATAAATCAGCCGTCTCTTCACCTACTCCATTCAAGTGAAGACTCTTCAATTTTCCCTCTTAATGGCCGAATTTAGGAGCCTTTTGGCTGGCATTTCGTGGCCTATATTAAGCTATAGTTCCTATGTATTATCAGATCATCTTTTGCTTGAAACTCTAGAACTAAAGTCGAGTCTTTGGCTTGCAATTGCTTGGGGCGTCCAACCAAGTGACCTTTCTCCTTTGTGTGTTTATCAAAGGATTGGCCAGATTCGTTGGGTGTGTTTATCTCATTCGAATTTGCCTTTGTTTGGTTTTTGTTTGGTGAGTTTATCCACACAAACATCAAACACTTATCCCATCAATAAAACTACAAAAAGTCAGTTTGTTTTATCTTTGAATTTGCGGGATTCTACAACCAACTTCACTTGTTCGAACTTGGAGCAATCAAAGGAGTCAATTTTATCTTCACATCCACTCATTCGAACCAGTTGCAAGGCGATCCAAGTCGGGACTCATCATGTGGTATCAGAGCTAGTCGAGTGAGTTCCTCAAGTTGTGGAGGTACGAATTGCTTTCTCTCCTTTTGGTTTATGGTTGCTCATTTGTGCCTTTCTTTAAGCCAGCCAAAAACCCATGAATTTTCCTTGAGATGTTGTTGCATTTTGTTGCTGGAAACTGAAATTTTGAATGCTTCAATATCATTCATCATGGCCGAAAATAATGTGGGGGAAGACAGCACCCCTTTAATGCAGCAGCTTGATTGCAACCTTTCCTTTCCATGCATTCAATTCAACTTGAGTGCTCTTAAAAATCAGCTGAATAAATGCAACTCTTCTTTTCCTGCTTTTAATTCTCTTGGCTGTTGAATTATCACCTGATTTATAGCCACTTTATTACCGAATTTAATCAGGAGATGTGTAGTGAAAAGCCACGGTTAAATTTGTAAAAGGCCACCGATTATTTCTGAGTGTTTAAGTTCGAATTTTAACAGCCTATTTTCGAACTTAAAAAAAAAAAAAAAAAAAAAAAAAAGGAGAAAAGTTCGTTTCGGATTATTAAAAAAAAAAAAATCAGTTGTGTTCTCTAGATCAAAGGTATTCTTGTTCCTTGTTGTTCACTTGCTGAGTTACTCTTGTTTTGTCTTGATCCTTTCTAGCCAAACCTTTGAGCAACTAAGACTGAATTGGGGGTTTGCAAATACTCGTCCACAAGCTCACTTGGCTTGTCTTTGATTGCTACCTCTGTTTTGTCTCGAATTTGTGGTTGACTCTTGTATTTCTAATTGTGTTTTGTGCTTGGCAGATTGCAACTCCCTTGTGTGTGTGTGAGACGAGTGCCACAAAAAGTGTCAAACACGAGTCAGTCCGATTACTTATTTACTTGCTTTGAGTGTGAGTGGGAGACATTGTGTGAGGTTTGAAAACTTGATTGAACCACCCGGTGTCTTTCAAGTTAACAGAGGGAGTTTTGGAGCTGTGTGAACGGAGTGTACAAACTAAACACATTGTGTGACGAGGGTGACATTTGGTGAGGCTACAAGTTGTTCTTTCCCCTGGAAAGTTCAGCAAACGAGGGAGTTGAAGTTGTGAATGAGCCTCAAAGATTTTTGTCTTTCTTGAGTCAAACACAAGTGTGTCTTTAGCTTTCACTAACACTCACCTTTTCCTTGTTTCTTAGCTTTGTTATAACGCAGACTTTAGCACAAGAAAAGACAAGGAAATGAATGAGGAGGAGACAAGTCGTCCCATTACTTTGGGAGATTTGCAACGTATGTTTACTCAAGTTCGGGAGGAGAGCAAATCTGATGTCAAGGAAGCTTATGAACATGCCCGGACTGAGTTGCTTCGGGTGCTTGACGAAAGACTTGAGCAAAGATTAGGAAGCACTCAAGTGCAAGTTGATACCTCAGGAAATAGCGTGGAGGTTGGCCAACACACGCCTCCAACCGTTGTTCCTACAGCCCCGGAAGGCCACCCTCATTTTGAGGTTGGACAACCCTCTAACCAAGTAGAATTGCCACCGGTTTCTATGGCCAACGTCACCAGCGACATGGCACATCTTGGGGTAAGACATGGTCCATCTTATCTTGGAGATAACCCAAATGATAGCCCTTACTATGGGTACCAAGGTATGCATCCTCCTAACTTTCAAGCAAGGCGTAATTTAGTGCGCCAAAATCCAGCACAAGCTGCACCATTGCATGTGCCGCGCCGTGTGCTTAATTTGCCTAATGCGCGCCAAGATCAAGGGCGTTATCTTGATCAAATGCAACAGAACTACGGTTACGATGACCGTAGACAACAACCGAGGGATCACCATTATGGTGTTAAGCTCAACATCGAGCCCTTCGCTGGCACATCCGATGCCGAAATCTATCTAGATTGGGAGTCAAAAACTGAGGCTATCTTTGATTATTATAACTATCATGATGCACAAAGAGTGGCCGTAGCTACCATTCATTTTACAGATTTTGCATACTCATGGTGGCAAGAAGAGAAATCCGAGAGGGAATATGTGGGTGAGCAACCCATTACCACTTGGGCTGAGCTTAAAGATGCCATGCGCCAACGGTTTGTGCCCGAGGACTACCTTGATCGTGTCCAAGTCAAACTGGAGCGTGTGAGACAAGGAGCTCGAACACCCGATGAGTATTACAAGGAGCTGCGCCAGTTAGTGTACCGTTCCCGAGTACGTTTTCCGGAGAGGTATGTGGTTTCCAAATTCATAGGTGGTCTCAATTTGGATTTGGCTACTTATGTGGAAATGCAGAGATTTGGAACTAGCGCACCTATAGAGGACGTTCTTCACTACACCAACCAAGTTTACCACAACTTGCAAAAGAGGAAGGGAGGTGGAAGTGGACGAGTGTGGGGCCAAGGCACAACTGGTTCTTCACAACCCTACAAGAAGAGTGAGTCCCGAGACTCCAAAAATGAGGTCAGCCGAGTACCACCCAAGAAAGAGGCGTCTTATACTCCAGCCAAACCCAAAGATGAAGATAGCACGCGCACCCGCGACGTAAAGTGTTATAAGTGCTTGGGAAGAGGCCATTATGCTCGTGATTGTCCCACAAAGAAGCAAGTGCTTCTCAACAAAGTAGGAGAGTACGAATCTGAGGATGAGGAGCAAGTCGAGGACGAAGGAAACAACGACATCAATGAAGAAGAGATTGATCTGGTTCCCGTAACCGGTGAGTGTTTTGTTGTTCAACGTACTCTTCTTAATTGTGAAATTCCTAACGTACCTTCGCAGCGAGAGAACATCTTTCACACACGATGCTTCATCCAAGGCAAAGTGTGTAGCGTGATAATTGATGGAGGGTCGTGTAGTAACTTGGTTGATTCTGAAGTGGTGAGACGTTTCAACCTCAAAACCCAACCTCGTAAGGTTCACTACTCATTGCATGGGCTGAATTCCAACGAACCCGTCATGGTGAAGGAGCAAGTCAAGCTCAAGTTTTCCATTGGACAATATGAGGATGAAGTTCTTTGTGATGTGGTTTCCATGACAGCGTGCCATCTACTACTTGGCCGTCCTTGGCAATACGATAGGGCTGTGATTCATCAAGGCGTTTCTAATGAGTATCTCTTTCACATGGAAGGCAAAAAGTACACTCTTCATCCTTTGGCTCCTCATGAAGTAACGGCTGATCAAGAAGCTAATGAGCTAAGGAGAAGGAGCAACAACAAGAAGATGGAGTTAAAGGCGTTTGAGGGAAGCTCCAAGCATTTAATGGTGGCTCGAGGCAAAGAGATCACCAAGGCAATTCAGGGAAGGCAAATGTGTTTAATTCTCCTTTTTAAGGATCATCTTTTTGTTGACAATGATTTGGTTGATCTACCTCCTAGTGTGTCTTCTTTATTGCAGGAATTTGAAGACGTCTTCCCCGAGGATATTCCAAGTGGGCTTCCGCCTATACGTGGAATAGAACATCAAATCGACTTTGTGCCCGGAGCCACACTGCCCAACCGAGTTGCATACCGCACCAATCCAGCCGAGGCCAAAGAATTGCAAAAGCAAGTGCAAGACCTCTTAGACAAGGGATACGTGAGGGAAAGCTTGAGCCCATGCGCAGTTCCGGTGATTTTGGTGCCAAAAAAAGATGGGAGCTGGCGCATGTGTGTAGATTGTCGTGCCATCAACAACATCACCGTCAAATACCGCCACCCCATTCCGAGGCTTGACGACATGTTGGATGAGCTACATGGGTCCAACCTCTTCTCCAAGATTGATTTGAAGAGTGGATACCATCAGATTCGAATGAAGGAGGGCGACGAGTGGAAAACTGCGTTTAAGACCAAACAAGGACTTTACGAATGGTTAGTCATGCCCTTTGGTTTAACGAATGCACCTAGTACCTTTATGAGACTCATGAATCATGTTCTTAGAGCTTTTATTGGTCGTTTTGTTGTGGTTTATTTTGATGATATTCTGATATATAGCCGCACACTTGATGACCATGTTATGCATATTAAACAAGTTCTAGAGGTGCTTAGGAAGGAAAAGCTTTATGCTAACTTTGGCAAGTGCCATTTTTGCTCCGACCATGTTGTGTTTCTTGGTTTTGTTGTAAGTAAATCAGGTGTGCATGTTGATGAAGCCAAGGTGAATGCCATACGAGAATGGCCCACGCCAACCTCAATGACGCAAGTAAGGAGTTTTCTTGGGTTGGCCAGCTTTTATAGGCGTTTTGTGAGGGATTTTAGCACCCTCGCATCACCCTTAAGTGAACTTACAAAGAAGAATGTACCCTTCCAATGGGGCGTCTCCCAAGAGCAAGCTTTCAATGCTCTTAAAGAGAAACTCACCAACGCTCCTTTGCTGGTTTTGCCCGACTTCTCCAAGACCTTTGAAGTAGAGTGTGATGCTTCGGGAGTTGGCTTAGGAGGAGTACTTATGCAAGAAGGCCGCCCCATTGCATATTTTAGTAGGAAGCTGAGCGGTGCCGAGCTGAGATATCCCACGTATGATCAAGAGCTTCTAGCCTTGGTTCGAGTGCTCAAGACATGGGAGCATTACTTGTTACCCAAGGAGTTTGTCATACACTCCGATCACGAGGCTCTCAAGTACCTTCGCGGTCAAGCGAAACTGAACAAGCGTCATGCCAAAGGGGTTGAGTACATCGAGTCATTTCCTTATGTAATCAAGCACAAGAAAGGGAGGGACAATGTGGTGGCTGATGCTCTCTCTAGAAGGTACACTCTAATTTCATCTTTAGATGCTCGCATGCTAGGTTTTACATTCATGAGGGATTTATATGCTACTGATTTGGATTTTGGTGAAACTTATCTTGCATGCTCTAAGGAAGGTAGTAAAGATCGATACTTTATCCATGATGGCTACCTATTTAAGGGTGATAAGTTGTGTATACCGAGTAGTTCTACTCGTAGATTACTTGTGCATGAGGCCCATGGGGGAGGGTTAATGGGACACTTTGGCATTTCTAAAACTTTGACCATGCTTAAAGAACATTTCTATTGGCCACGCATGCATAAAGATGTTGAGAAATTTTGTGCTTCTTGTGTTGTATGTTTGCGTGCTATGTCTAAGTTGAATCCTCATGGCTTATACACCCCACTTCCTATCCCACACGAGCCTTGGGAAGACATTTCCATGGATTTCGTGCTTGGATTGCCTCGTTCAAAAAGGGGGCGTGATTCTATTTTTGTGGTGGTCGATCGGTTCTCTAAAATGGCACATTTCATTGCTTGCCATAAGACCGACAATGCCGCCCATGTGGCTGATTTATTTTTCAATGAAGTCGTGCGGCTTCATGGCGTCCCTAAGACCATTGTGTCCGATCGGGATGCCAAATTTCTGAGTCACTTTTGGAAAACTTTGTGGGCTAAAATGGGCACTAAGTTGTTATTTTCCACTTCATGTCACCCCCAAACGGATGGACAAACTGAAGTTGTGAATCGTACTTTAGGTGCTTTGCTTCGTTCTTTGTTGCGAGCTAACTTGCGCAGGTGGGAGGAATGTTTAGCTTTCATTGAGTTCGCATACAATCGTTCAGTCCATTCAGCCACAAAGAAGTCTCCCTTTGAAGTTGTTTATGGCAAGAACCCCACCACTCCTTTAGATCTTGTCCCACGCACCATCAAAGACAAAGAGAGTGTGGATGGAACTACACAAGCTGAGAAGATCAAAGCCCTTCATAAAGCTACTCGTGAGCAAATCGAGAAAAGAACGTCTCAATATGTTAAGAACGCCAATAAGGGGCGTAAGGAGCTGATTCTAGAGCCTGGGGATCTTGTTTGGGTACACCTTCGCAAAGATCGATTTCCTACTCTCTGTGACTCCAAATTAAAACCTAGAGGCGATGGTCCTTTTCAAGTGCTTGAGCGAATCAACAACAATGCATATCGCCTTGAATTGCCTAGTGAGTATGGTGTGCATGATGTTTTTAATGTTTCGGATTTATCTCCATTTGTTTCAGGTGAAGGCACTTCCGACGATGAAGATTCGAGGTCGAATCCTTTTCAAGGGGGAGGGGATGATGTGTCCCAACCTAGGCCACATCATGATTTGATGCCGATGCCACCTCTTCTTGGACCCATTACAAGAAGCCGTGCTAGACTCCTCATGGACCACCTCCAAGCTGGATTAGCCACCATGGCTGCGCCACCAAGCCACCAAGAGACCGTGATCACATCGCTTCAAGTTGATGTCTCACTTGGTGCATTGAACGCACTTAAGGACCCCTTCCAAGTGGCTCAATTACTCCACCATAATCAAAGTTCATCTTCCATTAATGCAAGCAGCCAAGAAAGTGATCAAAACTCTTCATAAATCAGCCGTCTCTTCACCTACTCCATTCAAGTGAAGACTCTTCAATTTTCCCTCTTAATGGCCGAATTTAGGAGCCTTTTGGCTGGCATTTCGTGGCCTATATTAAGCTATAGTTCCTATGTATTATCAGATCATCTTTTGCTTGAAACTCTAGAACTAAAGTCGAGTCTTTGGCTTGCAATTGCTTGGGGCGTCCAACCAAGTGACCTTTCTCCTTTGTGTGTTTATCAAAGGATTGGCCAGATTCGTTGGGTGTGTTTATCTCATTCGAATTTGCCTTTGTTTGGTTTTTGTTTGGTGAGTTTATCCACACAAACATCAAACACTTATCCCATCAATAAAACTACAAAAAGTCAGTTTGTTTTATCTTTGAATTTGCGGGATTCTACAACCAACTTCACTTGTTCGAACTTGGAGCAATCAAAGGAGTCAATTTTATCTTCACATCCACTCATTCGAACCAGTTGCAAGGCGATCCAAGTCGGGACTCATCAACAACTCATTTTGGTATTTCCAATTCTCCTTGCAATAGAGAGAAAACGAGAGCTTTGGCTTTCAACGTGTGTGTGAATCCGCAGCTTGGTTTGCTTTGATTTGTGTCAATCTCATCGAAGGTTGGTGCTTGTCAACAATCACGAGCCCCTTTCTCGTGCTTCAAGGTCTCGTTCCTTGTTGTGTGAGATCGTAAAGGTTGGTTTCATAATCATTCTATTAGGTTCTTGGCTGAATCAAGTCAAGGGTTTGATAGTTGTTTTATGAGGTTGTCCTTCTTGTTGTTCTTGAGTCATTTATCTCTTGTCGAGTCCCTTTCCTGTTTTTGTATTTGTTTCTTGTCTTTTCGATCATTACAAGTCGTGTTCTTCAATTGTTGAGTCTTGTTGCATTTCCATTTCTGATCATTATCTTTGTTTCCTTGTTTTGAGTCGTGAACGTCGAAGATCAAGCATCAAGCGGCTTATCCTCGCATCACCAAAGTTAGAGGTTGTTCGGTGCATTCTGGTTCAATGGCCTCTACGTCCTCCTCTTCTTGTTCAATACTATCCTCCTCCACTTGATTTGGAGTTATATTTTCATCACTCACATATCCTCCATTGGTGGTGAGAAGTACTTGCTTTAGATTTGGACAATCCTTGGCATAGTGACCTCGCCCTTGACACTTGTAGCACACTAAATCACGTGCTCTAGGCTGATTTGGAGGTCCATTGGTGGGACGCCTTTGGCCTTGAAAACCTGTTGTTTTAGGTGAGCTAGAAGCTCCCTTTTGCTGCATAGAAGAGTTAGAAGAATAAGAGTTGGAATTTGAACTAGGATTAGAACCATACCTTTTTGTAGTATTCCAAGCTTCCTTCTTCTTCCTTTGTTGCTGCTCATAGAGTAGTTGGGCTGAATGTACTAAGGCATTGAGATCCTTGATTTGTTGAATCTCCAATGTGTCTTGAATGCTTTGATTCAGTCCAGCCATGAATTGGGTCCTTAGAGACCGTTGGGAATGATGAATTCCCGCTTTAAAACTCAGATCCTCTAGCTCATTGAAGTACTCGGTTGGAGACTTGGTGCCTTGTTTGCAAGTTACAACTTTCAATCTCATGTGCTCGGTATGCTCTTCAGGCACATATTTCTTCCTCATTACAAACTTCAGCTGGCCCCAAGTTTCAATTGGTGGTAAGGCCTTTCTAATTCGATCCTCCTTCATTCTAAACCACCAATTTCTAGCGGTCCCAATAAAGTGGATGACAACAACAGCAACTTTCTCCCATTCTTCATATCCCATGTGATCTAGAATGAAATTTGTAGCTTGTTCCCACTCTAGATACTTCTCCGGGTTAAGCTCTCCATTGAATGGTTCTATCTTGATCTTTATATCACGTTTCCCAATCTGATTTACAACTTGGTTAACGTTGTTGTTGTTGTTCGGCCGTTGTACTCCATAGGCTGGTGGGAGATCTTCTACAACCTCAGCTTGGTTATAGAAATAATCTAGGGGAGGATGCCATGGGCGCCTTTCTTCCCCGGGATAACCATACGTCACATCATCAAAAGAGTTGTTGTATTGTTGATATATTTGATGAGTGGCTTGAGGATACCGGTTGTGTGGCTGATTATAGACTTGTTGATGAGTAACCGGTGGAGTCCTCGACCCGATGCCTCTTCCTCTACCTCGGCCTGCTGTTGGGGAGTAGTGAGCCGGGGGATCATTATCTTTGTTGTAGCTAGCAAGCACATCATGTTCGTCATCCACTAGTTGTTGCTTGCCTTTGTCGCTACCCGAGGCTTGATTTGGGTCACTTGTAAGATCGACTGCAGGGGTGCTCTTGCGACTAGCTTGAGATGAATCAACCAATATTGCAAGTTGTTCCTCTAAATGCTTTAGTTGTGGAGCCAATGCAGCCGTGGCCAGTTCTACAGCTCGAGCCTGGCCATCGCGCACACCTTCACTAATGGACAACCTAATGAAGTCGATTGCCTCCTTAGTGAGACTCAATTCAGTTGGGTTAGGTTCTGATGGAATCACCATTGTTCCTGAAACAAGCAAGAAGGTAGAGAGAGTAGTGTGTTCTAAAGTAAACCACAACAAGCAATACCACACCTTGATCAAGCCAAAACTTGCCTCAAAGCAATCCAATCAACTTAATTCAGTTTTTGGGCTGTTTTGAGGGAGTAAAATGGTAGATATAGTGTAGGTATGGAATACTAATGATTTTTAAAGGAAATATGCAGCTTAAGCAAATGGCAATTATGCAATAAGACAAGCAATGCAAATAATCCTTCTATGAGCTCTAAAACACATGCAATCTCTCAATTGACTCTATGCAAGTTAATAAAGCCAAAATTCAGCATGCAAGGACAGAAAATATGGTAGGTTTAGTGACTTTTATTTCGTCACTCTTTTTCTTCAAAGTGATTTCTACTTAGCTATCTTTTTAAGCAAGCAGTCACTAGGGTTGAAAGTGGCTTAAAACTAGCTGGGGTAGATCACTTTTTCTTTTCTTTTTTTTTTTTTTTTTTTTTTTTTTTTTATGCACAACTACTCTTGTGCTATAATGAAGAAACAAGCAAAGCAATGCAACAATGCTAAGGACGAAATTAAAAGGGTATATACGAACCTCTTTTTTTTTTTTTTTTTTTTAAACTAAGTGACTTTTGCTATCAATGAAACCAACTAGAAGCCAAATTAACAAAAGAAGAAGGGGTAGGTTGATTTTAATGGGATGCAATGACAGAAATTAGCAAATATCAAACAAGCAATATGAATCTCTATTGATCATGCAACATGAAATAAAAACTCATAAAAATTGTAGGAAGACAATTGCTACTCTTAATTGCAACAAAACTCAACCAATTCAACCAAAAGCATGCAACAAATCCCTTAAAATCTCCTAGATGGGTTATTACTTGGAGGGCAAGCAACAACAAGGAATTTAGGGTTTGGTGATCTCGGCTGAGGGCTAGGGTTAGGGTTTGCGGATTTGGATCTAGGGTTTGAGGGATTGGTAGGGTTCGAACTAGGTTTAGGGTTTCAGATTAGGGTTTGGCCGCCAATTAGGGTTAGGGTTAGGGTTAGGCTGCCAATTTAGGGTTAGGGTTACGAGAAGGGTGGAGTGCGATCTAGGGTTTAGGGTCTCCGATTTGGCTAGGGTTTGTGGAGGTGGGTTCGGACAGGGCTGGGGGGTGGTGCGGTGCCCTAGAGCGACACCAGTTTGGGGTGGTGGTGGTGGTTCGTGGTGGTTGGGTGGCGGAATTATGGTGGTGGTGGTGAAAAATTCAATCTTTGGTCTCAAAAATTCAAACTTTAGGTAAAGGGGGGATTTTTGGGATCAAAAACTGAATCAAATTAATTAGAAAGCAAATTAAGGAAAGAAACAATTACTTGGCGAGACGCTGGGCTCTGATACCACTTGATACGTGATCGCCTCAGAATACTCCTCAGAAACCTCGTATTTGACCACACAGGAACCCGATCTTGCCAGCAATTAAGATTCAAACCTACAAAAGCTTTCAAAGTAAGAGACTTGCGTTCCAAGTAACAAACAAATCCGAAAAATTGAAGTAACGAGCAGAATTGATAGGTTGAAGGAATCAACTTGATAGTTCAATTGGATTGGCTCTAACGCTAAATCCAATTGATTAACTAGTTTGATCTTTAACAATCACAACTAGAACAATCTAATTGACTAAATCAACAAACCAATTTAGCAACACAAGAGAGAGAGAGATCGAGAGTATGATGATGATGATCGGCCGAGTATTGCACACAACACAATTGTTTTTGAGCCCAAGGACTAGATAAACCTTTCTTAGGGTTTATCTAATCTCAAGCTCCTTTTTATTAATGAAACTGAAAAGTATTTATAGAGAATACAAAAGCTAATACTTGGGGAGCAAGGGAGGAAGGCTGGCCGACCCTAGAAGGGGAGAGGGAGTCTCCTTTGCTTGCTTCCCAATATATAATAATATCTAATTAAATCTAACTAGATTCCCTTAAATAAATAAATCATAGCTGAATTATTTATTTAAGGAAATAATCCTAACAACTTAAAATATCTCTAACAAACTAAAAATATCTCTAACAACCAGGAGAGAGAAAATATCTCTAACAACCAGGAGAGAGAAAATATCTCTAACAACCAGGAGAGAGAAAATCAACCAACTAACATAAGCCTATTGGCTGATTTCTCTTCATTATTAAAATAGATAGAAATTGTTCATAAAATAATAAATAAGATATTTTCTTTAATTTAGAATGGTCAAGTCAAAGGGTTGACTTTGACCCATATACCAATTCATCTCACCCGGTCACTTACTAAATTCAGCCCTAAAGTGAGACAAACTAATATATGTTTCTAAATAAAGAAATAGCGCATTTCGGCCCTCATATTATTAATCCATGGAATCCGGGCTCAATTGATGTCGAATGTACGAGACCCACTTCGCCTTGCTAGGCTCTTCAATAACCGCTGCCAATCGAACCAAGATCGTTGTTGTGCCTTGAGCAATCTTCTTAGCTCGACTTCTTGTGATTGGTCCGTCAGAAGGCACTCGAATCAACTCATCGACGTCGGTTTGAGACATGGCAGGCTTCACTGCATCACCTTCGCACGGATGACAGGTCCATCCGAGCGCATGGTGAAGGCATCGTCTTCCTGGCTAGCATCCAATAACGGGGTCGCATCATAGATCAATCGAATCCTAATCAACAAAAAGATTATCCTTAAAAAGAAGAATTAGACACATTTGCCTTCCCTAAATAGCCATGTTGATCTCTTTGCCTCGAGCCACCATTAAATGCTTGCAACTTCCTTCAAACGCCTTAAGCTCCATCTTCTTCTTGTTCTCTCTCATTCTCCTTAGCTCATTAGCTTCTTGGTTAGTCGTCACTTCATGCGGAGCCAAAGGATGAAGAGTGTACTTTTTTCCGTCCATGTGAAAGATATAATCATTAGAAACGCCTTGATGGATCACGACCCTATCATATTGCGAACGACGGCCAAGAATGAGATGGCACGCTGTCATGAACACCACATCACAAAGAACTTCATCCTCAAATTGACCAATGGCAAACTTGAGCTTCACTTGCTCCTTCACCATGACGGGGGCATTGGAATTCAGCCAATGCAATGAATAATGAACCTTGCGTGGAATGGTTTTGAGGTTGAAATGTCTCACCACTTCAGTATCAACTAGGTTACTACATGATACTCCATCAATTATGACACTACACACTTTGCCTTGGATAAAGCATTGTGTGTGAAATGTATTCTCTCGCTGCGAAGGCATGTTAGGACTTTCGCAATTAAGAAGAGTGCGTTGAACAACAAAACACTCACCAGTTACGGGTACCAAATCAATCTCTTCTTCATTGGTGTCGATGTCTCCCTCGTCTTCTTTTTGCTCCTCATCCTCAGATTCATATTCTCCCACTTTGTTGAGGAGCACTTGCTTCTTTATAGGACAATCACGAGCAAAATGGCCTCTTCCCAAGAACTTGTAACACTTCACATCGCGGGTGCGCTTGCTAACTGATACGTGATCGCCTCGGATTACTCCTCAGAAACCTCGAATTTGACCACACAGGAACCCGATTTTGCCAGCAATTATGATTCAAACCTACAAAAGCTCTCAAAGTAAGAAACTTGCGATCCAAGTAACACAAATCACGAAACTGATTGATTAACAAACGAGTTGGAAAATTGAAGAAGTCAATTTTGATAGTTTAATTGGATTGGCTCGATCGCTAAATCCAATTGATTAACTAGAATGATCTTTAACAATCAATTCTAGAACTTTCTAATTAACTAGATCAATCAAACAACTAAGAGAGAGAGAAGTCGAAATTCTGTTGGCTGAATATTGATGATCTCGAAATCAGTAATCACACAGGCACAATTGTATTTTTGAGCCCAAAGACTAGATAAACCAATTTGGGTTTATCTAATCTCAAGCTGCCTTTTATTAATGAAACTGAAAAGTATTTATAGAGAATACAAAAGCTAATACTTGGGGAGCAAGGAAGAGGGGTGGCCGGCCCTAGATGGGGAGAATGAGCCTCCTTTGCTTGCTTCCCAAAATATAATAATATCTAAATAAATCTAACTAGATTCCCTTAAATAAAATAAATCATGGCTGATTTATTTATTTAAGGAAATAATCCTAACAAACTCAAAATATCTCTAACAAACTAAAAATATCTCTAACAACCAGGAGAGAGAAGATCAACCAACTAACATAAGCCTATTGACTGATTTCTCTACATTATTAAAATAAATAGAAATTATAATAAAATAAATAAGATATTTTCTTTAATTTAGAATGGTCAAGTCAAAGGGTTGACTTTGACCCATATACCAATTCATCTCACCCGGTCACTTACTAAATTCAGCCCTAAAGTGAGACAAATTAATACATGTTTCTAAATAAAGAAATAGTGATTTTCGGCCCTCATATAATCAATCCATGGAATCCGGGCTCAATTGATGTCGAATGCACGAGACCCACTTCGCCTTGCTAGGCTCTTCAATAACCGCTGCCAATCGAACCAAGATCGCTGTTGTGCCTTGAGCAATCTTCTTAGCTCGACTTCTTGTGATTGGTCCGTCAGAAGGCACTCGAATCAACTCATCGACGTCGGTTTGAGACATGGCAGGCTTCACTACATCATTCTCCTCCACTTGAGCTTGAATCGTCTCTGATTCGACGTCGGAATCAAAATCTGGCACATAAAGAGATAGATCAACCACATTAAAAGTCGGATGGACACCGTACTCACCAGGCATGTCAACATGATATGCATTAGGGTCGATTCTCCTGATGATACGAAATGGTCCATCTCCTCTCTGATCTAACTTGTTCTTTCTTTGATTTGGGAACTTTTCCTTCCTTAGATGCACCCAAACAAGATCTCCTTCTTCAAAGATAACCTGTTTCCGACCCTTATCAGCATGGGCCTTGTACTTCATTGATTTCCTCTCCAAGTGCATCTTCGTCCTCTCATGTAGCTTCTTCACAAACTCAGCCCTCTTGTTAGCTTCAAAACTCTCTTTTCCCTTGTATGGCTGAGGCGTCATATCCACCGGTGTCCTCGGATTCAGCCCATAAACAACCTCAAAAGGGGTCATCTTTGTGGCTGAATGGATTGACCTGTTATAAGCAAACTCCACAAAAGGCAACACATCTTCCCAACGTTTGAGGTTAGCTTTAAGCATAGTTCTAAGTAAAACCCCTAACGTTCGATTAGTAACTTCCGTTTGCCCATCAGTTTGTGGGTGACATGAGGTAGAAAACAGCAATTTAGTTCCCAATTTAGACCATAGACTCTTTCAAAAATAACTCAAAAATTTAGCATCACGATCTGAAACAATAGAACAAGGAATGTCATGCAATCTAAAAATTTCCCTAAAGAACAAATCAGCAATATGCACAGCATCATCAGTCGTGTGACATGGAATAAAGTGAGCCATTTTGGAAAATCTATCTACCACTACAAAGATAGAATCTCTACCCTTCCTAGTTCTAAGCAAACCTACAATGAAATCCATAGAAATGTCTTCCCAAGGTGAACTAGGAATGGGTAAAGGCTGGTACAAACCATGGGGGTGAAGTCTAGACTTAGCTTTAGCATAAACAACACAACTCTTGACAAATCTCAGCACATAATTACTCATTTTAGGCCAATAGTAGTGTTCTTTTAACCCTTCTAAAGTCTTTTCTAAACCCCTATGTCCTCTTGATTCATGAACCTCTTTAGTTAGAAGCCTACGTATACTAGATGAAGGAATGCACAATTTTCCAGCTTTAAACAAGTATCCATCATCAATAAAGTAGGTATCTATTTCACCCCTAGACATGCAATTCTTATAGATTTCAGCAAAGTGAGGATCACTAGCATATAATTCCCTAATCATTGCAAATCCAAGGATCTTAACATCACATAGGTTCAAGAGTACATACCTCCAAGAAAGGGCGTCAGCTACCACATTCTCCTTGCCTTTCTTATGTTTCACAACATAAGGAAAAGTCTCCATAAATTCAACCCATCTTGCATGTCGTTTGCTGAGTCTGGATTGGCCTTTCAAGTACTTCAAGGCCTCATGATCAGAATGGATTACAAATTCTTTAGGCCACAAATAATGAGACCAAGTTTTCAAAACCCTAATTAAAGCATACAACTCTTTATCATAAGTAGGGTAATTCAACTCAGCCCCACTAAGCTTTTCACTAAAGTAAGCAATGGGTTTCTTGTCTTGCAAGAGCACGCCTCCTATGCCATGTCCAGAAGCGTCCACCTCTATCTCGAATGCCTTGGAGAAGTCAGGGAGTTGAAGCACTGGGGCGTGGCATAATCTGTCCTTCAAAGTTTTGAAGGCGTTCTCTTGTTGCTCCCTCCATTTAAAGGCCGTATCCTTCTTTGTAAGCTCGTGGAGGGGGGCTGCAATTGTGCTAAAATCACGCACAAATCTCCTGTAGAAGCCAGCCAAGCCGAGAAATGATCTGACCATTGTTGGTGTGGTCGGCTGGGGCCATTCTTTTATTGCCTTGATCTTGTCTTCATCTACCTTCAATCCACCTTTAGACACAACAAAACCAAGAAAAATGGTAGATTCCGAGCAAAAAGAACACTTTTTCAAGTTAACATAAAGCTTTTCTAACCTTAAAGTGTCCAAAACAGCCCTAAGATGATCTACATGTTCATGCATGGTTTTGCTATAGATTAAGATATCATCAAAGTAGACTACAACAAATCTGCCTAAGTATCTTCTTAAAACATGGTTCATAAGCCTCATAAAAGTACTAGGTGCATTAGTTAATCCAAAAGGCATTACTAACCATTCATATAAGCCATACTTAGTTTTAAAGGCAGTTTTCCATTCATCCCCTTCCCTCATCCTAATTTGATGGTACCCACTTCTTAAATCAATCTTAGAAAAGAAATTAGCACCATGCAATTCATCAAGCATATCATATAATCTAGGGATGGGATGACGGTACTTAACTGTTATTTGGTTGATCGCTCTACAATCAACACACATTCTCCATGTGCCATCCTTCTTTGGCACCAAAATCACCGGAACCGCGCATGGGCTGAGTGATTCACGCACATAGCCTTTGTCCATGAGATCTTGTACTTGTCTTTGAAGCTCAGCGGTCTCTTCTGGACTTGCTCTATAGGCTGCACGGTTTGGTAAAGAAGCGTCGGGCACCAAATCGATTTGATGCTCAATGCCTCTAATTGGTGGAAGGCCTTCTGGCAACTCTTCAGGCATTACATCTTCGAACTCCTGTAATAGGTCCTGTAGACACTTTGGAAGATGTGAAATGTCTTGACTAATAAGAAGTATCTCTTTCCTCATAAGAAGTAAGCAATAAGAGTTAGGGAAAGAAATATTAGACTGAGTCACAAGAGAGCGCTTTTCTACACTGCCTTTCAAGCCGATTTTTGGATCTTTCTGTAGGCGTTCTTTTTCCAGATTTGTATCTCTCTGAGTCTCTGAAGTTCTCCCAAAATTTGAGCCAAAACGCTCGAGTGGCTTGGGAGATAGCCCCGTTTTCGTCCCAGATGCACTGCTGGTAGTGTTGCTCGGCACTTTGGACGTTTTAGGGGGATTGTCTCGGCGTTTTTCGTCCCAAACAGTAGCTCCACCTGTGTTTGATGTTGTCCCAAAATTTGAGCCAGAACGCTCGGGTGGAGACTGGGAAACACCGCCTGATACGTGATCGCCTCGGATTACTCCTCAAAAACCTCGTATTTGACCACACAGGAACCCGATCTTGCCAGCAATTATGATTCAAACCTACAAAAGCTCTCAAAGTAAGAAACTTGCTGATACGTGATCGCCTCGGAATACTCCTCAGAAACCTCGTATTTGACCACACAGGAACCCGATCTTGCCAGCAATTAAGATTCAAACCTACAAAAGCTTTCAAAGTAAGAGACTTGCGTTCCAAGTAACAAACAGATCCGAAAAATTGAAGTAACGAGCAGAATTGATAGGTTGAAGGAATCAACTTGATAGTTCAATTGGATTGGCTCTAACGCTAAATCCAATTGATTAACTAGTTTGATTTTTAACAATCACAACTAGAACAATCTAATTGACTAAATCAACAAACCAATTTAGCAACACAAGAGAGAGAGAGATCGAGAGTATGATGATGATGATCGGCCGAGTATTGCACACAACACAATTGTTTTTGAGCCCAAGGACTAGATAAACCTTTCTTAGGGTTTATCTAATCTCAAGCTGATTTTTATTAATGAAACTGAAAAGTATTTATAGAGAATACAAAAGCTAATACTTGGGGAGCAAGGGAGGAAGGCTGACCGGACCTAGAAGGGGAGAGGGAGTCTCCTTTGCTTGCTTCCCAAGATATAATAATATCTAATTAAATCTAACTAGATTCCCTTAAATAAATAAATCATAGCTGAATTATTTATTTAAGGAAATAATCCTAACAACTTAAAATATCTCTAACAAACTAAAAATATCTCTAACAACCAGGAGAGAGAAAATATCTCTAACAACCAGGAGAGAGAAAATATCTCTAACAACCAGGAGAGAGAAAATCAACCAACTAACATAAGCCTATTGGCTGATTTCTCTTCATTATTAAAATAGATAGAAATTGTTCATAAAATAATAAATAAGATATTTTCTTTAATTTAGAATGGTCAAGTCAAAGGGTTGACTTTGACCCATATACCAATTCATCTCACCCGGTCACTTACTAAATTCAGCCCTAAAGTGAGACAAACTAATATATGTTTCTAAATAAAGAAATAGCGCATTTCGGCCCTCATATTATTAATCCATGGAATCTGGGCTCAATTGATGTCGAATGTACGAGACCCACTTCGCCTTGCTAGGCTCTTCAATAACCGTTGCCAATCGAACCAAGATCGCTGTTGTGCCTTGAGCAATCTTCTTAGCTCGACTTCTTGTGATTGGTCGGTCAGAAGGCACTCGAATCAACTCATCGACGTCGGTTTGAGACATGGCAGGCTTCACTGCATCATTCTCCTCCACTTGAGCTCGAATCGTCTCTGATTCGACGTCGGAATCAAAATCTGGCACATAAAGAGATAGATCAGCCACATTAAAAGTGGGATGGACACCATACTCACCAGGCATGTCAACATGATATGCATTAGGGCCGATTCTCCTGATGATACGAAATGGTCCATCTCCTCTGTGATCTAACTTGTTCTTCCTTTGATTTGGGAACCTTTCCTTCCTTAGATGCACCCAAACAAGATCTCCTTCTTCAAAGATAACCTGTTTCCGACCCTTATCAGCATGGGCCTTGTACTTCATGGATTTCCTCTCCAAGTGCATCTTCGTCCTCTCATGTAGCTTCTTCACAAACTCAGACCTCTTGTTAGCTTCAAAATTCTCTTTTCCCTTGTATGGCTGAGGCGTCATATCCACTGGCGTCCTCGGATTCAGCCCATAAACAACCTCAAAAGGGGTCATCTTTGTGGCTGAATGGATTGACCTGTTATAAGCAAACTCCACAAAAGGCAAAACATCTTCCCAACGTTTGAGGTTAGCTTTAAGCATAGTTCTAAGTAAAACCCCTAACGTTCGATTAGTAACTTCCGTTTGCCCATCAGTTTGTGGGTGACATGAGGTAGAAAACAGCAATTTAGTTCCCAATTTAGACCATAGACTCTTCCAAAAATAACTCAAAAATTTAGCATCACGATCTGACACAATAGAACAAGGAATGCCATGCAATCTGACAATTTCCCTAAAGAACAAATCAGCAATATGCACAGCATCATCAGTCGTGTGACATGGAATAAAGTGAGCCATTTTGGAAAATCTATCTACCACTACAAAGATAGAATCTCTACCCTTCCTAGTTCTAGGCAAACCTACAATGAAATCCATAGAAATGTCTTCCCAAGGTGAACTAGGAATGGGTAAAGGCTGGTACAAACCATGGGGGTGAAGTCTAGACTTTGCTTTAGCACAAACAACACAACTCTTGACAAATCTCAGCACATAATTACTCATTTTAGGCCAATAGTAGTGTTCTTTTAACCCTTCTAAAGTCTTTTCTAAACCCCTATGTCCTCTTGATTCATGAACCTCTTTAGTTAGAAGCCTACGTATACTAGATGAAGGAATGCACAATTTTCCAGCTTTAAACAAGTATCCATCATCAATAAAGTAAGTATCTATTTCACCCCTAGACATGCAATTCTTATAGATTTCCGCAAAGTGAGGATCACTAGCATATAATTCCCTAATCATTGCAAATCCAAGGATCTTAACATCACATAGGTTCAAGAGTACATACCTCCGAGAAAGGGCGTCAGCTACCACATTCTCCTTGCCTTTCTTATGTTTCACGACATAAGGAAAGGTCTCCATGAATTCAACCCATCTTGCATGTCGCCTGCTGAGTCTGGATTGGCCTTTCAAGTACTTCAAGGCCTCATGATCAGAATGGATTACAAACTCTTTGGGCCACAAATAATGAGACCAAGTTTTCAGGACCCTAATTAAAGCATACAACTCTTTATCATAAGTAGGGTAATTCAACTAAGCCCCACTAAGCTTTTCACTAAAATAAGCAATGGGTTTCTTGTCTTGTAAGAGCACGCCTCCTATGCCATGTCCAGAAGCGTCCACCTCTATCTCAAATGCCTTGGAGAAGTCAGGGAGTTGAAGCACTGGGGCGTGGCATAATCTGTCCTTCAAAGTTTTGAAGGCGTTCTCTTGTTGCTCCCTCCATTTAAAGGCCGTATCCTTCTTTGTAAGCTCGTGGAGGGGGGCTGCAATTGTGCTAAAATCACGCACAAATCTCCTGTAGAAGCCAGCCAAGCCGAGAAATGATCTGACCATTGTTGGTGTGGTCGGCTGGGGCCATTCTTTTATTGCCTTGATCTTGTCTTCATCTACCTTCAATCCACCTTTAGACACAACAAAACCAAGAAAAATGGTAGATTCCGAGCAAAAAGAACACTTTTTCAAGTTAACATAAAGCTTTTCTAACCTTAAAGTGTCCAAAACAGCCCTAAGATGATCTACATGTTCATGCATGGTTTTGCTATAGATTAAGATATCATCAAAGTAGACTACAACAAATCTGCCTAAGTATCTTCTTAAAACATGGTTCATAAGCCTCATAAAAGTACTAGGTGCATTAGTTAATCCAAAAGGCATTACTAACCATTCATATAAGCCATACTTAGTTTTAAAGGCAGTTTTCCATTCATCCCCTTCCCTCATCCTAATTTGATGGTACCCACTTCTTAAATCAATCTTAGAAAAGAAATTAGCACCATGCAATTCATCAAGCATATCATATAATCTAGGGATGGGATGACGGTACTTAACTGTTATTTGGTTGATCGCTCTACAATCAACACACATTCTCCATGTGCCATCCTTCTTTGGCACCAAAATCACCGGAACCGCGCATGGGCTGAGTGATTCACGCACATAGCCTTTGTCCATGAGATCTTGCACTTGTCTTTGAAGCTCAGCGGTCTCTTCTGGACTTGCTCTATAGGCTGCACGGTTTGGTAATGAAGCGTCGGGCACCAAATCGATTTGATGCTCAATGCCTCTAATTGGTGGAAGGCCTTCTGGCAACTCTTCAGGCATCACATCTTCAAACTCCTGTAATAGATCCTGTAGACACTTTGGAAGATGTGAAATATCTTGACTAATAATAAGTATCTCTTTCCTCATAAGAAGTAAGCAAGAAGAGTTAGGGAAAGAAATACTAGACTGAGTCACAAGAGAGCGCTTTTCTACACTGCCTTTCAAGCCGATTTTTGGCTCTTTCTGTAGGCGTTCTTTTTCCATATTTGTAGCTCTCTGAGTCTCTGAATTGCGCCCAAAATTTGAGCCAAAACGCTCGAGTGGATTGGGAGATAGCCCAGTTTTCGTCCCAGATGCATTGCTGGTATTGTTGCACGGCACTTTGGACGATTTAGGGTGATTTGCTCGGCGTTTTTCATCCCAAACGGTAGCCCCACCTGTGTTTGATGTTGTCCCAAAATTTGAGCCAGAACGCTCGGGTGGAGACTGGGAAACGCCGCTTGGCTTTGTCGACGCGTCGGGCGCCGAACGCCGGGCCGCTGCTTTGGCCGTTGAATCAGCCTCTTCTTTCTCTTCCTTGGCACGCCTAAGTGCCCTAGCTTGATCTCGACGTACCTGATCCTGTAGAACTTGTTGGGGAGACAAAGGTAGAAGAGAAACTCTCCTCCCATCATAGTTAAAAGAATAGGTGTTTAACATGCCATCATAAATCACTCTCCTATCAAATAACCATGGTCTTCCTAACAATATATGAGTGCATTCCATGTTTACTACATCACACATAATGTCATCAACATAAGTACCAATAGCAACACGGACTAAACACTGATGGGTGACAAGATTAGGACCTTCTGAATCATTAATTCCATTGAGACCATAACTAGTAGCCCTAGGTTGGGTTTTTAATTGCAAGTGATCAACTACCTTAGCATTAATAATGTTACAGCAGCTACCACTATCAATTATCATGCATAACACTTGATTCTTTACTGTACACCTAGTATGAAAAATGTTTTCCCTTTGATCTAGCCTAGGAGTTTCTTATAAAGTAAGAGTACGCATTGTTACCAAAGTTAGAGGCTGTTCGGTGCATTCTGGTTCAATGGCCTCTACGTCCTCCTCTTCTTGTTCAATACTATCCTCCTCCACTTGATTTGGAGTTATATCTTCATCACTCACATATCATCCATTGGTGGTGAGAAGTACTTGCTTTAGATTTGGACAATCCTTGGCATAGTGACCTCGCCCTTGACACTTGTAGCACACTAAATCACGTGCTCTAGGCTGATTTGGAGGTCCATTGGTGGGACGCCTTTGGCCTTGAAAACCTGTTGTTTTAGGTGAGCTAGAAGCTCCCTTTTGCTGCATAGAAGAGTTAGAAGAATAAGAGTTGGAATTTGAACTAGGATTAGAACCATACCTTTTTGTAGTATTCCAAGCTTCCTTCTTCTTCCTTTGTTGCTGCTCATAGAGTAGTTGGGCTGAATGTACTAAGGCATTGAGATCCTTGATTTGTTGAATCTCCAATGTGTCTTGAATGCTTTGATTCAGTCCAGCCATGAATTGGGTCCTTAGAGACCGTTGGGAGTGATGAATTCCCGCTTTAAAACTCAGATCCTCTAGCTCATTGAAGTACTCGGTTGGAGACTTGGTGCCTTGTTTGCAAGTTACAACTTTCAATCTCATGTGCTCGGTATGCTCTTCAGGCACATATTTCTTCCTCATTACAAACTTCAGCTGGCCCCAAGTTTCAATTGGTGGTAAGGCCTTTCTAATTCGATCCTCCTTCATTCTAAACCACCAATTTCTAGCGGTCCCAATAAAGTGGATGACAACAACAACAACTTTCTCCCATTCTTCATATCCCATGTGATCTAGAATGAAATTTGTAGCTTGTTCCCACTCTAGATACTTCTCCGGGTTAAGCTCTCCATTGAATGGTTCTATCTTGATCTTTATATCACGTTTCCCAATCTGATTTACAACTTGGTTAACGTTGTTGTTGTTGTTCGGCCGTTGTACTCCATAGGCTGGTGGGAGATCTTCTACAACCTCAGCTTGGTTATAGAAATCATCTAGGGGAGGATGCCATGGGCGCCTTTCTTCCCCGGGATAACCATACGTCACATCATCAAAAGAGTTGTTGTATTGTTGATATTGTTGATGAGTGGCTTGAGGATACCGGTTGTGTGGCTGATTATAGACTTGTTGATGAGTAACCGGTGGAGTCCTCGACCCGATGCCTCTTCCTCTACCTCGGCCTGCTGTTGGGGAGTAGTGAGCCGGGGGATCATTATCTTTGTTGTAGCTAGCAAGCACATCATGTTCGTCATCCACTAGTTGTTGCTTGCCTTTGTCGCTACCCGAGGCTTGATTTGGGTCACTTGTAAGATCGACTGCAGGGGTGCTCTTGCGACTAGCTTGAGATGAATCAACCAATATTGCAAGTTGTTCCTCTAAATGCTTTAGTTGTGGAGCCAATGCAGCCGTGGCCAGTTCTACAGCTCGAGCCTGGCCATCGCGCACACCTTCACTAATGGACAACCTAATGAAGTCGATTGCCTCCTTAGTGAGACTCAATTCAGTTGGGTTAGGTTCTGATGGAATCACCATTGTTCCTGAAACAAGCAAGAAGGTAGAGAGAGTAGTGTGTTCTAAAGTAAACCACAACAAGCAATACCACACCTTGATCAAGCCAAAACTTGCCTCAAAGCAATCCAATCAACTTAATTCAGTTTTTGGGTTGTTTTGAGGGAGTAAAATGGTAGATATAGTGTAGGTATGGAATACTAATGATTTTTAAAGGAAATATGCAGCTTAAGCAAATGGCAATTATGCAATAAGACAAGCAATGCAAATAATCCCTCTATGAGCTCTAAAACACATGCAATCTCTCAATTGACTCTATGCAAGTTAATAAAGCCAAAATTCAGCATGCAAGGACAGAAAATATGGTAGGTTTAGTGACTTTTATTTCGTCACTCTTTTTCTTCAAAGTGATTTCTACTTAGCTATCTTTTTAAGCAAGCAGTCACTAGGGTTGAAAGTGGCTTAAAACTAGCTGGGGTAGATCACTTTTTCTTTTCTTTTTTTTTTTTTTTTTTTGATTTTTATGCACAACTACTCTTGTGCTATAATGAAGAAACAAGCAAAGCAATGCAACAATGCTAAGGACGAAATTAAAAGGGTATATACGAACCTCTTTTCTTTTTTTTTTTTTAAAACTAAGTGACTTTTGCTACCAATGAAACCAACTAGAAGCCAAATTAACAAAAGAAGAAGGGGTAGGTTGATTTTAATGGGATGCAATGACAGAAATTAGCAAATATCAAACAAGCAATATGAATCTCTATTGATCATGCAACATGAAATAAAAACTCATAAAAATTGTAGGAAGACAATTGCTACTCTTAATTGCAACAAAACTCAACCAATTCAACCAAAAGCATGCAACAAATCCCTTAAAATCTCCTAGATGGGTTATTACTTGGAGGGCAAGCAACAACAAGGAATTTAGGGTTTGGTGATCTCGGCTGAGGGCTAGGGTTAGGGTTTGCGGATTTGGATCTAGGGTTTGAGGGATTGGTAGGGTTCGAACTAGGTTTAGGGTTTCAGATTAGGGTTTGGCCGCCAATTAGGGTTAGGGTTAGGGTTAGGCTGCCAATTTAGGGTTAGGGTTACGAGAAGGGTGGAGTGCGATCTAGGGTTTAGGGTCTCCGATTTGGCTAGGGTTTGTGGAGGTGGGTTCGGACAGGGCTGGGGGGTGGTGCGGTTCCCTAGAGCGACACCAGTTTGGGGTGGTGGTGGTGGTTCGTGGTGGTTGGGTGGCGGAATTATGGTGGTGGTGGTTAAAAATTCAATCTTTGGTCTCAAAAATTCAAACTTTAGGTAAAGGGGGGATTTTTGGGATCAAAAACTGAATCAAATTAATTAGAAAGCAAATTAAGGAAAGAAACAATTACTTGGAGAGACGCTGGGCTCTGATACCACTTGATACGTGATCGCCTCGGATTACTCCTCAGAAACCTCGTATTTGACCACACAGGAACCCGATCTTGCCAGCAATTAAGATTCAAACCTACAAAAGCTTTCAAAGTAAGAGACTTGCGTTCCAAGTAACAAACAGATCCGAAAAGTTGAAGTAACGAGCAGAATTGATAGGTTGAAGGAATCAACTTGATAGTTCAATTGGATTGGCTCTAACGCTAAATCCAATTGATTAACTAGTTTGATCTTTAACAATCACAACTAGAACAATCTAATTGACTAAATCAACAAACCAATTTAGCAACACAAGAGAGAGAGAGATCGAGAGTATGATGATGATGATCGGCCGAGTATTGCACACAACACAATTGTTTTTGAGCCCAAGGACTAGATAAACCTTTCTTAGGGTTTATCTAATCTCAAGCTAATTTTTATTAATGAAACTGAAAAGTATTTATAGAGAATACAAAAGCTAATACTTGGGGAGCAAGGGAGGAAGGCTGGCCGGCCCTAGAAGGGGAGAGGGAGTCTCCTTTGCTTGCTTCCCAAGATATAATAATATCTAATTAAATCTAACTAGATTCCCTTAAATAAATAAATCATAGCTGAATTATTTATTTAAGGAAATAATCCTAACAACTTAAAATATCTCTAACAAACTAAAAATATCTCTAACAACCAGGAGAGAGAAAATATCTCTAACAATCAGGAGAGAGAAAATATCTCTAACAACCAGGAGAGAGAAAATCAACCAACTAACATAAGCCTATTGGCTGATTTCTCTTCATTATTAAAATAGATAGAAATTGTTCATAAAATAATAAATAAGATATTTTCTTTAATTTAGAATGGTCAAGTCAAAGGGTTGACTTTGACCCATATACCAATTCATCTCACCCGGTCACTTACTAAATTCAGCCCTAAAGTGAGACAAACTAATATATGTTTCTAAATAAAGAAATAGCGCATTTCGGCCCTCATATTATTAATCCATGGAATCCGGGCTCAATTGATGTCGAATGTACGAGACCCACTTCGCCTTGCTAGGCTCTTCAATAACCGCTGCCAATCGAACCAAGATCGCTGTTGTACCTTGAGCAATCTTCTTAGCTCGACTTCTTGTGATTGGTCCGTCAGAAGGCACTCGAATCAACTCATCGACGTCAGTTTGAGACATGGCAGACTTCACTGCATCACTTGCGATCCAAGTAACACAAATCACGAAACTGATTGATTAACGAACGAGTTGGAAAATTGAAGAAGTCAATTTTGATAGTTCAATTGGATTGGCTCGATCGCTAAATCCAATTGATTAACTAGAATGATCTTTAACAATCAATTCTAGAACAATCTAATCAACTAGATCAATCAAACAACTAAGAGAGAGAGAAGTCGAAATTCTGTTGGCTGAATATTGACGATCTCGAAATCAGTAATCACAGAAGCACAATTGTATTTTTGAGCCCAAAGACTAGATAAACCAATTTGGGTTTATCTAATCTCAAGCTGCCTTTTATTAATGAAACTGAAAAGTATTTATAGAGAATACAAAAGCTAATACTTGGGGAGCAAGGAAGAGGGGTGGCCGGCCCTAGATGGGGAGAATGAGCCTCCTTTGCTTGCTTCCCAAATTATAATAATATCTAAATAAATCTAACTAGATTCCCTTAAATAAAATAAATCATGGCTGATTTATTTATTTAAGGAAATAATCCTAACAAACTCAAAATATCTCTAACAAACTAAAAATATCTCTAACAACCAGGAGAGAGAAGATCAACCAACTAACATAAGCCTATTGGCTGATTTCTCTACATTATTAAAATAAATAGAAATTATAATAAAATAAATAAGATATTTTCTTTAATTTAGAATGGTCAAGTCAAAGGGTTGACTTTTACCCATATACCAATTCATCTCACCCGGTCACTTACTAAATTCAGCCCTAAAGTGAGACAAATTAATACATGTTTCTAAATAAAGAAATAGTGATTATCGACCCTCATATAATCAATCCATGGAATCCGGGCTCAATTGATGTCGAATGCACGAGACCCACTTCGCCTTGCTAGGCTCTTCAATAACCGCTGCCAATCGAACCAAGATCGTTGTTGTGCCTTGAGCAATCTTCTTAGCTCGACTTCTTGTGATTGGTCCGTCAGAAGGCACTCGAATCAACTCATCGACGTCGGTTTGAGACATGGCAGGCTTCACTGCATCACTAACTTCATATTTGGGCTTGGCTGGGGTATAACGCACCTCCTTCTTGTGTGGTACTTGGCTGACCTCATTCTTGGAGTCCTGGGACTCACTCTTCTTGTAGGGTTGTGAAGAACCAGCCGTGTTTTGGCCCCACACACGTCCACTTCTACCTCCCTTCCTCTTTTGCAAGTTGTGGTAAACTTGGTTGGTGTAGTGGAGAACTTTATCTATAGGTGCGCTAGGACCAAATCTCTGCATTTCCACAAAAGTAGCCAAATCCGAATTGAGACCACCTATGAATTTAGAAACCACATACGTCTCGGGAACGCGTACTCGGGATCGGTACACTAATTGGCGTAGCTCCTTGTAATACTCATCGAAAGTTCGAGCTCCTTGCCTCACACACTCTAGCTTGACTTCGACACGATCAAGGTAGTCCTCGGGCACAAACCGTTGGCGCATGGTATCTTGAAGCTTAGCCCAAGTGCTAATGGGTTTTTCTCCTCTTCCCACCATGATTATGCAAAATCTGTAAAATGATGGTGGCTACGGACACTCTTTCGACATCATGATAATTATAATAATAAAAAATAGCCTCAGTTTTAGATCTCAGTCTAGATAGATTTCGGCATCGAATGTGCCGGCGAAGGGCTCGATATTGAGCTTAGCACCATAATGGTGATCCCTCGGTTGTTGTCTATGGTCATTATAATCGTAGTTTTGCTAAATTTGACCAAGGTAGCGACCTTGATCTTGGCAGGCATTAGGCACACAAAGAGCACGGCGCGGCGCAAGCAACGGTGCAGCTTGTGCTTGATTTGGGCGCAATTGATTACGCCTTGTTTGAAAGAGAGCAGGGTTCATACCTTGGTATCCATAGTAAGGACTATCATTCGGGGTACCTCCAGCATAAGATGGACCATGGCTTAGGACAAGATGTGCCATGTGGCTGGTGATGTTGGCCGTTGAAACCGGTTGCAATTCAGCTTGACTAGACGGTTGTCCAACGTCAGAATGAGTGTTGCCTTTCGGGGCTAAAGGAACCACGACTGTGGTGTACATTAGCCAACCTCAAAATGAGTGTTACCCCGGCTAGTTTTAAGCCACTTTCACCCCTAGTGATTACTTGCTAGAAAAGTAGTTGGTAATCACTTTGTATGAAAATTGTGACAACACTACAAAAGTCACATAGCCTACCCATTTTCAGTTCATTGCTTGCATTGATTGGCGTTATTTGTCTTGCATAAAGTCAATTGAGTGATTGCATGTTCTTTGAGCTCATAAAGGGATATCTTGCATTGCTTTTCTGATTTGCATACTTGTTACATAAGCTGCGTTTTTCCTTTATTTATCATTAGAATACCATATCCACAACATTACTACCTCTTGTCAACCCAAAAACTGAAATGGTTGATTGGATTGCTTTGACGCAAGTGTTGGCTTGATAACCGTGTGATATTGCTTGCTCGTTTTTGCTTTTGGAACACACTACTCTCTTGTTCCTTTTGTGACCTTTGTAGGCTAAGCAATGGCAATTGAAGAAGAACCCAATCCTATTGCTTTAAGTTTGTCTAAGGAAGCAATCGATTTTATTAGATTGTCCATTAGTGAAGGTGTAAAAGAGGGTCATCAAAGGGCCATTTAGGTTGTGAGTGCTGCGTTGAATCAAAGATTTCAGCGGATGGAAGAGCAAATTATGACCTTTATAGAGAGCTCACAATCTCTTTAAAACGACGCCCCTTCACTACAACAACAAGTTGATCCAAATCAAGCCTCAACTAGCAACCAGCTAAGGCAAACAACATGTAGAAGATGAAGAGCATGATGTGCTTGCTAGCTACAATAGAGAACACGACCTCCCTAGACAATACTCTCCTAATGGTGGCCGTGGAAGAGGGCATGGCAATTTGATAAGGCAGTCGCCAGTCACGCACCGCTAATTCTACACTCGACAATCGGCGCAGCTCCCTCAAGCCACTTATCATCAAACTCAGTCTTATGTCAATCCATATGATGATGTGACTTATGGCTATCCTTGGGAAGAACAACGCCCATGGCACCCTCCCCTTGATGATTTCTATAATCAAGTTGAAGTTGTATATGAAATTCCACTGACTTATGGAGTAAGGAGGCCAAACAACAACACCAACAACCAGAATGAAGCTCAAATTGGCAAAAGGGATATAAAGATTAAAATCGAGCCATTCAGCGGAGAGCTTAATCCGGAGAAATATCTAGAGTGGGAGCAAGCTACTAGCTTCATTATAGATCATATGGGCTATGAAGAGTGGGACAAAGTTGATGTTGTTGTCATCCACTTTGTTGGGAATGCTAGGAATTGGTGGTAATGAAGGAGGATAGAATTAGAAAAGCTTTGCCTCCTATTGAAACTTGTAACCAGCTGATTTTTGTGATGAGGAAGAAATATGTGCCTGAAGAACACACCGAGCACATGAGGCTTAAAGTGGCTACTTGCAAACAAGGTTTCAAGTCTCCAACCGAGTACTTCAATGAGCTTGAAGATTTGAGCTTGAAGGCTTGAATTCACCATTCTCTGAGGTCTTTAAGAACTCAATTCATGGCTGGACTAAATCAAGCTATAAAAGACATACTTAAGATTCAACAAATCTTGGATCTCAATGCATTAGTACATTCAGCCCAACTACTTATGAGCAACAACAAAGGAAGAAGAAGGAAGATTTGAATGCTCCCAAAAGGTATCCATCTAACTCTAGTTCAATTTCCAATTCTTATTCTTCTAATCCTTCAATGCAGCAAAAGGGAGCTTCTAGCTCACCTAAATCAGGTACAATGACACCTAGAAGTCCCATAAATGGTCCTCAAACGCAGCCAAGGACAAGAGACATTTTGTGCTACAAGTCTCAAGGAAGAGGCCATTTAGCTAAAGATTGTCCAAACCAAAAGCAAGTGCTCCTTACCACTAATGGTGGTTATGTGAGTAAGGAAGAGATACCTCCAAATCAAGTGGAGGAGGAGAATCTTGGCCATGAAGGGGACGACATTGAGGCCATCTAACCTGATTGCACGGAACAACCCTTAACTTTGGTAACCATGCGTACTCTTACTTTAGAAGAAACACCTAGGCTAGATCAAAGGGAAAACATTTTGAAGCTTAGCCCAAGTGCTATTGGCATCTTGAAGCTTAGCCCAAGTGCTAATGGGTTTTTCTCCTCTTTCCACCATGATTATGCAAAATCTGTAAAATGAATGGTGGCTACGGATACTCTTTGGGCATCATGATAATTATAATAATAAAAAATACCCTCAATTTTAGATTCTCAGTCTAGATAGATTTCGGCATCGATTGTGCCGGCGAAGGGCTCGATATTGAGCTTAGCACCATAATGGTGATCCCTCGGTTGTTGTCTGCGATCATTGTAACCATAGTTTTGCTGAATTTGACCAAGGTAGTGACCTTGATCTTGGCGGGCATTAGGCACAGAAAGAACACGACGTGGCGCAAGCAACGGTGCTGCTTGTGCTTGATTTGTGCGCACTTGATTACGCCTTGTTTGAAAGATTGGAGTGTTCATACCTTGGTATCCATAGTAAGGACTGTCATTCGGGGTACCTCCAGCGTAAGATGGACCATGGCTTAGGACAAGATGCGCCATGTGGCTGGTGATGTTGGCTATTGAAACCGGTTGCAATTCAGCTTGACTAAAGGGTTGTCCAACCTCAAAATGAGTGTTGCCTTCCGGGGCTGAAGGAACCACGA
The DNA here is from genome assembly GCA_964016875.1 of Fallopia convolvulus. Lineage (NCBI taxonomy): Eukaryota > Viridiplantae > Streptophyta > Magnoliopsida > Caryophyllales > Polygonaceae > Fallopia > Fallopia convolvulus. Next base: position 39,759,894 of record OZ024720.1, read on the forward strand.
CTGGGGGTGTACGTTGGCCAACCTCCACATTAGTTCATGAGGCTTCAACTTGCACCTGGGTCCCTCCTAATCGTTGCTCAAACCATTCATCAAGCACTTCAAACAACTCAGTCTAGGCATGCTCATAAGCTTCCTTAACGTCAGATTTGCTCCATTCCAGAACTTGAGTAAACATGTGTTGAAAATCTCCCAAAGTAATAGGACGACTTGTCTCCTCCTCATCCATTCCCTTGTCTTTTCCTGTGTAAATAGATTGCTTGGTGACAAAGCTAAAAATACGGAATAAAAGACGATTTTCTCATGGAGTTTCTTAACCTTAGCAGCATGGTCAAGACCTTCACGACTCTCACGATCTTTGGTGTGGCATACGGCATAAGGTCGATGGGAGTAATGGGATTGCGCTCGTACACCACCTCAAACGAAGTCTTCTTGGAAGGGTCGGTGAGTGGAGCTGCTATGGAACTAAAAACTCGCACAAATCGGCGGTAGAAGCCGACCAAGCCAAGAAAACTTCGAAATTGTGTCATGGTAGTGGGAGTCGGCCAATCCCGGATTGCCTTCACCTTCTCTTCATCAACTTTCAGTCCTTCCCTACTCACAACAAAGCCAAGAAAGACCACATGATCCGAGCAAAAGTGTCACTTTTTAAAGTTAACAAATAGGCGTTCATTTCTCAAAACCTCTAACACTTGCATAAGGTGTTTGACCCGGGACTAAAGGTCGTGGCTATAAATAAGAATATTATCAAAATACACAACCACAAATTTACCAAGAAAAGGACGGAGAACGTGGTTCATCAACCTCAAAAAGGTGCTAGGAGTGTTGGTTAAACCGAAAGGCATAACCAACCACTCGTAAAGCCCATACTTGGTTTTGAACGTGGTTTTCCATTCATCGCCTTCCTTCTTCCAGATTTGATGATAGCCACTTTTTAAATCAATTTTAGAGAAAATACAAGCTCCATTGAGCTCATCAAGCATATCATCAAGTTGTGGAATATGATGGCGATACTTGATAGTAATGTTGTTGATTGCTCGGCAATCGACACACATTCTCCAAGTACCATCCTTTATAGGGACTACCAGAACGGCGCATGGACTAAGGCTTTCACAAACATAGACCTTTGTCGAGAAGCTCTTGAACCTGCCTTAACAACTCTTTGATTTCCTGGAGATTGGATCAATAGGTTGGCCGGTTCGGTAATGACACGCCCGAGATGAAATGAATTTGATGTTCGATCCCTCTTGTAGGCGGCAACCCAATTGGCACCTCTACAGGAAATAAATCCTTGAAATCCCGCAAAAGACGAGCTATAGGTGAGAGAAGATCTTCAATATCTTGGTTAGAAAGCAACGATTCACGATAAAGTAATAACAAGCAAACGTTACTCCCCTTGATGGCATGAACAACTTCCCCCGGTTTTTCTAAGAGAAGTGGTTTAGAAGTGCTCATGCTATCACCAATGGCCAATGTATTTCCCTTGCTTCCTTCTCTAAGAGCATGCCTTCGCTTTTGCTCCCTAGCCGTGTGATCAAGCATGATTTCTTGTGGCTTCATGGGATGCAACGTGACCTTCTTGTCATCCAGGTGGAAGGAGTACTCATTGGAGACACCATCATGGATCACACCCCGATGATAATACCAAGGTCGTCCTAAAAGGAGATGGCACACCGACATGGGCAACAGATCACATTCCACCACATCTTGATATGGACCTATGGCAAAAGAAATCAAAGCCCTTTCCTTCACATGGATAGGTGATTTAGAATTTAACCAACACAAAGGATAAAGCATGGGATGAGGCGCGCCTTGGACACCTCCGCGCCGAGGGTAGAGATGGGTCGTGCCCGTGGGCACCGGTGTCGCCATAGGAGTATATCCATATCGCTCATTGCCTACATTGTTAGTGTTCGAAGGCAACAAAATATTATCTGAAAAATTAGAATACGGAGGAACAAATTTAGTCCTTACCTCGAAAGACGTCATAAACGGTTGGTTGAAATTTGAACCTCGAAAGATTGCCTTGTGACACTAGTTGAACGTTGGAGGTAGAACCTTCCTCCAAATGTATGCCTCGAGTGGTGGAGATGATTGGCTCTAGATGAGAGCTCACACCGAGTGACAAATTAAAGTTGGTTCTCGGTTGATGCTTTGTGCTTTGGTGGCACTAGCTTGGATGAGTTCATCGTGCCTTGTCCACCTTTGTTGAATGTCATCAAACCTAGAAGAAAAAGAACAATGTTCTTGTTGCATAGATTATAGCATAGCAGCCAGGAATGAATCGGAGTTAGCATCCCAATCCCGAGGTGAGCGATCATTCTTTGTATCCGACATCTTGCACAAACATCACCAAACAAGTTAAAATCCAACAAGCAAGTGGTACTTCAAGCCACACACAACCAATTCTCAACTTAGACTCGATAGTGCTAAACTTGCAAGTGCTAGGACGTTTGGTGTAGTATAAATAGGAATTGGCTCAAAGAAAAGGCACAAGGTACCATGTTACAAAAATAAACAAAAGAGCTTATAAAAATAGGACCTTTTTCGGAATTTCTTTCTCACGGGGTCCAACTTATTCTGTGCCCGGCCCTTATTAGCCTTTTGGACGTCGGCATGGTTTTTCTAGCCCCAGTTCTTTTTCCTTCCGAGTCCGAATGTCACTTTTAAGGCATAATTTTCAGCACTTACAATCAACCATACAAAGCTTCAACAACCAAATTGATTTACACCTCTACTCAGTGTTACTTTTTTCTATGGCTTGGTACTTTTCCCGTATCCAAGCTCGAGTGAGTACACAATATTTTAAGTCTAAATTCAGTTTTTATACTATGCCAACATGCTCAAAAGATCAATGAAAGAGGCCGAAAATTCAGCTACAAATGTGGTATTAAAGACAAAAAAGGTGAAAGGCCAAAGGGTGACTCTTGGTATTTTTTTGTCTTTAATTCATTCAAGATAGGATTAATTGCTTTCTTCAACCTTTGGGCAATCTAATAGCATAGTTTTGTCGTCCTCCAAAGGTCAGACTTAAGCACACAAGGATCGAATCGGTGGAGTCTGTGTAAGGCCACTTCGGACGCTCTCTTCTTTCCGAGGGAACTGATGGTGTGCCTCGGAATTGGTGATGGTTGACGTGTAATTGTTTGGAAAACCAGTAATTGAGGATGGAGTTTTGAAAGTGAAGGATATGAATGAGTTTAGGGTGTGGATATGACTCACCACACTAGAAACTCAAACTACGAGATTCAAGGACAAGGATGTGACGCACCTTGCTCTTTGATCTCAAGATTGATCCAATATGACTCATGAATCAAGGATTGGAAAACAAAAACAAGTAACTTTATTCAAGTAAAAAATTCCCTAAAACCATAGCCTAAACATGGGAATACAAACAAGAGTTTTTCATCATTTTATTCAAGTCTCCCTAACAAGAACGAGGGGCGTCCCCTTTATCCAACATTCAGCCATGAAAACAACCTCTTTGTTACCCAACCATTAAACAAGAGTAAAGACAAATATCCTTGGAAAACCGACATTAATTGCTTCTTGAAATGGCACTCATGAGACATCAAACTCGGTGCAAACTAGGCGCCCAGCATGGCCATGTGGCTACCGGTGACTAGCAACGTGTACTCCTTGTCATCTTCATATTTGCTCGGCGCTCCATGGATCTAAAGATCGGCTTGAAGATCTTCTTGCAAGACACGAGCTCGAGCCCTTGTTATCCGCCTTAGATAAAGCTAAATATCGCTGGCACGGCTGGCGCGCACAGGTGACTCAGTACCAAGGTTGGGTAGCTAGGTACCATGGGAAAAAGAGTCGCCAAGAAGCTCGGTACTGAGGTTGGGTGGCTCGGTACCGGGGTTGGATGGCTTAGTCTTATGAGTGGATGGATTGGTATCGACGTTGGGTGGTTTGATATTGGATGGCTCGGTACCGAAGGCGTCAGACCCATGATATGGCTAGCCAGGTGTAGTCACATTACAAACTTTTCTCTTTATTTTAAAGCTCGAAAAAAGGCTGAAAAATTAAAACTAAACACTCAAAAATAACAGGTTGCCTTTTACAAATTAATCGAGGCTTTTCACTAAGCATCTCTTGATTAATTCGGTAATAATATGGCCATAAATCAACTGATAGTTCATCAACCAGGAGGTTTAAAGGCAGGAAAAGAAGAGTGGATTTACTCAGATGGTACTAAGAGCACTCAAGTTGAAATGAACGCATGGAATGGAAGTGGTTGTATTAAAGCTTCCTATTTAATGAAGTGTTGTTTACCTCATATGATTTTCATCCATGATAGATGAATTTTAAGCATTCAAACTTTAGATTTCAGCAACAAATTGTAGCAACATCTCAAGGGAAAATCATGGGTTTTTGGCTGGCGAAAAGAAAGGCACAAATGAGCAACCAAAAACCGAAAAGAGAGAAAGCAATTCGTACCTCCACAACTTGAGGAACTCACTCGACTAGCTCTAATACCACATGATTAGTCCCGAATTGGATCTCCTTGCAATTGGTTCGAATGAGTGAACATGAAGGTGGAATTGTCACTTTTCATTGCTCCAAGTTTGAACAAGCAAATGGAGTTGTTGGTGATTTTAGAACTCAACACACTCAAGGATATTAACTAAACTGATTTCTTGTAATTTTATGGATATAGATAAGTGTTTGAGATTTGTGTGGATAAGCTCACTAAACAAAGATCAAACAAGGCAAATTTGGCTGGGATAAACTCACCAAAACAAATATGGCCAAACCATTGATGAACACACAAAGGAAAAGGTCACTTGGTTGGACACCCCAAGTGAGATTAACAAGTCATAGAATCGAGTTTTGCTCTACTGTTTTCTTTGGAAGATCATCTGAAAATACAATTGAAATATGGCATAATATAAGTCTCAAATTGCAAACCAAAAGGCTTTCCAAATCCGGCCATAAAGAGGAGGAAATGAGGGGTCTTCAGTTGAATGGAGATGGTGAAGAGGTGGCTGATTTAAGAAGAGTTTTGACCACCTTCTTGGCTGCTTGCATTGATGGAAGGTGAGCCTTGATGATGGATGAGTAATGGGGCCACATGAAAGGGGGAATTAAGTTCATTAAATTCACCATGTGAGCCAATAACTTGAAGCAACATAATCACGACATCTTGGTGTCTTGGTGGTGTGGCCATTGCTAATCCAACTTGGAGGTGGTCCTTGAGGTGTCTTGCTCGGCTTCTTGTAATGGGGCCAAGAAGAGGTGGCGTGAAATCATGATGTGGCCTAGGTTGGGACACATCACCATGTATATTCTATGCATGCACAAGGAAGGTGAAATTCCAGTTATATCACCAAGGGAGTATCCAATAGCTTTCCTATGAGTCCTAAGCACAGAAATCAATTTCTATACTTCTTCATCATTCAGTTTAGCATTTATGATAACATGAAAGGTAGAGTAAGGACCAAGAAGTTCATACCTTAGAGAATTTGGAAGTGGCTTGATCGTTGGAGTAGGTACATTTGGGATGAGAATGGGATCTTCGTGTTCCGTCTTCAGAAATTCACAAAGGTAATCACAAGCCAGTAGCTCGTTGTCGTCTGCCAGAAGGGTTGGTACCGACCTATGGGGGGTTGGTAACAACACTACAGAAATCATCAGCTCGTCACTTCCTACTAGAAGACTCAGTAACGACCCATGGAGGGTCGGAATCGATGCAGCAGAATCAAACTCTGTCTTTCTTCTGTCCGGAAATGCTTCCAAAGCTAGCAATCGAAAAATCGGGTCCCCAAATTCAATGTAATTTGTGTGGGTGTAGAGCATTTTGACCTTAACTTCATTGCTCCAGTTGTGGCTAAGAAAGGCCTACCAAGGATGATAGGCACCATTGAGTCCTCATGCATTTCCATAACGATGAAGTCGTTTGGGACAAAGAACTTGCCCACATGGACAAGGAAATCATCAACAACCCTAGTTGGCTTCACACAAAATCCATCCGCCATGTATAGCTTCATGTTCACCGACACTAATGGTCCCATGTTGGTCTCGGACCAAATGGAAAGATGTAGAAGTCTAGCACTCGCACCTGGATCACACAAAGCTTTAAAACGGTAAGCGCCAATACCAATAGTGATAGTAAACTTACTTGGATCGCCTAGCTTCTCAAGGAGCTCCAAAGATCGGACCTCATCAGTTAGCTCTAAAATAGAATCTCCTTCACAAATTTAGTGTAATCAAGCATTTCGCTTAGGGCCTCAGTAAATGGAATAGTAATATTTAAGCATTGTAGAACCTTTACAAAACTCCCAAACTTGCCCTCAGTGGAGTCTTTGTGGCTTTTTAAAGGGAAAGGAAGAGACTTTTCCGGACTTGGAGCCAAAACAGGTCCAAGTCGTGGTTCTACCGAATCGACAAGAGGGTCGATCGGTGCAGGAGGGGGGTCGGTAGAGACCAGGGGGTCAATAGAGAGAACTTACCTGGCCTGGAGGGGTCGTTACCGACCCTGGCGGGGTCAGTAACAATGTCAACTAGGTTGTCTTCTTTACCACTATGCTCTAATTCCTTGGGTTCAGCTTGATATGGCAATTGTTTGCCGCTCCTTAGGTGTACTGCAATTTGGCCCCTGGGGTTTTCCTTGGGACGGCCCGGTAATTGCCCTTGAGGTCCTGGAATCTATGTAGCGAGGTTGCCAAGTTGGGAATTGACACTCTTCTTCCATGTTTCAAGCTCACCCAACTATGCTTGTAAACCTTTCATCTAGGTGTTTGGATCAGCACGCACTCCATTAATCCCGTCATGGATGCCTTGTGCCAAAGATGGGGACTCTTGATAGCCCGAAGGTCTGTAAGGAGGAACCTTTTGATCTTGCTGAGGAGGTTGACTTCTTTGGCCATGTGCATAATTGCCTCAGGTGGGCTGATTGTTATTTCTCCCTGCATAAAAATTATTGCCTTGGTTCCTATAGGGACCTCTCATATAATTAGCTTCTTCATATGCCTTAGCAGCACGAACCTGTTGCAAGTTAGTGCAGGTAGAAGTAGGATGGGCTTGAAACCTTCATTCTTGACAAGGATGAGATGATTTAAAGAAACTTACCTGCTTTTTGAGCCGATTGATCTCATTTTTCATGAATTAGAATTTGACATCCGAGTCTACCTTGGTCATTTGTGGCTCATATAGCTTTTTTTATTGTGGCTTGGTTTGCTAGGTACCATACATGGCATCATAGTTAGCTATCTCGTCTAACAATGTCCACGCGTCATCGTGATTCATCTCAATAAAACCATAATCAGTGTGTAGGTTGATTCGGTCCTTGGTTGGAGCATTGATACCCTAGAAGAAGATTTCTTGGACCATATAAGCTGGTTGCCCATGAGTGCGGCACTGTCGGAGAAGCTCCTTCAATCTCTCTCATGTCTCTACAAAAGTTTCACCAGGCAACTGGTGATAATAAGTGATGCTCTTCCTGATGAGAATCAAGGATCATGAAGTCCACGATGCAAGGTAAGTGCTTAGACTTCCAAGGAATTCGACAACAAACACCCAGAAATCTAGGATGTCTTCAACTGGCTTGTTCTCCCTGGTACGAACTTGGATTTGAGTGGATTCAACTTGAGGAGTTAGATCTATGAGTCTAATTGAACTCCTAAAAATTTGAGATCTAAATAATCTGCAGATTGAAAGTTATGCCATTTTTACTGAGGTGCTGCAGAATCCACCGAGAAGAGATTTCAATGGGAGTTTGAATGAGATTGTTGGAGTGGCGATGGAAGGGGGTTGAAATTTATGGTTTTGTATGAGATGAAGTAATGGATATTGATATGGAATTAAAGAGATATGACTCACTCTCCAAAAATACAAACTATGGATTCAAACAAGAATGTAACTCACCTTGACTGGAAAGTTGATTATTGGCAAGATCCGGTCTTGTGAGGTTGCAATACTTGATCTACAAGGAGTAATCTGAGGGGATCACGTATAAAGTGGTATCATTCATCCAGTGTCTTGCCAAGTAATATTTTCTTACCTTATACTTTCCAGTTGATTAATTCAGTTTTTGATCCTAAAGCCTATACCTTTTTCCATATTTCTAAACTTCGGGACCAAAATCTGATTTTTCTCCACAAAAGCCACCAACTTCCACCACCACCACCATTCACACCACCGCGACCACCACTACTATCCACCACCGAACCAACCTGCCACCAACAACAACCGTCCACCAACACTTTTGTGTTGATCAAATCCCGACAAACCCTAAAACGACAAATCCACCCCCGAAACCCTAACCCTAGCCACGCACCAAAAACCCTAATTTTCCCTTTGTTTGTTGCTTACACCCTAAGTAACTAACAACCTAGGCGATATTTGACGGATTTGATGCATGTTTATGATTAATTGGTTGAGTTTATTGCAATTTAAGATCAACATATTTATTTCCTACAGTTTTGTGAGTTTCAATTCAACATTGCATGATTGATTGTGATTCATATTGCTTGCATTTAATTGCTGATTTTTGTTTTGCATCCCTTATTATATTTGATTACCCTTGTTATTTTTATCAGTTCGTCATTACCCTTTTTGTTTGCATTCATTGCTTGTTGTTTAAATTCAGCACAAGAATAGTTTGTGCATAATAAAAAAATAAATAGATCCACTTGATATAAAAAGAGTGATCTACCCCAGCTAGTTTTAAGCCACTTTCACCCCTAGTGATTACTTGCTAGAAATGTAGTTGGTAATCACTTTGTATGAAAATTGTGACAACACTACAAAAGTCACATAGCCTACCCATTTTCTGTCCATTGCTTGCATTGATTGGCATTATTGTCTTGCATAAAGTCAATTGAGAGATTGCATGTTCTTTGAGCTCATAAAGGGATATCTTGCATTGCTTTTCTGATCTGCATACTTGTTAATTACATAAGCTGTGTTTTTCCTTTATTTATCATTAGAATACCATATCCACACCATTACTACCTCTTTTCAACCAAAAAACTTAATTGGTTGATTGGATTGCTTTGACGCAAGTGTTGGCTTGATAACGGAGTGATATTGCTTGCTCATTTTTGCTTTTGGAACACACTACTCTCTTGTTCCTTTTGTGACCTTTGCCGGCTAAGCAACGACAATTGAAGAAGAACCCAATCCTATTGCTTTGAGTTTGTCTAAGGAAGCAATCAATTTCATTAGATTGTCCATTAGTGAAGGTGTAAAAGAGGGTCATCAAAGGGCCATTTAGGTTGTGAGTGCTGCATTGAATCAAAGATTGCAGCGAATGGAAGAGCAAATTACGACCTTTATAGAGAGCTCACAATCTCTTTAAAAAGACGGCCCTTCACTACAACAACAAGTTAATCCAAATCAAGCCTCAGCTAGCAACTAGCTAGGGCAAACAACATGTAGAAGATGAAGAGCATGATGTGCTTGCTAGCTACAATAGAGAACACGACCTCTATGGACAATACTATCCTAATGGTGGCCGTGGAAGAGGGCATGGAAATTTGATAAGGCAGCCGCCGGTCACGCACCACTAATTCTACACTCGGCAATCGGCGCAGCTCCCTCAAGCCACTTATCATCAAACTCAGCCTTATGCCAATCCTTATGATGATGTGACTTATGGCTATCCTTGGGAAGAACAACGCCCATGGTACCCTCCCCTTGATGATTTCTATAATCAAGCTGAAGTTGTAGAAGAAATTTCACCGACTTATGGAGTAAGGAGGCCAAACAACAACAACAACAACCAGAATGAAGCTCAAATTGGCAAAAGGGATATAAAGATAAAAATCGAGCCATTCAGCGGAGAGCTTAATCCGGAGAAATATCTAGAGTGGGAGCAAGCTACTAGCTTCATTCTAGATCATATGGGCTATGAAGAGTGGGACAAAGTTGTTTTTGTTGTCATCCACTTTGTTGGGAATGCTAGGAATTGAAGGTAATGAAGGAGAATAGAATTAGAAAAGCTTTGCCTCCTATTGAAACTTGGAACCAATTGATGTTTGTGATAAGGAAGAAATATGTGCCTGAAGAACACACCGAGCACATGAGGCTTAAAGTGGCCACTTACAAACAAGGTTTCAAGTCTCCAACCTAGTACTTCAATGAGCTTGACGATTTGAGTTTGAAGGCTGGAATTCACTATTCGCAGAGGTCTTTAAGAACTCAATTCATGGCTGGACTGAATCAAGCTATAAAAGACACACTTAAGATTCAACAAATCTTGGATCTAAATGCATTAGTACATTCAGCCCAACTACTCTATGAGAAACAACAGAGGAAGAAGAAGGAATCTTGGAATGCTCCCAAAAGGTATCCATCTAACTCTAGTTTAAATTCCAATGCTTATTCTTCTAATCCTTCTATGCAGCAAAAGGGAGCTTCTAGCTCACCTAAATAAGGTACAATGACGCCTAGACGTCCCATAAATGGTCCTCAAACGCAGCCAAGGACAAGAGACATTGTGTGCAAAGTCTCAAGGAAGAGGCCATTTAGCTAAAGATTGTCCAAACCAAAAGCAAGTGCTCCTTACCACTAATGGTGGTTATGTGAGTGAGAAAGAGATACCTCCAAATCGAGTGGAGGAGGAGAACCTTGGCCAAGAAAGGGACGACATTGAGGCCATCGAACCTGATTGCACGGAATGGCCCTTAACTTTGGTAACCATGCGTACTCTTACTTTATAAGAAACACCTAGGCTAGATCAAAGGGAAAACATTTTGAAGCTTAGCCCAAGTGCTAATAGCATCTTGAAGTTTAGCCCAAGTGCTAATGGGTTTTTCTCCTCTTCCCACCATGATTATGCTCAATCTGTAAAATGAATGGTGGCTACGGACACTCTATGGACATCATGATAATTATAATAATAAAAAATAGCCTCAATTTTAGATTCTCAGTCTAGATAGATTTTGGCATCGAATGTGTCGGCGAAGGGCTTGATATTGAGCTTAGCACCATAATGGTGATCCCTCGGTTGTTGTCTGCGGTCATTGTAACCATAGTTTTGCTGAATTTGACCAAGGTAGTGACCTTGATCTTGGCGGGCATTAGGCACACAAAGAACACGGTGTGGCGCAAGCAACGGCACAACTTGTGCTTGATTTGGGCGCACTTGATTATGCCTTGTTTGAAAGAGAGGAGGGTTCATACCTTAGTATCCATAGTAAGGACTATCATTCGGGGTACCTCTAGTGTAAGATGGACCATGGCTTAGGATAAGATGTGCCATGTGGCTGGTGATGTTGGCTGTTGAAACTGGTTGCAATTCAACTTGACTAGAGGGTTGTCCAACCTCAAAATGAGTGTTGCCTTCCCGGGCTAAAGGAACCATGACTGGGGGCGTACGTTGGCCAACCTCCACATTAGTTCATGAGGTTTCAACTTGCACCTGGGTCTCTCCTAATCGTTGCTCAAACCATTCATCAAGCACTTCAAGCAACTCAGTCAAGGCATGCTCATAAGCTTCCTTGACGTCAAATTTTTGCTCCATTCCCGAATTTGAGTAAACTTGTGTTGAAAATCTCCCAAAGTAATAGGACGACTTGTCTCCTCCTCATCCATTCCCTTGTCTTTTCTTGTGTAAATTGATTGCTTGGTGACAAAGCTAAAAATACGGAATAAGCGAGTTTTAGTAAAATCTAAAGACACTTATGTTTGACTCAAGAAAGATAAAATCTTTGAGACTCCCTCACAACTCCAAACTCCCTCGTTTGCTAAACTTTCCGAGCAAAACAAAATTTTGTAACCTCTCCAAATATCACCCTCGTCACACAATGTGTTTAGTTTTTTGCACTCCCTCACGTAGCTCCAAACTCCCTCCGTTAACTTGAAAGAAAACTAGCAAGTTCAATCGCGTTTTGAATCCTAACACAATGTCTCCCACTCTCACTCAAAAGAAAGTAAATAAGTGATGGACTGACTCATATTTGACACTTTTTGGTGTCACTCGTCTCACACGCACACACAAATGAGTTGCAATCTTCCAAGCACAACAACACAAATTAGAAATACAAAAGTCAATCACAAATTCAAGACAAAACAAAGGTAGCAAACAAACACAAGCCAAGTGAACTTGTGGACGAGTATTTGCAAAGCCCCAAATCAGTCTTAGTTGCTCAAAGGTATGGCTAGAAGGGCTCAAGACAATTGCAAGGTAAACTCAGTAAGAGAACAACGAGCAAGAAACATGGATCGATTAACAAGAACAAATTTGAGCTATAGAACACAATCTGATTTTTATAATTTGGAAACAAACTAATAAGGATCGAATCGGTGGAGTTGGTGCAAGGCCACTTCATAAGAGGTCACCCCGCTCTAAAATGACTTCCTTGCGACCTTTTTTGGATTGGCGCACATATTGCATGGTTCTCCGTTCTAATTAAAGACATGTTTCCTCATGGAGTTTCTTGACCTTAGCAGCATGGTCAAGACCTTCACGGCTCTCACGAACTTTGGTGTGGCATATGTAATATCCGCAATATTCCAAGACGTTAAAACCAATATAATATAATTGTATAATTCTTTCTTTTATAAAGGAGAATCTTTAAATATATTCTATATATAACCCTTTTTCTCATTAAAAAGAGGTTCGTACGTAAATTAAAATTTTAATAAATTGCAAGAGGGCATTATAAGGATTAGGAATAAGTAAAAGCATTTAAAAATGCATCATAATTTCGGTTTTGAATAAACAAAAAGAGTTACAGCAAGCTAGTAAACATACAACGAAAATTCAATAAAAAGAATGCAAGAGCCGGGATTTGAACCCGAGACCTCTTGCAATTCTGCCTCACACGCCCCTCCCCTCTTTCGCTAGACCAAGTGAACCTCTTTGCCATTTACCCCACCCTTTTTAATTTTATATCAATTCTTAAGTCTTCTTCTCCAAACAAGTCAAATTGATTTGACATGGGAGCTATGCATGCCTTCCACCTTCTCTTTGGCTTGCAAGACCACATTTGATACATCACCTTGCATCACCCTCCAACAAGCACACTTTTGACCAATATATGGGCACCTCCTGCTCCTCCATAGGTCCATCACCATTGCCATGGATTGAAGAAGCTTGCCTCTTGGCCTATAAAAAGGGCCTTCATCTTCTCCTAACACCCACACCTTCATCCTTCTCCTCCCTTTCTTGCAAATAGCTCTCAAGTGTTTAAAAATCAGCCCCTTCCAAGTTCCAATTCTCCATCAAAAACACCACCAAACACCCTCCTTCTTTCTCCTTGGAGCCCCGCCGGACCGCCCCTGCCCACCGGAGCACCACCCAACGACCATCGAGCCCTTGCCGGACCGCCCGACACCCGCCGGAGCCCCCTGGTCGCGCCGCCTTGTCCGCCGGTCCTTCCCCCGCTTCCTCTTCCCTGCATTCTATAATAGAGTATAATCATCCAGTAAATTCTAAACCCCTAATTTTACTTATGTATTTTATAAAAAATTAAGTCCTATTATACTATTAGATGTATTAGTAGAAATAACAAAGAAATCAAATGAGGATTTAATCTAATAAAAATATATTTGGAAGATCTTGTTAGTTGAAGTAGAGAAACAAATCAAATTACTATGGTAAATATAATCCTACAAAAAAATACTTAAATTGTTATTATATTTTAATATTATGCTATACATGTATTTTTCTTATAAAGATATTTTTATAAAATAACTAGCATATGAAATAGAGTTTGTAATATTAAAAATGTCACCTTTATAAAAGAAATAAGATTTCTATAAGATAAAATTGTTGCATGTCTTAAACTATAGAGAATATCATGTTATATGAATTTAATTACGATAATGATAGATATATTAAACAAAGTCATTTAATTAATACAATATAAAGTTTAGCATGACTCTAAGTGTAAAGGATACTACAAGATGGAAGCTTTAATTATAATATGATAAATGTGACTATAAAGTAAACTAGGTTATCATATGATTTTAGTTATAATATATGATAGTGATGTTAGAATATCTAAGACATATTATAATAATAAAATGGTAGAGAAACCTTATAAAAGTATTATTGTTTCAAAACTTGTAATCATGAACTATAGTTTTACATTAGATATTGATTTTTATGGAAGAATAATATTATTAATAATTATAGTATTAAATCATCATGTGAGAAAGATATTAATTTAATAATCTCTACGTATAAAGAATTATTGCAAGACATAAGTTCTAGGTTAATATAAGAAGTATGATCCTATTATGAGTTTATGATATTATATAGCATAAGGTTGACTTGTATGGAAAGAAACCATATAGATATAGAAAGGATATTATTTTATAACCTACAAATATTATAATAATGGACTATAAATATGAAGTAGGATATTTATAAGCCATGACGATATTCATAAGCCATGATGATATTATAAGCCATGGTTATATTTTATAAGCCATGACCCTATTTTATAAGATTATGATCATAGATATTTCATAAGTCATATAATGTGAAAAGAACTATAGGAATAAAATAAATAAGATTAATTTAATATATGTTAATTTTAGGAAGTTACCTTATAAAGAAAATTAGAAATTCCTAATTATGGAAGCTTTCAAGAAAAGTAGATTATAAGTTTATGAGCCTTATTTGTTTTAGGTGAATTATAGAATTAAATAAAAGTCTACTAAAGGTATATTATTAATAAAATATTCTTGGTGAGGGATATATCGCTACAAGATCCTTAAGGAATTTAAAAATAATATTTTAAACTAAGACAAGTACATAAAAAGGTTAAAGTGAATTTCTTATAATTTAAAGAAAACTTATAGTTTTATAAGAAAAATACTTCTAGGCAAAGTAGAGTATTTTATGAAATTTTACTTGCTTACTTATATTAAGAAATAGAAAATAAAGTTATAAGAGATTATTTTAGTAAAGGTTTTATGGAATAATAAGGATATTACAAAACCAAAATAATAATGAAGGAATATTATTATTTTAAATAGTCTTCTAAATTATTACCATAAAAATTTAGAATTCCGCTTCTCTTATAGAAGTATTATAAGAGGTAATCCAAACCTTAAGAGGCAGTCATGAATAAAATTCGCTCGTAAACTCCGTGTCGATAGGTCTGGATTCTCGCTCGAAGTCGTGAATCACATAGTTCCGTCAAAGCTCGATTGTTAGAACTGGCCAAAGCTAAGGCAAGTGGAATTTCCCCTTGTGACCTTTATATTCCATTCCGTGAAAATTTCCGATGTTGGGAACAACGTGTATGCTTAAATAAAATGAACCTAGGAAATACCGATTGCTAGAAATAACGACTATTGTTAGCATAGTACGCTTTACATTCCTATGTTAGGATTATTATGCTAGTGTAATTGTTATCTTGATTGTTTGCGATCTCGCTCATAGATCAACGTCGAACGAACTAGAGAAAGGCGCGGAATAGCCGACGCCCCTATATCACCTTACTAAGTCGTACGTCCATACGACTTTCGGGATCATGATCTCCTTCCGCTACGATTGCAAGGAGGGATGATCGCACTCTAGCCCCACTTCTTTTTCCTTCCGAGTCCGAATTTCACTTTTAAGGCACAATTTTCAGCACTTACAATCAACCATACAAAGACTCAACAACCAAATTTATTTACACCTCTACTCGGTGTTACTTTTTTTTTATGGCTTGGTGCTTTTCCCGTATCCAAGCTCGAGTGAGTACACATTATTGTAAGCTTGAAATTCAGTTTTTATACTATGCCAACATGCTCGAAAGTTCAATGAAAGAGGCCAAAAATTCAGCTACAAATGTTGTATTAAAGACGAAAAAGGTGAAAGGCGAAAGGGTGACTCTTGGTATTTTTTTGTCTTTAATTCATTCAAGAAAGGATTAATGGATTTTTTCAACCTTTGGGCAATCTAATAGCATAGTTTAGTCGTCCTCCAAAGGTCAGACTTAAGCACACAAGTTCGACGACACAAAACAAGGCAACACAATCAGGTCGGTGCCGAGGTGGGTTTGTAGTTCGACTTGGATGTGATTTCACTTGCAAAAATTCAAGCAAATTCAAATGAAAGAAGAGGGAAACTAGGTGTACCTTGCGTAGCTCTGATACCACATAACAAGGATCGAATCGGTGGAGTCTGTGCAAGGCCACTTCGGACGCTCTCTTCTTTCCGAGGGAACAGATGGTGTGCCTCGGAATTGGTGATGGTTGACGTGTAATTGTTTGGAAAATCAGTAATTGAGGATGGAGTTTTGAAAGTGAAGGATATGAATGAGTTTAGGGTGTGGATATGACTTACCACACTCGAAACTCAAACTACAAGATTCAAGCATAAGGATGTGACGCACCTTGCTCTTGGTTTTAAAGATTGATCCAATATGACTCACGAATCAAGGATTGGAAAACAAAAACAAGTAACTTTATTCAAGTAAAACATTCCCTAAAACCATAGCCTAAACATGGCAAAACAAACAAGAGTTTTTCATCATCCAATTCAGGCCTCCCTAACAAGGAGGGGCATCCCCTTTATCCAACATTCAGCCATGAAAACAACCTCTTCGTTACCCAACCATTAAACAAGAGTAAAGACAAAGACCCTTGGAAAACCGACATTAATTGCTTCTTGAAATGGCACTCATGAGACATCAAACTCGGCGCAAACTAGGCGCCCAGCATGGCCACGTGGCTACCGGTGACTAGCAACGTGCACTCCCTGTCATCTTCATATTTGCTCGGCGTTCCATGGATCTAAAGCCAAATATCGCTGGCGCGGCTGGCGCGCCTAGGTGACTCGGTACCAAGGTTGGGCAGCTAGGTACCGTGGGAAAAAGAGTCGCCAAGCAGCTCGGTACCGAGGATGGGTGGCTCGGTACTAGGGTTGGATGGCTCAGTCCTATGAGTGAATGGCTCGGTATTGATGTTGGGTGGTTCGATATTGGATGGCTCGGTACCGAAGGCGTCAGACCCATGATATGGCTAGCGAGGTGTAGTCACATTACAAACTTTTCTCTTCTTTTTAGAAGCTCGAAAAAAGGCTGAAAAATTCAAACTAAACACTAAAAACTAACAGGTTGCCTTTTACAAATAAATCGAGGCTTTTCACTAAACATCTCTTGATTAATTCGGTAATAATATGGCCATAAATCAACTAATAGTTCATCAACCAGGAGGTTTAAAGGCAGGAAAAGAAGAGTTGTATTTACTCAGATGGTATTAAGAGCACTCAAGTTGAAATGAATGCATGGAATGGAAGTGGTTGCATTAAAGCTTCCTATTTAATGAAGTGTTGTCTACCTCACATGATTTTCGCCCATGATAGATGAATTTTAAGCATTCAAACTTTAGATTTAAGCAACAAATTGCAACAACATCTCAAGGGAATATCATGGGTTTTTGGCTGGCTAAAAGAAAGGCACAAATGAGCAACCAAAAACCGAAAAGAGAGAAAGCAATTCGTACCTCCACAACTTGAGGAACTCACTCGACTAGCTCTAATACCACATGATGAGTCCCGAATTGGATCTCCTTGTAATTGGATCGAATTAGTGAACGTGAAGGCGGAATTGTCACTTTTGATTGCTCCAAGTTTGAACAAGCAAATGGAGTTATTGGTGGTTTTAGAACTCAACACACTCAAGGGCATAAACTAAACTGATTTCTTGTAATTTTTTGGATAAGGATAAGTGTTTGATATTTGTGTGGATAAGCTCAATAAACAAAGATCAAACAAGGCAAATTCGGCTGGGATAAACTCACCCAAACAAATCTGGCCAAACCATTGATGAACACACAAAGGAAAAGGTCACTTGGTTGGACACCCCAAGTGAGAGTAACAAGTCATAGAATCGAGTTTTGCTCTAGTGCTTTTATTGGAAGATAATCTGAAAATACAATGGAAATATGGCATAATATAAGTCTCAAAGTGCCAGCCGAAAGGCTTTCCAAATCCGGCCATAAAGAGGAGGAAATGAGGGGTCTTTAGTTGAATGGAGATGGTGAAGAGGTGGTTGATTTAAGAAGAGTTTTGACCACCTTCTTGGCTGCTTGCATTGATGGAAGGTGAGCCTTTATGATGGCTGAGTAATGGCGCCACATGAAAGGGGAAATTAAGTTCATTAAATTCACCAAGTGAGCTAGCAACTTGAAGCAAGGTAATCACGACCACTTGGTGTCTTGGTGGTGTGGCCATGGTTGCTAATCCAGCTTGGAGGTGGTCCTTGAGGTGTCTTGCTCGACTTCTTGTAATTGGGCCAAGAAGAGGTGGCGTGAAATCATGATGTGGCCTAGGTTGGGACACATCACCATGTATATTCTATGCGTGCACAAGGAAGGTGAAATGCCAGTTATATCACCAAGGGAGTATCCAATAGCTTTCCTATGAGTCCTAAGCAAAGAAATCAATTTCTATACTTCTTCATCATTCAGTTTAGCATTGATGATAACATGAAAGGTAGAGTAAGGACCAAGAAATTCATAACTTAGAGAATTTGGAAGTGGCTTGAGCGTTGGAGTAGGTACATCTAGGATGAGAATGGGTTCTTCGTGTTCCGTCTTCAGAAATTCACCAAGATAATCAGAAGCCAGTAGCTCCTTGTCGTTTGCCAAAAGGTTTGGTACCGACCCATGGGGGGTTGGTAACGACACTACAGAAATCGTCAGCTCATCACTTCCTGCTAGAAGACTCAGTAACGACCCATGGAAGGTCGGTATCGATGCATCAGAATCAAACTCCGTCTTTCTTTTGTCCGAAAATGCTTCCAAAGCTAGCAAGCTAAATCGGGTCCCCAAATTCAATGTAATTTGTGTGGGTGTAGAGCATTTTGACCTCAACTTTATTGCTCCAGTTGTGGCTAAGAAAGGCCTACCAAGGATGATAGGCACCATTCGGTCCTCAGGCATGTCCATAACGATAAAGTCGTTGGGGACAAAGAACTTGCCCACTTGGACAAGGAAATCATCAACAACCCTAGTTGGCTTCACATAGGATCCATCCGCCATGTATAGCTTCATGTTCACCGACACTAATGGTACCTTGTTGGTTTCGGACCAAATGGAAAGATATAGAAGGCTAGCATTGGCACCTGGATCACACAAAACTTTAAAATGGTAAGTGCCAATACCAATAGTGATAGTAAACTTACCTAGATCGCCTAGCTTCTCAGGGAGCTCCAAAGATCGGACCTCATCAGTTAGCTCTAACATAGAATCTCTTCTCGGATAGATCTATGAGTCTAATTGAACTCCTACAAATTTGAGATCCAAATGATCTGTAGATTGAAAGTTATGCCGTTTTTACCGAGGAGCTGCAGAATCCACCGAGAAGAGATTTCAATGGGAGTTTGAATGAGATTGTTGGAGTGGCGATGGAAGGGGTTTTGAAATTTATGGTTTTGTATGAGATGAAGTAATGGATATGGATGTGGAATTAGAGTGATATGACTCACTCTCCAAAAATACAAACCATGGATTCAAACAAGAATGTGACTCACCTTGACTGGAAAGTTGATTATTGGCAAGATCCGGTCTTGTGAGGTTGCAAACCCTAAAACGACAACCGTCCGCCACCACCCTTGCGTTGATCGGATCCCCACAAACCCTAAAACGACAAATCCACCCCCGAAACCCTAACCCTAGCTACGCACCAAAAACCCTAATTTTCCCTTTGTTTGTTGCTTACACCCCAAGTAACTAACAACCGAGGAGATATTTGAGGGATTTGATGCATGTTTATGGTTAATTGATTAAGTTTATTGCAATTTAAGATCAACATATATATTTCCTACAGTTTTATGAGTTTCAATTCAACATTGCATGATAGATTGTGATTCATATTGCTTGCATTTATTTGCTGATTTTTGTTTTGCTTCCCTTATTATTTTCGACTACCCTTGTTATTTTTATCAGTTCGTCATTGCCCTTTTTGTTTGCATTCATTGTTTGTTGTTTAAATTTAGCACAAGAATAGTTTGTGCATAATAAAAAAAATAGACCCACTTGATATAATAAGAGTGATCTACCCCAGCTAGTTTTAAGCCACTTTCACCCCTAGTGATTACTAGCTAGAAAAGTAGTTGGTAATCACTTTGTATGAAAATTGTGACAACACTACATAAGTCACATAGCCTACCCATTTTCTGTCCATTGCTTGCATTGATTGGCATTATTTGTCTTGCATAAAGTCAATTGAGAGATTGCTTGTTCTTTGAGCTCATAAAGGGATATCATGCATTGCTTTTCTGATTTGCATACTTATTAATTACTTCAGCTGTGTTTTTCCTTTGTTTATCATTAGAATACCATATCCACACCATTACTTCCTCTTTTCAACCCAAAAACTGAATTGGTTGATTGGATTGCTTTGACGCAAGTGTTGGCTTGATAAAAGTGTGATATTGCTTGCTCGTTTTTGCTTTTGGAACACACTAATCTCTTGTTCCTTTTGTGACCTTTGCAGGCTAAGCAATGGCAATTGAAGAAGAACCCAATCCTATTGCTTTGAGTTTGTCTAAGGAGGCAATCAATTTCATTAGATTGTCCATTAGTGAAGTTGTAAAAGAGGGTCATCAAAGGGCCATTTAGGTTGTGAGTGCTGCGTTGAAATAAAGATTGCAACGGATGGAAGAGCAAATTACGACCTTTATAGAGATCTCACAATCTCTTTAAAAAGATGCCCCTTCACTACAGAAAAGTTGATCCAAATCAAGCCTCATCTAGCAACCAGCTAGGGCAAACAACATGTAGAAGATGAAGAGCATGATGTGCTTGCTATCTACAATAGAGAACACGACCTCCTTGGACAATACTCTCCTAATGGTGGTCGTGGAAGAGGGCATGGAAATTTGATAAGGCAGTCGCCAGTCACGCACCGCTAATTCTACACTCGACAATCGGCGCAGCTCCCTCAAGCCACTTATCATCAAACTCAGCCTTATGTCAATCCATATGATGATGTGACTTATGGCTATCCTTGGGAAGAACAACGCCCATGGCACCCTCCCCTTGATGATTTCTATAATCAAGTTGAAGTTGTATATGAAATTCCACTGACTTATGGAGTAAGGAGGCCAAACAACAACACCAACAACTAGAATGTAGCTCAAATTGGCAAAAGGGATATAAAGATTAAATTCGAGCCAATCAACGGAGAGCTTAATCCGGAGAAATATCTAGAGTGGGAGCAAGCTACTAGCTTCATTATAGATCATATGGGCTATGAAGAGTGGGACAAAGTTGATGTTGTTGTCATCCACTTTGTTGGGAATGCTAGGAATTGGTGGTAATGAAGGAGGATAGAATTAGAAAATCTTTGCCTCCTATTGAAACTTGGAACCAGCTAATGTTTATGATGAGGAGGAAATATGTGCCTGAAGAACACACCGAGCACATGAGGCTTAAAGTAGCCACTTGCAAACAAGGTTTCAAGTCTCCAACCGAGTACTTTAATGAGCTTGAAGATTTGAGATTGAAGGCTGAAATTCTCCTTCTCAAAGGTCTTTAAGAACTCAATTCATGGTTGGACTGAATCAAGCTATAAAAGACACTTAAGATTCAACAAATATTGGATCTCAATGCATTAGTACATTCAGCCCAACTACTCTATGAGAAACAACAAAGGAAGAAGAAGGAAGCTTGGAATGCTCCCAAAAGGTATCCATCTAACTCTAGTTTAAATTCCAATTCTTATTCTTCTAATCCTTCTATGCAGCAAAAGGGAGCTTCTAGCTCACCTAAATCAGGTACAATGACGCCAAAATGTCCCATAAATGGTCCTCAAACGTAGCCAAGGACATGAGACACTATGTGCTACAAGTCTCAAGGAAGAGGCCATTTAGCTAAAGATAGTCAAAACCAAAAGCAAGTGCTCCTTACTACTAATGGTGGTTACGTGAGTGAGGAAGAGATACCTCAAAATCAAGTGGAGGAGGAGAATCTTGGCCATGAAGGGGGACGACATTGAGGCCATCGAACCTGATTGCACGAAACAACCCTTAATTTTGGTAACCATGTGTACTGTTACATTATAAGAAACACCTAGGCTAGATCAAAGGGAAAACATTTTTCACACTAGGTGTATAGTGATGAATCAAGTGTTATGCATGATAATTGATAGTGGTAATTGCTGTAACATTATAAATGCAAAAGATCACTTGCAATTAAAAACTCAACCTAGGGCTTCTAGTTATGGTCTTAATGGAATCAATGATTCAGATGGTCCTAATCTTGTTACACATCAGTGCTTAGTACGTGTTTCCATTGGTAATTATGTTGATGATATTATGTGTGATGTGGTAAACATGGAATGCACTGATATCATGTCAAGAAGGCCATGGTTATTCAATAAGAGAGTTATTTATGATTGCATGCTTAATACCTATTTGTTTAACTATGACGGGAGGAGAGTTTCTCTTCTACCATTGTCGCCCCAACAACTTTTACAGGATCAGGTACATATAGATCATGCTAGGGAACTAAGGCGTGCCAAAGAGGAGCAAGAGGCTGCTGACGCCACAACCACGTGGCGCCCGGTGCCCGACGCAATCAAAGAGATGAGTGGCGTTTCCTAGCTTCCACTAGAGCATTCTGGCTCAAATTTTAGGAAAACATCACAAACCAGTGGAGCTACTGATTGGGAAAAAATACGCCCAGAAAATCGCCCAAATTCGTCGAAAGTGCCGAGCCACACTTCAGACAGCGCAACTGAGACGAAACGGGCCTATCTCCCAAACCACTCGGGCGTTCTAGCTCCAATTTTGGGAGAAACTCAGAAATTCAGAGAGCTACAATCCAAGAAGAAATATGCCTACCAACTGAGCTAAAAATCGGCTTAAAAGGCGGAGTTGAGTAGCGCTCTCTAATAGCACAATCTAGTACTACTTTCCCTAATTCTTATGAGGAAAGAAATATTAATTATAAATCAAGATATTTATCATCTTCCAAAGTGTGTTCAAGATGTTTTACAGGAATTTTAGGATGTCATGCCTGAAGAGTTGCCACAAGACCTTCCACCAATTAGAGGCATTGAGCATCAAATTGATTTGGTGCATGGTGCTTGTTTATCCAACCGAGCGGCTTCTAGAGCAAGTCCAGAGGAGACAAATGAGCTACAAAGACAAGTGCAAGACCTCATGGACAAAGGCTATGTACGTGAATCACTTAGCCTCTATGCGGTTCCGATTATTTTGGTGCCAAAGAAGGATGGCACTTGGAGAATGTGTGTTGATTGCAGGGAAATCAACCAAATAACAGTTAATTACCGCCATCCCATTTCTAGATTAGATGATATGCTTGATGAATTGCATGGTGCTAATTTCTTTTCTAAGATTGATTTAAGAAGTGGGTATCATCAAATCATAATGAGGGAAGAGGATGAGTGGAAAGCTACTTTTAAAACTAAGTATGACTTACATGAATGGTTAGTAATGCCTTTTGGACTAACTAATGCACCTAGTACTTTTATGAGGCTTATGAACCATGTTTTAAGAAAATACTTAGGAAAGTTTGTAGCGGTCTACTTTCATGATATCGTAGTCTATAGCAACACTTTGCATGAACATGTAGATCATCTTTGAGATTGAGATTGGAAAAGCTTTATGTTAATTTAAAGAAGTGTTCTTTTTGCTCGGAATCTACTGTTTTTCTTTGTTTTGTTGTGTCTAAAGGTGGATTGAAGGTAGATGAAGAGAAGATCAAGGCTATCAAGGAGTGGCCTTAGCCGACTACACCAATAATGGTTCGATCTTTCCTCGGCTTGGCTGGCTTCTATATACGATTTGTGCGTGATTTCAGCACAATTGT
This sequence comes from Fallopia convolvulus, assembly GCA_964016875.1. NCBI lineage: Eukaryota > Viridiplantae > Streptophyta > Magnoliopsida > Caryophyllales > Polygonaceae > Fallopia > Fallopia convolvulus. Next base: position 39,783,627 of record OZ024720.1, read on the forward strand.
AGCCCCTCTCCATGAGCATACAAAGAAAGACACATCATTCAAATGGAGAGAGTAATAAGAGAACGCCTTCAACACTTTGAAGGACAAGTTGTGTAACGCCCTGGTGTTCCAACTCTCTGATTTTTCTAAGGCATTTGTGATTGAGGTGGATGCATCAAGAAATGGCATAGGATGTGTCCTCTTGCAAGACAAGAAACCCATAGCTTATTTCATTGAAAAGCTTAGTGGGGGTGAGTTGAATTACCCTAATTATGATAAAGAACTGTATGTTGTAATTAGGGTTTTGAAAACTTGGTCTCATTATTTGTGGCCTAAAGAGTTTGTAATTCATTCTGATCATGAAGCCTTGAAGTATTTGAAAGGCCAATCAAGACTCAGCATGCGACATGCAAGATGTGGTAGTTGATGCCCTTTCTCGCAGGTACGTTCTCTTGAACCAATGTGAAGTGAAAATCCTTGGATTTGCAATGATTATGGAATTTTATGCTAGTGATCCTCACTTTGCTGAAATTTATAAGAATTGCATGTCTAAGGGAGAAGTTGACTCTTACTTTATAGATGATGGTAATTTGTTCAAAGCTGGAAAATTACGCATACCTTCATCTAGTATACATAGGCTATTAACTAAAGAAGTGCATGAATCTAGAGGACATAGAGGGTTAGAGAAAGCACTTGATTTGAGTGCCTCTTTATGGACCAATTACAAGAAGTCGAGCTAAGAAGATTGCTCAAGGGATGACATTGATCTTAGTTCGATTGGAAGCTATGGTTGAAGAGTCCAACAAGAAGAGATGGGTTACTTGCATTCAACATCAATTGAGCCCGGATTCTAAAGATTGAAGTGTTGGGCCGAGTTTCATATTGAATGGGGCGCCACTTTGTTATTTTGGTCCTTGTTTATCACTATTTCCTAATTTAGATACATGGAATGGATTGTTTCACTTTAGGGCTGAATTTAGTAAGTGACTAGGTGAGACAAATTGTTACATGGGTCAAAGTCAACTCTTTGACTTGACCAATCTAAAGGAGGAAAATATCTTAGCTTTATTATTTTGTTATATACGTTTTTACTATAGTGACTTTAGAGAAGACTTTCGACCACTAAGTTTGTTAGTTGGTTGATATTATCTCTCCTATAATTTGTTATCCTTTTCTATTTTGTTAGATAGTTTTCTAATTTTAAATAAGTCAAGTAAATCATTATTTGATTTTTTTTAATATTTGGAGACTTAGACAAATGCTTTCAATTATAATAAGTTATCTTGGAAGACAAGTCAATGGACGAAATTACCCTAACTAGGGCCGGCCATGGATGACTTGCTCTCCAAGGAGTCACTTTGTAATCTGCTTGAGAATAGATAAACCTTGGAATGGTTTTATCTAGTCTTTGGGCCACAAAATACACGTGTGTTTGAGCATTCAAAGAGCCAACTTTCATCTTCCAATTCAATCAATCTCTGTCTCTTTGTTCTTCTGCTTTATTTAAGTTTTGTGTTATAAAATTGATCAATTGACTAGTTCTAGTTTTGATTATTAAAGATCAACTACTTCATCAATTGGATTTAGTGGTAGAGCCAATCCAATTGAACTATCTCTTTTGATTTACTCAAGTGATTCAATTTCAGTTTCATTCATCATCAATTTCGAAATTTAGGTTACTTGTCACATAAGGCATTAACTTTGATAGTCAATTCAGGTTGGAAAGTTGATTATTGGCAAGATCGGGTCTTGTGAGGCTGCAATACTTTATCTACAAGGAGTAATTCAAGGCGATCACGTATCACGGTCGAAGTGCATGCAAGAGATAAACAAGTCTAGGAAGGAACCAGAGAGAGAATCAGGACGGAACGACGGAATCTGGAGAAAGAATTCTTCACCTTCGGCATATCTTCTCTGCCTCATCAAAGTCTCCACAATTGTCTCCAAATTTTATCGGTTTGAACTTCTCGTTCTCAATTAAATTTTATTACCTATGGTTCGGTTCTTATTTCTTATTTCTCGTTTTCCAAAATTCTGTTACTTGCCTTTTCAATGTCTGTATGTCAATCGTGGATCATATTTCTCAATTGAGATCGATCCAAATTTACACTTTGCTAGCTTTTGGATTTGTTACCTGCCTCGTCAAAGTCTATACAATCGTGGATCTTATTTCTCAATTGAGATCGATCCAACTTTTCACTTCCCTGGCGCTTGGATGAGAACTCAGACCGTCGGTGACCTGCTTTCGCCCCTTATTATGTAGCTTTATTTATGTTCTTCGATTAGGATGTTAACAAGTTCTTGCTGATCTCAAGATATCAACCTCGTTCTTCTATTAAAATTCTAGGTTAGGGTTATATATTTCATTGTATATTTTGTTTGATCGATTGCTTTCATGTTGTAGTGATTTTGTTGGGACTTTGCAAGTTTGGTGAGGAGTAAGATTCATTTAGAAAATGGTTCCTTAGAGATGGAAAACAATAAGAGTGAGTTAGCTTCTACTGTACTTTATATAAAGGTTTATGTAAATATAGGTTTTTGTGGAGAATGAATTGCTTCATATAACGTCATGTATTAGTTGCATTGTAATAGCTATTACCATACTTGTTAGAAGATTTCTTCCATATTATGGTGACTTTGTTGAGGTAACTCATTCTTGTAATGTTATGTGTGATATTTGGTAAACAATGGCTTCTCTTTGGCAGTACGGATTATAGTAGAGTGCTTTGCATGTAGTATTGACTGACATGTAATTCAAAACTTTTCCATCTTAATGGTGAGCCAGTCTTTGTCATCACATCACTCACTTTTTAATCGTTAGTATTGTTGGAATGTCTATAATGGTGAGCCACTGTTTTTACTTTAATACATAACTCTTCCAAGTGCTTATTTCAATATTTACTTGCTTATTAGCTCCTGAAAAGTTGAAATTAGTTTATGTTTTATGATGATTGGCAAACTAATGGTTTGTTTGCTATGCCTATATGTATTCAGGTTCATATTTTCCTATTTGGTGTTCATTTCATCTCTTAGTTGTAATTATGGATTTAAATCCTCTAACCAGAGATTAGACTAGGGTTGACAATGTTTGGAATTTTCTTCACATTCCTTGGAATCATATTCGTATTTGACAAGGGGTTGCTTTCCAAGGGAAACGTAAGTGTTTGAGCTCTTTGAAATTTGTACGTTTCTTTTTTTATGCTTTTAGTATGGTGATATTAAGGTGTCTAAAATTGTGTGTATAAAAACAATTCCACATGCTATTTGTCTAAATTCTCCACTCGAACTATGCAGTAACCAAGGCCAATTGCATGCTCAACTTACAAATCCAATGAGAATGTGGAGTATAAAAACTATGCCACCTGTTATTAATAGCTTTTTTTCCCCTTCAGACCCTTCTCATTTCTATATTTTCTTAACACTTCCATGTTTTTTCAAGGCAATTTGTTTCAAATATTTATTTACTATTATTGGTTGAATCACCAATTGAGTGTCAAAGTAGGAGTGTGAATGACAAGCCAATTAAATATTTCACCTCTAGTGATTCATGCATCTGCTCTCTAAATTGTTTCAAATTTTTATTGCTTGCTTCTCCTTGTTCAAGAAAGAAATAAAAATAAATATGAACTTAGACTCTATATGTACAGGGAAACATGATTATTTCAATTATTTGAGCAAGTATTGCAAGTGTTCTTGTCTCTTGGATTATGCAATCTATCTAGTTATTTGTTTCTATTTGGAAAAAAATTGATAGTTGGTCAACAAGGATGTTGAACCAGTGGATGCTGATTAGGCTTGATAGCCTTGATCACTCGTTAAGCTGAAGGTACGACTTATCGTGCTAGATGACAAGCCCGAAAGCTTTTTAAAAGTTGTTCTTTTCTATCTAATACTCTTTTCCAATAGTTTTTGTTTACACTCAAAGCAATTTTACATTATTCAGAATTGGAGGAACATAGGAGCTGATCGGTTGCAATGCAAAGGCATGTGAAAGGTATAGTTTCTAGTGTCTATTGTGATTTAGGAATTTTCTTTAAGTCTGACCATGTAATTTGAATATGGAATACTCAGTCTAGAAAATGAGATATGTGCTTCGTTGCAGCAAATATTTGTATTCTAGGGTTAGTAAGTTGCAACATATGTATTATCTTGGTTAGTCAATGTTAGATTGTTCATTAAGATGTTGTGGTGTATATCTTGAGATTTGGTGTATTTTTCTACATAAAATAAAATAAAATGTTGTATTGTTTTGCTAATTGTACAAAACGAAATGCTATATTTTTAAAAAAAAACTCAAATATTGATGGGCATAAAAATTCACGCTCGGAATATTAGAGCAGTTTTTTATAGGAGGAAACAACTCTAATATCCCTAGCGTGTTCACAAGTATCAAGGATATTAGGTTGCCGAACTTATTCCAATTCCATGATCTCTTATTGATTTTCTCATTCAATGAGCATTCCCTGGTTTTTTTTCTGGGGGGAAGCAGATCTAATATCCCAGGCTTGTTTTTTTATATTTGTGATATTAGGTTTATTATACCCTTAGTATTTATCCCGTGTCTACTTTTGCCTATACTAGGGATACTTTTTAAAACACGCTGGGGATAAAGTTTGGCATTCTCTAATATCCATGGCTTGTTTTTTTATATCTGTGATATTAGGTCTATTATACGCTCAGCATTTATCCCGTGTATACTTTTGCCTATATCAGGGATACTTTTGCCTATATTATGTCTATTATACCCTCAACATTTATCCCGTAGTGGTTCCCATCTCATGGGAACTCTTGTTCACTTCTGAGGTTGGTCGCTTCCTTTTCGTCTTTTCATTAGTTCTCATGGGTTGGGAACTTGTTGTTTTGTGTTATGCTTTGCGACGCGCGACCTGTTATGCTGAAATACTAGACAATTGGCATTAATTCCCATGGTGCTTCTCATTATCAACACTTGAGTCGGATAAACATAATCATAAGTATCACCCCAATATTATGAAAAAGTTGTCTTAATTCACTTATCCCTTGATCCCGTTGGTCTCTGAGTACCACATGATACATGATTGCCCTGGATTACTCCTTATTAATCTCGTATTTTACCTCACAAGATCCCTTCTTACCTAGTAAATACGAACTTTGATCAATTTCCCTTTCAATTTTCCAATTCCTTTAGAAACAAGCTAACTGAATTTCAAGAAGAACGAACATGATTTCGGCTGTTCTAGTTAGGTTGTTACCAATCTCAACTAGTTGATCAATTGGGATAACGTTAGAGCCTTCTAATTGGGTTAGCGTCAAAGCCTTCAATTATATAGATGTTCACAACTTGAATGTTCAATTCGAAGGCTCTAATGCTATCCCATTCATCTACTAGTTAAGATTGGTAACAACCTAACTAGAACATCCAAATCAATGATTCTATAAACTCAAAAAATGAATTGAACACAATTAAGGTAACATGGTCGATCAATGAAGGTAAGAGCACAAGTGAGTTGTTGTTTGGTGGCCTAAGAGAAAGACTAAAACCAATTTAGGGTTTAATCTCTCTTTAAGCTGAATTTTATTGAACTGAAAAGGCAAGGTTTAAATAGAGATTACAATTGGGATATCTTAGATGGCAAGGCATGACTAGGATCGATGCATAGAAGGGTGAATTTGTCCTTTCTTGCTCTCCAAGATATATTAGATATAATTGAAAGCATCTATCCTAAGTCTCATTTTCAATTAAATCAAATTGATAACTAAATTGACTTAAAGGATAAGAAAACTTAAAAGCCAATCCTAAAACTCAAAAGATATGGGAAAGATATATTTCAGCTAACTAACATCAACCTATGGCCGAAAATATGCATAAAGATAATATCTAGCTAAAGATAGAATTAACACTAAAGATATGATTCATGTAAGACTTGTGCAACTCTCATTAAAATGCATTTGTCGCCTCTTTGATATTGGATTCTGTTAGGCCCAAAAATCCATCGGCCCATCTGGTAATCTGAGCCCATTAGTATACGGGGAAGTCATCAGATGTGCTGAATGAGTCGGGATCCTGGAATGGGGAAGTCTCCAGTCATCCGATGGAAGGAAGAAAGCATCCGTCACGGAGCGAAGAGGTCTGTTCAGAAGACGTTGGTGAGAGTACTCTGAGCCTCCGATATATGCGGGAAATGGGAAGTTAGTTACAAGGTGTGCCCTAGAAGTCCGGAGATCATGATATTCGAGAAGTAACCGTTGTAATTCAGATATGTATATACAAAAAATTATATATTTTGTAGGGACACAGAACCACACGAGACAACCAATTTCTTGAGGGGATCATTTCTCTATGTTCTTGTGAATTCCATACTCATTCGAGCTTGTCATAACCTTTGAATTCGATCGTGCCCCAACCCATGGAAAAGGTTTGTTGATCAAATTTTTGTCCAAAACAATTTGGCGCCCACCGTAGGGCCCAACGATCGAAAAAAGATTCAATTTTGTACATCGAAAAGAGTTCCGGAAGATCACCATGAGTAACACTAACAAAGTTGGTCAAGAACTAGGCACCGGGGAGGAGGGAGGCGCACGCCAGGACGCACCGGCAGCCCTTCGTCTTGAGCTGTCCGAATTCGCCCAAAGGCTCCAAGCACTGGAGAAAGAACTGTCCGACCAGCGTGCCTGTAATGAGAAGCACAAAGCAATCATTGAGCTGATTACCCACCGATAATGACGGTTTGCGCTCCTAACTTCGATCCGTGTCCTTTGTCGGCCCGCATGCCCAGGCAACGGATCGAACCCGAAACAATGGGGGTGAGGGTTCCTCTTTGAATCGTATTGGCCGTCGTGGAGGAAATCTTGGCTTGGAGTTCATTACCCCAACAGCAACGATCCCCGGGGAACCATCAGTCATCCCCGCTCTGGGAAACCCTGGTAGCGAAGGAGCAAGGGCACCCATACGCCTGCGATCGGCACGAAAGGTTAGCCCCCGACGCTTGGAAGACGAGGCCATGTACGATGATGAGGACTAGGACCGCCGCCGTCCCTGAGACCTCGAGGATATCGTTCCGAACCAATTCAGGATGTTCACTGAGTAGTTATTGAAGATACCCGAGGTCCCGCGACCCATAGAGAAAGAAGCGGTTGATGGTTACGATGAGTCACCTTTCGCTCCTCACATCGCCTAGGTCGAGATACCAAAGAAGTTTTCGGTGCCCAGTATGACTTCATACGACGGCACGGGGGATCCTGACGAGCATGTTGCCATATTCAAGCAGAAGATGATCACCAACGCAACACCGTACCATTCCCGCAAAGCATTGATGTGCAAGGGGTTCGGAGCTGCCCTCGCAGGACCAACCTTGAAATGGTTCGTTAACCTCCCAAGGGGAAGTATCCGTTCTTTCGCCGAGTTAATGGACTCTTTCCGGGAACCGTTCGCCAGTAGTTGGACATTCGAGAAGCAGTCTAGTGACTTGTACCGGGTTATCCAGAAGCCGGAAGAATCCACCCGGGAGTACCTGGACTGGTTTAACCGAGAGAAGATTTCCATCCTGCACTGTGACGTGCTGACGGCCATGGAAGCTTTCCGTCAGGGGGTAAATCAAGATGGAGACCTCTACAAAGAGCTCACTAGACACCCATGCCACAACTTTGAGGATGTTCAAACCAAAGCCTTGGCCCAAATCAGGCTCGAGGTGGATTTGAAGATGAGAAAACCAACGAGTGTCTGGGAGAGGGTCGATAAGAAGGCAGCACCAGATCACCACCGAGAGCGCCGTGACCAACCATACCGGCGCCCTCACCATGACGCGGTGAAGGTAAACGTCGCCGAAACCAGATCGGCCAAGTCGTTACCGCCGAAATATGACGAGTTCAACCATGGTATATCCCCCGAGGACCTCATGAAGAATATAGCTCATACAATACGAGGTGTTAGGTGGCCGAAGAGGAATGAAAAGCCCTATCTGAATAAGGATATGAGTAGGTGGTGTGACTTTCATGACGATTATGGTCACGTGACAAAGGAATGTGTAGCCCTAAGAAGAGAGATTGCCTTCCTTGTATCTCGGGGAAGGATTATAGAGGTCGCGCCGAATGCGCAAATCCCTCCAAATGTTGTGGAAGCCTCGCGTGCAGGAAGACCAACGTCACCGGTACCGACAAAAGTCGTAAACGTGATCACCGGAGGGTCGAGTGTGTGTGGACTCACTTATTCAGCAACTAAGAGGAACGCACGAGAAAGCACCCTTCCTCGCCCAGCGCATGAGAAGAATGACGTCCTCAACCTCGCGATACACTTTGGCGAGGACGACGTCAACGGTCTTGCCGAACCCCATCATGAAGGCCTCGTGATTTCTCTGTCAATCGGAAACGTCTTAATGAAGTGAGTCCTCATCGATACCGGGGGCTCAACCAATCTCATGACGTTGGAGGCTTTAAAAGGAATGGGTTTGAACGAAAAGGACGTGAAGAGAAATCCCACAACACTCGTAGGCTTTAGCGGAGAAGTGAAGCACACCGTAGGAGACATCGTCCTTCCCACATACACAAAGGGCGTAAATATCCAGGTTAGGTATTCTGTTATGGATTGCCCTTCATGTTATAATATAATAATGGGAAGACCATGGCTTCATGACATGAGAGTCGTCCCATCCATTTACCACCAGACGGTGAAGTTCCCAACTCCGTGTGGGGGGGGGGGGGGGGGGGGGGTTCAAGAGATTCGTGACGATCAAAGAACGTCCCGAGAGTGCTACAAATCGGCGCTGAAACCAGTTGCCGGTCAAAAGTCCACCTAGCAACTAAAGGAGACCACTAACCCTACCATTCTAAAAGAAAGAGAAAAGAAAGATGAGCAGGTAAAGGAAGTGGCCCTAGATCAATCCGACCTCAATCGGTCCGTAAAGATTGGAAAAGATTTGGAGCCAGCTATGAAAAGCGAGCTGATAGACTTCCTCAATAAGAACTCGAAGTGTTTTGCTTGGTCCCATGAGGATATGGTGGGAATCGATCCGGATGTCATCACGCACCATAGTCAAGTATCTTGAATGGTTGGCGAACGTAGTCGTCGTTACCAAGAAGAATGGGAAGTGGAGGATGTGCGTAGATTTCACGGATTTGAATAAGGCTTGTCCCAAGGATTCATTTCTGTTACCTCACATAGACGCCCTAGTAGACGCCACAGCGGGTCATGAGCTGATGACTTTCATGGATGCCTTCAGTGGATACAACCAGATCCGGATGGAAGAAAGTGATCAGGAGAACACATCCTTCATCACCAATAAGGGAACGTACTGCTATAAAGTGATTCCCTTTGGGTTGCGGAATGCTGGGGCCACATATCAAAGGCTGGTGAACAAAATGTTTCAAGACCAAATTGGAGAACTATGGAGGTATACATAGACGATATGCTCGTCAAGTCAAAGAAAGTTGTGGACCACAGAAGTCACCTAGAGGAAGCTTTTGAAATCCTAAAGCAATTTAACATGAAGTTGAACCCACAGAAATGCACGTTTGGCGTGAAGTCGGGAAAATTCCTAGGGTATTTAGTCACCCAGAGAGGGATAGAAGCCAGCCCCGAGTAGGTTCGAGAAACAACGACATTGAAATCCCTTAGGTGTGTAAAAGACGTCCAAAAGCTCACTGGGCAGATCGCCGCTTTAAACAGGTTCATATCTAATTCAGCAGACTGATGCTGCCACTTTTACGAAGTACTTAGAAAAAACAAGTGCTTCCAATGAACTCCCAAACATGAAGAGGCTTTCCAAGAACTGAAGAACTACTTCTCTAATCCTCTGATCCTAGCCAAACTCGAAGCAGGAGAAGCTCTGCCTTTGTACCTTGCCGTCACTAAACAAGCCATCAATGGGGTGTTGGTCCGATAACAAGATGGGCAGCATCAACCCGTATACTACGTTACTAGAACTCTCTTGTCAGCTGAGACTCGATACTCTTCCTTGGATAAGTTGGTCCTTGCCCTAGTCATGTGCTCCAACAAGCTTCGCCCGTACTTTGAGGCCCACCCGATAGTGGTAAGAACTACACATCCTTTGAATACAGTAATGCACAAGCTGGAATTCACCGGAAGAATGGCCAAGTGGGCGATTCACTTGAGTGGGTTCGATATTAAGTACGAGCTTAGAACCGCATTCAAATCTCAGGCACCGACTGATTTTGTGGTTGATTTTAGTCCTACGATGAAAGAAGGATCCGATCCAACTGAGCTAATGACGCTAGAAGCTAAGTCTCCAGTCAAAGGGACGCATCATACGGATGGCGCTTCTAACGCTGGGGGAACAGGGATAGGAGTAGTCCTAAAATCAACACAGGGGGATAGGGTGGCACAATGCGTATGGTGTACATTCGAAGCCACGAACAATGAAGTGGAGTATCAAGCCCTAATCTTCGGGTTAACACCCGCCAAGGACCTGGACATACAGCAGATAGAGGTCAAGTGCGAATCGTTATTGATAGTCAACCAAGTTCTGGGGTTGTACGAAGCAAGGGATGAAAGGATGGCAGCTTATCTGGATGAAGTCAAAAATCTGATTCCTCGTTTCGAAAAGGTTTCCTTCGCACAGATCCCAAGAGAACAGAATGCTCAAGCAGATTCTCTTGCCCGCCTGCGTCAGCCATTGATCCTGACGAGTATCCGGTAATCCCGATGGTTCACATCATGGTCCCCGCCATAAGAAGAACTCACACTAATGATAGCAAGAAGTCTGAGAGAATGATCGATAACGTCAGTCTTCTCGGAGCTGCCCCTTACAACATCTTCATGAGCAATGACGACATTGACGCCAGAAGTTACCGGAACGATCCCAATCCAGACCTGCCCCTGAATGGATCAGACTGCGAGAGAGATCCCTTCGACCCCTCGGAGACTAACGAAGCACCTTGGACTCAGCCGTACCTAGATTGGCTAACCAAAGGAAAGCTTCCAGAAGACAAAATTGAAGCTAAGTTACTAAAGATGAAGGCCACCAAGTTCACGGTAGAAGGCGGGAAACTATTCCACAAATCGACGGTAGGAACGCTACAATGTTGCCTAGATAAAGAGGGTGTTCAGAGACTTCTTGAAGAACTCCATGAAGGAGATTGCGGAAACCACACCAGAGGGAGAAGTCTATCCAACAAAGTCCTTCAGCAAGGATGGTCCTGGCCTACTATGAGGAAAGATGCCGTAGACTTCTGCCGTAAATGTGACGCCTGTCAAAGACAAGCGCCGATCGCTCACCAACCTCCTGAGACACTCTACCCCACACTTACACCATGGCCCTTTATGCACTGGGGGATGGACATAGTAGGGAAATTACCCCCTTCACCCAGACATAGAGTGTTCTTCCTTGCTATGACCGATTACTTCTCCAAGTGGATCGAAGCTGAAGCTTATCGAGAGATCAAAGATAAACAGGTGATATCTTTCATTATCAGAAATGTCCTCTATCGTTTCGGGGTACCCGCGGAGATTGTATGTGACAATGGCTCTCAATTCATAAGCCAGAGAACTAGAGACTTCTGCAGTCACTGGAGAATCAGCTTGGTCACTTTAACCCCTCGCTATCCTAAGTCAAATGGGCAAGCCGAGGCTAGCAACAAAGTGATCATAAATAATCGAAAGAAGAAGCTCGTGAAAGCTAAAGGAAACTCTGCTGATGAGCTCTCGTACTTTCTTTGGGCCGATCGCACAACACCGAAGGTTGCGACTGGTCAATTTCCTTTCTCTTTAACACACGGATGCGAAGTGGTCATTCCCGCCGAAATTCTCATCCCAACCGCTCGTACTAGCTTTGTGACCGAAGAACGTAATCATCTGGAGCTATTGGCTGATTTGGAAACCTCAAGCGAACTTCGTGACCAAGCCCGGTTACAATTGGCAAGACACCAGCAGTAGGTCACCCGAAGTTATAACCAGAACGTCAGGATCCGGACTTTCCGTATCGGTGACTGGGTACTACGACGAGTCTTCCAAAACACCCATGAAACCAAATCGGTGAAACTAGCCCGACCTGGGAGGGACTGATACGGGGATTAGCCCGAAGGATGGCCCGATCTTCAACACCATAGACTCAACACAAACAAAGGTAAGAGAGAAGATAATAAATAATGGAAACCAACTGAATTGGAGGACAAAACATGGATGTATAAATGGATAATAAGAAGAACCAATTGAAACAACAAATAGACCCTCATTGCTTTGAAAATGAGAACCTAGATGAATGATCAAAAGACCCATCTTTCTACAACTTGACACAATCAAGGACAAATCCTTGAAGCACCAAGAGGATGCGTTGTGATTGCTTGGAGAACACCATTTCTAACAAGAAACGACATAAACCAACACAACCCAAGGCTACACATAGATCGACCTCACCATGGAGGACCTCTCGGGTCTCTCTCCATTCCTAATCTGATTTTTCAAAAACTAAAACTAAGCTTCCTCTAAAAAGAAGCTAGACTATTTATACTAAAATGCTAAATAAAGAAAAATACAATAAAAATAGAAAATACTAACAAATAGCCTAAGCATTAACAAGCTAAGAGACTAGGTGAGGTGAGGTGCGTCCAAGCTGGCTCCAAGCACGCCTCCGAGCACGCATTGGCTGGCCCAAGGCTCCTAGGTGCACGACTCTTCTTCACTCCATTCTTTTCCTTCTCGGTAATGTATCCTTTTCTCTAATTGGCGGATGTCTCGGGTGCACTTGTCACTTGCAGCCCTCAACGAATCCATGACCTCCATGAACTCAGCACGAATACTCGGTGGAATTCCTTGTAGAAATGCCATTGATAATCCTTCATCATCCTCCCCTTCTTGGCGAAGATTCGTCCTCGAATCTTGGGTGTCCTCTACGTCTTCATAGGGCGGAAAATAGTCGTTGGATCCACACGATTCTTCAGGCTCTTCATGAACTAGCTCAGAATAAGTATGATCTAAAGAAGACATAATGCTACAAACATTTTGCAATGTTAGAATTCAAATCCTCACAAGTGTTTCGCTCATGTGTTTACACTCTAAATCTGATTTTATGATAACTCTTCCATTGTATATGTGCTTTGCTTGGACATGCTACGAAACGAGGTTGGACACAAGGACGCTATACACATAATCCCAAAGAGAAACATACTTAGGCAATTGGCCTTATGCGATACAAAACAGAAACAAATGCATGACTCACAAACTGAAAGTTAAGAGAAATAGGATAGATATAAGAAGAACCTTAAGAATGATCGAAAAACCCATGTTGGCACATGAACATGAACCCAACGAAACAACTTAAAAACCCTTCTTTCTTCAATCCTATACACTCTAGACTCTTTGTTTGGATTTTGGTGGATGACTCTAAGGAATACAAAGAATAAGAAACTAAGGATGAAAAACTTACATGCTCGTTTGTGATTAACAACCCAAAGATGCGTTGTGGCTGGTTGGAGGGTGTCTTGGTTGGCGGCTGAACAGGTGGTGAAAAATGGCGTGGATAAAATGGGAGGAAAAGTTGACTTCTATTTAATTTAAGAGCTGGAAGTCTCCTTCAAAATTGGAAGTCAATTTGAATTCAAATTCAAGTAAGATGGTTGGGTCAAAGCTAAAATATAGGGATTTGGACGTTGGAATGGAGTATGTGTGACTGAGGTGGATTTTGTTGAGAATTTGAATTTGTCAACGTAAAATAAGGAGAGCTTGTAGCAATCTGCCTTTTGAATTTAAATTGCCAATTTTCTCCAAAACTAATTTAGTGGGCTGACAAAATCAAGTGGTGGACGAAATCCCTTAATTTGAGGAGAAAGAATAGGCTGAAAATGGTTGGTTTGGGCATGGGTTTTAAATTCAAAAGGGGTTGAATGGTTCTCCCTTAAGAATAGGAGGTGGGCGTGGGAAGTGTGCTTGGGATTTGAAAGTTGTTGGGTCAACCTTAAAAATAGGAATGGACTTAGAAGCTTGAATTTGAATTTGATTAAATCAGAATATAATCCTAATTTAATTAAAATTTCGTGGCTGCCTTTAACCAATGATGGTGGTCGACTTTTGTGGAGGTGGTGAGGCGTAGGTGGTTGTGGTGGCTAAGAGTTGAATGGGTCTTGCTAGAAAATAGGGGTGGGAAAAGATTTTGGTTGAGTGGGGTGTGCCTTGTGGCTGCAAAGAGAGTGGTTGGAGGTTTGAATCAGTCTCCTTAAAAGTAGGGATTGAGTAGAGATCTGATTAACTTTAAATTAAAACAAATTAACCCTTCTCAAATATAAAAAACGTGGCTGATGGTTTTCAAAGGTAGTGGGCGTGTTCTAATGGAGGTGGTGGCCGCAGGTGATTGAGGACGGTTGGGGTGGCGGTTACTTGGTGTTTAGGGCTGCTTCTAGGTGGTGGTCGGGCTGGTGAAGGGTTTTGGACTAGGCAACAACCAGCACAACATTTATGTCCATCAAGGGGTTAGAAAACCAATTAAACACGAGAAAGTAAGGTACGAAAGACTAACCAAGCAATTTTTATTCTTGGTGACACAACCGACTCTTTTTTGGGATTTTCTGACTTAGACGACTCCATGAACGACTCAACCATGGTGTTGGCAACCGAAAGCTCTGATACCAATTTGATACGGGGTTAGCCGTATGGTGCCCGATCTTCGACGTTCACGACTCAACAAGAAACACAACAAAGCAATGGTCAGAAACGAATGGAAATGAGACTCGAAATGAAGAACTCGACTAAATAAAAGGAAATGACGCAGCAATGGAAACAAACAGAAATGAAGACTCAATGAAGGAAAACCGATGCAAATGACAAGAAGGATAACCCTTCGAGACAACTATTAAACCCTTGGTGTATATTTCAACCAAGATCCTAATAGAATGGACGAAGAACCAACCTTTGTACAATCTTACACAGCAAGGAACGAGACCTTGAAGCAAAAGAAGGGGCTCGTGATCGTTGAAAGGCACCAATCTTCGATGAGTATTGACACAATTCAAACAAACCTAGCTGCAATACACACACGGTTGAAAGCCAAAGGCTCTCGTTTTCTCTCTATTCAATGAGAAAGCAAAATACAAATTATGAGTTGTCTAATCTGAAAATTAACCACCTAAAAGCTATTTATATGTTCTGAAATAATAATGGAAATAACAAATAAAAGCCTAATTAAACTTAATAGTCAGCTAAGGCCCAAAATGGAAATGGCCCAATAAGAACAAGTCTAATAAATAAAACCAACACATGTTAACTTGGGCAGGCAAGACGCGCGCACACTCGGACAAGCTTGCGCAAGGGCGCGCCGTTGCATCATGGCGCTGGACTAGGCGCGTCGCTGGGCTGAGGCGCGTCGCTGCATCGCTGGACTGGGGCACGCCGCTGCAGCCAAGGCTCGATGCTCCCCCGGCGCTCAAGACACACACCGCCCTAACCTTGGATTCCATGCATGCTCCTGGCTCCTTAGCCTCCTTAGCCTCCTTAGCACAAATGTAACACACAAAAGCATGCATTCCACTTCGTAGCTTCTTGGCTTGGGATCTAGTGATTGGCCCATCAAAGAGTGTAGGGGCACTTGGAGGTGGCTGACTAGATGATCCTTCATCAACCTCCCCTTCTTGAAAAGGATTCGACCCCGAATCCAAGTCTTCATCAATGGCAAGGTGCGGCGTGAGATCAGCGACATTGAAGGTGGCGCTTACTCCATATTCTCCGGGCAGCTCCAACTTGTATGCATTGTCCCCAATCCGTTGAAGCACCTTGAAAGGCCCATCTCCTCGAGGGGACAGCTTGCTCTTCCTTTGCTCCGGGAATCTTTCCTTCCTCAAGTGAGCCCACACCAAATCTCCGGGCTGGAAAACAATGTGACGCCTGCCATGATTAGCTCTCCTTGCGTTGTACTCGGCCTTTCGCTCCAATTGCAGCCTCGTCTGAGCATGCAATTCCTTAATAAACTCCACATGTTTCCCTGCATCAAAGTTCTCATTCTCTCTCATTGGAAATGGGGTAAGATCTAGTGGGGTTAGAGGGTTAGTACCATAAACACATTCAAATGGAGTTAATTTAGTAGAAGAATGAACAATCCTATTATATGCAAATTCCACGTGAGGTAAAGCCTCTTCCCACAGCTTCAAATTCTTCCTAATGATAGCCTTAAGAACCGTAGCTAAAGTCCTATTTGTCACCTCGATTTGGCCATCAGTTTGAGGGTGACTAGAGGTGGAAAATATCAACTTAGTTCCTAGCTTGTTCCATAAAGTTCTCCAAAAATGGCTAAGGAACTTAGTGTCTCTATCATTAACTATGGTCTTAGGAATCCCATGCAATCTGACTATCTCCCTAAAGAACAATCCAGCCACATTAGTAGCATCATCGGTCTTATGACATGCTATAAAATGCGCCATCTTGCTAAACCTATCCACTACCACCATGATTGAATCCCTCCCCTTCTTAGTTTTAGGTAACCCAACTATAAAGTCCATAGTAAGGTCCTCCCAAGGGGCTGTAGGCGTTGGCAAAGGTGTGTAAAGTCCATGTGGCATAAGTTTAGATTTAGCTCTAAGACAATCAATGCATCTCTTAACAACATTCTCAACATCCCTAAGCATATGTGGCCAATAGAAATGAGCCCTAAGAGTATGATAAGTTTTGTCCCTCCCAAAGTGTCCCATGAGGCCGCCCTTATGAGCTTCCTCAACAAGCAACAAACATAATGAACAGCGAGGTATACACACTTTATCAACTCTAAAAAGAAAACCATCATGAATATAATATTTTTCATTACAACCCTTTTCATGACAGCTCTTAAACGCATCACCAAAATCAAGATCAGTCTCATATAACTCACGAATATAAATGAATCCTAATACTCTAGAGTCCAATGAAACAAGTAAGGTGTGGCGTCTAGACAAGGCATCAGCTACAACATTATCTTTTCCTCTTTTAAACTTAATCACATAAGGGAATGTTTCAATGAATTCCATCCATCTACCATGCCTCTTATCCATTTTATCTTGACTTTTAAAGTGTTTCAAGAATTCATGGTCAGTTTTAAGCACAAATTCCCTAGGCCAAAGATAATGTTGCCATGTTTTAAGCACTCGATACAAAGCATACAACTGTTTATCATAGGTCGAGTAGTTTAAACATGCACCTTTTAACTTTTCAGAAAAGAAGGCAATAGGCTTACCTTCTTGCATGAGCACGCCCCCAATGCCGACTCCACTTGCATCACACTCCACCTCAAAAGGGTGTGTGAAATCTGGCAACACTAACAAGGGAGCTTGCATCAACTTAAGCTTCAAAGTGTTGAAGGCTCTCTCCTGGGCACGTCCCCATGTAAACTCACTCCTCTTCTTTGTGACCTCCGTCAATGGGGCTGCAATAGTGCTAAAGTCCTTTACGAACCTTCTATAGAAACTTGCCAGCCCATGGAAACTCCTCACTTGGCCAACAGAAGTAGGCGTGGGCCACTCATTGATGGCCTTGATCTTGGCCTCGTCCACTTGCAATCCATGTGAGCTAACTACAAAACCAAGAAAGGTAACAGAAGTAGTGCACAACTCACACTTTTTCAAATTAGCAAACAAGTGTTCAAGACGCAAAGTAGTAAGCACATCTCTCAAATGACATTCATGCTCTTCTAGGGATTTGCTATACACTAAAATGTCATCAAAGTAAACCACTACAAATTTCCCTATATAATGTCTCAATACATGGTTCATTAAGCGCATGAATGTGCTAGGGGAATTTGTGAGCCCGAATGGCATAACGAGCCATTCATAGAGACCAAACTTGGTCTTGAAGGCCGTTTTCCACTCGTCCCCTTCCTTCATACGAATCTGGTGATATCCACTTTTTAAATCGATTTTGGAAAACATTGTGGCTCCATGCAATTCATCTAACATGTCATCAAGATGAGGAATGGGGTGCCTATACTTTACCGTTATGTTATTAATGGCCCTACAATCGACACACATTCTCCATGTGTTATCTTTCTTGGGTACTAATAACACCGGTACAGCACAAGGGCTCATACTCTCCCTAATGTATCCCTTATCCAAGAGCTCTTGGGATTGGACCTCGTGGGTCTCCTTGGGGTTCATACGATAGGCTGGCCTATTTGGCAATGATGCCCCGGGAATGAGATCGATTTGATGCTCTATTCCTCTAATTGGGGGTAAGCCAGCCGGTATCTCATCGAGAAATACATCCTTGTACTCCTCAATGAGCCCCAAAATACGTGGGGGTAATGAAGCTTTGAGCTCTTCATTCAACAAACTCAGCTCCTTGCACAAGAGCATAAGTGTTGTTTCCCCATCCAAAAACTCGTCTCCCTCTTGGAAGCCAAAAGAGCAGAGGAGGGTGTAGGGATGGAAGGTTGGCTCGTCTTACCCCGAGCTTTCCCTTTCTTCCCATTCTCCCCCTCAAGGTTAGAGCTTACCTCCTTACCATGACGCTTCCTTTCCCACTCCTCTGAAACCTGTGTAGGCGTCATTGGCTTAAGGACAACGGTCTGGCCATTGTGGGTAAAAGTGTTTCGGTTGGTGAATCCATCGTGCACAACCCTCCTATCGTACTGCCATGGACGTCATAATAAGATGTGGCAAGCCTGCATAGGTACTACATCACAAAGAACATCATCCTCATAATGTCCTAGCTTAATAGAAACCTTTACTTGCTTATGCACTTTCAATTCACCACAATCATTCATCCAATGCAGCTTATAGGGTCTAGGGTGGTGAGTCATAGATAATTGCAGTTTATTAACCATTTCTAAGCTAGCAATATTGCAACAACTACCGCTATCTATGATCATGTTACAAACTTTCCCTTTGATCAAGCATCTAGTGTGAAACAAGTTTTCTCTTTGGTTATCATCACATCCTTGTGGTTTAATATGCAAACTAGCAATCAAAGATTCACCAGATTCATACTCAATCTCATCATCAACATTATGGTCATCATGCAAATCATCATTAGGTTCATCATGTTCATGCTCACTTTCAGATTCATATTGGCCTAAATGATTGATTAAAAGAGTTTTCTTGTTTGGGCAATCTTTCATCATGTGTCCTCTACCCTGGCACTTGAAAGACACAATGTCCCTAGTTCTAGTAGAGGAGTTAGAGTTAGGATTACTCCCCTTTGGAGCTGCTGAAACTCCACTAGAATTGTTCTTGTTGTATGATGATGGTGTGAAGTTTGTAGGCTGTTTGGCTCGACTAGCTTGGTCACCTTGGCCGCCGGCTGCGTGACACCTTTCCTTATGATGTGTGGCCTCCTTCCCATAGGAACCTCCTGGCTGGCCACGATTTCCCTTCCATGAATGGGGCTGGTTGCTCGTGCTCCTTCCTCCTTGGTACCTAAGCTTGTTTTTCCTTTCTATCTTCATAGCTAAATGCAAGAGGTCAGTCATTGTAGAATAAGGAAAAAGATCAACTTCTTGAGATAATGAGGAATTTAGAACACGAAGAAACCTGGTCATTGTGGTTTCGTCATCCTCAACCACATTAGCCCTTACCATCGCCACTTGCATGGCGTTGTAGGCCTCCTCGGCGCTCATGGAGCCTTGCTTCAAATTTTCCAGCCGTTGCCTTAGCTCTCGGGCGTAATGTTGTGGTATAAAACGCCCTCTCATCAACGCCTTCATTTGATCCCAACTAGCTATGGGTGCATCCAAGTTGCGCCTCCTTTCTTTCACCAAATTATCCCACCATATTAGTGCATAACCGGAGAATTCAAGGGTTGCGAGTTGTACCTTTTTGGACTCGGCGAAGTTGTGGCAGTTCCACACTTGCTCGATCTTTGTCTCCCATTCCATGTAAGTGTCCGGGTCACACTTGCCTTCAAAGGCAGGGATCTTCACCTTGATCTTGCCAACTCCATCTTGCTCTGGTTCCCTAGGCCTTCTAGGTCGCCTTTCTCTACCATCTCGGCGCTCCCTCCCTGGGCTCCTAGAGTAGTGCTCCCAATCATCGTCCTCGGCATCATAGTCATCAAAGGATGTCTCCATGTCACTAGATGCTCTACCTTGCCCCTGAAATCCTTGATAATCATTAGTACGAGGGAACCCATCCCGAAGGGGGTGGGCTGGGCAACAATAGGGACTCTTCGAGCAAAATTGCCCGTGGGATTATGTAAATGAGAAGAGTTAGGAGGATCTTCCCTATTCTGGTTTTGGAAACCATGGTGTTGGGATGTGGACGCCAATAGGGGATCAACTTGGGGCAATTTGCCCGCATTAACGGTACTATGCTCGTGGCCAGCATCCGCGCCTGGTGGGTGCGCCGCTGGACTGGCTTTCGGGGCTACGCCCGGCACGGTGCCTGGCGTAGGCGTCGCCAATGACTCCAAGGCCGCCATCCTTGTATTAAGGCGAGATATGTTCTGGTTGAGTGAGTTCAACAAGTTGAACACATCGGGATGGATAGGCTCCGGACTCTGGGTGTGGCGTGCGTCTCCACTTTCGTTAGACATGATTCTGCAACAAACAAGACAACACACTACAATGCAAACTTGTTAAGTTAGCTTAATCCAAATCAACCTCTCAAGTGTCTCACTCACACTCACTCTCGGTGTGTGATCGAGCTTGTTGTTTCAATCTACTTGAAAGGATCAAACTCAAATCAAAGATCAGTAGGCAACAAAACACGAGAAGATGAAGGTTGGGGAAGAAACATCCAAGAAAAGAAGACTCAAATGTGTTTAAGAATGGAGAAGAAAAGAGAAAGAGAACAAACCTCGATTAAGCTTCTCTCACCTTGAGTTCCGTAACCAAGTATGAACTTGGAGTTGTTTGTTTGGGTGAGGGTAGGGCTCGGAAATGGAAGGTGTGAAATCAACTCCAATGGTGGCGTCCACTCAAGAGAAGAAGAAGAGAAGAGAAGAAGATGATATGCTTGCACTAATTTAATTACAACTATGCAATGAAATGAAATGCAATACTATACTATGAATGAAATAAAAGAACTAACAATCTGATTTCTGATTTTTTTTTGACTTTCTTTTTTTTTTGATTTTCTTTTCTTTTTTTTTAAAATCAGAAATAATCAGAATTAATACAAATAATTTCGAAAATGAAAATAGAAAATAAAATGTTATCCTCAGATGCGAAAATAATGTGCAAGCTCTGATACCACTTTGATACGGGGATTAGCCCGAAGGATGGCCCGATCTTCAACACCATAGACTCAACACAAACAAAGGTAAGAGAGAAGATAATAAATAATGGAAACAAACTGAATTGCAGGACAAAACATGGATGTATAAATGGATAATAAGAAGAACCAATTGAAACAACAAATAGACCCTCATTGCTTTGAAAATGAGAACCTAGATGAATGATCAAAAGACCCATCTTTCTACAACTTGACACAATCAAGGACGAATCCTTGAAGCACCAAGAGGATGCGTTGTGATTGCTTGGAGAACACCATTTCTAACAAGAAACGACATAAACCAACACAACCCAAGGCTACACATAGATCGACCTCACCATGGAGGACCTCTCGGGTCTCTCTCCATTCCTAATCTGATTTTTCAAAAACTAAAACTAAGCTTCCTCTAAAAAGAAGCTAAACTATTTATACTAAAATGCTAAATAAAGAAAAATACAATAAAAATAGAAAATACTAACAAATAGCCTAAGCATTAACAAGCTAAGAGACTAGGTGAGGTGAGGTGCGTCCAAGCTGGCTCCGAGCACGCCTCCGAGCACGCATTGGCTGGCTCCAAGGCTCCTAGGTGCACGAATCTTCTTCACTCCATTCTTTTCCTTCTCGGTAATGTATCCTTTTCTCCAATTGGCGGATGTCTCGGGTGCACTTGTCACTTGCATCCCTCAACGAATCCATGACCTCCATGAACTCAGCACAAATACTCGGTGGAATTCCTTGTAGAAATGCCATTGATAATCCTTCATCAGGGACCCTATAAGATAACACGGGTCGTTGGGCAAGGCGCTTATCAACTAGAATCCAAGGACGGAGAAGCCATCCCCAGGAGCTGGAACGCAATACTTTTGAAGAAATATCACTTTTGAGGGAGAACTCCTTTTATCGGAGCGAAGACCTCCCCGAATCCCTAGCGGAAGGTTCTCGGCGTCAGTTATTCAAGACACTAGAGCTCACCGGTCCGCAGTTTATTATCTTGATTTTGCTTTAAATTCGTCCTTCTTAGTGTGTTCAACTTATCTGTGTGAAGACTCTTTTTTATGTGATTTCCATGTTATAGTTTGCTCTTATCGAATGAATGATGTTAATGCATCCCTGTTTGATCACCTTTATTTCCTCTTTGCATGAATAGAATTAGAAAATCCAAAGTATATATAATTTGCATATAGAATACGTTACACAATCAATTACAAGTACGAACAACAAAGGTAACCAATCCTAGACTTAACAACTAAGGTAACCAATCCTAGACTCTAATCGACTGAACTTTCCGAGCGCAAGTCCCAACCCGATACCCGTTACACGCCTGGAAACCTCTTCGATAAACGCAGCTGCCGCCCGTGACCAGAGACTTCTGCGGGAGTCCTCGTCTCAAAGCCTTCTATCTGAAGCATCCATTCGTCTTGGAAATTCTTGCACACAATGGAAGGACAATACCAAATGAAAATACGCAAGAAAGAAAAAAGATGCATGCATAAAAAAGATTCACTTCCTCTTCCTAGGGAAGAAAAGACGTCTAGATAAAGGACAAACATTGTTCACGGCCTCTATACGGCCCATACGCGTCACCAGAAAATTGTTCAAACAAAAACAACAAAAAAACATCTTAAAAAATCTTTTACAAGGACTCGCGGCCCTAATTTTTATCGTTGACAGAAGCACCTCCTAGCCACTCCGCAGTATCCGCCGAAGGCCCATCACCTTGCTCAAGTACCCCGCCCGCGCTCATACCATGACCACCGTCTTATTCCTCTACGTCAAGAGAAGCTAGGAGCTCATCACCAAAGGCCGGTTGATCTGGAGGATAGCATCCAGATCCTAGTCCGAGTCCAAGTCCGAGTCCGAGTCCGAGTCCGAGTGCTCATCACCAAGCTAGGAGCTCACCACCGTCTTATTCCTCTACGTCATGGAAGGACGTGATCTTCGCATCCAAATCCTAGTCCGAGTGCTCGCCCGCCATGAAATGTTTGATTGTCTCCACCTTAGACATCATTGAACAGTAAGACCTGATTTCGCTAGCCTCCTTGATGATCCTTTTGTTCTTCGCCTCGAGCTCGGCGATCTTGGATCGATTCGACACAGCTTGGGAGGATTGACGCTTCACCGTCTCAGCAATTTTCGTGAGCTTGCTCGCATCCGTCCTCAAGCGCTCGGTTGCTAGGTTAACTTCCCTCTCCAAAGCGGCCTTCTCAGTATCCCACCGGGCTTGATGCTCTCTAAAGGTTAGTTCCTCTTTGTCAATGGCATCCGCCACCCACAAAACGCCTTGTAAGGCCTACACACCGAGATACGGTATTGCCCACGATCAAAAAAAAAAGAGAGAGAGAGAGGAAAGAAGAAGAAAAGGAAAAGATGGAAGGAGAAAGCGAACCTTCCAAATCGATAAACCTGCGTCCCTGACCAAAATAGAGCGGGAGACATCCAAACGAGGTTTCTTTGAGCCGTAGGCACTCCGATGTTTCTACCACAAGTCTGAGGAACCTTTTTCGTCCAGGTCAATGACTTCAATAGCGCCGGGTGATGATCTCTTATCCGGGGCACTTTCGCTACGACCGCTACCTTCACCTTCGGGTCCAAGGGGGGTTTCTTGTCACTTGAGCGGAGATTGCGCGGAAATAGGGCTGTAGCAGAAAAAGAGAGGCGCGTACTGGTAGGGTTTTTAACAGGGCTTGAACCCGTGCCAGCGAGTTTCCCAGACACAAGACCATTATCCTCGATAGTCTTCTCAGAGTTCCATGATCCCGCATCATCTTCATCGTCCTTTGGATCCCTAGTGATTGTCGTTCTCTTATTGCTAGACTCGCCCTCAAGCATTTGTTCCGCAGACCTCCGGAATGTCCTTTTGGCCTCCGGAAGAGAAAAGAGCTTTCTGCAAGCTTCCGATTGCAGAACTTGGGCCTCCAAACTCGGCGGAACTACGCGAGAAATCCTCAAAGTCAGAAAATTGAGAAGGAAGCATCTTGAGAAAACAATTGGGGTTTAGAAAATTAGGGCAAAAAGTAGTTACTTTTGCATGAAGAGTGAAGCGTCCAACCCTAAGGGGACAAACCCGATACGCGCACAGGAGATCTTGCCATGTGAAGTCGATCTTCTTGTCCCGACAGATCTCACTGATTTGGTACAAAATCTTCCATACCGACATCATCAACTGCGCCAGAGAAGCTCTGGGCGTCATTAAGAAGTTTAGGATCAGAGGGGAGAAAGGGAAAAGGGCTCCTAGGGTGAAGGGGTACTCCAGAAAGCAGACCCAACCCTCCTTGACCTAGTCAGCAGCCTCGCATGTAGGGGTGTAGAAGTTGGTATCGGAGGGGAAACCGTGGCTTCGGACTTGAGTTTCCACCTCGTATGGGGAAAGAGAACAAGGGCGACATTCATGGGGGTCGACGATATGAGAAGATTCGAAGCCCATGTCTTTGACATCGGCGTTGGGCAAGGAGGTTAACAACAGAGGAGTAAAACAAGAGTTAGAGAGAAGGGAAAGAAGATGATGAAGCACGAAAGAGAAGACGCGTACCTCCGAGGGGGTCTGGAGCGAGGCATTTAAAGCCCGAGTGATGGGACTCTTCAGGTTCTCGAGGGAGATCGAACAGACGGGTAACCACCACGTGGCACACACTTCCTATGCTCACGCGACAAATCCGATCCAAATCCCGCCTGGAAGATTTGGATCAGGATTTGGGGGTATTGATAGGCCCAAAAATCCATCAACCCATCTAGTAATCCGAGCCCATGAGTACACGGAGAAGTCATCAGCCGTGCTGAACGAGACGGGATCCTGGAATGGGGAAGTCTTCAGTCATTCGATGGAAGGATGAAAGCATCCATCACAAAGCGAAGAGGTGGGTTCAGAAGACGCTGGTGAGAGTACTCCGAGCCTCCGATATATGCGGGAAGTGGGAAGTTAGTTACAAGATGTGCCCTAGAAGTCCGGAGATCAATATATTCGAGAAGTAACCGTTGTAATTCAGATATGTATATACAAAAAATTATGTATTTTATAGGGACACAAAACCACACGAGACAACCAATTTCTTGAGGTGGTCATTTCTGTCTATTCTTGTAATTCTATACGCATTCGAGCTTGTCATTCCCTTTGAATTCGATCGTGCCCCAGTCTAGGGCAAAGGTTTGTAATCAAGTTGTTGTCCAAAACAGATTCTACATTTGATGTAAACTACAAACTTGTAGGTATTTTAATTATCTTTCCAATGCATACTAATCGGGCTTGAGATAAAGTTTGTATCCCAAGTTATGACCATTTTACTGAAAATTGTTTTTCCATTTGAAGGACTTCTTAGCTTTCCTAAAATTCCTCACACTATCCTCTTTCTTGATGTCCTTGGACGCCATTGATGAACATATTCAAAAGATAATATGGAATCCATAAGAACCTCCTTGAACTTGAATGCTCGAGACCATAGAAAAGGTGTTGGTCTCGGCATTCGAGACACCTTCTTTACAACTATATCTTTCATGGTCCTTTGATTGCTGTCATTCTCCGCCACTTGGTCTCGAATCGTCCTCCATTTCACATTGTACATTCATGCAACGGGAGATTAATCAATTAACAATTGCAAATCACAAAAAGGTTGAACCATTGATGTTTCCAAGATAGTTTTTGCAACAACTTCCATGACTAAATTTGATGTGGGGACGACATGCAATGGCTCCTCCTCCAAAGTAATATGCTCTTGATAGACTTCTTCTATGGCTATTGGTTCTCCACAACAATATGCATCAACAACGTCTTCAATAAGTTTCATTTTGAATGGACAACTCTTTATGCTCCTCTTGAGGCAAAAACTCTTTACTTGGGTTCGGGTTGTGAGCTTAATTTTTGAGTGTTGTTTAGTTTTAGGTTATTTTCTCCCTCTACTTCCTTTAGACCTTTGTTACATTGTCTTGCTTAATTTTATTTTGAGCTTACTCGAGGACGAGCAAGGTCTATGTATGGGGGAATTTGATATGTTGTATTTCTTATAGCATAACTAGAGCTAGATAATAAATTTGATATATAGCTTTAGGTCTTTTTAGTGCTTGTAATGACGAATGAAGAGAAGACCAAAGACTTGAAGAATTTGGAAGATTTGAAGACAAAGTTTGAAGAATCAAGAAGGCTGCGAATTAGAGCAGTCCACGATCGCGGTGGTACAAGGCCGTGGTCGCGGTCAACATTGACTCGGATTTGAGTTTCTACAGATCCGCGATCGCGCAGGTTGTTCACCGCACCCGCGGAATTCTACGTCAGCAATTACCTGAGGCGGCAATTGCTCTATCTATTTATCTTTATTATAAATATTTTCGAATATTTTATTTTCGTATGGTTAGTTCGAGACTTTATTATCCTAGTTTTTCAGCCTTGTTTTTATATCTCTTTTCAGACCTTGTTTCCATTATTCAGACTTTTGTATTTTTCTTTTCTATGGAGAACTAAACTCCTAAAGTTCTATTCAAGTTGAAGCTTTCAGATTCAAGTTTATTGTGAGATTCTACAATTCAGGTTTATTTTGATATGTTATTTCAATTCTCTTGTGCTTAATTTATACTGATTGCATTGATTTCTACTTGATAAATCACCTTGTTTGAAATGATACTCTCTATTGCTAGATCTAGGTTTTCTCGTAGTAAAATCTAATCTTTGTAGCAGCTCAATGTTTTAGGACTCGTTGGACTAAAATAATTGAGAAGGAGATTTGAATGCATGTTGATTGTTTGACTCGTTGGAATTCAATTGCATGTATCCTACTTATCCTTGTTCTCATTGCTAATATCCCTGTGATTTATGATCGTTTCATGAGTTGCTTGGATATTAAGTTTACATGACCCGTTGGCTTGTTTATTATATATAATCAGGATAGTAATAACCAAAGGAATAACTTGTTTGAATCTATGATCAATACCTTGCTGATGAAAGTGGATATTTGAATAGATTACTTTTCCTAAATTCATAAAAATCAAACCTTTGCTTTATTTGCTTGCTTTGTCTGTTTTAATTTCTTAGTTTTAGAATTACAATTCCAAAATCCCCCCTTTTAGTTACTATTGAGTTGATAGTAATAATTACTTGGGATACAAGTGCCTCTTGGGTACGACCCCAACTTACCAACTAAACTAGTTGAGTAAATAGGGATTTATTTTTGATTTGACACGACGACTTCGGCCAGTCAAAGAGCAAGGTGCGTCACATCCTTGTCCAGTTGTCCTTGAATCTTGAAGCCTGTTTTTTGAGTGTGGTGAGTTATATCCACACCCTGAGTTCATTCATATCCAACAACTGTCACACTCCATCATCCATTTCTTGTTAGTAAGCCATACACTTCCACCAAGTCCATTTACAAGGCACACCATCCATTCCATCGGCGTGAAGAGAGCGTCCAAGTGACCTTGCACTGGCTTCATCATTCGATCCTTATCATGTGGTATCAGAGCCATGCAAGGTACACCTTCTTTCTCTCTTCTTAGATCTGAAAATTGCTTGAATTTGGCAAGTGTTCACCCTATACAAGTCGATCTATCAAAACCCTTGCAAACTGAACCCTAAAAATTCTACACCAAACTTACTTGTTTGCCTTGTTTTGTTGTCAACAACCTTTGATTTCCTAATCTTCAATTGAGGACGACGTACAACTGATTCTTAGGATGTCCAAGGTTGAAGATAGACATTAGTCCTTGCTTGATTTAAATTAAAGACGAAAAATAGCAAGAGTCTTACCTTGGCCTTTCGTATACTCGTCATTACTAGCAATATTGTGGCTGAAATTTGCCCACCCTTTCATTATATTTTCGAGCATATTTGGCATTTCATAAATATGAAATCAAGGTTACAATATTGTGGGATCACTCGGGTTAGGATACGAGAAAAGTACCAAGTGTTAAAAAAACAAGCAACACTGAGTAGAGGTTTAAGTTAATCTATCGTTGAGGCTTTGTATGCTTGATTGTAATATGCTGAAAGTGTGCCTTAAAAAGGAAAAACTCAGACTAAGAAAGAAATGGAAGTGGGGCTAGAAAAACCTTGCCCAGCGGCAAAAGGTAATAAGGCGTCGTAAACGGAATAAGTCGGACCCCGTGAGAAAGAGAATCCGAGCAAGGCCCTAAAAATCTAAGCTCTTGCGGCGACACCCGGCGCCCACGGGCATGGTCCATCTCTACCCTCGGTTCGTGGGTGTCCAAGGCACGCCTCCTATGCAAGCGGCCTTCCGAGCACCTTTTCAAGTGGCGTGCCCTTGAAGAATGCTTTGTCCCACTAGACTACGCCGAGAGGATCCATTCCAAACTTGAGCAACTCCGACAAGGCAGAAGGACTCCCGATGAGTACTACAACGAGCTATGCAAGCTCATTTTTTGCTCTTTGGTTCAATTCCCCGACGGGTATGTTATCTCCAAATTAATTCATGCACTTAATTCCGAGCTAAAATCTATTGTGAATATGCAAAATTTTCCTAGGGGAACGGAGATTGAACAAGAGTTGCATTACACAAACCAAGTCCATAAGAATCTACCTCAAAGGCGCCAGCCCGCGCCGAGCCCTAAAACGTGGTACTCATCCTCGTCGAGCATTGCACCGAGCCAGCCTAAGAGGCCTGAATTTAGGTGCGACAAGGCCCCCCTCCTCCTCCTAAGAAAGACGTGCCTCCGAGGTCCAAGAAAGATGGGGAAACCTGAGTCGGCGAGTTCAAATGCTTTAAATGTCTCTGGTGTGGCCATTATGCTTGTCATTGCCCGAACCAATGCAAGGTTCTTCTTACTCCCCAAGGAGAATATGAATTTGAGGAGCCGGATGTCCAAGAGGAGGAAGAAAACAGTGAGGAGCAAGAAGAGGATGAGCTCCATGTCACGGCCAAAGAGGGTGAGTGTTTTGTGGCTTAACACACTCTCTTCACCACCGAGAACAACACCACCCCAAGCTAACGAGAGGTGATCTTCCATACTCGATGCAAAATCCCTGAATAACGTATGTAACGTAATTATTGATGGTGGATCTTGTTGTAACATTATCAATGAGGAGTTTGTTTCTCGCTTTTCAATTCCTAGTACTCATCATCCCATGCCTTATCCTTTGTGTTAGTTAAATACTAAGTCGCCCATCCAAGTGAACGAAAGGGCTTTGATTTCGTTTGTCATAGGTCCATATCAAGACGTGGTGGAATGTGATGTGGTGCCCATGTCAGTGTGCCATCTTCTTTTAGGCCAACCTTCGCAATATGATCGGGGGTTGATCCATGATGGCGTCTCAAACGAGTACTCTTTTCACCGAGAAGGCAAGAACGTCATGTTGCACCCAATGAAGCCACACGAGATTATGCTTGACCATACGGCTAAGGAGAAAAAGAGAAGGCTAGGCATGCTCTTAGAGAAGGAAAAAAGGGAAAAACATTGGCCATTGGTGATAGCATGAGCACTTCCAAACCACTCATTTTAGCCAAACCAAGGAAAGTTGTTCATGCCATCAAGGGGAGTAACGTTTGCTTATTGTTACTCTATCATGAGTTGTTGCTTTCTAACCAAGAAATTGAAGATCTTCCCTCACCTATTTCTCGTCTATTGTAGGATTACAAAGACATATTTCCAGAAGAAGTTCCAAACGGGTTGCCGCCTACGAGAGGGATCGAACATCAAATAGACTTCATACAAAGGCAAGTTCCTAAAAAAGAGTACAAAGGCAAGTCTCTACCAAACCGGCCAGCCTATCGTGCCAATCCCTAGGAAACCAAGGAGTACAAAGGCAAGTTCAAGAGCTCCTTGACAAAGGTTAAGTTCGAGAAAGCCTCAGTCTATGCGCCATTTCGGTAATTCTAGTCCCTAAAAAAGACGGTACTTGGAGGATGTGCGTTGATTGTCAAGCAATCATCAACATTATTATCAAGTATCGCCATCCAATTCCTCGACTTGATGATATGCTTGATGAGCTCAATGGAGCTTGTGTTTTTTCTAAAATTGATTTTAAAAGCGGCTATCATCAAATCAGGATGAGGGAGGGCGATGAGTGGAATACCGCGTTAAAAACCAAGTACGAGCTTTATGAGCTAGTGGTTGGTTATGCCTTTCGGTTTATCCAACGCTCCTAGAACCTTTATGAAGTTGATGAATTGTGTCCTCTGTCCTTTTCTTGGTAAATTTGTTGTTGTATACTTTGATGATATTCTTATATATAGCCACGACCATGAGTCCCACTTCGAACACCTTAGGCAAGTTTTACACATTTTTAGAAATGAACGCCTATTTGCTAAATTTAAAAAGTGCCACTTTTGTTCGGATCATGTGGTATTTCTTGGATTTGTTGTGAGTAGGGAAGGGATAAAAGTTGATGAAGAGAAGGTTAAGGAAATCCAAGATTGGCCGACTCCCACAACCATGACGCAAGTTAAAAGTTTTCTTGGTTTAGTCGGCTTCTACCATTGTTTCGTTAGAGACTTTAGCTCCATAGATGCGCCTCTCATTGCTCTCACCAAGAAAAATGTACCATTCAGGTGAAAAGAGCCCCCAGAAGATGATTCAACATTCTCAAAGACAAACTCACATAAGTGCCGCTCCAAGTCTTGGCCAATTTCAACAAAATGTTCGTAACCGAATGTGACGCTTCGGGCATTGGCTTAGGCGGGGTTCTTTTGCAAGAGGGCAGACCCGTGGCATATTTTAGTGATAAATTGAGTGGGGCTAATCTAAACTATCCCACCTATGGTAAGAAGTTGCTGGCCCTTGTCCGAGTACTCAAAATGTAGGACCACTACCTCATGCCATGCGAGTTTGTCATACATTCTGACCACGAGGCACATAAATTTCTTAAAGGACAAAGCAAGCTCAACAAGCTCCATGCTAAATGGGTTGAGTTCATTGAGATGTTTCTATATGTCATCAAGCATAAGAAGGGAAAGGACAACGTCGTCGCTGATGCAATTTCTAGGAGGTATGCTCTTCTATCCCTTCTTGATGCTAGATTGCTAGGTTTTGGCTTTATGCATGAGTTGTAAGGACCAATTCTATTTACATGATGGATTTTTGTTTAAGGGTCCTAAGTTGTGTGTGCCTAGGAGTTCTATTAGGCATTTTCTTGTACAAGAGGCCCATGGTGGCAACCTTATGACACATTATGGAGTCATGAAGAGTTTGCACGTTCTTAGGGAACATTTCTTTTGGGCCTTCATACTTAATTCAGTAGAGAAATTTTGTGCTTCTTGTGTGACATGTATGCGTGCTAAGTCTAGGGTACACCCTCATGGTTTGTACACTCCCCTTCTTATCCCTTATGCTCCTTGGGAAGACATTTCCATGGACTTTGTCTTGGGATTACCTCACTCTATGAGGGGGAGAGACTCCATTTTTTTTGTGGTTGATAGGTTCTCTAAGATGGCTCATTTCATTTCATGCCATAAGACTGATGATGCATCTCATGTTACTTGCTTATTCTTTGATAATGTTGTGAGATTGCATGAAGTTCCTAAATCTATAGTCTTTGATCGTGATGTGAAGTTTTGAGCTATTTTTGGAAGACTAATTGAGCCAAACTAGGCATAAAGTCGCTCTTTTCTACCACTTGTCATCCTCAAACGGATGGACAAACCAAGGTCGTGAATGGAACTCTTGGTTCTCATTTGTCTACTAATCTGCGCATGTGGGAAGAATGTCTTCCATTTATAGAGTTTTCCTATAACCGTTCCATGCGTTCGGCCACTAAGAAGACTCCTGTCGAGGTGGTGTATGGGCGCAATCCCATCACGCCCCTCGATCTCATGCCTTATGCCACCAAGGATAGGGAGAACCGTGAATGTCTTGACCATGCTGCTAGGGTCAAGAAGCTTCATGAAGATACTCGCCTCCAATTGGAGAGGCGCACCATGCAATATGTGTGCCAAGCTAACAAAGGCCGCAAGGAAGTCATTTTTGAATCGGGCGACCTCGTGTGGGTACATTTGAGGAAGGAGAGTTTTCCTATCCTCTGAAATTCAAAGCTGAAACCACAAGGTGATGGCCAATTTGTGGTGTTGGAGCGCATCAATGATAATGCTTACCGAGTGGAATTGCCACCAAGCTACAATGTGCACGAGGTATTTAAGGTTTCCGACCTTTCTCCTTATTTTCTTAACAATGATGATGAGATGCAGGATGAAGGTTCGTGGATGAACCCTTTTCAAGAGGGGGAGGATGATTTGACAATTCCTCATGTGCCACATCATGGCCAAACCACCCACGATACCGAGCCACCCGAGCGCGCCGGGCGCGCCACGGCTAAGCCATCTTTCGATCCACACTAGCCACCTCATCCTTCTATGGGCCATAACCATGAAGTTGACTTGGACGGTGATCTAGAGTTGCATAACCATGGGAGCTCCGCTCAAGAGCCCATGCAAGACGAGGAGTGTTGCTTACCCCTTGGCGTCGTCAACGTCTATGGCGCAGTCACATATGCTAGTGGCACTTGGCCCTATTTAGCTCGAATCACTAGGGCACGAGCTCGTGCATTGCAAGAAGAGCTTCAAGCTGTCCTCTTGGTCCAAGGAGCGCCGATCAACTATGAAGGCAACATGGGTGCACATTGCTTGTCACCGGGTGCGTCTCGGCCATGTCGGGCGCCTAGCTTGCGCCGTACTTGGGCGCCTCTTGCGTGCCATGTCAAGACGCATTTAATGCCAGTATTCCAAGGGTCTTTTATCTTCAATTTTGATATTATGGCTGGATGTTGAAGAGCCTTGGTTGAAAGCTCAATTTCTTTTAAAAGGGGCGTCATACTCCCTTGCTAGACACATTTGTTTGATCTTGAAACCTTTGCTTGTTTTTTAGTCATGTTCGTCTTTTGGATTTGTCTTTTTACTTTGAATAAAAGTGTTTGTTGTTCTTGATTTTAAACTTTGATTCATGAGTAATATCGGATCATCCTTGAGGTCTAAAAGTGTTTGTTATTCTCTTGTTCTTCCTCGTTTTCTTCCTTGAACTTTTTCCAACGCTTTTAAACTTCTTCCCTATCCTTGCTCCCATCCTCATGATGGTCTAGAACGCTCCACTTCCACTCCAAAACCTATAAGAAAACACAAAACTTGCATAGTTTCCATACTTCTCACAAAATACAAAAACTAAAGCAAAACATATAAAACACACACCAAACCTAAACACAACTTAAAGACCTAGAAAAACTATATAAAACCAAGCTAAAAACACAGGCATCAGAAAGTCATCTTAATCCACTTGATATCCCTTGATCTCGCTGGTCTCTAAGTACCACTTGATACGTGATTGCCCTAGATTAATCATTGTTAATCTCATATGCGACTCCACATGATCCCCTCTTGCCTAGTAAATACGAACTTCGACCAATTTCCCTTTCAATTTTCGAATTTATTAAGAAACAAGAAAACTGAATTTTGAGAAGAACAAAGATAATGTCGATTGAATAAAACTTCACAATTTGAATGTTCCATTGGACGGCTCTAACACTATCCCAATTGATCAACTAGTTAAGAATGGCAACAACCTTACTAGAACAATCAAATTGTTGATTCTTTAAACTCAAAATATGAATTGAGCACAATTAAGGTGAGATCATCGATCAATGAAGGTAAAACACAAGTAAGTCGTTGTTTGGTGGCCCAAGAGAAAGACCAAAACCAATTTAGGGTTTAATCTCTCTTTAAGTTGAATTTTATCGAACTGAAAATGCAAGGTTTGAATAGAAAATACAATAGTGGTACCTTAGTGTTGATAGAGTTTCCCGACAACAAATAAATTTGTAGTCAAGATCTCGCTGAGTATAGCGAAGTCCGGATCGTCCACGGGAAGCAAGGTTGTCTGTTTACCGAACTAAGAAAACAAGAATCTGTGCAGCCAGGTTCCTTAGCTATTCGTCGACACTCTTGTTCCAAACATCGAACTCCTCCCATCTTTTCATCTGGTTGTTTAGGTTGGCTTGGACTCCAGTGATTTCATTCTTAATGCCATTAATCCCTTCATAGAGTCCTTGCACCTAAGATGATGGCTCTTGATAGCTTGGAGGTCGATACGGTGCAGACCTTTTATCTGGAGGGGGTGCTACATAACTTGGATTTGGATTTTGATTTCCCCATGCTGGATAATTGTTTGGCCTATCAAAGTTATTAGGCAAGATGCTGTATTGACCTCTCATATAGTTCAACTCAACATATGTCTCAATGGCTCTAACTTGCTCGATGTTAGTGCAAGCAGAAGTACTATGGGAAGAAGAACCACCTGAAAGCTTTTAATTGAACATATTCTAGTGAGACACCTTTAGCAGCAATAATGTCACATAGATCAAGAAATTTTTTAATATTTTCCATCGGGAACTCCATAGGTTTTCCTTCAAACTGAGCCCTTTTGATTAAGGATATAAATTGAGACTTGATCTCAAATGTCTTCTCTATCTCCGGAAGCACGATTGTAGACTCTGGCACCGTCAGTTTTGGATGCATATATTGTTCGGCATTCCTCGAATAGGCATTCAACTATTCCTATAGTCGGGCATTGTCCTCTCGTTGACGTGCAACATTCACTCGCTCTCGTTTAGCTGTTGCGGTAACAACGTGTCGATGACCTTGTAACGCTTCCATTTGCCTCTGGAGAGTGGCCATCTATTGTTCCATCTCTGCAGAGGTTATTTCCATGGCTTGGTTTCCTCTTCTTCTATGGTGCAAGGTGTGTTTTGGTTCAAAATAATAACCAGTGTTATCATACTCGAGCCTGCGACGTCTTGCTGGCATAAGTTGAGAAAACAGAAAAAAGAAAAAAGAATTTAAAACAAAAACAGGGTCGGGCTATTCCCAGACCCACAGGTAAACAAACAAACACGTTGCTTCCCCGACAATGGCTCCAATTTGTTGAGAGGGTATCCCGACAATAAATAAATTTGTAATCAAGACCCCGCTGAGTATAGCGAAGTCAGGATTTCTCCACGGGATGCAAGGTTGTCTGTTTACCGAACTAAGTAAACAAGAAAACAAAGTAAAACAAAAGAAAACAGCTACGACAAACCTTGGTACCAACCTTGTGAGGGTCGGTAACGATGCTGGATTTCTACTAAAACAAGGCAAATAACACGATGCAGGTGCAGGCTCTGTACCGATCCTAGTGCTTGGGTAACGAGTGTATACGGATGCAAAACTAAGGAAAATCAAATGATTAAAAGCTCTAGGACAAGGGCTACCACGACATAGCTATGCATGTAAACTCATGTGAAGGATAAAGATCATGCCTTTGAAGATAAATCTATCAACTTTCGTTGACTAAACAAGCAAATCAATCAACTTTCATAAATCAATTCACTTTACTACTTGTTTTGAATCCAAAGCTCGAAAATTTCGTTATCAAACAATATCAACATTCAAGTTCAAGACTTTCTCTTTCGATCAAGCAATAAACTAAAATTACTTCGACTCTCGTCCAAGTATAAGCACAAACAAGTAATTCAAAGGATAAAAGGCAATCAAAACATCAATACATTCATTCAACCATGCACAACTATGTCGGGTTTGAACCCCGACCCTAGAAAAGAGAACTACTCACTTATAATTGAATCAAAACAAACAACTAAGTTAAAAGAGAACATTCAAAAGTAAAACTTACTTGAAATATAGAAATATCGTCTTACAAATCACACTCGGAATTCAAAACAAATAACTAAGAACAACAAAAGCAACCTCGATCAGGACCCTCTTTCTCTTTCTCGATCGAAACCACGTTCGCAATCTCCCACTTACGTCTTTTCTCCAAATTCACGACTTTCCCCCCTTAAACTAGAACTAAAACAAAGTATTTATACTAGAGAAAGCTATCTAATAAAGATCTAAAAGATAAAAACTTTCTAAACTAAAAAGATTACAAGATAAAAGATATAAATTTCAAAAGTCGGTGCTGCTCTACCGACACATGTCACCTCGGTAACGACCTGCACAAGGTCGATACACACTTGCTGAATCCCCTGGACAAAAACTCGTTGCTCAGCTCGGTACCGACCCACACAGGTCAGTAATGAACTCTCTGTTTCAGGTTTATTTGCACTCTTTCATGGCTTGACTTGAACTTCTTCTTGATTTCCAAAATGCACTCTTCCTTTTCTTCCTTTAAGCACTCCACCATTCACCTCTTGACTACAACCTCACTTTAAAATGCTCCTTTCCGCTTCAAAAACCTACAAAAAGACACAAAACGGACTAGCTTCCATACTTTTGACAAAATATTCAAACTTGTCCAAAAACAAACCAAACTAACTCTAAAACTTACTAAAACTAAACTAAACATCCAAAGAAAAACGCCTAAAACTATACTAAAAATAGGAACATCAAAATACCCCCATACTTAAGCTTGCTGACAAGCAATCACAAACAATAACCAAAACCAAACATCATGCTCAACAATAGCCATCATCTCAAAAGCAACATCAAAACATAGCAATAATAACAAATGCCCATTAATGTCATCACACATATATAAGCACTAATAGTCATAAGCAACTACAATCCAACCTCACCAAGGATATAGTGTGTTTTACTCAACTCTCAACTGTTTTGGCTTTATAAATTCAATCTCCCAACTCAATCTTATATGCAAATACTCATAAAAATTGCAACTTATATCACCAAACTCTCCACCTAAGATGTGTCAAAACAAGCAAAAATCATTAAGAGAATTTAGGCTCAATGAAAATCTTCATAGAAGCTTGCATTCGACCGGGATGTAATGGGGCTTGGTAAAGACAAATAGGCGTGAAAAACTTTTGGTCATGTGGTACTAATAATATCCGGGAATCAAAGACTCCTAAAAACTCACACATCTCAACAAAAAACTCTTAAAAACATAACTTACCAAACTCACTCTTCATTATGCACTTTCTTCACTCACCTTTTAATCCTAAAAAGCCACAAATAAACATAAAAGAATCTCTAGTTTGAACTTTAAACACACTGCACATCTGCCTTCTCTTCTTTCTTCTACACATTTCTTTTCATCTTCATCTTTTTTTTTCTCTCCACGACTTGCCTAGTTACCGACCTGAAAGGGTCGATAACGAGCTACATTCTCCTCGATTTCCTTCTTTTTTTATCGGTATCAAGCCCACATAGGCCGGTATCGATCTAGACATTCTTTTTCTTCCTCTCTTTTTGTTGTGCATATTTCATAACCAAGAGAGTTTTTATAAAATAAGAGACTTCCAATCTACCCTCCCCAAAACCCTTATTTTGAACCAAAACATAACATTTTTCACTCTACAAAACAGAACTCTCCAACTAAGTCTTAATCCCCGAATAGGGTGCTTACTTTAGCTAGGGGAATAATCTTGTGGAGAAACAAATAAAAGGCTAAAGCTCAAATTGATTGTCAAAAATAAGGATCATGTAAAGGGTGGATAGGGATTAATAAGGCTCATAAAAATAAGTTCTCTATCATATGAGTTTCACAAGTAATGATCTAAAAGTCTTATACAGGCCTCAATAAATAGATAACCATCACAATTCCAAGAGAAAATATGCATAAAGAGAGTAAATCACACAAGAAAAGACAAGGCTAAAATAAGAACTCATACGGTTAACTTTTTTTTGTTGGATTGCAACTACTCATGCTAAAAGTTATTGATGCTCAATTTCATCATATGTTATTCCTCTATAAAAACCATTTCATACTAAGAATTAGGCTATACCATCAAAAACATGATGAAAGGAAATTATATGGTCATGCAAGCAATTAACTATCATAGAACCAAAAGACAAGGTATCCATCTGTTCTAAAAAAACTTTTTGGAATTTTTTTGAAAATTTTCAATTTTTTTCAATTTTTTTAATTTTTTTTAAAATAAAGACAACTTAAACAAAGACAAAACAAAGCAAACAAAACAAACAAATAAACAAGCAAGCAAGTTTTCTTCCCTCCCCTACCCCATACTTAAAATTACAATGTCCCCACTGTAATAAAGCTAAGCAGAAGAAAAGAATAGGGAAAAGAAAAAAACTCACAAGATAAATTGTGAAGAAGAAGAAACATCCTTTGAAAGCTGAATCATCGCCATGGTGGTGATGGAAACTGGTGCTCAAAGTTGCCCATGAACTCATACATGGTCCTCCAGCGCTCCTCATCCACCGTCACCCGCTGCTCCATCGTCCTCCAACGAGCATCCACTTGTTGATGCCTCGTATCCTCTAACACCATTCGAGCTGCATAGACACCCTCCCAACGCTCCATCCGCTGGATAAGATGTGTCTGCTACAATTTGAGTTGTTGCATCTAGAAAGAGAAATCATCGGCCCATGGAGGTGGAACACTTGATTTAGAATAAGTGGGATGAGGAGGCGGTTAATAGTGATCTTGCGGCTGGAAGTGGTCTTCATAAATCACCGCGTTGTAGGACACTAGTCTATACGACTGAGGCTCGGTAGGCGGAGGTGGTGGCTCGTTACCGAAGCTGAATGCCTTCGTATTGACTTCAAAATATTCGGTATCGAGCTGATACACTCTATTTAGTATAGGTTAACTCTTGTATTTTAGGTATGATTTGAGTGTGTTTAGGTTAGTTTTGAGCATAATTTTCATATGAAGACCGAAGACACGATTTGAAGAATTGCAAGAGTTTTGAAGACAAGTGTTGATTTGGAGTTGTTTTGACGCCATTTTCTTGTGACGCATCGTTCGGGAGCTACGGTACACGGATAAAGTTAAATTTGGTATCATTGGAAAGCTGACTCGAAGAGCTACAATTCATATTTTTACTCCGGGTCGAAATTCCCACTCTATGGTGGTCAAAATATCTTTTAAAAACAGCGCTGGAATTTTGTCACGATCAGGTCCGCGATCGCGGAGAGTGTTCACCGCGCCCGCGGAGGTCCACGTCAGCATAAATCCGAGGCGGCGACTACTCTTTCTATCTATCTATCTTTATTTATTTCCGATATTATTTTATTTCGTACGAGTTGTTCGAGACTACTTAACCTAGTTTTTCAGCCTTGTTTTAAAAATTCTCTCTTAGATCTAGTTTTCAATTATTCCAGATTTTAGTATTTTCTCTCTTATGGAGAACTAATTTTCCTTTGGAGTTTGTTTGATCAAGGAAGTCTTTTTGTGTAATTCTTGAGATTCTGGTAACTTTTCTATCCCTTGGTCAATATCAAAACTCTTGTTTTTATTTATATGATCTATGTTTGATTTGATAAACCTGATCAACTTGTTTGATTGACTTAGATCTACTGTTTGGATTAGGCTTGATTGTTGTCTGTGCAATCTTATTTATCCTTGAAACAACTCTTTTCTAGGACCGTGGACTAGAATTGAGAAGAGTATTTGATTATTATTTTATGCATGAGACTCGTAGCTTGATTGCATGATTTGATATCCTTCTATCCTTAATATTTTGCATGATTTGAATTAAGCGTTCTTGTTCATATCATCCTTTCGCTTGGACCGTGGACAAGCGGAAATCTTTTATAAGGATTGGAATTAACCTGGGAATTAATAGAAAAGTGGATGAATTGATGATCGAATGATTAAAAAGGTGGAATTGATTGAATGAACTCTGCTTTCTTTCAATTGATTTAATCCCAATAATATTTGCTTGTTTGTTTATTTGCCTGAACTTCCAAAAAACCCTGTCTTTGCTCTTTGCTGATTGATCAGAATCCCGATTCTCTTGGGTTCGACCCCTTGCTTGCTTGCTATACTAGTTAGTATAATAGGGTTATTTATTTTTGATCTTGGCAACAACGACTTTAGCCGAGTCAAATTTTGGCGCCGTTGCCGGGAAATCGGTTTTTAATATTCTATTTAATCGGCGTTTCTGACGAAACCGCGCTCTCGGATTTTTTCCGCGCCCGCGGATCAGTTCGTCTAGATCCCCCGAATTGGTAAGAACCTATCTTATGGTTCTTACCCGTTCTACTGATAATTCTCCTGTTGTTCCGTTTGATCCAGAAATTAATTGGACTCTGAGACAATTAAGACGTCAAGTTCAGGCTCAAGTGCTAGGCATACAGTTTGATCCAGTTTCTTCATCTTCTTCCTCATTTGATTCAGAGATTGAAGAACAGCTAGTAACCATGGCAGATCGCACTATTAGGCAACTGACTGTGCCTAATTTAGAGCAGCAACAGCTTGGTCTTCAGTTTCCCGCCCTAGGAGAAGGAGTAAAGTTTGAGCTTAAATCTGGTCTTCTCCATTATTTGCCTAAGTTCCATGGACTGAGTGGGGAGGATCCGAATAAACACCTCGCAGAGTTCCATTCTGTCTTCTTGGAAATGAAGCCAGCTGATGTGACTGAAGATCAGCTTATGTTGAGGGCTTTCCAATTTTCCTTGGCTGATGCATCTAAGGAATGGTATCTCTACTTAGCACCTGAGACGATTACTACTTGGGCTCAGATGAAGGGTGCTTTTCTGGAGAAATATTTCTCTGCGGCCAAGCAAACGTCTATCAAAAAGCAGCTGAGCAGTCTGGAACAGGGAGATGATGAGAACTGGTATGATTGCTATGAGCGTTACAAGAGACTCATAGCCATTTGTCCCTACCATAGCTATTCTGATAAAAACCTGATTTGCTATATTATTGAAGGTCTCTGTGATGCTGATAGGCGCCTGATGAATTCTTCATGTGGAGGTTCTTATGAGAATCTCACTCCTATGCAGGCGTTTGAGAAGTTGGAGACTCTAGCAGAGCAATGCAGAAATCAGAGAAAGAGATCCAACAGTAGGTATGTCCATTCTATTAATGACTCCCTGAATGCTGAAGTAAGGGAGTTGAAAGCTATGATGAAGCAACTGTTGGCAGGCAATGGAGCTTCAAGTTCAAGGGCTTGTGGAATCTGTGGTGAATCTAGCCATCCTTCTGATGCATGCCCTATCATACAAGAGCCAGCAGCTGACGTGAACGCTATAGGAAACTATGAACAGAGGCCCCGAAATGACCCATATTCAAATACCTTTAATCCGGGGTGGGCAAACCATCCTAACTTTAGGTGGAATCAACAACCTCAACAACCTTTTCCACCACAGGGAGGTCAGCCCAACTATGTTCCCAGGCCTAATTATGTGCCAAGGCCCTAGGCTCCTCATGAAAATCCAACCATTATCAATCAGCTTATGAAGGAGAATCAAGAGACTAAGGCTGCGGTGAAGAGCCTGGAAATTCAGTTAAGTCAAATTGCAACCATTCTGAATCGTCTAGAATCTAAGGACTCGGGAAAACTGCCATCTCAGACCATTAACCCGAGAGCGAATGTGAGTGCAATTACATTAAGAAGTGGAAGAGAGCTGAATAGAGACGTGGGGGTGAATGAAAATCCACGAACTGAAAAATTCGAAATTCTGGAGAACGCCTTCGCGCCCGCGGTGAACAACTGCCGCGATCGCGGAACCTCAACTGAGAGCTCGGATATTTTGATTGAAGGCACCGCGCCCGTGGTGACCAATGGCCGCGATCGCGGAGGCGAGCAAAATTCAGATTCCGAAAAATCCGATATTCCGCGACCGCGGGATTCTGACC
Organism: Fallopia convolvulus; assembly: GCA_964016875.1. Taxonomy (NCBI): domain Eukaryota; kingdom Viridiplantae; phylum Streptophyta; class Magnoliopsida; order Caryophyllales; family Polygonaceae; genus Fallopia; species Fallopia convolvulus. Next base: position 39,825,174 of record OZ024720.1, read on the forward strand.
GCGCCCGCAAGCTGAACCCGAAGATTCTTACGTTCGACCTCAGTTTCCCCCCATGGATTCTCAAAAGCCCTCTCCACCATTTCCTAAGGCACTGAAGGACACCAGGAGGCCAACCAATGACAAGGAAATTTTTGAAACCTTCTCCAAGTGTGAGGTAAATGTCCCTTTACTTAAACTTGTTCAAAGTATTCTTCGCTTTGCTAAATTTATGAAAGAATTATGTACTATCAAGAGGAAACAAAAAGAGAAAGGGAAGGTTACAAAAGTTAATCTTGTTGAAAATACTGAAAATGTATCTTCCATGCTTCAAAGGCAATTGCCTAAGAAGTATGGAGATCCAGGGAGGTTTACTGTTCCCGTTACAATCGCTGAGGCAAAAATTGAGCATTCTATGCTTGATCTAGGTGCATCCATTAATGTCATGCCACTTAGCATCTATGAGAGGTTAGGTCTAGGGCCATTACAGGATTCTAATATTACTATTGAACTGGCTGACCACTCTAATGTGAGTCCGAAAGGATTTGTGGAAGATGTTTTAGTGCAGGTGGATGGCTTAATTTTTCCAACAGACTTTTATGTCTTGGAAATTGGTAAGGGGAGATACGACCTAGTTTTTCTGTTGGGTCGTCCATTTATGAAGACGGCGAGCGCCGTAATTGATGTTTCAAAGGGCCTATTATCCATGGCACATGAAGGGAAAAAGGTCCAGTTTCAGATAGATGATGATCCATTTTGAGCATAAAGGACGTCGGGCAATCGACGTTAAACAAAGGCGTTGCTCGGGAGGCAACCCGAGGTAAGTTTTCTTTTTCTTGATTTTCTTTAAGTTTTAAGTTTTTAGTTTTAATTTTGTTTTTCTTTCAATCTTGTCGGACTAACATGCAGGTACTAGGTTTGAAAGAACAAAAATATTTTGGGGAATTTGTTCATCGAAATACACAGAAAAAAGGCGAATGGGTACTAGTAAACAGCTCCGCGATCGCGGAGGTCCTTCACCGCAATCGCGGTACTGTGCATCGGCGACAAGATACAATTTTTTTTTAAAAAAAAATAATAAAAAAATAATAAAAAATAAATAAAAAATAAATAAAAAATAAATAAAAAATAAAAGGCTTTCAGGTGAAACCACTGAAATAAAAGGTTTTCAGGTGAAACCCCCGGGATAAGTTAGAAAAAAAAGAAGAGAGAAAAAAAAAGAGTATTCTTCCATATTCTATCATCACCCACCAATCCACTTTTCTAATTCTTTCCATGTCTAGTTCCTTGGAATTCCTCAAGTATGTGGGAATATTCCTCTTCAAGGCTCGTACTACATTAATGCTTAAGGCGAGATTCAAAGTTCGTTTGTGAGTTCGTGTTCAGTTTTGTTGATCGTGTTCTCTAACCATTTTTTTCACGATCGGAGCACCACCCGCGCCTGCGGCCTGGCCACCGCGCCCGCGGTTTTTCCCGACGACGGATCATCTGGAGATTTCCGAGCTATTCATCCAAGTCTTTGAAGAGTTCTTCCATCTCTTCTTTCATATGTGAGTCTTCTGTTTTTCCTCTTCTATGCTTAATTCCTTTCTCTTTACTTCATTGAGGACAATGAAGAATTTATGTATGGGGGAGGAAGTACTCGCTACGCTTATCATAGATAGTTGCATTTTCAGTTTATTTTTCGTTATTTGTATGGGATTTTTGTTCCATGTTTTGTATAGAGAAATTTAAAAAAAAATATAAAAGCCATAAAAAATATGAAAAAGGCATATAAAATCCTGGGATGAGTTGAAAACCCGAAAGGGCGGCTCAGGTAATAAGCAGGTAACCCGGGCCAGCATTAGGTTGGGGTAATATGAGGTTAATGAGAGATGTGAGTATTTGTGAGCACACCTAAGAAAAATGAAAAGAGTGATTAGGTGAAAACCCGAAAGGGCGCCTAAGTAGAATGAGTGGTAAAATCAGAGTGTTTAGGATTCATATTCTACTTTGGGGTCTGGGGATTACACTTTAGATGTTGGGTAGATCCTAGGTTGCTCTACACTTTTTGGAGCTTGAGTGTATTTGTGAGGTGTGTGTTGAGCTTTCATGTCTTTTGCTCATTATTTCTCTATTTTGGGTTCGGGTTGGTGAGGTGAGTGATTTTTGTCTTCCCTTGTACTATGCTGTAAACCTTGATAGGATTTCTTGTTAGATTTATTTTGAGCTTACTCGAGGACGAGCAAGGTTTAAGTATGGGGGAATTTGATACACTCTATTTAGTATAGGTTAACTCTTGTATTTTAGGTATGATTTGAGTGTGTTTAGGTTAGTTTTGAGCATAATTTTCATATGAAGACCGAAGACACGATTTGAAGAATTGCAAGAGTTTTGAAGACAAGTGTTGATTTGGAGTTGTTTTGACGCCATTTTCTTCTGACGCATCAGTCGGGAGCTACGGTAATCGGATGAAGATAAATTTGGTATCATTGGAAAGCTGACTCGAAGAGCTACAATTCATATTTTACTACGGGTCGAAATTCCCACTCTATGGTGGTCAAAATATCTTTTGAAAACAGCGGTGGAATTCTGTCACGATCAGGTCCGCGATCGCGGAGAGTGTTCACCGCGCCCGCGGAGGTCCACGTCAGCATAAATCTGAGGCGGCGACTGCTCTTTCTATCTATCTTTATTTATTTCCGATATTATCTTATTTCGTACGAGTTGTTCGAGACTACTTAACCTAGTTTTTCAGCCTTGTTTTAAAAATTCTCTCTTAGATCTAGTTTTCAATCATTCCAGATTTTAGTATTTTCTCTCTTATGGAGAACTAATTTTCCTTTCGAGTTTGTTTGATCAAGGAAGTCTTTTTGTGTTATTCGTGAGATTCTGGTAACTTTTCTATCCCTTGGTTAATATCAAAACTCTTGTTTTTATTTATATGATCTATGTTTGATTTGATAAGCCTGATCAACTTGTTTGATTGACTTAGATCTGCTGTTTGGATTAGATTTGATTGTTGTCTGTGCAATCTTATTTATCCTTGAAACAACTCTTTTCTAGGACCGTGGACTAGAATTGAGAACATTATTTGATTATTATTTTATGCATGAGACTCGTAGCTTGATTGTATGATTTGATATCCTTCTACCCTTAATATTTTGCATGATTTGAATTAAGCGTTCTTGTTCATATCATCCTTTCGCTTGGACCGTGGACAAGCGGAAATCTTTTATAAGAATTGGAATTAACCTGGGAATTAATAGAAAAGTGGATGAATTGATGATCGAATGATTAAAAAGGTGGAATTGATTGAATGAACTCTGCTTTCTTTCAATTGATTTAATCCCAATAATATTTGCTTGTTTGTTTATTTGCCTGAACTTCCAAAAAACCCTGTCTTTGCTCTTTGTTGATTGATCAGAATCCCGATTCTCTTGGGTTCGACCCCTTGCTTGCTTGCTATACTAGTTAGTATAATAGGGTTATTTATTTTTGATCTTGGCAACAATGACTTTAGCCGAGTCACGAGCCCAGGTTGCTCGTTACCGAGGTCGTTATCCTTGCCAAGTTCCTCGGTATCGAGGTCATCATCCTCGTTACCGAACTCCTCCGTAGTTGCCTCGTCTTCATCCACAACAACATCTTCTCTATCATATCTTGTTTCGCGTTCTCGTAATTATGGCTCATCTTGTGGCTTCTTCTCCAACGGGAACGGATGAACGGTCCAAGCTTCATACCAATTCGGCACATAAAGCAACTCCAACTTAGCCTTAGTGAGAGGCACATATTGCGCAAGCACCTTGGTGGCAAATCCACCTTGCGTCTGCACAAAGATGCCGGAAGAGAACCAATACTTGAAGTCTAGCTTCTGGGGAAGTTGAGGAGTGTAGCGTGTGAGGTCGACACCGAGCTTCAACGCCAAAAGACTCACTATGTTTCCACACCATACTTCCTTGGATTTGGCCCCGTGCTTCTCGTCGTATCTCAACCATTCATACCCCAAATTCAAGGGGGTGGGGTCTTCAAAAAGGATGGTGCGGAGGCATGCAACTTCCAACCTTGTTGGCCGTGAAAGCTCCTTCTTTGCCCAAAATGTGGCGCCCAAGACTCGAAGAATGATCCGGAAGACGGGGTTGATGATGCTTGCCCCTGGGAGTGTCGGTGCGGAAGGCATCCTTCAGTAAGCAAAGGTTCCAATAGGATAAGTAAACGTTGTCTTCTCCTGATCCTTTGGTGCTATGGCTACCTGAAAATATCCAGAATACCCATCCAAGAAACAATAGAAAGAACGACCGACAAGTCGTTCCAACATTTGATCAATAAAAGGTAATGAGAAGTGGTCCTTCCCGGTTACTACGTTAAGCTTACGATAATCAATACAAACTCGCCACCCGGTTTGAACTCTAGTGGGAATGAGATCACCCTTGTGATTCTCAACCACTGTGATGCCATCCATTTTAGGGACAACCTAGGTTGGGTTGGCCCATTTACTATAAGAGATTGGAAAAATCATACCTGCCTAAAGGAGCTTCAGCACATGTCCATGGACATTTCAACGAACACTTGGCGTGCAACGTTAGATCACAAGTCATTTAAAAGGTAAAAGGAAAAAAAAACAATTGATCTTTAAAGATATCTAGGCATAAGCACAAAGAATGAGGATATTATCAAGCCAATAAGCAGATTCTACACTACAAAATCAAGACGTATCGAATAAAACCATAAATCCGAACCTGGAAACTGAATGCCACAATTAGGAGTGACATTTACATGGACATTTCATCAAACACTTGGCATGCAATGTTAGAACACAAGTCATTTGAAAGGCAAAAAGAGAAAAAACAAGTGATCTTTAAAGACAACTAGGCATAAGCACAAAGAATGAGGATAGTATCAAGCCAATAAGCAGATTCTGCATTACAAAATCAAGATGTATCGAATAAACGCATAAATACGAACCTAGAAACCGAATGCCACATTTAGGAGTGACATTTACATAAAAATTTCATCGAACACTTTGCCTGCAATGTTGGATCACAATTTATTTTAAAGGCATCTTTAAAGACATCTAAGCATAAGCACAAAGAATGAGGATAGTATCGAACAAATAAGCACATTCTGCACTACAAAATCAAGACGTATCGAATAAAAGCATAAATTTGAACCTAGAAACCGAATGCCACATTTAGGAGTGACATTTTCTTGGACATTTCAACGAACACTTGGCGTACAATGTTAGATCACAAGTCATTTTAAAGGCAAAAGGAGAAAAAACAAGTGAACATTTAAAGACATCCAAGCATAAGCATAAAGAATGAGGATAGTATCAACCAATAAGCACATTCTACACAACAAAATCAAGCCCGATCGAATAGGAACATAAATTTGGTTGTAGAAACCGAATGCCACAATTAGGAGTGACATTTATATGGACATTTCATCAAACACTTGACGTTAAATGTTAGATCACAAGTCATTTGAAAGGCAAACGGAGAAAAAACAACTGATTTTTAAAGACATCTAGGCACAAGCAAAAAGAATGAGGATAGTATCAAGCCAATAAACACATTCTGCATTACAAAATCAAGCCGTATCGCATAAAAGCATAAATTCGAACCTAGAAAACGAATGCCACATTTAGGAGTGACATTTACATAAAACTAAAGACCGATCGAATAAGTGCATATATTCAAACCTAGAAACGGAATGCCACAATTAGCAGTGACATTTACATGGATATTTCATCAAACACATGGCGTACAATGTTAGATTACAAGTTATTTTTTAAAGCCAAAAGGAGAAAAAACAAGTGAACATTTAAAGACATCTAGGCATAAGCATAAAGAATGAGAATAGTATCAAGCCAATAAGCACGTTCTGCACTATAAAATCAAGACCAATCGAATAAAAACTTAATTTCGAACCTAAAAACTGAATGCCACATTTCAGATTGACATTTACTTGGACATTTCATCGAACACATTGCTAGCAATTTTAGATCACAAGTCAATTTTTAAAGACAAAACGAGAAAAAGAGTGAACTTAAAAGACATATAGGAATCAGCATAAACAATGAGGATAGTATGAAGCCAATAAGCACGTTCTGCACTACAAAATCAAGACCGATCGAATGAAAGCATAAATTAGAACCTAGAAACCGAATGCCACAATTAGGAGTGACATTTACATGGACATATCATCAAACACTTGGCGAGCAATGTTAGATCACAAGTCATTTGAAAGGCTAAAGTAGAAAAAACAAGTGATCTTTAAAGACATCTAGGCATAAGAAAAAACAATGAGGATAGTATCATGCCAATAAGCATATTCTACATTACAAAATCAAGACGTATCGAATAAAAGCATAAATTTGAACCTAGAAACCGAATTCCACATTTTGGAGTGACATTTACATAAAATTTTCATCGAACACTTTGGCGTGCAATGTCTGATCACAAGTCATTTTAAAGGCAAAAGGAGAAAAAACAATTGATCTTTAAAGACATTTAGATATAAGCACAATAAATGAGGATACTATAAACCCAATATGCACATTTTGCACTACAAAATAAAGACGTATCGAATAAAAGCATAAATTCGAACCTAGATCTCAAATGCCACATTTAGGAGTGATATTTAAATGGACAATTCATTGAACATTTGGCATGCAATGTTAGATCGCAAGTCATTTGAAAGGCAAAAGGAGAAAAAACAAGTGATCTTTAAAGACATCTAGGCATAAGAACAAAGAATGAGGATATTATCAAGTCAATAAGCACATTCTGCACTACATTATCAAGACATAAAGAATAAAACCATAAATTTGAACCTATAAACTGAATGCCACATTTAGGAGTGACATTTACATCGACATTTCATCGAACACTTGGCGTGCAATGTTACGTCAAGGTCATTTAAAGGCAAAAGGAGAAAAAACAAGTGAGCTTTAAAGACATCTAGGCATAAGCATAATGAATGAGGATAGTATCAAGCCAATAAACACATTCTACATTACAAAATCAAGATGTATCGAATAAAAGAATAAACTCGAACCTAGAAACCAAATGCCACATTTAGGAGTGACATTTAAATGGACAATTCATCGAACACTTGGCGTGCAATGTTGGATCACAAGGCATTTTAAAGGCAAAAGGAGAAAAAACAATTGAGCTTTAAAGACATCTAGGTATAAGAACATCAAATGAGGTTAGTATCAACCCAATAAGCACATTCTGCACTACAAAATCAAGACGTATCGAATTAAAGCATAAATTCGTACCTTGAAACTTAATGCCACATTTAGGAGTGACATTTACATGGACATTTCATCGAAAACTTGGCGTACAATGTTAGATCACATCATGTTAAAGGCAAAAGGAGAAACAACAAGTGAACTTTAAAGACATCTAGGCATATGCATAAAGAATGAGGATAGTATCAAGCCAATAAGCACATTCTGCACTACAAAATCAAGACATATCAAATAAAAGCATAAATTTGAACCTCGAAACCGAATGCCACATTTAGGAGAGACATTTACATGGACATTTCATCGAACACTTGGCATGCAATTTTAGATCATAAGTCATTTGAAAGGCAAAAGAAGAAAAACAAGTGATCTTTAAAGACATCTAGGCATAAGCAGAAATAATGAGGATAGTATCAAGCCAATAAGCACATTCTGCATTACAAAATCAAGACGCATCGAATAAAAGCATAAATTTGAACCTAGTAACTGAATGCCAAAATTAGGAGTGAATTTTACATAGAAATTTCATCGAACACTTGGCGTGCAGTGTTGCATCACTAGTCATTTAAAGGCAAAAGGAGAATAACAATTGATCTTTAAAGACATCTAGGCATAAGCACAATAAAAGAGGACAATATCAACCCAATAAGCACATTCTACACTACAAAATCAAGATGTATCGAATAAAGGCATAAATTCGAACCTAGAATATGAGTGCCACAATTAGGAGGGACATTTACATGGATATTTCATCGAACACTTGGCGTGCAATGTTAGATTACAAGTCATTTTGAAAGCAAACGAAGAGAAAATAAGTGAACTTTAAAGACATCTATGCATAAGCATAAAGAATGAGAATAGATTTTTTCAGGTCTTTCCAATAATGCCGTATCAAGCAAATAAGCACATTCTGCACTACAAATTCAAGACCGATCGAATAAGTGCATAAATTCGAACATAGAAACCGAATGCCACAATTAGGGGTGCCATTTACATGAACATTTTATCAAACACTTGGCGTACAATGTCAGATCACAAGTTAATTTTTAAAGGCAACAATACCATGACCGATCCAATAAAACATTAAATTCAAACCTAGAAACAGTTATCCACATTAAGGAGTGAATATTACATGGACATTTCATCGAACACCTGGCGTGCAATGTTAGATCACAAGTCATTTGAAAGGCAAAAAGAGAAAAAAACAAGTAATCTTTATAGACATATAGGCATAAGCATAAAGAATGCGGATAGTATCAAGCTGATAAACACATTGTCCACAACAAAATCAAGACGTATGGAATAAAACCATCAATTCGAACCATGAAACCGAATGCCACATTTAGGAGTGACATTTACATGGACATTTCATCAAACATTTGGCGTGCAAGGTTAGATCACTAGTCATTTGAAAGGCAAAAGGAGAAAAAACAAGTGATCTTTAAACACATCTAGGCATAAGAACAAAGAATGGGGATATTATCAAGTCAATAAGCACATTCTGCACTACAAAATCAAGAATAAAAGAACAAAAGCATAAATTTGAACTTAGAAACTGAATGCCACATTTAGGAGTGACATTTACATCGACATTTCATCGAACACTTGGCGTGCAATGTTATGTCACATGTCATTTTAAATGCAAAAGGAGAAAAAATAAGTGAGCTTTAAAGACATCTAGGCATAAGCATAAAGAATGAGGATAGTATCAAGCCAATAAACACATTCTGCATTACAAAATCAAGACGTATCGAATAAAAGAATAAATTCAAACCTAGAAACCAAATGCCACATTTAGGAGTGACATTTAAATGGACAATTCATCGAACACTTGGCTTGCAATGTTGGATCTCAACGCATTTTAAAGGCAAAAGGAGAAAAAACAATTGAGCTTTAAAGATATCTAGGAATAAGCACAATAAATGAGGTTAGTATCAACCCAATAAGCACATTCTACACTACAAAATCAAGACGTATCGAATAAAAGCATAAATTCGTACCTAGAAATTGCTTGCCACAATTAGGAGTGACATTTACATGGACATTTAATCGAACACTTGGCGTGCAATGTTAGATTAGAAGTCATTTTAAAAGCAAACGAAGAGAAAACAAGTGAACTTTAAAGACATCTATGCATAAGCATAAAGATTAAGGATAGTATCAAGCAAATAAGCACATTCTGCACTACAAAATCAAGACCGATCGAATAAGTGCATAAATTCGAACCTAGAAACCGAATGCCACAATTAGGAGTGCCATTTACATGGACATTTTATCGAACACTTGGCGTATAATGTCAGATCACAAGTTAATTTTTAAAGGCAAAAGGAAAAGAAAATTAGTGAACATTAAAGACATCTAGACATAAGCATAAAGAATGAGGATAATATCAAGCCAATAAGCACATTTTACACAACAATACCATGACCGATCGAATAACAGCATAAATTCAAACCTACAAACATTTATCCACATTAAGGTGTGAAATTTACATGGACATTGTCATCGAAAACCTGGCGTGCAATGTTAGATCACAAGTCATTTGAAAGGCAAATGGAAATAAAACAAGTGATCTTTAAAGACATATAGGCATAAGCATAAAGAACGCGGATAGTATCAAGCTGATAAACACAATCTGCACAACAAAATCAAGACGTATGGAATAAAAGCATCAATTCGAACCTTGAAACCGAATGCCACATTTAGGAGTGATATTTACATGGACATTTCATCGAACACTTGGCGTGCAAGGTTAGATCACTAGTCATTTGAAAGGAAAAAGGAGAAAAAACAAGTGATCTTTAAAAACATCTAGGCATAAGAACAAAGAATGAGGATATTATCAAGTCAATAAGCACATTCTGCACCACAAAATCAAGACATAAAGAATAAAAGCATAAATTTGAACCTAGAAACTGAATGCCACATTTAGGAGTGACATTTACATGGACATTTCATCGAACATTTGGTGTGCAATGTTATGTCACATGTCATTTTAAAGGCAAAAGGAGAAAAAACAAGTGAGTTTTAAAGACATCTAGGCATAAGCATAAAGAATGAGGATAATATCAAGCAAATAAACACATTCTGCATTACAAAATCAAGACGTATCGAATAAAAGAATAAATTCGAACCTAGAAACCAAATGCCACATTTAGGAGTGACATTTAAATGGACAATTCATCGAACACTTGGCGTGCAATGTTGGATCACAACGCATTTTAAAGGCAAAAGAACAAAAAACAATTGAGCTTTAAAGATATCTAGGCATAAGCACAATTAATGCAGGGCAGTATCAACCCAATAAGCACATTCGGCACTACAAAATTAAGACGTATCGAATAAAAGCATAAATTCGTACCTAGAAACTGAATGCCACATTTAGGAGTGACATTTACATGGACATTTCATCGAACACTTCGCCTTTAATGTTAGATCACAAGTCATTTTAAAAGCAAAAGGAGAAAAAACAAGTGAACTTTAAAGACATCTAGGCAAAACCATAAAGAATGAGGATAGTATCAAGCAAATAAGCATCTCCACTACAAAATCAAGACCGATCGAATAAGTGCATAAATTGGAACCTAGACACTGAATTCCACAATTAGGAGTGACATTTACATGGACATTTCATCTAACACTTGGCGTACAATGTTCGATCACAAGTCACTTTATAGGAAAAAGTAGAAAAAACAAGTGAACATTAAAGACATCTCGGCATAAGCATAAAGAATGAGGATAATATCAAGTCAATAAGCATATTATGCACTAAAATACCATGACCAATAGAATAAAAGCATAAATTCGAACCTAGAAACAGAATTCCACATTTACGAATGACAATTACATGGACATTTCATCGAAAACATAGCGTGCAATGGTGGATCACATGTCATTTTAAAGGCCACAGGAGAAAAAACAAGTGATCTTTAAAGACATCTAGGCCTAAGCATAAGGAATAAGGATAGTATCGAGCAAATAAGCACATTCTGCAGCACAAAATCAAGACGTATCGAATAAAAGCTTAAATTCGAACCTAGAAACCGAATGCCACAAATAGGGGTGACATTTACATGGACATTTCACCGAACACTTGGCTTGCAACGTTAGATCACAGGTCATTTGAACGGCAAAAGGTGAAAAAACAAGTTATCTTTAAAGACATATAGGCATAAGCATAAAAAATGCAGATAGTACCAAGCCGATATGCACATTCTGCACTACAAAATCAAGACATAAAGAATAAAAGCATAAATTTGAACCTAGAAACCGAATGCTACATTTAAGAGTGACATTTACATGGACATTTCATCGAACACATGGCGTGCAATGTTATGTCACAAGTCATTTTAAAGGCAAAAGGAGAAAAACAATTGAACTTTAAAGACAACTAGGCATAAGCACAATAAAAGAGGATAGTATCAACCCAATAAGCACATTCTACACTACAAAATCAAGACGTATCGAATAAAAGCATAAATTCGAACCTAGAAACCGAATACCATAATTAGGAGGGACATTTATATGGACATTTCATCGAACACTTGGCGTGCAGTGTTAGATTAGAAATCATTTTAAAAGCAAACGAAGAAAAAACAAGTGAACTTTAAAGACATCTATACATAAGCATAAAGAATGAGGATAGTATCAACCAAATAAGCACATTCTGCACTACAAAATCAAGACCGATCGAATAAGTGCATAAATTCGAATATAGAACTAAAAGCCACAATTAGGAGTGCCATTTAAATGGACATTTCATCAAAAACTTGGGGTACAATGTCAGATCACAAGTTAATTTTTAAAGGCAAAAGAAAAAAAAACAAGTGAACATTAAAGACATCTAGGCATAAGCATAAAGAATGAGGATAATATCAAGCCAATAAGCACATTTTGCATAACAATACCATGACCGATCGAATAAAAGCATAAATTCAAACCTAGAAACAGTTATCCAAATTAAGGAGTGAAATTTACATGGATATTTCATCGAACACCTAGCGTGCAATGTTAGATCACAATCATTTGAATGGCAAACGGAGAAAAAACAAGTGATCTTTAAAGACATATAGGCATAAGCATAAAGAATGCGGATAGTACAAAGCTGATAAACACCTTCTGCACTACAAAATCAAGATGTATGGAATAAAATCATCAATTCGAACCTTGAAACCGAATGCCACATTTAGGAGTGAAATTTACATGGACATTTCATCGAACACTTGGCGTGCAAGGTTAGATCACAAGTCATTTGAAAGGCAAAAGGAGAAACAACAAGTGATCTTTAAAGAGATCTAGGCATAAGAACAAGAAATGAGGATATTATCAAGTCAATAAGCATATTCTGCACTACAAAATCAAGACATAAAGAATAAAAGCATAAATTTGAACCTAGAAACTGAATGCCACATTTAAGAGTGACATTTACATGGACATTTCATCGAACACATGGCGTGCAATGCTTTGTCACAAGTCATTTTAAAGGCAAAAGGAGAAAAAACAAGTGAGCTTTAAAGACATCTAGGCATAAGCATAAAGAATGAGGATGGTATCAAGCCAATAAGCATCTCCACTACAAAATCAAGACCGATCGAATAAGTGCATAAATTGGAACCTAGACAATGAATGCCACAAATAGGAGTGACATTTACATGGACATTTCACCGAACACTTGGCTTGCAACGTTAGATCACAAGTCATTGAAAAGGAAAAAGGAGAAAAAATATTTGATCTATAAAGACATCTAGGCATAAGCACATATAATGAGAATAGTATGAAGCCAATAAGCACATTCTACACTACAAAATCAAGACATATCGAATAAAAGCATAAATCCAAACCTAGAAACTGAATGCCACAATTAGGAGTGACATTCACATAGACATTTCATCAAACACTTGTCGTGCAATGTTAGATCACAAGTCATTTTAGTGGCAAAAGGAGAAAGAACAAGTGATCTTTAAAAACATATAGGCATAAGCATAAAGAATGCGGATAGTATCAAGCCGATAAGCACATTCTGCACTACAAAATCAAGACGTATGGAATAAAAGTTTAAATTCGAAGCTTGAACACGAATGCCACATTTAGGAGTGACATTTACATGGACATTTAATCGAACACTTAACTTGCAAAGTTAGATCACAAGTCATATGAAAGGCAAAAGGAGAAAAAAGAAGTGATCTTTAAAGACATTTAGACATAAGCACAAAGAATGAGGATTGTATCAAGCCAATAAGTACATTCTGCATTCCGAAATAAAGACTTATCGAATAAAAGCATAAATTTGAACTTAGAAACCGAATGCCACATATAGGAGTGACATTTACATAAAAATTTCATCGATCACTTGGTGTGCAATGTTGGATAACAAGTCATTTTAAAGGCAAAAGAAGAAAAAACATGTGATCATTAAAGAAATATAGGTATAAGCACAAAGAATGAGGATAGTATAAAGCTAATAAGCACATTCTACACTACAAAATCAATAAATATCGAACAAAAGCATAAATTCGAACCTAGAATCCGCATGCCACAATTAGGAGTGACAGTTACGTGGACATTTCACCGAACACTTGGCTCGGAATGTTAGATCACAGGTCATTTGAACAGCAAAAGGAGAAAAAACAAGTTATCTTTAAAGACATGTAGGCATAAGCATAAAGAATGCGGATAGTATCAAGCTGATATACACATTCTGCACTACAAAATCAAGACGTATGGAATAAAAGTATAAAATTTAACCTACAAACCGAATGCCACATTTAGGAGAGAGATTTACATGGACATTTCATCGAACACTTGGCGTGCAATGTTAGATATCAAGTCATTTTAAAGGCAAAAGGAGAAAAAACAAGTGAGAGTTAAAGACATATAGGCATAAGCATGAAGAATAAGGATAGTATCAAACGAATAAGTACATTTTGCATACCAAAATCCACACCGATAGAATAAGAACATAATTTGACCCTAGAACCCAAATGCCACAATTAGGAGTGACATTTACATCGACATTTTATCGAACAATTGGCATGCAATGTTTGATCAAATGTCATTTGAAAGCCAAAAGGAGAAAAAACAAGTGATCTTTAAAGACATCTGGGTATAAGCACAAAGAATGATGATAGTATTGAATATATGCATAAATTCGAACCTAGAAACCGAAAGCCATATTTAGGAGTGATATTTACATAAGACTTTCATCGAACACTTGGCATGTAATGTTGGATCATAAGTCATTTTAACGGTAAAAGGAGAAAAAACAATTGATCTTTAAAGACATCTAGGCATAAGCAAAATAAAGGAGAATAGTATGAACCCAATAAGCACATTCTGCACTACAAAATCAAGATGTATGGAATAAAAACATCAATTCGAACCTTGAAACCGAATGCCACATTTAGGAGTGATATTTACATGGACATTTCATCGAACACTTGGCATGCAAGGTTAGATCACAAGTCAGTTGAAAGGAAAAAAGAGAAAAAACAAGTGATCTTTAAAGACATATAGGCATAAGAACAAAGAATGAGGATATTATCAAGTCAATAAGCACATTCTGCACCACAAAATCAGGACATAATGAATAAAAGCATAAATTTGAACCAAGAAACTGAATGCCACATTTAAGAGTGACATTTACATGGACATTTCATCGAACACATGGCGTGAAATGTTATGTCACAAGTCATTTTAAAGGCAAAAGGAGAAAAAACAAGTGAGCGTTAAAGACATATAGGCATAAGCATAAACAATAAGGATAGTATCAAACCAATAAGCACATTTTGCATACCAAAATCAACACCGATAGAATAAGAACATAATTTGACCCTGGATACCGAATGCCACAATTAGGAGTGACATTTACATGGACATTTTATCGAACACTTGGCATGCAATGTTTGATCAAAAGTCCTTTGAAAGCCAAAAGGAGAAAAAACAAATGATCATTAAAGACATTTGGGTATAAGCACAAAGAATGATGATAGTATCTAATATATGCATAAATTTGAACCTAGAAACCGAAAGCCACATTTAGGAGTGATATTTACATAAAACTTTCATCGAACACTTGGCGTGTATTGTTGGATCATAAATCATTTTAACAGTAAAAGGAGAAAAAACAACTAATCTTTAAAGACATCTAGGCATAAGCAAAATAAAGGTGAATAGTATGAACCCAATAAGCACATTCTGCACTACAAAATCAAGATGTATAGAATAAAAGCATCAATTCGAACCTTGAAACCGAATGTCACATTTAGGAGTGACATGTACATGGACATTTCATCGAACACTTGGCATGCAAGGTTAGATCACAAGTCATTTGAAAGGAAAAAATAGAAAAAACAATTGATCTTTAAAGACATCTAGGCATAAGAACAAAGTATGAGGATATTATCAAGTCAATAAGCAGATTCTGCACTACAAAATCAAGACATAAAGAATAAAAGCATAAATTTGAACCTAGAAACTAAATGCCACATTTAAGAGTGACATTTACATGGACATTTCATCGAACACATGGCGTGCAATGTTATGTCACAAGTCATTTTAAAGGCAAAAGGAGAAAAAACAAGTGAGCGTTAAAGACATATAGGCATAAGCATAAAGAATAAGGATAGTATCAAACCAATAGGCACATTTTCCATAACAAAATCAACACCGATCGAATAAGAACATAATTTGACCTTAGAAACCGAATGCCACAATTAAGGTGACATTTACATTGACATTTCATCGAACACTTAACTTGCAAAGTTAGATCACAAGTCATTTGAAAGGCAAAAGGAGAAAAAAGAAGTGATCTTTAAAGACATTTAGACATAGGCACAAAGAATGAGGATTTTATCAAGCCAATAAGTACAGTCTGCATTTCAAAATAAAGACGTATCGAAAAAAAGCATAAATTCGAACTTAGAAACCGAATGCCACATATAGGAGTGACATTTACATAAAAATTTCATCGATCACTTGGCGTGCAATGTTGGATCACAAGTCATTTTAAAGGCAAAAGAAGAAAAAACATGTGATCATTAAAGAAATATAGGTATAAGCACAAAGAATGAGGATAGTATAAAGCCAATAAGCACATTCTACACTACAAAATCAATAAATATCGAACAAAAGCATAAATTCGAACCTAGAATCCGCATGCCACAATTAGGAGTGACAGTTACGTGGACATTTCACCGAACACTTGGTTCGGAATGTTAGATCACAGGTCATTTGAACGGCAAAAGGAGAAAAAACAAGTTATCTTTAAAGACATATAGGCATAAGCATAAAGAATGCGGATAGTATCAAGCCGATATGCACATTCTGCACTACAAACCGAATGCCACATTTAGGAGAGATATTTACATGGAAATTTCATCGAACACTTGGCGTGCAATGTTAGATATCAAGTCATTTTAAAGGCAAAAGGAGAAAAAACAAGTGAGCGTTAAAGACATATATGCATAAGCATAAAGAATAAGGATAGTATCAAACCAATAAGCACATTTTGCATACCAAAATCAACACCGATAGAATAAGAACATAATTTGACCCTAGAAACCGAATACCACAATTAGGAGTGACATATACATGAACATTTTATCGAACACTTGGCATGCAATGTTTGATCAAAAGTCATTTGAAAGCCAAAAGGAGAAAAAACAAGTGATCTTTAAAGACATCTGGGTATAAGCACAAAGAATGATGATAGTATCGAATATACGCATAAATTCGAACCTAGAAACCGAAAGCCACATTTAGGAGTGATATTTACATAAAACTTTCATCGAACACTTGGCGTGTAATGTTGGATCATAAGTCATTTTAACGGTAAAAGGAGAAAAAACAACTGATCTTTAAAGACATCTAGGCATAAGCAAAATAAAGGAGAATAGTATGAACCCAATAAGCACATTCTGCACTACAAAATCAAGATGTATGGAATAAAAGCATCAATTCGAACCTTGAAACCGAATGTCACATTTAGGAGTGACATGTACATGGAAATTTCATCGAACACTTGGCATGCAAGGTTAGATCACAAGTCATTTGAAAGGCAAAAAGAGAAAAAACAAGTGATCTTTAAAGACATCTTGGCATAAGAACAAAGAATGAGGATATTATCAAGTCAATAAGCACATTCTGCACTAAAAAATCAAGACATAAAGAATAAAAACATAAATTTGAACCTAGAAACTGAATGCCACATTTAAGAGTGACATTTACAAGGACATTTCATCGAACACATGGCATGCAATGTTATGTCACAAGTCATTTTAAAGGCAAAAGGAGAAAAAACAAGTGAGCGTTAAAGACATATAGGCATAAGCATAAAGAATAAGGATAGTATCAAACCAATAAGCACATTTTCCATAACAAAATCAACACTGATCGAATAAGAACATAATTTGACCCTAGAAACCGAATGCCACAATTAGGAGTGACATTTATATGGACATTTCATCGAACACTTAACTTGCAAAGTAGATCAAAAGTCATTTGAAAGGCAAAAGGAGAAAAAAGAAGTGATCTTTAAAGACATTTAGACATAAGCACAAAGAATGATGATTGTATCAAGCCAATAAGTACATTCTGCATTTCAAAATAAAGACGTATCGAATAAAAGCATAAATTCGAACTTAGAAACCGAATGCCACATATAGGAGTGACATTTACATAAAAATTTCATCGATCACTTGGCGTGAAATGTTGGATCACAAGTCATTTTAAAGGCAAAAGAAGAAAAAACATGTGATGATTAAAGAAATATAGGTATAAGCACAAAGAATGAGGACAGTATAAAGCCAATAAGAACATTCTGCACTACAAAATCAATAAATATCGAACAAAAGCATAAACTCGAACCTAGAATCCGCATGCCACATTTAGGAGTGACAGTTACGTTGACATTTCACCGAACACTTGGCTCGGAATGTTAGATCACAGGTCATTTGAACGGCAAAAGGTGAAAAAAACAAGTTATCTTTAAAGACATATAGGCATAAGCATAAAGAATGCGGATAGTATCAGGCCGATATGCACATTCTGCACTACAAAATCAAGACATAAAGAATAAAAGCATAAATTTGAACCTAGAAACTGAATGCCACATTTAAGAGTGACATTTACATGGACATTTCATCGAACACATGGCGTGAAATGTTATGTCACAAGTCATTTTAAAGGCAAAAAGAGAAAAAACAAGTGAGCGTTAATGACATATAGGCATAAGCATAAACAATAAGGATAGTATCAAACCAATAAGCACATTTTGCATAACAAAATCAACACCGATCGAATAAGAACATAATTTGACCCTAGAAACCGAATGCCACAATTAGGAGTGACATTTACATGGACATTTCATCGAACACTTGGCATGCATTGTTTGATCAAAAGTCATTTGAAAGCCAAAAGGAGAAAAAACAAGTGATCTTTAAAGACATTTGGGTATAAGCACAAAGAATGATGATAGTATCGAATATTTGCATAAGTTTGAACCTATAAACGAAAAGCTACATTTAGGAGTGATATTTACATAAAACTTTCATCGAACACTTGGCGTGTAATGTTGGATCATAAGTCATTTTAACGGTAAAAGGAGAAAAAACAATTGATCTCTAAAGACATATAGGCATAAGCACAATAAAGGAGAATAGTATGAACCCAATAAGCACATTCTGCACTACAAAATCAAGACGTTTTGAATAAAAGCATAAATTCGAACCTAGAAACCGAATGCCAAAATTATGAGTGACATTTACATGGAGATTTCATCGAACACTTGGCGTGCAATGTTAGATCACAAGTCATTTGAAAGGCCATAGGAGAAGAAACAAGTGATCATTAAAGACATATTGGCATAAGCATTAAGAATGAGGATAGTATCAAGCCAATAAGCTCATTCTGCACTACAAAATCAATATATATTGAACAAAAGCATAAATTCAAACTTAGAAACCTCATGCCACAATTAGGAGTGAAATTTTCATGGACATTTAATCGAACATTTGGCGTGCAGTGTTGGATCACAAGTCGTTTAAAAGGCAAAAGGAGAAAAAACAAGTAAGCTTTAAAGACATCCAAGCATAAGCATAAAAATAAGGATAGTATCAAGCCAATAAGCACATAAATTCGAACCTTGAAACCGATTGCCACATATAGGAGTGACATTGACATGTAAATTTCATCGAACACTTGGCGTGAAATGTTAGATCACAAGTCATTTGAAAGGCAAAAGGAGAAAAAACAAGTGATCATTAAAGACATATAGGCATAAGCACAAAGAATGAGGATAGTATCAAGCCAATGAGTACATTCTGCACTACAAAATCAATACATATCGAACAAAAGCATAAATTCAAAACTAGAAACCACATGCCACAATTAGGACTGACATTTACATGGATATTTCACCGAACACTTGGCTTGCAATGTTACATCACAAGTCATATGAAAGGCAAAAGGAGAAAAAACAAGTGATCTTTAAAGACATATAGGCATAAGCATAAAGAATGCGGATAGTATCAAGCCGAAATGCACATTCTGCACTACAAAACCAAGACGTATGGAAAAAAGGTATAAATTTGAACCTTGAAACCAAATGCCACATTTAGTAGTGACATTTACATGGAGAATTCATCGAACACTTTGCGTGCAATGTTCGATCACAATTCATTTTCAAGGCCAAAGGAGAAAAAACAATTGATCTTTACAAACATCTAGGCATAAGCATAACGAATGAGGATAATATCAAGCCAATCAGTACATTCTACACTACAAAATCAAGACGTATCGAATAAAAGCATAAATTCGAACCTAGAAACCGAATGCCACATTTAGGAGTGACATTTACATGGACATTTCATCAAACACTTGGCGTAAAATGTTAGATCACATCATGGTATAGGCAAAAGGAAAAACAACAAGTAAACGTTAAAGACATCTATGCATAAGCATAAAGAATGAGGATAGTATCAAGCCAATAAGCAGATTCTGCACTACAAAATCAAGACGTATCAAATAAAAGCATAAATTTGAACCTCAAAACCGAATGCAACATTTTGGAGAGACATTTACATGGACTTTTCATCAAACACTTAGTATGCAGTTTTAGATCATAAGTCATTCGAAAGGCAAAAGGAGAAAAAACAAGTGATCTTTAAAGACATCTAGGCTTAAGAAGAAATAATGAGGATAGTATCAAGCCAATAAGCACATTCTACACTACAAAATCAAGACATATCGAATAAAAGCATAAATCCAAACCTAGAAACTGAATGCCACAATTAGGAGTGACATTCACATACACATTTCATCGAACACTTGGCGTGCAATGTTGGATCACTAGTCATTTTAAAGGCAAAAGGAGAAAAACAATTGATCTTTAAAGACATCTAGGCATAAGCACAATCAAAGAGGCCAGTATCAATTCAATAAGCACATTCTACACTACAAAATCAAGATGTATCAAGACGTATCGAATTGAAGCATAAATTCGAACCTAGAAACCGAATGCCACAATTAGGAGCGACATTTACATAGACATTTCATCGAACACTTGGCGTGCAATGTTAGATTAGAAGTCATTTTAAAAGCAAACGAAGAAAAAACAAGTGAACTTTAAAGAGATCTATGCATAAGCATAAAGAATGAGGATAGTATCAAGCAAATAAGCACATTCTGCACTACAAAGTCAAGACCGATCGAATAAGTGAATCAATTCGAACCTAGAAACTAAATGCCATTATTAGGAGTGCCATTTACATGGACATTTCATCGAAAACTTGGCGTGCAATGTTAGATTACAAGTCATTGTAAAGGCGAAAGGAGAAAAAACAAGTGATCTTTAAAGATATCTAGGCATAAGCAAAAAGAATGAGGATAGTGTCAAGCAAATAAGCACATTCAAGACCTAGAAACAAAATGCCAGATTTAGGAGTGATATTTACATGGACATTTCATCGAAATCTTGGCGTGCATTGTTAGATCAAAAGTCATTTAAAGGAAAAATGAGAAAAAACAAGTGAACATTAATGACATCTAGGCATAATCATAAAGAATGATGATAATTTCAAGCCAATAAGCACATTTTGGACAAAAATACCATGACAGATCGAATATAAGCATAAATTCAAACCTAGAAAAAGTTATCCACATTAAGGAGTGAAATGGACATGGACATTTCATCGAACACTTGGCGTGCAATGTTAGATCACAAGTCATTTTAAAGGCCAAAGGAGAAAAAATAAGTGATCTTTAAAGACATCTACGCATAAGCACAAAGAATGAGGATAGTATCAAGTCAATAAGCACATTCTACACTACAATATCAAGACCTGTCGAATAAGAGCATAAATTCAAACCTAGAAACCGAATGCCACGATGAAGAGTGACATTTACATGGACATTTTATCGAACACTTAGAGTGCAATGTTTGATCAAAAGTTATTTTAAAGGCAAAAAGGGAAAAAACAAGTGAACATTAAAGACATCTAGGCATAAGCGTAAAGAATGAGTATAATTTCAAGCCAATAAGCACATTTTTGACAACAATACCATGACCGATCGAATAAAAGCATAAATTCAAACCTAGAAAAAGTTATCCACATTAATGAGTGAAATTTACATGGACATTTCATCGAACACCTAGCGTGCAATGTTAGATCACAAGTCATTTTAAAGGCAAAAGGAGAAAAAACGAGTGAACTTTGAAGACATCTAGGCATAAGCATAAAGAATGAAGATAGTACGTATCAAGCCAATAAGCACATTCTGCACTACAAAATCAAGACATATAAAAAAAAAGTATAAATTCGATCCTAGAAACCGCATGCCACAATTAGGAGTGACATTTACATGGACATTTCACCAAACATTTGGCTTGCAATGTTAGATCACAAGTCAATTGAAAGGCAAAAGCATAAAAAACAAGTGATCTTTAAAGACATATAGGCATGAGCATAAGGAATGCGGATAGTATCAAGCCGATATGGACATTTTGCACTACAAAATCAAGACGTATGGAATAAAAGAATAAATTTGAACCTTGAAACCGAATGCCACATTTAGTAGTGACATTTACATGCACAATTCATCGAACGCTTTGCTTGTAATGTTGTATCACAATTCATTTTAAAGGCCAAAGGAGAAAAACCAATTGATCTTTAAAGACATCGAGGCCTCAGCATAAACAATAAGGATAGTATCAAGCCCATAAGCACATTCTACACTACAAAATCAAGAATTATCGAATAAAAGTATAAATTCGAACCTAGAAACCGAATGTCACATTTAGGAGTGACATTTACATGGACATTTCATCGAACACTTGGTGTGCAATGTTAGATCACAACTCACTTTAAAGGCAAAAGTAGAAACAACAATTGAACTTTAAAGACATCTAGGCATAAGCATAAAGAATGAGGATAGTATCAAGGAAATAGGCATATTCTGCACTACAAAATCAAGACGTATCAAATAAATGGATAAATTCGAACCTAGAAAACGAATGCCACATTCAGAAAACGAATGCCACATTCAGGAGTATCAAGACAAATGAACTTTGAAGACATCTAGGCATAAGAATAAAGAGAGAGGATGGTACGTATCAAAACAATAAGCACATTCTGCACAACAAAATCAAGACCGATCGAATAAGAACATAAATTCGACCCTAGTAACCGAATGCCACAAATAGGTGTGATATTTACATGGACATTTCATCGAAAACTTGGTGTGCAAAAGGTGAAAAAACAAGTGATCTTTAAAGACATCTAGGAATAAGAATAAAGAATCAGGATAGTATCAAGCCAATATGATAATTCTGCACTAAAAAATCAAGACGTATCGAATAAAAGCATAAATTCGAACCTAGCAACCGAATGCCACATTTAGGAGTTACATTTACATGGACATTTAATCGAACACTTAGCATGCAATGTTAGATCACAAGTCATTTTAAAGACAAAAGGAGAAAAAATAAGTGAACTTTAAAAACATCTAGGCATAACCATAAAGAATGAGGATAGTATCAAGCTAATAAGCACTTTCTGCACTAGAAAAGCAAAAACAATAAAAAAAGAGCATAAATTCGATCCTAGAAAACGAATTCCAGATTTATGAGTGACATTTACATGGACATTTCATCGAACACTTGGCGTACAATGTTTGATCACGTCATTTTAAAGGCAAAAGAAGAAAAAATAAAGTGAACTTTCAAGACATATTGGCATAAGCATGAAGAATGAGCATAGTATCAAGCCAATAAGCACATTATGCACTACAAAATCAAGACGTATCATATAAGAGCATAAATTCGAACCTAGAAACCGAATGCCAAAAATAGGAGTGACATTTACATGGACATTCCATAGAACACTTGGTGTGCAATGTTTGATCACAAATCATTTTAAAGACAAAAGGAGAAAAAACAAGTGAACTTTGAAGACATCTAGACATAAGCATAAAGAGAGAGGATAGTGCGTATCAAATCAATAAGCACATTTTGCACAACAAAATTAACACCGATCGAATAAAACATAAATTCGACCCTAGTAACCGAATGCCACAAATAGGAGTGATATTTACATGGAAATTTCATCGAACACTTGGCGTGCAATGTTAGATCACAAGTCATTTTAAGGCAAAAGGTAAAAAAACAAGTGATCTTTAAAGACCTCTAGGTATAAGAATAAAGAATCATTTGGCGTGCCACAATTAGGAGTGACATTTACATGGACATTTCATCGAACATTTGGCGTGCAATGTTAGATCACAAGTCATTTTAAAGGCGAAAGGAGAAAAAACAAGTGATCTTTAAAGACATCTATAAATAAATATTAAAAATGAGGATAGTATCAACCCAATAAGCACATTCTACACTACAAAAGCAAGAAAAATCGAATAAAAGCATAAATTCGAACCTAGAAACCAAATGCCACATTTAGGAGTGACATATTCATGGACATTTCATCAAACACTTGGCGTACAATGTTAGATCACGTCATTTTAAAGGCAAAAGGAGAAACAACAAGTGAACTTTTAAGACATCTAGGCATAAGCATAAAAAATGAGGATAGTATGATGCCAATAAGAATATTCTGCACTACAAAATCAACACCGATCGAATAAGAGCATAAATTCGAACTTAGAGACCGAATACCATAATTAGGAGTGACATTTATATGGACATTTCATCGAACACTTGGCGCGCAATTCAATTGAACTATCTCTTTGGTCAATTCAATTGAGTTTCATTCAAATTGAACTATCTCTTTGATCATCTTAACTCTTCAAATCAGTTTCATTCTTATTCATATTTCAGTCTCTTGTTCATCAAGTTATTAACTTTGAAGGAAAATCAAGTTGGAAAGAGAATTACTTGTCAAGATCGGGCCAAAACAAGACCGACTTGTCATCATCGAGCAATCGAGGAGATAAGTCCTTATCAATTTACATGCACATTTAATCGAACACTTGGCGTGCAATGTTAGATTAATTACAACTTTTTTTAAAGGCAAAAGTTGAAAAAACAAGTGATCATTAAATACATCTAGGCATAAGCAAAAAGAATGAGGATAGTATCAAACCAATAAGCACATTGTGCAGTACAAAATCAAGACATATCGAATAAATGATTAAATTCGAACCTAGAAACTGAATGCCACATTTAGGATTGCTATTTACATAGACATTTCATCGAACACTTGGCGTGCAATGTTAGATCAAAAGTCATTTTAATGACAAAAGGAGAAAAAATGAGTGAACTTTAAAAACATCTAGGCATAAGCATAAAGAATAAGGATAGTATCAAGCCAATAAGCACATTCTCCACTACAAAATCAAGAACAATAAAAAAGAGCATAAATTCGATCCTACGAACCGAATTCCACTTTTAGGAGTGACATTTACATGTACATTTCATCGAACACTTGGTGACCAATGTTAGATCACGTCATTTTAATGGAAAAAGGAGAACAAACAAGTGAACTTTAAAGACATATAGGCATTAGCATAAAGAATGAGGATAGTATCAAGCCAATAAGCACATTCTACACTACAAAATCAAGACATATAGAAGAAGAGCATAAATTCGAACCTAGAAACCGAATGCCATAATTAAGAGTGACATTTACATGGACATTTCATCCAACACTTGGCGTACAATATTAGATCACAAGTCATTGTAAAGGCGAAATGAGAAAAAACAAGAGATCTTTAAAGACATATAGGCCTAAACACAAAGAATGAGGATAGTGTCAAGCCAATAAGCATAATCTGCAGTACAAAATCAAGACGTATCGAATAAAACTATAAATTCGAACCTAGAAACATAATGACACATTTAGGAGTGACATTTACATGGACATTTCATCGAACACTTGGCGTGCAATGTTAGATCACAACTCATTTTAAGGGAAAAATGAGAAAAAAAACAAGTGATCATTAAAGACATACATAAGTATAAAGAATGAGGTTATTATCAACCCAATAAGCACATTCTACACTACAAAATCAAGAACAATCGAATGAAAGCCAAAATTCAAACCTAGAAACTAAATGCCACTTTTAGGAGTGACATATACATGGATATTTCCTCAAACACTTGGCGTACAATGGTAGATCACGTCATTTTAAAGGCAAAAGGAGAAACAACAAGTGAACTTT
The DNA here is from genome assembly GCA_964016875.1 of Fallopia convolvulus. Classification (NCBI taxonomy): domain Eukaryota; kingdom Viridiplantae; phylum Streptophyta; class Magnoliopsida; order Caryophyllales; family Polygonaceae; genus Fallopia; species Fallopia convolvulus. Next base: position 39,851,050 of record OZ024720.1, read on the forward strand.
AAAGACATCTAGGCATAAGCATAAAGAATGAGGATAGTACGTATCAAGCCAAAAAACACATTCTGCACAATAAAATCAAGACCAATCGAATAAGAACATAAATTCGACCCTAGAAACCGAATGCCACAATTAGGAGTGACATTTACATGGACATTTCATCGAACACTTGGCGTGCAATGTTAGATCACAAGTCATTGTAAAGGCAAAAGGAGAAAAAACAAGTGATCTTTAAAGACATCTAGACATAAGCATAAAGAATGAGGATAGTATCAAGCCAATAAGCACATTATGCATAACAAAATCAAGACCGATCGAATAAAATTATAAATTCAAACCTAGAAACCGAATGCCACAATTAGGAGTGACATTTACATGGACATTTCATCGAACATTTGGCGTGCAATGTTAGATCACAAGTCATTTTAAAGGCGAAAGGAGAAAAAACAAGTGATATTTAAAGACATCTATAAATAAGTATAAAGAATGAGTATAGTATCAACCCAATAAGCACATTCTACACTACAAAAGCAAGAAAAATCGAATTAAAGCATAAATTCGAACCTAGAAACCAAATGCCACATTTAGGAGTGACATATTCATGGACCATCAAACACTTGGCGTACAATGTTAGATCACGTCATTTTAAAGGCAAAAGGAGAAACAATAAGTGAACTTTTAAGACATCTAGGCATAAGCATAAAAAATGAGGATAGTATGAAGCCAATAAGCATATTCTGCACTACAAAATCAAGACCGATCGAATAAGAGCATAAATTCGAACCTAGAGACCGAATGCCATAATTAGGAGTGACATTTATACGGACATTTCATCGAACACTTGGCGTGCAAAGTTATCACAAGTCATTTTAAAGGCAAAAGGAAAAAAAAAACAAGTGATCTTTGAAGACATCTAGGAATAAGCACAAAGAATGAGGATAGTATCAAGTCAATAGGCACATTCTGCACTACAAAATCAAGACGTATCGAATAAAAGCATAAATTTGAACCTAGAAAACGAATGCCACATTCAGGAGTGCTATTCACATGGACATTTCATCGAACACTTGGTGTGTAATGTTAGATCACAAGTCATTTTAAAGATAAAAGGAGAAAAAATAAATGAACTTTAAAGACATCTAGGCATAAGCGTAAAGAATGAGGATAGTATCTAGCCAATAAGCACATTATGCACTACAAAATCAAAAACAATCTAATAAGAGCATAAATTCGATCCTAGAAACCGAATTCCACATTTACGAGTTAAATTTACGTGGACATATCATCAAACACTTGGCATTAAATGTTAGATCACGTCATTTTTAAGGCAAACGGAGAAAAAACTAGTGAACTTTAAAGACATCTAGGCATAAGCAAAAAGAATGAGGATAGTATTAAGTCAATATGCACATTCTGCACTACAAAATCAAGACCGATTGAATAAGAGCATAAATTTGAACCTAGAAACCAAATGCCACAATTAGGAGTGACATTTATGACATAAATCAAGGGAGGATCCAAGCGAATGATTCGTTGAAGACGAAAGGAGGACAAAAACCAAGACCTTTACTGAGGTCCCGATCATTTAAATTTAAGTAGGTGTTCATGGATCTGATATTATCCTTTGATTATGTTCATCAATGGCGTCCAAGGCCACCAAGGTAGAGGATGAAGTTTTGAAAGTTCGAAAAGTTATGAAACTCGTCAAATTGAAAACTGTGCTCAGTAAATTGGTCATAACTGGGGCTAAAAAATTGATCTCTAGTCCGTTCAAATTGCGTTGGATATATAATTAAAAGATCTAGAACTTTGTAATTTATGTCGAATGTAGAATCCAACAGATATGAGGCGAAAATTCCGATTTACTGAGAGATGTTCAAGTCTTACGGGAATATTATCTCTAAAATTAATTCTATCGATAGCTAGATATTATATTTATGCATAATTCGGCCTTAGGCTTATGTTAGTTGGCTAAAATATATCTTGCTTTATTATTATTTATATCCTTTTGAATTTTAGGAGTAGTTTTTTAGTTTTCTTATCTAAATAAATCAGATAATTATTTATTTGATAGGAGTTTTAGGAATATATTAGGTTATGTTGTGAGACAAGCAAAAGGTCCATCATACCTCTCTAGTGATGGCCACCTTTTTACTTGTTCTCCAAGCAGACTCTTTTGTATTCCCTTTAAATAGCTTTGTTTTTCATTCAATAAAATTCAGTCTGAATTAGATTAACCCCTATTGGTTTATCTAGTTAATGGGCCATTAAACCAACCATTGTTTTAAAGCAATTTCGATCATAATCATCACCAATTCATTCTTGTTTCAATTCAGATTTGAGTTGTTAATTTCATCAATTAAGTTAGTCCTAGTTTGGTTGTTAAAGAACAAACCTAGTTCATCAATATAATTTATCGTTAGAGCCAATTCAATTGAACTATCTCTTTGGTCATCTTAACTCTTCAAATCAGTTTCATTCTTATTCATATTTCAGTCTCTTGTTCATCAAGTTATTAACTTTGAAGGAAAATCAAGTTGGAAAGAGAATTACTTGTCAAGATTGGGCCAAAACAAGACCGACTTATCATCATCGAGCAATCGAGGAGATAAGTCCTTATAAATTTACATGCACATTTAATCGAACACTTGGCGTGAAATATTAGATTAATTACAACTCTTTTTAAAGGCAAAAGGAGAAAAAACAAGTGATCATTAAATACATCTAGGCATAAGCACAAAGAATGAGGATAGTATCAAGCCAATAAGCACATTGTGCAGTACAAAATCAAGACATATCGAATAAAAGATTAAATTCGAACCTAGAAACTGAATGCCACATTTAGGATTTCTATTTACATAGACATTTCATCAAACACTTGGTGTGCAATGTTACATCAAAAGTCATTTTAATGACAAAAGGAGAAAAAACAAGTGATCATTAAATACATCTAGGCATAAGCACAAAGAATGAGGATAGTATCAAGCCAATAAGCACATTGTGCAGTACAAAATCAAGACATATCGAATAAAAGATTAAATTCGAACCTAGAAACTGAATGCCACATTTAGGATTTCTATTTACATAGACATTTCATCGAACACTTGGCGTGCAATGTTAGATCAAAAGTCATTTTAATGACAAAAGGAGAAAAAATGAGTGAACTTTAAAAACATCTAGGCATAAGTATAAAGAATAAGGATAGTATCAAGCCAATAAGCACATTCTCCACTACAAAATCAAGAACAATAAAAAAAGAGCATAAATTCGATCCTACAAACCGAATTCCACTTTTAGCAGTGACATTTACATGTACATTTCATTGAACACTTGGTGACCAATGTTAGATCACGTCATTTTAATGGCAAAAGGAGAAAAAACAAGTGAACTTTAAAGACATATAGGCATTAGCATAAAGAATGAGGATAGTATCAAGCCAATAAGCACATTCTACACTACAAAATCAAGACATATCGAATAAGAGCATAAATTCGAACCTAGAAACCGAATGCCACAATTAAGAGTGACATTTACATGGACATTTCATCCAACACTTGGCGTACAATATTAGATCACATTTCATTGTAAAGGCGAAATGAGAAAAAACAAGTGATCTTTAAAGACATATAGGCCTAAACACAAAGAATGAGGATAGTGTCAAGCCAATAAGCATAATCTGCAGTACAAAATCAAGACGTATCGAATAAAACTATAAATTCGAACCTAGAAACATAATGCCACATTTAAGAGTGACATTTACATGGACATTTCATCAAACACTTGGCGTGCAATGTTAGATCACAACTCATTTTAAGGGCAAAATGAGAAAAAAACAAGTGTTGGATTGGTGGTGTAAACGGTCTGATTACTTGAAAACTGGCAGAGCCTGCTTACCATACTTATCGGTAATCCTTGATACAGATGGCACCGTATGAGGTTTTGTATGGCCACAAGTGTAGAACGTCATTGTATTGGGATGACCCATTAGATTTGATAGAGAATGTGGTTAAAATTCGAGAGAGTATGATACTTGAACATAATTCTTAGCAATCTTAGGTAGATGGGGGTCAACTATTAAACATGTGAAGTAGAAGTACAAGTGTAGTAAAAAGGGTTGCCTACTCGTGAAGTTAAAAGATTTGGAATGAAAGGGAAGTTGAGTCCTTGGTAATCAGGCCATTTGAGATTCTAGAAAGGGTAAGTGAGGTGGCCTACAAGCTAGCATTACCACCAACCTTGGATGGAAGCAATTGAAGGACACTCTGGTTAGAGTTATGTGAGAATTAAAGCTTCACATAAGGTTCATAAGAGAGTAAGGGTTGGTATACCATGATTGAGGGTAAGGAAAATTTGAGTAGAGTCGAAATTTCTTTAGGACCACAAAGACCAAGAGTTCCAAAGGAAGAAGTAAGTAGGCTAGGGTCACAACAGTGGAGCACAAGGTTGAAAACTTATACCAAATGGTTTAGAATAAAGAGAAAAGCAGGTGAAAATGAGAAAGGGAAATGTCAGGAAATGGATCCAATTTTAGTCGATCGTAGGGGTTCATGGTTGTGTTAGTAGAGCTATTAGAGAGTTGCAAGTTATTGATTGCGAAAGGGATATGCATAGGATATATTTATAGAAAGAGATTTAGCCTAGTAGTAAAACTAATAGGGACATGAGGATCAAGAGATAAATGGCTTTATGAGTAATTTGGACAAGGATGATGGTAAGGAAGGATTAATCCAAGGTGAGTTAGGGATATTATCCTATATGTAAGAAGAAGTTAGCATGTTAGATCAAAAGTCATATTAAAGGCAAAAGGAGAAAAAACAAGTGAACTTTAAACACATCTAGACATAAGCATAAAGAATGAGGATAATATCAATCAAATAAGCACATTCTCCACTACAAAATCATGAACAATCAAATAAAAAGAAAAATTGAACCTAGAAACCCAATGCCACATTAGTAGTGACATTTACATGGACATTGCATCGAACACTTGTCGTGCAATGTTAGATCAGAAGTGAAGTTTTAAGGGCAAATGGAGGAAAAACAAGTGAACTTCACAGGCATCTAGGCATAAGCATAACGAATGAGAATAGTATGAAGCCAATAAGCACATTCTGCACTACAAAATCAAGACGTATCGAATAAAAGCATAAATTCAAACCTAGAAACCGAATGTCATATATAGGAGTGACATTTACATTGACATTTCAAAGAACACTTGTCGTGCAATGTTAGATCAAAAGTCATTTTAAAGGTAAATGGAGAAAAACCAAGTGATTTTTAAATACATCTAGGCATAAGTACAAACAATAAGGATAGTACCAAGCCAATACGCACATTCTACACTACAAAATCAAGACGTATCGAATAAAAGCATAAATTCGAACCTAGAAACCGAATGCCATAGTTAGGACTGACATTTATATGGACATTTAATTGAACACTTGGCGTGCAATGTTAGATTCCAAGTCATTTTAATGGCAAAAGGAGAAAAAACAAGTGATTTTTAAATATATCTAGGCATAAGCACAAACAATGAGGATAGTATCAAGCCAATAAGCACATTTTGCACTACAGAATCAAGACGTATCGAATAAAATCATAAATTCGAACCTAGAAACCGAATGCCACATTTAGGAGTGTAATTTACGTCGACATTTCATCGAACACTTGGCGTGCAATGTTAGATCACAAGTCATTTTAAAGGCAAAAGGAGAAAAAACAAGTGAACTTTAAATACATCTAGGCATAAGCATAAAGAATGAGGATAGCATCAATAAAATAAGCACATTCTGCGCTACAAAATCGAGAAAAATCGAATAAAAGTATAAATTCGAACCTAGAATCTGAATGCCACATTTAGGAGTGACATTTACATGGACATTTCATCGAACACTTGGCGTGCAATGTTAGATCACAAGTCATTTTATTGGGAAATGGAGAAAAAACAAGTGATCTTTAAAGTCATCAAGGCATAAGCACAATGAATGAGGATAGTATTAAGCCAATAAGCACATTTTGCACTACAAAATCAAGACCGATCTAATAAAAGCATAAATTTGAACCTTTTAACTGAATGCCACATTTGGGAGTGACATTTACATGGACATTTCATCGAACACTTGGTGTGCAATGTTAGATCCCAAGTCAAATTTTAAGGGCAAAAGGAGAAAAAACAAGTGATCTTTAAAGAGATCTAGGAATTAGCATAAAGATTGAGGAGAGTACCAAGCTCATTAGCTCATTAGCCTAGATGTCTTTAAAGTTCACTTGTGTTTTCTCATTTTGCCTTTAAAATGACTTTTGATCCAACATTGCACGCCAAGTGTTCATGAAATGTCAAAGTAAATGTCACTCCTAAATATGACATTCGGTTTCTAGGTCGAATTTATGCTTTTATTCGATTCGTCTTGATTTTGTAGTGCAGAATGTTCTTATTGGCTTGATATTATCCTCATTCTTTGTTCTTATGCCTAGATGTCTGTAATGATCACTTGTTTTTCTCGTTTTGCCTTTAAAATGACTTGTGATCTAACAAAGCAGGCCAAGTGTTCGATTAGATGTCTATGTAGATGTCACTCCTAAATGTGGCATTCGGTTTCTAGGTTCGAATTTATGCTTTTATTTGATACGTCTTGATTTTGTAGTGCAAAATGTGCTTATTGGCTTAATACTATCCTATTGTTTATGCTTATGCCTAGATGTATTTAAAAATCCATTGGTTTTTCTCCTTTTGCCTTTAAAATGACTTTTGATCTAACATTGCACACCAAGTGTTCGATGAAATGTCCATGTAAATGTCACTCCTAAATATGAAATTTGGTATCTAGGTTCGAATTTATGCTTTTATTCCATCGGTCTTGATTTTGTAGTGACGAATGTGCTTATTGGCTTGATACTATCCTCATTCATTGTGCTTATGCCTAGATGTTTTTAAAGATCACTTGTTTTTTCTCCTTTTCCATTTAAATTGACTTGTGATCAAACATTGCACGCCAAGTGTTCGATGAATTGTCCATGTAAATGTCACTCCTAATGTGGCATTCGGTTTCTAGGTTCGAATTTAAGGTTTTAATCGATTATTCTATATTTTGTAGTGCAGAATGTGCTTATTTGAATGATACTATCCTCATTCTCTATGCTTATGCCTAGATGTCTTTAAAGTTCACTTGTTTTTTCTCCTTGTGCCTTTAAAATGACTTTTGATCCAACATTGCACGCCAAGTGTTCTATGAAATGTCCATGTAAATGTCACTCCTAAATATGACATTCGGTTTCTAGGTTCGAGATTATGCTTTTATTCGATACGTCTTGATTTCGTAGTGCAGAATGTGCTTATTGGCTTGATACTATCCTATTGTTTATGCTTATGCCTAGATAAATTTAAAAATCACTTGGTTTTTCTCCTTTTGCCTTTAAAGTGACTTGTGATCTAACATAGCACGCCAAGTGTTCGATGATATGACCATGTAAATGTCTATCCTAAATGTGGCATTCGGTTTCTAGGTTTGAATTCATGTTTTTATTCGATACGTCTTGATTTTGTAGATTAGAATATGCTTATTAGCTTGATACCCTCCTCATTCTTTGTGCTTATGCCTAGATGTCATTAAAGTTAACTTGTTTTTTCTCCTTTTTTCTTTAAAATGACTTTTGATCGAACATTGCACGTCAAGTGTTCGATGAAATGTCCATGTAAATGTCACTCCTAAATATGACATTCGGTTTCTAGGTTCGAATTTATACTTTTATTCGATTCGTCTTGATTTTGTAGTGCAGAATGTTCTTATTGGCTTGATATTATCCTCATTCTTTGTTCTTATGCCTAGATGTCTGTAATGATCACTTATTTTTTCTCCTTTTGCCATTAAAATGACTTGTGATCTAACAAAGCACGCCAAGTGTTCTATCAAATGTTCATGTAAATGTCACTCCTAAATGTGGCATTCGGTTTCTAGGTTCGAATTTATGCTTTTATTCGATACGTCTTGATTTTGTAGTATAGAATGTGCGTATTGGCTTGATACTATCCTCATTGTTTCTGCTTATGCCTAGATGTATTTAAAAATCACTTGGTTTTTCTCCTTTTGCCTTTAAAATTACTTTTGATCTAACATTGCACGCCAAGTGTTTGATGAAATGTCCATGTAAATGTCACTCCTAAATATGACATTCGGTTTCTAGGTTCGAATTTATGCTTTTATTCCATCGGTCTTGATTTTGTAGTGAAGAATCTGCTTATTGGCTTGATACTATCCTCATTCATTGTGCTTATGCCTAGATGTCTTTAAAGATCACTTATTTTTTGTCCTTTTCCATTTAAATTAACTTGTGATCTAACATTGCACGCCAAGTGTTCGATAAATTGTCCATGTAAATGTCACTCCCAATGTGGCATTCGGTTTCTAGGTTCGAATTTATGATTTTATTCGATTATTCTTTATTTTGTAGTGCAAAATGTGCTTATCTGAATAATACTATCCTCATTCTCTATGCTTATGCCTAGATGTCTTTAAAGTTCACTTATTTTTTCTACTTTTGCCTTTAAAATGACTTTTGATCCAACATTGCACGCCAAGTGTTCTATGGAATATCCATGTAAATGTCACTCCTAAATATGACATTCAGTTTCTAGGTTCTAAATTATGCTTTTATTCGATACGTCCTGATTTTTTAGTAAAGAATGCGCTTATTGGCAAGATACAATCCTCATTCTTTGTGCTTATGCCTAGATGTCTGTAAAGATCACTTGTATTTTTCTCCTTTTGCCTTTAAAATGACTTTTGATCTAACATTGCATGCCAAGTGTTTGATGAAATGTCCATATAAAAGCATAAATTCGAACCTAGAAACCGAATGCCACATTTAGGAGTGACTTTTACATGGACATTTGATAGAACACTTGGCTTAAAATATTGGATCAAAAGTCATTTTAAAGAAAAAAGTAGAAAAAACAAGTGAACTTTAAAGACATCTAGGCATAAGCATAGAGAATGAGGATAGTATCATTCAAATAAGCACATTCTGCACTACAAAATATAGAACAATCGAATAAAAGCATAAATTCGAACCTAGAAACCGAATGCCACATTAGGAATGACATTGACAGGGACATTTCATCGAACACTTGGCGTGCAATGTCAGATCACAAGTCAATTTAAATGGAAAAGGAGAAAAAATAAGTGATCTTTAAAGACATCTAGGCTTAAGCACAATGAATGAGGATAATATCAAGCCAATAAGCACATTCTTCACTACAAAATCAAGCCTGATGGGATAAAAGCATAAATTCGAATCTAGAAACCGAATGTCATATTTAGGAGTGACATTTACATGGACATTTCATCAAACACATGGCGTGCAATGTTAGATTAAAAGTCATTTTAAAGGCAAAAGGAGAAAAACCAAGTGATTTTTAAAAACATCTAGGCATAACCACAAACAATGAGGATAGTATCAAACCAATACGCACATTTGACACTACAAAATCAAGACGTATCGAATAAAAGCATAAATTCGAACCTAGAAACCGAATGCCACATTTAGGAGAGACAATTACATGGACATTTGATCGAACACTTGGCGTGCTTTGTTAGATCACAAGTCATTTTAAAGGCAAAAGGAGAAAAAACAAGTGATCATTACAGACATCTAGGCATAAGAACAAAGAATAAGGATAATATCAAGGCAATAAGAACATTCTGCACTACAAAATCAAGACGAATCAAATAAAAGCATAAATCCGAACCTAGAAACCGAATGTCATATTTGGGAGTGACATTCACATGGACATTTCATCGAACACTTGACGTGCAATGTTCTATCAAAAGTCATTTTAAAGGAAAAAGGAGAAAAAAAAGTGATTTTTAAAGACATCTAGGCATAAGCACAAAGAATGAGGAGGGTATCAAGCTAATAAGCACATTCTAATATACAAAATCAAGACGTATCGAATAAAAGCATGAATTCGAACGTAGAAACTCAATACCACGTTTAGGAGTGACATTTACATGGACATTTCATCGAACACTTGACGTGCAATGTTAGATCAAAATTCATTTTAAAGGAAAAAGGAGAAAAAAAAAGTTATCTTTAAAGACATCTAGGCATAAGCACAAAAAATGAGGAGGGTTTCAAGCTAATAAGCACATTCTAAACTACAAAATCAAGACGTATCGAATAAAAGCATGAATTCAAACCTATAAACCGAATGCCACATTTAGGATAGACATTTACATGGTCATTTCATCGAATACTTGGCGTGCTATGTTAGATCACAAGTCATTTAACGGGAAAAGTAGAAAAAACAAGTGATCTTTAAAGACATGTAGGCATAAGCACAAAAAATGAGGTTAGTATCAAGCCAATATGCACATTCTGCATTACAAAATCAAGACCAATCGAATAAAAGCATCAATTCGAACCTTCAAACGGAATGCCACATTTTGGAGTGACATTTACAAGGACATTTCATCGAACACTTGGCATGCAATGTTAGATCAAAAGTCATTTTAAAGTCAAAAGGAGAAAATACAAGTGATCTTTACAGACATCTAGGCATAAGCACAAAGAATGAGGATAGTATCTTGCCAATAAGCGCATTCCGCACAAAAAAATCAGGACGTATCTAATAATAGCATAATTTCGAACCTAGAAACCGAATGTCATATTTAGGAGTGACATTTACAAGAACATTTCATCGAGCACTTGGCGTGCAATGTTAGATCAAAAGTCATTTTAAAGGCAAAAGGAGAAAAAACAAGTGATCTTTACCGACATCTAGGCATAAGCACAAAGAATAAGGATAGTTTCAAGCCAATAACCACATTCTGCACTACAATATCAAGACATATCGAATAAAAGCATAAATTCGATCCTAGAAACGGAATGTCATATTTGTGAGTGACATTTATATGGACATTTCATCGAACACTTTGCGTGCAATGTTAGATCAAAAGTCATTTTAAAGACAAAAGGAGAAAAAACAAGTGAACTTTAAAGCCATGTAGGCATAAGCATAAAGAATAAGGATAGCATCATTCAAATAAGCCCATTCTGCACTACAAAATCTATAACATTCGAATAAAAGCATAAATTCGAACATAGAAACCGAATGCCACATTCAGGAGTGACATTTACATGGACATTTCATCGAACACTTGGGGTGCAATGTTAGATCCCAAGTCAATTTTTAAGGGCAAAAAGGAGAAAAAACAAGTGTTCTTTAAAGACATCTAGGCATAAGCACAAAGAATGAGGATAGTATCAAGCCAATAAGCATATTCTCCACTACAAAATCAAGACATATCGAATAAAAGCATAAATTCGAACGTAGAAACCGAATGCCACATTTAGGAGTGACATTTACATGGTCATTTCATTGAACACTTGGCGTGCTATGTTAGATCACAAGTCATTTAAAGGGAAAAGTAGAAAAAACAAGTGATCTTTAAAGACATGTAGGCATAAGCACAAAAAATGAGGTTAGTATCAAGCCAATAAGAAAAATCTAGGCGAATTTGCGCATATGCCCCACAAAAAGTTGATAATGTAATAAATACCCTCTTTTAGGCTAAATATCAAGGGGTGCCCTTTTGGGTATTTCTTACAATAAAAAATTCTATTTTTCTATTCATTATTAAATTAAAAAATTAAAAAAAAGTCATTATAAAAAAAAGAAAACATCGTTCATTTTTAAAGAAAAATTGATAAATGCCGTGTTTTGAATTCCCATATCTTCTCGAACTCATCTGTTACAACAGCAAACGAAGGTTCACGAACAGCAGATTCCAGCAATGGCAAGGATTAAGGTTCACGAACTCAGATAGAAGACGAAGGTCGATCTTCTCGCTCAGTTGAAAGATCTCAAGGTCGAGCTTGCTCTCCTTCGTGTTGCTAAAGTAACCGGCGGTGCCCCCAATAAGCTCTCCAAGATTAAGGTGGTGAGATTGCAGATCGCACAGCTTTTGACAGTGATTTCGCAGAAGCAGAAGTCGGCATTAAGAGAAGCCTACAAGAACAAGAAGTATTTGCCACTCGATCTTCGTCCTAAGAAGACCAGGGCTATTCGACATCGTTTAACCAAACATCAGGCTTCTTTGAAAACAGAACGCAAGAAGAAAAGAGAGGTCTACTTCCTCATTAGGAAGTATGCCATCAAGGTGTAAGATCCTTGATAATCACTATCTGCATTCTGTATCTGTTGTTGGTGCTCCTTAATTGTCAATTTGTAAGCCTCTGAGAAAGGTCTGCTATTTTGAAATAAGATGAACAGCTTAAAACAAGGTGTTTATAAAAAAGTGCAATAATTTAATACAACAAGTTCTGAGTTTCTAAAAAATGAGTTCATATGGATTTGTAAGAGCTATCAGGATTCCAAATCAATCATTCATTCTGATAACACAGCAGTAAATTAAGGGAGGAATCTAAATACGAGTAAATAAAACAGTGGAAGAATTCAGAATGTATTTTGTGCTTTAGACAACAATTGTAAGGTAAAATGATGCTCAATGGATCATGCATAGATCACAAAAATTGGCATTTCAACTCCTAACAATTTATAGGAAGCATAAGTACAACAAATCTCCAGTAGAAAACAATGTCTATTTTCCATTACCATCATAGAGGTTGAGCAATATCTTTAATATTACCCAATAAATACAAAGAACACAACATAAAACTGAGCTACAGAACTTTACCTTGAGTCTTTTCAACCTCTTATTTTCCTCTTCTAGTCTGTCCACTTTGTTCTCCAGCTCCTGAGTGTAAGCCTAAACACCAAATACAAATTTCAATTTCAATACATATCAAATGAAACCAGATCTTTTATATTGGCTTTGTTCAAGATTGCCATTTTATACTTGACACAACTATTTAAAATTTATACAGCACTAAAAACTTATTCCTATAAATTATTAACCACACACCTCATATCTAGTCAATGGATATAGGAAATTTAAATCGAAAGAGTCAACATATATGGTCCCATCTCCATCTTATTAGCTTGATCCATACATTACCTTTTGTTATCATGATGATTAAACAATCATTCAGGTGCAGCGATTTGGAAGCAAGATGAGCAAATTTGACACGTAAGAGGAAAACAAATCCAACATTTATGGTCCCTTCTCCATCTTCAAGAATCTGTATTTTGGGATTCAAGATCGAAATTTAGAAGATCTAATAAGAACTTTACTATTCTATTATGGTAATTTAAATATTTTGCTAGTTACCTTTACCGATAAGCTTACTGCAATAAGTGAAGACTGAAATTTGTTTTCCATTGGGAGAGATAGAAGCTCTCTGTATGATTGCTTCAGCTCAGAAGAGATGGTTGAATCCTCCTCTTCAATTAGGCTTGCTCTGATCAAGAATTGCAATATAATCGGTTGAATTCATCACAAGAGCAATCAGAATCCTACAACTCGAGTCACTCGATAATCCAGTCCCTCGAAATTCACTACATCTCATTCTTCGCCGCTCAGCAAACACCACCGTCGTCGTGATGGCGTCGCTATCCGTAGACGTAGCCAACTCCTTCATAAGCTTTACCATTAAACAAGCTCGTCCAATTTGCAAGTCTTCTTCTTTGCGTATCCCGTTTCTCACCCTAACTGCTAACCCCGGCCTTTGATATTACTCTCTGAACGTCCGCCGGAATTTAGGGTTGTTGAAATCGCCCCTTTCGAACCCTAGGATTCGGCGATTGTCCACGGTCGGCGGCAGCAGAAACCACTTCTTCGCCAGAGACTATCAAAACCAAAGCTTTCTGTGAACTGTCCCCAAAGTTTTTTGTGAAGAAGGAGATGGAGTTTTCGGTCAGAGATGTTGTCCTCTAAAAATTGATGGATAATTTTTTTATTTTTATAATCTTATTTGTTGCATTTGTTAATAATATAATATTCAAATTAAATTAAACATTTTCATTTTTTCTAAAAAAAAGAAATTTTGTGATTTTGGCATAGGTGCAATTAAATTGGGCATATCCTCATTTATTTTGGGCATTGATATAATTACAACAAAAAGGGGTATTTTTATAATTAGCAACTTTTTTTAGGGCATGGGCTACCATTTTATCAAAAAAATCTAAACTACATAATCAAGACTGCTCGAAGAAACGCGTAAATTCAAACGTTAAAACCAAATGCGACTTTTAGGAGTGACATTTACATGGACATTCATCGAACACTTGGGACGCAGTGCTAGATCCCAAGTCAATTTTTAAGTGCAAAAGGAGAAAAAACAACTGAACTTTAAAGATATCTAGGCATAAGCATAAAGAATGAGGATAGTGTGAAGACAATAAGCACATTCTGCACTACAAAATCAAGACCGATCGAATAACAGCATAAAAACGAATTGAGAAACTGAATTCCACAGTTGGAGTGACATTTATATGGACATTTCATCGAACACTTGGCATGCATTGTTAGATCAAAAGTCATTTTAAAGGCAAAAGGAGAAAAAACAAGTGATCTTTACCGACATCTAGGCATAAGCACAAAGAATAAGGATAGTTTCAAGCCAATAACCACATTCTGCACTACAATATCAAGACATATCGAATAAAAGCATAAATTCGATCCTAGAAACGGAATGTCATATTTGTGAGTGACATTTATATGGACATTTCATCGAACACTTTGCGTGCAATGTTAGATCAAAAGTCATTTTAAAGACAAAAGGAGAAAAAACAAGTGAACTTTAAAGACATGTAGGCATAAGCATAAAGAATAAGGATAGCATCATTCAAATAAGCCCATTCTGCACTACAAAATCTATAACATTCGAATAAAAGCATAAATTCGAACATAGAAACCGAATGCCACATTAGGAGTGACATTTACATGGACATTCCATCGAACACTTGGCGTGCAATGTTAGATCACATGTCATTTTAAATGGAAAAGGAGAAAAAACAAGTGATATTTACAAACATCAAGTCCTAAGAACAAAGAATGAGGATAGTATCAAGCCAACAAGAACATTCTACACTAATAAATCAAGAACAATCTAATAAAAGCATAAATTCGAACCTAGAAACCGAATACCACATTAGGAGTGACATTTACATGGACATTTCATCGAACACTTGACGTGCAATTGTCGATCAAAAGTCATTTTAAAGGAAAAAGGAGAAAAAACAAGTGAACTTTAATGACATCTAGGCATAAGCACAAAGAATGAGGAGGGTATCAAGCTAATAAGCACATTCTAAACTACAAAATCAAGACATATCGACTAAAAGCATAAATTCGAACCTAGAAACTCAATGCCAAATTTAGGAGTGACATTTACATGGACATTTCATCGAACACTTGACGTGCAATGTTAGATCAAAAGTCATTCTAAAGAAAAAACGAGAAAAAACAAGTGATGTTTAAAGACATCTAGGCATAAGCACAAAGAATGAGGAGGGTATTAAGCTAATAAGTACATTCTAAACTACAAAATCAAGACGTATCGAATAAAAGCATGAATTCGAACCTAGAAACCGAATGTCACATTTAGGAGTGACATTTACATGGTCATTTCATCGGTGCTATGAAAGATCACAAGTCATTTTAAAGGCAAAAGGAGAAAAAACAAGTGAACGTTAAAGACATGTAGGCATAAGCATAAAGAATAAGGATAGAATCATTCAAATAAGCACATTCTGCACTACAAAATCAAGAACAATCGAATAAAAGCATAAATTCGAACCTAGAAACCGAATGTCACCTTAGGATTGACATTTACATGGACAATTCATCGAACACTTGGCGTGCAATGTTAGATCACAAGTCTTTTTAAATGGAAAAGGAGAAAAAATAAGTGATCTTTAAAGACATTTAGGCATAAGCACAATGAATGAAGATAGTATCAAGCCAATAAGCACATTCTGCACTACAAAATTAAGACCGATCGAATAAAACCTTAAATTCGAACTTTGAAACCGAATGCCACATTTAGGAGTGACATTTACATGGACATTTCATCGAACACTTGGTGTGCAATGTTAGATCCCAAAACAATTTTTAAGGGCAAAAGGAGAAAAAAAAGTGTTCTTAGAAAGACATCTAGGCATAAGCACAAAGAATGAGGATAGTATCAAGCCAATAAGCATATTCTCCACTACAAAATCAAGACATATCGAATAAAAGCATAAATTCGAACGTAGAAACCGATTGCAAAATTTAGGAGTGGCATATACATGGAAATTTCATCGAACATTTGTCGCGCAATGTTAGATAAAAAGTCATTTTAAAGGCAAAAGGAGAACAAACAGTTGATCTTTAAGGACATCTAGGCATAAGCACAAAGAATGAAGAGGGTATCAAGCAAATAAGCACATTCTGCACTACAAAATCGAGACGTATAGAATAAAAGCATTAATTTGAACCTAGAAATCAAATGTCATATTTAGGAGTGACATTTATATGGACATTTCTTCGAACACTTGGCGTGCAATGTTAGATCAAAAGTCATTTTAAAGGCCAAAGGAGAAAAAACAAGTGAACTTTAAAGACATCTAAGCATAAGCACAATTAATGAGGAGAGTATCAAGCTAATAGGCACATTTGGCACTACAAAATCAACACGTATCGAATAAAAACATAAATTCAAACCTAGAAACTGAATGACACATTTAGCTGTGACATTTACATTGACGTTTGATCGAACACTTGGCGTGCAATGTTAGATCAAAAGTCATTTTAAAGGCAAAAGGAGAAAAAACAAGTGAACTTTAAAGACATCTAGGCATAAGCATGAAGAACGAGGATAGTATCATATAAATAAGCACATTTTGCACCACAAAATCAAGAACAATCGAATAAAAGCATAAATTGGAACATAGAAACCGAATGCCACATTTAGGAGGGACATTTACGTTTACATTTCATCGAACACATGGCGTGCAATGTAAGATCACAAGTCATTTTAAAGGCTAAAGGAGAAAAAACAAGTGATCTTTACAGAGATCTAGGCATAAGAACAAAGAATGAGGATAATATCAAGCCAATAAGCACTTTTTGCACTACAAAATCAAGAACAATCGAATAAAAGCATAAATTCGAACCTAGAAACCGAATACCACATTAGGAGTGACATTTACATATACATTTCATCGAACACTTGACGTGCAATGTTCGATCAAAATTTCTTTTAAAGGGAAAAGGAGAAAAAACAAGTGATCTTTCAAGACAGCTAGGTATAATCACAATGAATGAGGATAGTATCGCTACAAAATAAAGACATATCAAATAAAATCATAAATTCGAACCTAGAAACCGAATGCCAAATTTTGGAGAGACATGTACATGGACATTACATCGAACACTTGACGTGCAATGTTAGATCAAAAGTCATCTTAAAGGCAAAAGGAGAAAAAAACAAGTGAACTTTAAAGACATCTAAGCATAAGCACAAAGAATGAGGAGGGTATCAAGCTAATAAGCACATTCTAAACTACAAAATCAAGATGTATCGAATAAAAGCATGAATTCGAACCTAGAAACCGAATGCCACAATTAGGAGTGACATTTTCATGGACATTCATCGAACACTTGGGGTGCAGTGTTAGATCCCAAGTCAATTTTTAAGTGCCAAAGGAGATAAAACAAGTGAACTTTAAAGACATCTAGGCATAAGCATAAAGAATGAGGATCAAAAGCACATTCTACTCTACAAATTCAAGAACGATCGAATAAGAGCAGACAATCAAATCGAGAAACCGAATGCCACAGTTTGGAGTGACATTTATGTGGACATTTCATCGAATACTTGGCATGCAATGTTAGATCAAAAGTCATTTTAAAGGCAAAAGGAGAAAAAACAAGTGATCTTTATAGACATCTAGGCATAAGCATAAAGAATGAAGAGTGTATCAAGCTAAAAAGCACATTCTAAACTACAAAATCAAGACGTATCGAAAAAAAGCATAAATTCGAACCTAGAAACCGAATGCCACATTTAGGATTGACATTTACGTGGACATTACATCGAACACTTGGCGTGCAATGTTAGATCACAATTCATTTGAAAGGGAAAAGGAGAAAAAACAAGTGATCTTTAAGGACATCTAGTCATAATCACAAAGAATGATTACTATCAAGCCAATAAGCACATTCTGCGCTACAAAATCAAGACGTATTGAATAAAAGCAAAAAATTCGAACCTAGAAACCGAATGTCATATTTAGGAGTGACATTTATATGGACATTTCTTCGAACACTTCGCGTGCAATGTTAGATCAAAAGTCATTTTAAAGGCAAAAAGAGAAAAAACAAGTGAACTTTAAAGACATCTAGACATAAGCATAAAGAACGAGGATAGTATCATTCAAATAAGCACATTCTGACCTACTAAATCAAGAACAACCGAATAAAAGCATAAATTCGAACCTAAAAACCGAATGCCACATTTAGGAGTGACATTTACGTGTACATTTCATCGAACACTTGGTGTGTAATGTAAGATCACAAGTCATTTTAAATGAAAATGAAGAAAAAACAAGTGATCTTTAAAGACATCTAGGCATAAGCAAAAAGAATGAGGAGGGTATCAAGCTAATAGGCACATTCTGCACTACAAAATCAAGACCGATCGAATAAGAGCATAAATTCAAACCTGGAAACCGAATGTCACATTTAGGAGTGACATTTACATGGGCATTTCATCAAACACTTGGCGTGCAATGTTAGATCCCAAATCAAATTTTAGGGGCAAAAGGAGAAAAAAACAAGTGTTCTTTAAAGATATCTAGGCATAAGCACAAAGAATGAGGATAGTATCAAGCCAATAAGCATATTCTTCACTACAAAATCAAGACGTATCTAATAAAAGATTAAATTCGAACTTAGAAACCGATTGCAAAATTTACGAGTGGAATATACATGGAAATTTCATCAAACACTTGTTGCGCAATGTTAGATAAAAAGTCATTTTAAAGGCAAAAGGAGAAAAAACAATTGATCTTTAAAGACATCTATGCATAAGGACAAAGAATGAAGAGGGTATCAAGCTAATAAGCACATTCTAAACTACAAAATCAAGACGTATCTAATAAAAGCATAAATTCGAACCTAGAAACCGAATGCCACAATTAGGAGTGACATTTTCATGGACATTCATCAAACACTTGGGGTGCAGTGTTAGATCCCAAGTCAATTTTTAAGTGCAAAAGGAGATAAAACAAGTGAACTTTAAAGACATCTAGGCATAAGCACAAAAAATGAGGAGGGTATCAAGCAAATAAACACATTCTAAACTACGAAATAAAGACGTATCGAATAAAAGCATGAATTCGAACCTAAAAACCCAATGCCACATTTAGGAGTGACATTTAAATGGACATTTCATCGAACACTTGACGTGCAATGTTAGATCAATAGTCATTCTAAAGAAAAAAGGAGAAAAAACAAGTGATCTTTAAAGACATCTAGGCGTAAGCACATAAAATGAGGAGGGTATCAAGCTAATAGGCACATTCTGCACTACAAAATCAAGACCGATCGAATAAGAGTATAAATTCGAACCTAGAAACCGAATGTCACATTTAGGAGTGACATTTACATGGACATTTCATCGAACACTTGACGTGAAATGTTCGATCAAAAGTAATTTTAAAGGAAAAAGGAGAAAAAACAAGTGAATGATCGCACGTGTGTGCGAGGGTCTAGAGATACAATTTATAACCCGACCCCGTTGTAGCACGTGGTGGGTGTCGAACGCTCGGGAAATCTACTCGATTGAGGTGCCTAGACACTAGAAAGCTGGAAAGGAGAACTTAAAACAAAGGAAAACAAAGAGAACAATCGGGACTGACACAAGTGTCACGTCGGGCCCGATGTTGGCGACAAGAAGGAAGTCGGGACCGACGTAGAGCAAGTCGGGCCCGAGGTAGCTGGGTTTTGTCGAACTCAAAGATTGAAAGTAGATCTTGGGCTTTTGGGTTCCTTCTCTAGTAGATTAAGGCTTTTCCACCCCAATTCAAGCAATAAGTGATGATCGGAATAGGATCGAGTGCTTTCGCCCTCGTTCCAACCACTTCTACACATCGATCCTTGGGGAAATCCCCTTCGAAGCAAGGTCTTGAGATTGACAAATGTTCACTTTCGCTACTTTGCCAATCACAAGCCTTGATTCCTTACTTTCGTAAGGAATTGTAGCTCTATGTAGAGTGGGTTCCTAGATCAAGCACTCAAGGCTTATGGAATTGGGGTTTCTAGCCCAACCTAGCTAGAGTTTTCCCCCATAACCCAAGATCAAGGAGATCTACTCCATATGGCAAACAGTGAAAGCAAACAAATCAAAAAGCAAAGCAATCAACATCATCAATCTCAAACCAAAGTCAAGTTTCATTCACAGATCAAAAGCAATCCACAAACTCCAATCAAAGGTTTCCAAATCCACAAAACCAAAACAAGGCAAAGCTAATCTATCAACCAAACCTATCAAATCTCCCTCTCCTTGGCCGATTCTCTCTCTTCTCCTTCTCCTCTCCTTCCTCCTTGCTCTCCAAGTATGCTCTTGAGAGTTTTTTGAGGATTGGTCCCTTGCTAAGTGTGGGAACCTCCCTTTAAATTAGAAGATAAGAGAGCCTTTATAGATGAGGGGCAAAAGTGGTAGTTTACAATTTCGTGCCTTGGAGCCCAAGCAGTCAGCGACCGACTCGGACCGACACGGAGCAACCTCGGGCCCGACTTACTGGGCAAGTCGGTCGGAGGTTGAAAACTTCAACTCGGGTCCGGCGTTGGTTCCAAGTCGATCCGGACCTCGTTCCACCTTCTTCTTGTTGGCTTTTCTCTTGTTCTTCTTCATGGCTTGCTCCTATCTTTCCCTCTTAAGCTCGTGCCTTGCTCCATGTTCCGATCCTCCTTCAAAACGGCCCTTGATCCATGCCAAAACATCTACAAAACACATAAAACGCGCATAGTCTCCGAATCTCATAGAAATACGGGAACTAAGCTAAAAAGGAACAAAACACACAAGAAAAGAGGAAAAAGAAACGTATTCACAAAGGAAATTATATATAAAAACACCACCAAATAAAGAGACATCAAAATACCCCATACTTAAACTTGCTTGTCCTCAAGCAATAACAATGTAAGCAAGACCGAAACATAATCTTCAAGTAAAGCCTCGTATGAAAACATATTTAAGCACAAGTGATTGATATTCAAGCAAGATTACATCATCACACATGATTAAGTGTTCCAAGGAATAGAGTCAATGCAACTAAGCCTCACTTTAGGGATATGTGAATGTGTATCACTCATCATGTGTATGGGTATAGCAATGAACACTCAAGCTCAAAAATCATGCAAGTAAGGACTTTACTATTGAAGCTAATATCACCAATTCCTCCACCTAGAGATGCCTAATACAAAGTACACAAAGAATTCGAACTTGGCTCAATGGAGGTCCTCAAAGAGGTTCCATTCGGCCGGGTTGTAATGGGGCTTTTGGTATTTCTCAAGGTGGGAATTATTTGGTCTTGTGGTGCTTACAATGGGGATTGAACAACCTAAACTCTCACCAACTTCACCAAAATTCCACAATCAATTTCACACTCATCCAAAAGACTTAACATTTTTCATCTCAACCCAAAATTTCCCTTAACATTCCACTTCATCTTTGCTCTTAGGCTTTTCGTTGGATTTTCCACACTTTGTACACTGGACCGACTTTCTTATGACATCGGGCCCGATGTGGTGTGTAACTCGGTCGGACCCTTTTTCTTCACTTAAGCTCTTTACCTTCATTCCACTTTCCATTTCCAACATTTTCTTTCTTTCTTTCTTTTCATTTTCTTTTTGCACAACAAAGATGCACTACCCACATGATTCATAACACCATTCTTTGCCCTTAAACCCAAGAGAATCTCAACTCTTCAAATACAATCCAAACCTCTCTTCTAAAGTCCAATCCAATAAGGGTCAAGTCATATAAGGCTAGGAATAATATTTTTGAGAAGTTTCAAACAAAGGCTTAGGCTAAAACGGGGCTACAAACAAAGGATTCACTTCATGGTAGGATATGGAACATTTATGTGACTAAAAGAATAAAGTTCAAAATCAATGTGACAATGCTAGGACAAATCTCATGACGGTCTTGAAAAATAGATAAACACCGCAATAACAAGTTTTACTAAGCATGCATGAGCTAATCACACAAGAAACATGAGGGATATGCAAATATGAACAAGCATCCCTAAAATGGCCAAAAATCAATCTCACAAGGGTCACTCATACTTAGTTGCATAAGAACTCATCCTAGAACTCACATGTTCAATAAAACCAGCAAGATATCATGATCACATCAAAAACAACATCTTTTTAGAGGCTAAACCATCCTAAAATATGCAAAGGAATTTACATGCTCACATCATCATTAGCTTTCATTTGGCAATCTAAGATGGGAATTTCTAGTCCAAAAACTACAAAACACAAAATCTTTTTGTTGTTTTCAACACAATTTTTCAAATTTTTATGGATTTTTGCAAAAATTTCTCTAAAACCAAAAAACAAAGACTCATCCACTCAAAACCAAATCAATCATCCATGTCTTTCATCAAACCAAGAAACAAACATCCCAAACACAAATTAGAAACCGAAAACCAAATATCCTCAAAATAACAAACACACACAAGCAAGTGAAATCATGAGCACACTTACCCCCACCCCATACTTAAAATTTTGATGTCCCCATCAAACAAGGAAACCAAAACTTAAAAGCAAGAGAGAAGAGTATAAAGAGCTCACAATTTCTTTATTCTTCAATGGCATGTCTAGGTCAATCGGCGAGGACGAGGGCCCATGAGGCTCTAACTTCTTCGCTTGGTTCGGCCTTGTCATAGAACTTCTTCACTCGGTGACCATTCACTTTGAAAATATGTCCTCGTTCATCAACCAAATCCACCGCACCATGAGCATAGATATGGTGGACCACAAATGGTCCACTCCACCTAGTCCTTAACTTCCCCAAGAAAAGTTTAATCCTTGAATTGAAAAGGAGAACCTTGTCACCGGTTTGATAGGTCTTTGGAATTAACTTCCTATCATGCCACTTCTTGGTCTTCTCCTTGTACAACTTGGAGTTCTCATAGGCTTTCAACCTCAATTCTCCCAACTCATGAAGCTCTAGAAACCTCTTCTCACCGGCCAAGTTGATATCCCAATTCATCTCCTTGAGAGCCCATTTTGCCTTGTGCTCAAGCTCTACCGGAAGATGGTATGCCTTGCCATAAACTAGATTGAAGGGTGTAGTTCCCAAAGGTGCCTTGAAGGCGGTTCTATAAGCCCAAAGTGCATCATCGAGCTTAGAGGCCCAATCTTTCCTTGATCGAGATACGGTCTTCTCCAAGATAGCCTTGATTTGACGGTTTGACACCTCGACTTGCCCGCTTGTTTGAGGATGATAAGGAGTAGCAACTCGATGAGACACCCCATACTTGATCAACACATTCTCGAAGCACCTCTCAATGAAATGAGGTCCGCCATCACTTATGAGAACCCTAGGCACACCAAACCTTGCAAAAATGTTGCTTTTCAAGAACTTCATCACCACCCTAGCATCATTGGTTCTTGTTGGTATGGCCTCCACCCATTTTGAGACATAGTCCACGGCTACCAAGATGTACTTGTAAGGCCCCGATGTGGGAAATGGTCCCATGAAATCGATACCCCATACATCAAATAACTCAACTTCTAGAATGCCAGTTTGAGGAGTCTCATTCCTCCTTGATAGGTTCCCCTCTCTTTGGCACTCCTCACACTTCCTCACATAATCATGCACATCTTTGAACATGGTTGACCAATAATAACCACATTGAAGAATTTTTGAAGTGGTTTTGGAACTCTTAGCGTGACCCCCCGTAGGCAAGGAATGGCAATGGTGAATTATGCTCTCAACCTCTTCACTTGACACACACCGTCTATAGATTTGATCACTCCCTTCCTTGTAGAGATATGGATCATCCCAAAAATATTGTCTAGCATCATGTAAGAATTTCTTCCTAGCTTGATAAGACAAATTTGGTGGGATCACTCCCCCTACGACAAAGTTAGCAAAATCCGCAAACCAAGGGGAAACCCCTCGTCTTACGGCACTAATAGAAAGAAGGCAAGTGGGAGAGAAAGAATTAATCAATTGAGAACGAGAAGGAATGGAAATCGAGTTAGGAAACTTACTTTCTTCCGCGGACCGACATTGAAGTGTACCGAGCCCGACATGGTTGGACGCCGGTCTAGCTTCGCAGACACACAGGTAACTCGGGCCCGACTCTGAAGACCTCGGTCCCGACTCACTGGTACCTGCTCTGCCTTTGGTCCGATGTTCTGGACCTCGGGCCCGATATACTTGGTTCGTCGATCCACCTTTCCTTTCCTCCTTTCCACTCATGAGAACTTCATCTGCCCTTGAATCATCTATAGTCAAACCATCCTCCATCTCCAACATGTACTCAATGGGTAAACGGGATAGATGATCAGCTACCACATTCTCCGCACCGGTTTTGTCCTTGATCTCATGGTCAAACTCTTGGAGAAGGAGCATCCACCTTAGAAGCCTCGGCTTTGCATCTTTCTTCTTCATGAGGTATTTGATTGTCGCATGGTCCGTAAAGACTACCACCTTTGATCCCACAAGATATGAACGGAATTTCTCAAATGCAAACACTATCGCAAGAAACTCTTTCTCCGTCGTTGTGTAATTGCACTGAGTTTCATCCAAAGTTTTGCTTGCGTAGTAAATGGCATGCAACTTTCCATCCTTCCTTTGCCCAAGGACGGCCCCTACGGCGAAATCACTAGCATCACACATTACCTCGAATGGAAGATTCCAATCGGGTGTCGCCATTATTGGAGCCGAAATCAAGGCATCTCTCAACCTACAAAAAGAACTCATGCAATCCTCGGAAAATTCAAAGGGCACATCCTTCATCAAGAGGTTAGATAATGGTTTTGCAATCTTAGAAAAATCCTTGATGAACCGTCTATAAAATTCCGCATGACCTAAGAAACTCCTAACATCACGAACACAAGAGGGAGGAGGTAGTTTTTCAATTATTTCAACTTTAGCTTTATCTACTTCTATCCCCCTACTAGAAACTAGGTGTCCTAGTACTATGCCCTCCTTCACCATGAAGTGGCATTTTTCCCAATTAAGCACCAAGCTAGTCTCCTCACATCTAGTCAAAACCTTGTCTAAGTTAGCTAAGCAAACATCAAATGAGGAACCATAGACGGAGAAATCATCCATAAACACTTCTACTATATCCTCAACCATATCGGAGAAGATGGACATCATGCATCTTTGAAATGTTGTCGGCGCATTACATAAACCAAAAGGCATGCGTCTATAGGCAAAAGTCCCATAAGGACATGTGAATGTCATCTTCTCTTGATCATCGGGATGAATATGGATTTGCCAAAATCCGCTATACCCGTCAAGGTAGCAAAAATATTCATGTTGTGCTAATCTTTCTAGGACTTGGTCTATGAAGGGGAGAGGAAAATGGTCTTTGCGAGTGCCACTATTAAGTTTACGGTAATCAATACACATACGCCATTTTGTTGTGGTTCTCGTAGGTATCATTTCTCCCTTTTCATTTTGCACAACGGTGAGACCTCCTTTCTTAGGAACTACATGCATGGGACTCACATACTTGCTATCGGAAATTGGGAAGATGATTCCCGCATCCAACATCCTAAGTATTTCACTCTTTACCACTTCTTTCATGTTATGATTTAATCTTCTTTGTGGTTCAATAGTGGGTTTATGGTTATCCTCCATATAAATCCTATGCATGCAAATTGAGGGAGAGATTCCCTTTAGTTCCTCTAGTGAATACCCTAAAGCTCCGCTATGTTTTCTTAGAACCTCTAATAACTTAGACTCCTCATCATTCAAGTTGGCATTTATGATTACGGGCAAAGAAGAGTTGAGACCAAGAAATGCGTACCTCAAATCTTTTGGAAGCTCCTTGAGTTCTTGAGATGGTTCCGGTGGTGCTTGAACTTCTTCCTTCTCGGCCTTGAACACCTCCAAATAAGACATCCCTTCCTCCAATTGCTCATGCTCAATCATATTGAGGGCTAGACCTTGTCGCTCTATCTCAATTTCTCTAGGTGGTGGGGTGGCTTTCAACCTAAGCTCCCTTGGCCTTGGCTTCTTAGAAACGACTTCCCATTGCAATCCAAGAGGAACTTGGATCATCTTAGCTTCCTTATGTACGGCCCCTTTTGAAGTTGGCCTAAAGAAAAACTCAATCTCTCTTCCTCCAATGTCAAGAAACAAGTGGCCCTTTTTTACATCAATGATTGCCCCAACCGTAGCAAGGAAAGGTCTCCCTAGTATAATCGGTTCACCCGGCACTTCTATCATGTCCACCACAACAAAGTCGATTGGGACATAGTGGCCTTCAATGCAAACGGGGTAATCCTCGACGATACCAATTGGCTCGATGGACGACCCATCCGCTATCGTTAACCTCATGTTGACCGGAGCTATGAGACCCATGGATGTGGATTTCCATATGGTGTAAGGAATGATGCTCGTGCTTGCTCCAAGGTCACATAAGGCTTGGAAGTTTTGAGACCCCACACCAATAGTGATAGCAAACCGACCGGGATCTCCTAGCTTTTGCGGTAACTCCAAGGTCTTGACCTCATCTTGCATTTCTACAATCGACCTCTTCTTGCTCAAAATCTCCTTGAAAAACTTGGCATAGGATGGCATCTCGCTCAATGCATCGGTGAACGGGATAGAGATGTTCAAACCTTACAAGAGTTTGAGGAACCTCTTGAACTTGTTCTCAACAACATCTTTCGGCTTCTTTGAGGGATATGGAAGAGTTGTTGCACCTTGAATCTTGCTTGGATCAACCTCCTTGGACTTCCCCACTTCACTTGCAACATTTCTTGGTTGGACCGACTTAGGCACCACGTCGGGCCCGATGTTGTGTATCTCGGTCCGGGGCAGAGGAATCGATCTTCCTGCTGGATCGACTTCAGGGAACGTCGGACCCGACTTGCTGGGTAAGTTGGTCCGGCTCTCTTCATTCTTCTTAGGCATGTGTGGCTCGGGTAGGTTTCGGCCACTTCTCAATCCAATTGCCCGGACTTCATTTTGATTGTTTTGAGCTCGAGGGTTCTCCTCGGGTCGGCCCGGAAGTCTCCCATTCTCTCTCGAGGCTTGAGTTGCAATTTGGGCAAATTGATTGTCGACTTGCCTCCTCCATGCACCAAACTCATTGAATTGGGTCCTCATCTCCTTGAACCCATCCCTCATCTCTTGAGCAAATGATTGTAGCTCATTGAATCCCGGTGGCCTATATGGTGGTGGTTGCGGCGCCCTTGGCTCGTTTTGGTTGAAGTTGTTGTTGTAGCCTTGAGCTTGACCGTTGTTCCACCGGCCATTACCACCATTGTTGAAGTTGCCTCTTCCACCGAAATTTCCTCGAACATAGTTTGTCTCCTCAATTCGCTCGGCCAAGCGCACTTGGTTCTCATTCGGACAAACTTGTGTAGCATGTGCAAAGGATCCACACTCCTCACAAGCTCTAGCATTTTGCTTGTAGTAGTGGACTTGCCTCTTAAGCTTGCTCACTTCACCTTCAAGGAATTGGAGCTTCACATCCTTGTCAATGTCTTCTCCCTTTGGATCATATAACTTCCTTGCACCTTCACCTTGAACTTTCACCTCTTTGCTATCTTGACTCACCCCATACATGGCCTCATAATCGGATATCTTGTCAAGTAGCTCCCAAGCTTGATACGGTGTCAAGTCTATGAACCCACAATCGGTGTGGAGATTGATCTTGTCCTTCGTTGCCGGATTGATGCCTTGGAAAAAGATGTCTTGGAGCACATAAGGTTGTTGGCCATGAGTAGGACATTGGCGCAACATCTCCTTGAAACGGTCCCATGCTTCGAAGAGAGGCTCATTCGGACCTTGTTGAAAGCTTGCAATCTTCCTTCTTAGCTCGGTTGTCTTTGAGGGCGGGAAGAACTTCATCAAGAAAGCATCATAGAGTGTCTTCCAAGTTGTGATCGACCTAGGGGCTTGGCTCTCGAGCCAATGTGTGGCCTTGCCCCTAAGTGACCACTTGAACGCCTTTAGAAGCACATACTCCAAAGTCTCCTCGTCGGTAGAGATCGTCTCACACATGTCCACAAAGCGTTTGATGTGCTCTATGGGACACTCATGTGGACGGCCCTCGAATTGATCACGCTTGATGAGGGAAATGAATTGCGTCTTGATCTCAAAATTCTTGGCAACCTCGGGAAGCACAATAGCCGATTCGGGCACCCTCAACTCCGGATGCATGTATTGGCGTGCATTCCGGGGTAGAGCGTTGAGTTGAGCCTCGGCCCTCATCCGTTGCTCCTGTTCTCTTCTTGACACCGCCTCTTGATTGTCCTTCTCAAGTTGCAATCTAGCCATTTCGGCTCTAATTCGAGCCAACTCCTTATCACCATGGAGAGCTTGATTCTCCATCCTTTTCCTTCTTCGGGCTTCTTTGAGAATACTTTCCGGATCACTCACAAACTCAAGCTCAAGTGTTCCTCGGAAGGAACGAGCTCGCATACACCTGCGAAACAAAGACACAAACCAAAACAAATCAAAAACAAACAAAGGGTTTGGGCTATTCCCTCACCCAAATCACTACCAAAACACAAGAAACTCACCAAATTGGCACTCAATGCACTTAGACTTCCCCGGCAACGGCGCCAATCTTTTGATCGCTCGTGTGTGCGAGGGTCTAGAGATACAATTTATAACCCGACCCCGTTGTAGCACGTGGTGGGTGTCGAACGCTCGGGAAATCTACTCGATTGAGGTGCCTAGACACTAGAAAGCTGGAAAGGAGAACTTAAAATAAAGGAAAACAAAGAGAACAGTCGGGACCGACACAAGTGTCACATCGGGCCCGATGTTGGCGACAAGAGGGAAGTCGGGACCGACGTAGAGCAAGTCGGGCCCGAGGTAGCTAGGTTTTGTCGAACTCAAAGATTGAAAGTAGATCTTGGGATTTTGGGTTCCTTCTCTAGTAGATTAAGGCTTTTCCACCCCAATTCAAGCAATAAGTGATGATCGGAATAGGATCGAGTGCTTTCGCCCTCGTTCCAACCACTTCTACACATCGATCCTTGGGGAAATCCCCTTCGAAGCAAGGTCTTGAGATTGACAAATGTTCACTTTCGCTACTTTGCCAATCACAAGCCTTGATTCCTTACTTTCGTAAGGAATTGTAGCTCTATGTAGAGTGGGTTCCTAGATCAAGCACTCAAGGCTTATGGAATTGGGGTTTCTAGCCCAACCTAGCTAGAGTTTTCCCCCATAACCCAAGATCAAGGAGATCTACTCCATATGGTAAACAAAGAAAGCAAACAAATCAAAAAGCAAAGCAATCAACATCGTCAATCTCAAACCAAAGTCAAGTTTCATTCACAAATCAAAAGCAATCCACAAACTCCAATCAAAGGTTTCCAAATCCACAAAACCAAAACAAGGCAAAGCTAATCTATCAACCAAACCTATCAAATCTCCCTCTCCTTGGCCGATTCTCTCTCTTCTCCTTCTCCTCTCCTTCCTCCTTGCTCTCCAAGTATCCTCTTGAGAGTTTTTTGAGGGTTGGTCCCTTGCTAAGTGGGAACCTCCCTTTAAATTAGAAGATAAGAGAGCCTTTATAGATGAGGGGCAAAAGTGGTAGTTTACAATTTCGTGCCTTGGAGCCCAAGCAGTCAGCGACCGACTCGGACCGACACGGAGAAACCTCGGGCCCGACTTACTGTGCAAGTCGGTCCGAGGTCGAAAACTTCAACTCGGGTCCGGCGTTGGTTCCAAGTCGATCTGGACCTCGTTCCACCTTCTTCTTGTTGGCTTTTCTCTTGTTCTTCTTCATGTCTTGCTCCTCTCTTTCCCTCTTAAGCTCGAGCCTTGCTCCATGTTCCGATCCTCCTTCAAAACGGCCCTTGATCCATGACAAAACACCTACAAAACACATAAAACGCGCATAGTCTCCGAATCTCATAGAAATACGGGAACTAAGCTAAAAACGAACAAAACACACAAGAAAAGAGGAAAAAGAAACATATTCACAAAGGAAATTATATATAAAAACACCACCAAATAAAGAGACATCAGTGAACTTTAAAGACATCTAGGCATAAGCACAAAGAATGAGGAGGGTATCAAGCTAATAAGCACATTCTAAACTACAAAATCAAGACGTATCGAGTAAAAGCATTAATTCGAACCTAGAAACCCAATGCCACATTTAGGAGTGACATTTACATGGACATTTCATCGAACACTTGACGTGAATTGTTAGATCAAAAGTCATTCTAAAGAAAAAAGGAGAAAAAACAAGTGATCTTTAAAGAAATCTAGGCATAAGCACAAAGAATGAGGAGGGTATTAAACTAATAAGTACATTATAAACTACAAAATCAAGACGTATCGAATAAAAACATTAATTCGCACCTAGAAACCGAATGCTACATTTAGGATTGACATTTACATTGTCATTTCAACGAACACTTGGCGTGCTATGTTCGATCACAAGTCATTTAAAGGGCAAAGTAGAAAAAACAAGTGATCTTTAAGGACATGTAGGCATAAGCACAAAAAATGAGGTTAGTATAAAGCCAATAAGCACATTCTGCACTACAAAAAATCAAGACAGATCGAATAAACGCATAAATTCGAACTTTAAAACCGAATTCCACATTTAGGATTGACATTTACAGGGACATTCAACGAACACTTGGGGTGCAATGTTAGATCCCAATTCAATTTTTAAGTGCATGAGGAGAAAAAACAAGTGAACTTTAAAGACATCTAGGCATAAGCATAAAGAATGAGGATAGTGTGAAGCCAATAAGCACATTCTACACTAGAAATTCAAGACCGATCGAATAAGAGCATAAAATCAAATCGAGAAACCGAATGCCACAGTTTGGAGTGACATTTATATGGACATTTCATCGAACACTTGGCATGTAATGTTAGATCAAAAGTCATTTTAAAGGCAAATGGAGAAAAAACAAGTGATCTTTAAAGACATCTAGGCATAAGCACAAAGAATGAAGAGTGTATCAAGCTAAAAAGCACATTCTAAACTACAAAATCAAGACGTATCGAATAAAAGCATATATTCGAACCTAGAAACCGAATGCCACATTTAGGATTGACATGTACGTGGACATTTCATCGAACACTTGGCGTGCGATGTTAGATCAAAACTCATTTTAAAGGCAAAAGGAGAAATAACAAGTGAACTTTAAAGGCATCTAGACATAAGCATAAAGAACGAGGATAGTATAATTCAAATAAGCACATTCTGCACTACTAAATAAAGAACAACCGAATAAAAGCATAAATTCGAACCTATAAACCGAATGCCACATTTAGGAGTGAGATTTACGTGTACATTTCATTGAACACTTGGTGTGTAATGTAAGATCACAAGTCATTTTAAAGGCAAAAGGAGAAAAAACAAGTGATCTTTATAGACATCTAGGCATAAGAACAAAGAATGAGGATAATATGAAGCTAGTAAGCACATTCTGCACTACAGAAAAATCGAATAAAAGCGTAAATTAGAACCTAGAAACTGAATACCACATTAGGAGTGACATTTACATGGCCATTTTATCGAACACTTGACGTGCAATGTTCGATCAAAAGTCATTTTAAAGGAAAAAGGAGAAAAAACAAGTGAACTTTAAAGACATCTAGGCATAAGCACAAAAAATGAGGAGGGTATCAAGCAAATAAGCACATTCTAAACAATGAAATCAAGACGTATCGATAAAAAGCATGAATTCGAACCTAAAAACCCAATGCCACATTTAGGAGTGACATTTACATGGACATTTCATCGAACACTTGACGTGCAATGTTAGATCAATAGTCATTCTAAAGGAAAAAGGAGAAAAAACAAGTGATCTTTAAAGACATCTAGGCGTAAGCACAAAAAATGAGGAGGGTATCAAGCTAATAAGCACATTCTGCACTACAAAATCAAGACCGATCGAATAAGAGCATAAATTCGAACCTAGAAACCGAATGTCACATTTAGGAGTGACATTTACATGGACATTTCATCAAACACTTGGCGTGCAATGTTAGATCCCAAGTCAATTTTTTAGGGCAAAAGGAGAAAAAAAAAGTGTTCTTTAAAGATATCTAGGCATAAGCACAAAGAATGAGGATAGTATCAAGCCAATAAGCATATTCAGCACTACAAAATCAAGACGTATCTAATAAAAGCATAAATTCGAACTTAGAAATCGATTGCAAAATTTAGGAGTGCATATACATGGAAAATTCATCGAACACTTGTTGCGCAATGTTAGATAAAAAAAGTCATTTTAAAGGCAAAAGGAGAAAAACCAATTGATATTTAAAGACATCTACGCATAATATGCTTATTGGCTTGACAAAATCAAGAAGTGTCACTAAAGTTGCTGCTGGCGGAGCGCGGCCAAAACGGGCAGAGCGCCCCCGCGCTCTGGGAGAGCCAAACCGCGCTCTGGCGCGTTGATCCGACGCTGACTTCGGGTTCGTAATGTCTTCTGGGCCGACTTTAGTTAATGTTTTTGGATATTTTAGAGATAATATAAATACTTTCCTTAGGGTTATTTGGATATATTATGCTATCTTTTACTTGTGTTCTAAGTTTGAAGAATTTGGAGATTTGTGGGAGACAAAACCCTAGTTTTCCAATTGAAGATCAATTTGACTCTTGTACGTTTTATTTTTCTTCAATGACAATTTCTAGCTAATTTTCTCATGTACAACTAGTTAGTTGAAGTTGTATGCATGATTGCTTGTGAGATTTGAATTATTTTAGTTTGCCTTGACTAGATTGAATCTCTCCATGCTTAATTGATTAAATTCACTTAGGATTATAATAGCTTGATCACCTATTTTATTTCTAGGTTGAATTACAACTAGAATAATTAAATAAACGGTGGAATTTGTTTATTCATGGATGAATCCTTTGATTAAATTTAAAGACGGTGTATATTAAAGTTAATCAAAGGCGGAGAATTTAATCACAAGATTTCGTGAATAGACGGTGGAATTCATGAATATTGTTTCTATTGAATGCTTTGAACTTAATTGCATGATCAACTTGACATAGAAGGTTTTCTAGGTTAATTGATTAAAATGTTGTTAAAGACGGTGTATATTAACAACCACAATAAGCTTGAATTCATAAATTCACAATAGATTAGTCAAGGGAAATTGAAATAAGGATAATCGATGATCAAAACTCATGTATGCAATGGATACGAAACTAGTTGGACGCTTTTCTCCATATTTGAATCTCAACTTACTTTACTTGTTTAGTTTTAATTAGTTTAATTACTTAGATTTTAGTTTATAATCACAAAAAAAAACTTTCTGCTTAGTAATATTATATAAATACGAATAATTTGAGTCCTTGTGGGTTCGACCCTTGCTTCCACTATACTTAGGTTAGGAAGTTAGGAATTTTCTTTGACAGTGCTTTTATAGCGACGTAAAAGTGCTCGTCAGAAACCGATTGCAAAATTTAGGAGTGGCATATACATGGAAATTTCATCGAACACTTGTTGCGCAATGTTAGATAAAAAGTCATTTTAAAGGCAAAAGGAGAAAAAACAATTGATCTTTAAAGACATCTACGCTTAAACACAAAGAATGAAGAGGGTATCAAGCTAATAAGCACATTCTAAACTACAAAATCGAGACGTATCGAATAAAAGCATAAATTCGAACCTAGAAACCGAATGCCACATTTAGGATTGACATTTACGTGGACATTTCATCAAACACTTGGCGTGCAATGTTAGATCACAATTCATTTTAAAGGGAAAAGGAGAAAAACAAGTGATCTTTAAAGACATCTAGGAATAATCACAAAGAATGAGGATAGTATCAAGCCAATAAGCACATTCTGCGCTACAAAATCAAGACGTATCAAATAAAAGCATAAATTCGAACCTAGAAACCGAATGGCAAATTTAGGAGTGACATTTACATGGACATTGCATCGAACCCTTGACGTGCAATGTTAGATCAAAAGTCATTTTAAAGGAAAACAGAGAAACAAACAAGTGAACTTTAACAACATCTAGGCATAAGCACAAAGAATGAGGAGAGTATCAAGCTAATAGTCACATTCTGCACTACAAAATCAAGACCGATCGAATAAGAGCATAAATTCGAACCTAGAAACCGAATGCCACATTTAGGAGTGACATTTACGTGGACAATTCATCGAACACTTGGCGTGCAATGTTAGATCACAATTCATTTTAAAGGGAAAAGGAGAAAAAACAAGTGATCTTTATAGACATCAAAGCATTAGAACAAAGAATGAGGATAGTATCAAGCAAATAAGAACATTTTGCACTACAAAATCAAGAACAATCGAATAAAAGCATCAGTTCGAACCTAGAAACCGAATACCACATTAGGTGTGACATTGACATGGACATTTCATCGAACACTTGACGTCAAATGTTTGGTCAAAATTCATTTTAAAGGAAAAAGGACAAAAAACAAGTGAACTTTAAATACATCTAGGCATAATCACAAAAAATGAGGAGGGTATCAAGGTAATAAGCACATTCTAAACTACAAAATCAAGACGTATCGAGTAAAAGCATGAAGTCGAACCTAGAAACCCAATTCCACATTTAGGAGTGACATTTACATGGACATTTCATCGAACACTTGACGTGCAATATTAGATCAAAAGTCATTCTAAAGAAAAAAGGAGAAAAAACAAAGTGATCATTAAAGACATCTAGGCATAAGCACAAAGAATCAGGAGGATATTAAGCTAATAAGCACATTCTAAACTACAAAATCAAGATGTATCGAATTAAAGCATGAATTCAAACCTAGAAACCGAATGCTACATTTAGGAGTGACATTTACATGGTCATTTCATCGAACACTTGGCGTGCTATGTTAGATCACAAGTCATTTAAAGGGAAAGGTAGAAAAAACAAGTGATCTTTAAAGACATGTAAGCATAACACAAAAAATGAGGTTAGTATCAAGCCAATAAGCACATTCTTCACTACCAAATCAAGACAGATCGAATAAACGTATAAATACAAACTTTAAAACCGAATGCCACATTTAGGATTGACAATTACTTGGACATTCCTCGAACACTCTGGGTGCAATGTTGGATCCCAAGTCAATTTTTAAGGGCAAAAGGAGAAAAAACAAATGAACTTTAAAGACATCTAGGCATAAGCATAAAGAATGAGGATAGTATGAAGCCAATAAGCACATTCTACACTACAAAATAAAGACCGATCGAATAAGAGCATAAAATCGAATTAAGAAACCGAAAGCCACAGTTAAGAGTGACATTTATATGGACATTTCATCCAGCACTTGGCATGCTATGTTAGATCAAAAGTCATTTTAAAGGCAAAAGGAGAAAAAACAAGTGATCTTTACAAACATCTAGGCATAAGCACAAAGAATAAGGATAGTATCAAGCCAATAACAACATTCTGCACTAAAAAATCAAGACGTATCGAATAAAAGCATAAAAGCGAACCTAGAAACCGAATGTCATATGTAGGAGTGACATTTATATGGACATTTCATCGAACACTTTGCGTGCAATGTTAGATCAAAGGTCATTATAAAGGCAAAAGGAGAAAAAACAAGTGAACTTTAAAGACATGTAGGCATAAGCATAAAGAATAAGTATAGTATCATTGAAATAAACACATTCTACACTACGAAATCAAGAACAATCAAATAAAAGCATAAATTCGAAACTAGAAACCGAATGCCACATTAGGATTGACATTTACATGGACATTTCATCGAACACTTGGCGTATAATGTTAGATCACAAGTTATTTCAAATGGAAAAGAAGAAAAAACAAGTGATCTTTAAAGACATTTAGGCATAAGCATAATGAATGAGGATACTATCAAGCCAATAAGCACATTCTGCACTACAAAATCAAGACCGATCGAATAAAAGCATACTTTCGAACCTGGAAACCGAATGCCACATTTAGGAGTGACATTTACATGGACATTTCATCGAACACTTGGCGTGCAATGTTAGATCCCAAGTCAGTTTATAAGGGCAAAAGGAGAAAAAACAAGTGTTCTTTAAACACATCTAGGCATAAGCACAAAGAATGAGGATAGTATAAAGCCAATAAGCATATTCCGCACTACAAAATCAAGACATATCGAATAAAAGCATAAATTCGAACCTTGAAACCAATTGCAAAATTTAGGAGTGGCATATACATGGAAATTTCATCGAACACTTGTCACGCAATGTTAGATAAAAAGTCATTTTAAAGGCAAAAGGAGAAAAAACAATTGATCTTTAAAGACATCTAGGCATAAGCACAAAGAATGAAGAGGGTATAAAGCTAATAAGCACATTCTTAACTTAAAAATCAAGACGTATTGAATAAAAGCATAAATTCGAACCTAGAAACCGAATGCTACTTTTAGGATTGACATTTACGTGGACATTTGATCGAACACTTGGCGTGCTTTGTTAGATCACAAGTCATTTTAAAGCCAAAAGGAGAAAAACAAGTGATCTTTAAAGACATCTGGACAAAAGCACAAAGAATGAGGATAATATTAAGCATATAAGAACATTCTGCACTACAAAATCAAGACGTATAGAATAAAAGCATAAATTCGAACCTAGAAACTGAATGTCATATTTAGGAGTGACATTTATATGGCATTTCTTCGAACACTTGGCGTGCAATGTTAGATCAAAATTCATTTTAAAGGCAAAAGGAGAAAAAACAGGTGAACTTTAAAGACATCTAGGCATAAGCACAATGAATGAGAAGAGTATCAAGCTAATAGGCACATTTTGCACTTCAAAATCAAGACGTATCTAATTCGAACCTAGAAACCGAATGCCACATTTGGGAGTGACATTTACATGGACTTTTGATCAAACACTTGGCGTGCTTTGTTAGATCACATGTCGTTTTAATTGCAAAAGGAGAAAAAACAAGTGATCTTTAAAGACATCTAGACATAAGCACAAAGAATGAGTATAGTATCAAGCCAATAAGCACATTTTGCACTACAAAATCAAGACGTATAGAATAAAAGCATGAATTTGAACCTAGAAACTGAATGCCACATTTCGGAGTGACATTTACATGGTCATTTCATCGAACACTTGGCGTGCTTTGTTAGATCACAAGTCATTTAAAGGGAAAAGTAGAAAAAACAAGTGATCTTTAAAGACATGTAGGCATAAGCACAAAAAATGAAGTTAGTATCAAGCCAATAAGAAAATTCTACACTACAAAATCAAGACCGATCGAAGAAACGTGTAAATTCGAACGTTAAAACCGAATGCCACATTTAGGAGTGACATTTACATGGACATTCATCGAACACTTGGGGTGCAGTGTTAGATCCCAAGCAAATTCTTAAGGGCAAAAGGAGAAAAAACAACTGAACTTTAATGATATCTAGGCATAAGCATAAAGAATGAGGATAGTGTGAAGCCAATAAGCACATTCTGCACTACAAAGTCAAGACCGATCGAATAAGAGCATAAAATCGAATTGAGAAACTGAATGCCACAGTTGGAGTGACATTTATATGGACATTTCATCGAACACTTGGCATGCAATGTTAGATCAAAAGTCATTTTAAAGGGAAAAGGAGAAAAAACAAGTGATCTTTACAGACATCTAGGCATAAGCACAAAGAATAAGGATAATATCAAGCCAATAACCACATTCTGCACTACAAAATCAAGGCGTATCGAATAAAAGCATAAATTCAAACCTAGAACCGAATGTCATATTTGTGAGTGACATTTATATGGAGATTTCATCGAACACTTTGCGTGCAATGTTAGATCAAAAGTCATTTTAAAGGCAAAAGGAGAAATAACAAGTGAACTTTAAAGGCATGTAGGCATAAGCATAAAGAATTAGGATAGTATCATTCAAATAAGCACATTCTGCACTACATAATCCAGAACATTCGAATCAAAGCATAAATTCAAACTTAGAAACCGAATGCCACATTAGGAGTGACATTTACATGGACATTCCATCGAACACTTGGCTTGCAATGTTAGATCACATGTCATTTTAAATGGAAAAGGAGAAAAAACAAGTGACATTTACAGACATCAAGGCATAAGAACAAAGAATGAGGATAGTATCAAGCCAACAAGAACATTCTGCACTACAAAATCAAGAATAATCGAATAAAAGCATAAATTCGAACGTAGAAACCGAATACCACATTAGGAGTGACATTTACATGTACATTTCATCGAACACTTGACGTGCAATTGTCGATCAAAAGTCATTATAAAGGAAAAAGGAGAATAAACAAGTGAACTTGAAAGACATCTAGACATAAGCACAAAGAATGAGGAGGGTATCAAGCTAATAAGCACATTTTAAACTACAAAATCAAGACGTATTGAATAAAAGCATGAATTCGAACCTAGAAACCGAATGCCACATTTAGGACTGACATTTACATGGTCATTTCATCGGTGCTATGAAAGATCACAAGTCATTTTAATGGAAAACGGAGAAAAAACAAGTGAACTTTAAAGACATGTAGGCATAAGCATAAAGAATAAGGATAGTATCATTCAAATAAGCACATTCTGCACTAGAAAATCAAGAACAATCGACTAAAAGCATAAATTCGAACCTAGAAACCGAATGCCACATTAGGATTGACACTTGGCGTGCAATGTTAGATCACAAGTCATTTTAAATGGAAAAGGAGAAAAAATAAGTGATCTTGAAAGACATTTAGGCATAAGCACAATGAATGAGGATAGTATCAAGCCAATAAGCACATTCTGCACTACAAAATCAAGACCGATCGAATCAAAGCATACTTTCGAACCTTGAATCCGAATGCCACATTTAGGAGGTGACATTTACATGGACATTTCATTGAACACTGGGCGTGCAATGTTAGATCCCAAGTCAATTTTTAAGGGTAAAATGAGAAAAAACAAGTGTTCTTTAAAGACATCTAGGCATAAGCACAAAGAATGAGGATAGTATAAAGCCAATAAGCATATTCCGCACTACAAAATCAAGACATATCGAATAAAGCATAAATTCTAACCTAGAAACCAATTGCAAAATTTAGGCATACAATTTCACGACCATTATTTTTCTCGCAAAAAGGCATACAATTTCGTTGCCAAATAAGATGAAGGATTAGACAATGGTCGTTGAATATTATTGTCGACCAAATAAAATTTCTCGCTAATCCTTTTATTTCCTCGTAAAAAATGGCTTGTAATTAAAATGCTATAAATAAAAAACATTTAAAATAATATTAGTGACAATTTATTTTTCTCGAGATAAGTACTTTTTATCGAGAAAATAAAATTCCTCTTTATTTATACCTTTTAGCGAGAAAATATTGTCTCGGTACATACACTTTTTAACGAAAAACTTATTTTGTCGATGTAGGAATTACATTTATCATCGCTAAATATAGTTTTTTGGTGAGAAAGTTATTCCTCGTTATTGTCCGACACTCCGACCTTTTGATCATCATTGAATTATATTTCATCGCTAAATGTATCCATTTAGTGAGAAAAATGTATTATGGTCGATTTAAGGAGATGTTTTAGCGAGAAAACCTGATAATAAAAATATTAGAAAACCTACATAATATCAAGAAAATGAATACTTTAATTTTTATATAAATAAATATGATTCAATAATATATTAAAAACTTGATAAAAATACTTAATAGAATACACAATATGTATTTCACTATTTGTAGTATAACTAGTAAATCTACTATTAAGTGCAAACTAAATTCCAAATTAGAAATGACCTAAAAGTCTTTAACTACCAACTACCAAGTGGTTGCTTGTTGAAATTTTTTATAAACTCTTCAAATATCTCCGTCTTCTCTTCAAATGCATTGATCTGCACATTTTGAGCTTTGAACGCGTTGACATTGTCGGTGTTGAAATCCCTAAATGTGACAATTATGAGCATACTTAAGTAGACAGTGTAAAATACTTGGGCAAGAGAGAATAAGCTCTAAAACCGTTCAAAGGGATCAATTATCAATAGACAATTATTAGACATCCCTTTACTATCCATTAATAATAATCAAGAATATTAACAAACAAGTTAGACTTTGCTTAACTAGTTATCATTAAGCAGGGAGACAATTAGCACAAAGTGAATTATATAGATGATATAATAATAGTAGCACCAGCAACTCAATTCAAGACATGATCAGAGCAAACATTTCAACAAGATGACAGCAATCAAACCCGACAAACACTAAATTGACTAAATGTTTTCACATAATATTTTTTATTATCCAAAGAAAGATAGAAATAAGGTGAACATATTCCTATAGGAAAGATGCAGCAAATGCATAATTATGCTCCACGGACACTGCTGATAAGAAGGCAGTAAAGCAACCCAAGTGACATTAATGCACAGAGTATGTCTAGTTGACTGCCTGCTGTAAACAGAACTCAACTTGGGTAATTTTTCAAGCACTTCAATTCCCAGATATATATACTAGCTATCACTAATGACTAATCACATTGTAGAGAAAGTGCAGCTTAAGTTTTTTTATGTAGGCACTTCTATTTGCTGCTTAGTGGAAACCTGAAGATTGAGACCTAAAGTATTAATAAGAACAGTCCTACACTTGCAAGGGAAATCCCAATCATTTGGAATTCTAGTTCCAAGAGTCGCAAACTATCAAATTCATGACAAATTGACAGCCAAGTAGTGATTTTTACGCAGTAAGCTATGTATTCTTCTACTAATAATCGTTTTGAATCTGTTTATCTTACCTCACAGACTGCAGAGAGTGCTTTAGTTGCCTCCAGATTGCTACAGGGAACTCGATGGGTGGCAAAGGCCTTAATTGAAATCAGCAAGCCATATGAAAAATAACCCTAAAACAGCAAGCCATATGAAAATCAGCAAGCTAGAACAAACGCAATTTGAAGCAGCAAGCCCGAACAAACAAAAGCCCCAAAAGTAACTCCAAAACAACAAACAGAAACCATCCAATGCAAACCCTGAAATTTTTTGAATCTTGATTACAAGAAAAAAACGGCAAATTCAATTCAAGTATATTTTGGATGCAGTCAGCATCTTCATGAAGCTTAGCACAAACAAGAAAACAATCATAGAAGCAAATAGAGAAGTAGCCTAGGTTTCAGGCTTGGTAAAGCCACCGCAAACACTCTTCTAACCCTTTCTCAATGTCGACAGTGGAAAGTTGGCCAAATCTGGAAATCAAACACCATGAAGGAATTCAACCTCCAAATTCTCAATTAAGAAATTCAAAATATTACCGTAAATCAAATTGTAGACCATACCAAACTAGCCCGAGTAGCATACCTGAGAGGAGAGAGTCAAAGCCACAAATTGAGATGAATTCCTCCATTGACAAAATCTTATTGAAATATGATTGATTGTTGAGTTCTTCAGCCGTGGATTTTGGCAACTACGAATTCATCGTTGAGGTCTTCCTGAAGAGCCATCGCTATAGACATCGAGGAGAATCAAGAGGTGCGCTGTTTAACTATCAAATTCAAGACGACGAGTCGATCAACTGAAGGAGATGAGGAGAGAGACGATGTCCATGGAATTGGTGGTGGAGAAGGCATAGATCTGCAATTGGGAGCCTAAACTCAGTTTCATGAAAGACTGAATTATAGGGTTTTTAGATGGGGGCGTGTGAAAAGTCAAATTTTCAATTTTCACACTTAAAAGTTAAAACTTCCCTCCTCCTCTGTCTTTCTAAAATTTCGCACTTAAAATTTCGGCATTCAAAATTTTCCGATAAATTTAGGGTGACATTAGTTGATGAGCCTTGATTTGTATGAGAATTAGTTTAAGT
Organism: Fallopia convolvulus; assembly: GCA_964016875.1. Taxonomy (NCBI): domain Eukaryota; kingdom Viridiplantae; phylum Streptophyta; class Magnoliopsida; order Caryophyllales; family Polygonaceae; genus Fallopia; species Fallopia convolvulus. Next base: position 39,892,948 of record OZ024720.1, read on the forward strand.
AAAAAAAACTCAAAATAATCTCAAGTATCAACTTTCAACAAAAAATAATTCGAAGTTTGAAAATCACTATCAGTGATACGAACTATCGTAATATTAACCAAAAACGATTCGAACTTATTTTCCGACGAATTTTCTGGGGGAATCAATAATGTAGCGATCGAAAATCTGCCATAACAACTTAATATTTTACGCTTGTTTAAAATATATCTGATCACCACATCATTGATTCCTCCGGAAAACTCGTCGGAAAATGTATTCGGATCGCTTTTTGTTATCAAAGATCTGACATAACAACTTAATATTTTACGCTTGTTTAAAATATACTGATCACCACATCATTGATTCCTCCGGAACACTCGTCGAAAAATTTGTTCGGATTATTTTTGGTTAATATTGCAATAGTTCGTATCGTTGGTGGTGATTTTCAAACTTCAAATTATTTTTTGTTGAAAGTTGATACTTGGAATTATTTTGAGTCATTTTTCCTTGTTTTAAATAAATATATTGTAATATCTATCTTCTATCTAATTTATTTATACAACTATAAAATTTGTCCCTCTCAAGTAGACCTATCAATCAGGTCTGGTTGTGCGGGTTCGGGTTCGGTCATTTTGTGTTCGGGTTGAGTCGGGTTCAGGTCGTTACAGGTCACGGGTTAAATCGGGTCGGGCTGATGCAGGTTTTCGGGTTGGTCGGGTTGATCAGCGGGTCAAAAACATAGATTTTTTATAATTATTAAAATAGATTTTTAATTAAATAATAATATTCAATTATAATATATTATTTTTATGATTTTAATAATAAAATATATTATATTTTTTAAAATAAATTTTATTCATTTTATAAATATACTAAAACAGTCAACCCAATGGCTTTCGTGTTCAACCCAAAAGGTTTCGGGTTCGGTTGATTTCGGATTCAAATTTCCGGGGCGGTTCGGGTCGTGTCGTGTTAGCGGGTTCGGTCAACATTTAACAGCTCTACTCTCAAGTGAAATAAATACTTCACATTTATGTATTGATTTTGATCAATATTAAAATTTAAAATACACTAAATATTTAAATATTGTTTTATAAAAAACATTATATACATATTTACAAAATAACTATTTATTTCCTTTCAAAAATTATATTTAATGAATACTTCATTCTCTTATAATAATTTATACCAATATTAAATTGCAACAAGCATATAAAAGTTTTTTTAAAAGAAAAAAGAGCAAATGAAAGATACAACATTATTCATCTTTTTTAAAGACCTTAAATTTTCATATTTTAAAAAAAATAATATAATGAACATTACTTATGTTTAGAAAGCAAATGAAAGATACAATGCTATTGTTGATTATACACAATTTTATATGCACGAGAATCACATTAATCTAAATCTGAAAAAAATAGTTACACAAAATTAAACCTAAAAATCGACAATAGATTGAGTATATAAGGTGAAAATAATGTTTGGACTATCAAATTAGGGGCGGAAAAGAAATTCATATATCTTAAATTAGTACGCAATGATTAAATGATCATAAAGATTATATATGTATTTTGTTTTCTTTTTTCTTGTATGAAGTCAATTGTGATCTGTTATAACGGAATTATTTAATTTTCTTACTCACATATTATAATTTCTAAAACCTTGAACATTTAAGAAAATAGCAACATGAGATATAAAATCTGTCTCGAGTTAGCACTCTACTATTGATTATAAATTTGTAGTAGTTTAAATAATATTATTTTAAAAGATAATAAAAATCGAGGTTCTTGATTTGTAGAATCCATTCGAACATGCATGAAATCCACAATGATTCGATTCAATTGACCCATAAATTTGAATAACTAAAACATATATTCAACTCAATCACAAAATAATCGAACCCAAACTTGAACGACCTAATTAACACATATATTCTTCACATACATCTATTTATTACTAATAACTAAAGCCGAAACAATTTGTGCCACCACGTTGCGCCACATCACCCCTTTATTAAAATAATAATTTTAAATAGTTAATTATGAAAAAAAGTTATATCCAAATAAACATAATGATAAAATAATATTAGTATATTTTATCAATATAGATAAAAAAGGACATTATATTTATCATATTTATAAAAGATAAATTAAAAAAATATAAGCACACGTGGTCGCATATATATTTTTTGAAATAAAAATAGTCATATAAATGATAATATCTTCGAAATATCTATCTATCTATCTATAACTATATATTAAAACCGAAACTTTTCGAGCCACTAAAACAATTCTAGCCCCACCTTATATTTAAAAAGTAATTTTTTATTCTTATTATTTAAAATTTTTTATTTAAAATTTTCTGAAAATATATCCAATTTTTATAAAAACTAATGTTCTAATATATTTAATAAACAAATCAAAGAAAGGAAAAATAAATCTCATCTTATATTTTTATTTATATATTAATATCTTATTTATAATGTTTATAAAATATCGAATCATAGCAGTACATGTTACGACGGGTATAACTAGTATGAATAAATTTTAATTTTAAAATGAGTGGTGGGGGGCTAGATAAAAAAACCTTTATATTATATAAATAAAATAAAAAGTAAATTAAGGAAGAGATAAAAATGTGAGGTGGGGAGCAACGAATTGCTTATGTGGCATAGTTAGATGAGTGATAAATAGGATAGAGATATTCGAGTTTAGTAATAGTATATAGTAGTCTTAGTTACCGTGCCTTGCACGGGGTTTTACAAAATTACAGAATTATTTATTTATATATTTTAAATTTTGATTAAATTGATATAAGTAAAAATATTGTTTAAAAACTATACATATTTAGAAAAATATGAGCATAATATCTAAACCTAGCATATGTATTCTATCTAAAAATAAAATAAATATCATAATATTTGTATAATATATAGCAGAAAAATATCTTAATAATCTTCCTATTTTTCATATCTAAAAATAAAAGATTATTTTTAAAATTGATGGTTACTTTGTCAAAGATTATTTTTAAAAAATAAGTGGTGTGGTCCAATCTAAAAATGACATGTGTTGTTTAATAGTTTTTTTAACATCCGCTTTAGGTTGCAGTTATAATGATATGAGCATAATATCTAAACCTAACACATGTATTCTATCTAAAAATAAAATAAATATCGTAATATTTGTATAATATATAGCAAAAAAATATCTTAATAATCTTCCTATTTTTCATATACAAAAATAAAAGATTATTTTTTAAATTTAATGGTTACTTTATAAAAAGACCTATAACTATATATTAAAGCTATACCTTTTCGAGCCACCGGAACGATTTTGGCCCCACTTCATATTTGTAAAATTAATTTTTATTCTTAATATTTATTCACAAATGCCACGTGGCGTAAATTTTACAATAGACTTGGGTTATGATTTATAATGTATTAGGGTAGATATGATGATTTGGTAGATGTCATACTAAAGGAATTGTTTAGTAAAATAAAAAATCATCGAAGCTATGTTATATCTTTTTAGTTAAGTTAACAAAATCAGCGTAGATTTTGTTAGTCAAATTGATTCAATCCCGATATAGATTATTCTAAATGATGGGAGTTGATTATTTTTATTGCTATTCTTCATTGATATAAAATTTATTTATTGTTATAAGATTTAGATAACAAATTAAATTAATTAGTATCCTTTTATATATGTAGAATATAATTTAAAAAACTTTTAATCTTTTAAAAGATTTAGATAACAAATTAAATTAATTAGTATCCATTTATATATGTAGAATATATGTAGAATATTTAGATATAAAAAACTTTATTTTTAATAAATCTTTTAATCTATAACATTTTTATCTTTTGAACTGGATTTGGATATACAAAATCTCATTTGATTGTTTAATATTTTGGAAAACTAGAATTTCGAATTTTGTACCAAATATTTGTTTTCCTTAATCTTTTGAACTGGATTTGGATAAAAAAAATCTCATTTGATTGTTTAATATTTTGGAAAGTTGGAATTTAGCACCATATTTAAAAAAAATATAATTATTGATATAAAATTAATTAAAAATAAAAAATGATAAATTGGTAGTTAAAAATATCCATAAATAATATAGAAATGAAAATATTCCTTATTAAATCCTTCAAAATTCGTTGTTGTTGATCTTATGCGTACAAATAGCGATGAACCATTATATTTGTCGTAGAGTGTGATGTTCAACAAGAAATATAAGTTTCTCGCTAAAAGTAAAGTCACATTTAAAGAGGAATCGTTAAAATCCTCGCCAAAAGCCATATTTCGCGAGGAAAATAAATTTCTCGCTAAAACATATATCGACGAAGTTATTATGTCCTCGTTGAATGTTATTGGCGACAAAAATATTCCTCAATAAATGCTTCAAAATTCGTCGTTGTTGACCTTGTATTTTATCAGACCAAATTATGGGTACAAATAGCGATGAACCAATATATTTGTCGTAGAATATGATGTTTAACAAGGAATATAAGTTTCTCGCTAAAAGCGAAGTCATGTTTAATGAGAAATCATTAAATTCCTTGCCAAAAGCCACATTTAACGAGAAAAATAATTTTCTCGCTAAAAAAAATGGTCGCAAAAAAGCATTTCTGTTGTAGTGACATCTAAGCATAAGCACAATAAATGAAAAGAGTATCAAGCTAATTGGCACATTTTGCACTTCAAAATCAAGACATATCAAATTCGAACCTAGAAGCCGAATGCCACATTTGGTAGTGATATTTACATGGACATTTGATCAAACACTTGGCGTGCTTTGTTAGATCACATGTCGTTTTAATGGCAAAAGGAGAAAAAACAAGTGATCTTTAAAGACATCTAGACATAAGCACAAAGAATGAGGATAGTATCAAGCCAATAAACACATTTTGCACTACAAAATCAAGACGTATCGAATAAAAGCATGAATTCGAACCTAGAAACCAAATGCCAAATTTAGGAGTGACATTTACATGGTCATTTCATCGAACACTTGGCGTGCTATGTTAGATCACAAGTCATTTAAAGGGAAAAGTAGAAAAAACAAGTGATCTTTAAAGACATGTAGGCATAAGCACAAAAAATGAGGTTAGTATCAAGCCAATAAGAAAATTCTACACTAAAAAATCAAGACCGATCGAAGAAATGCGTAAATTTGAACGTTAAAACCGAATGCCACATTTAGGAGTGACATTTACCTGGACATTCATCGAAGACTTGGGGTGCAGTGTTAGATCCCATGTCAATTTTTAAGGGAAAAAGGAGAAAAAACAACTGAACTTTCAGATATAGTAAGAGGCGCACTCCTGGGGGCAGGAATAGGAAAGGTTTCGAAATGATATCTAGGCATAAGCATAAATAATGAGGATAGTGTGTAGCCAATAAGCACATTCTGCATTACAAAATCAAGATCAATCAAATAAGAGCATAAAATCGAATTGAGAAACTGAATGCCACAGTTGGAGTGACATTTATATGGACATTTCATCGAACACTTAGCATGCAATGTTAGATCAAAAGTCATTTTAATGGTAAAAGTAGAAAAAACAAGTGATCTTTACTGACATCTAGGCATAAGCACAAAGAATAAGGATAGTATCAAGCGAATAACCACATTTTGCACTACAAAATCAAGGCGTATCGAATAAAAGCATAAATTCAAACCTAGAAACCGAATGTCATATTTGTGAGTCACATTTATATAGACATTTCATTGAACTCTTTGCGTGCAATGTTAGATCAAAAGTCCTTTTAAAGGCAAAAGGAGAAATAACAAGTGAACTTTAAAGGCATGTAAATATAAGCATAAAGAATAAGGATAGGATCATTCAAATAAGCACATTCTGCACTACAAAATCCAGAACATTCGAATAAAAGCATAAATTCGAACATAGAAACCGAATGCCACATTAGGAGTGACATTTACACGGAAATTCCATCGAACATTTGGTGTGCAATGTTAGATCACATGTCATTTTAAATGGAAAAGGAGAAAAAACAAGTGATATTTATAGACATCAAGGCATACGAACGAAGAATGAGGATAGTATCAAGCCAATAAGTACAAAGACATCTAGGCATAAGCACAAAGAATGAAGAGCGTATCAAGCGAATAAGCGCATTATAAACTACAAAATCAAGACGTTACGAATAAAAGCATAAATTCGAACCTAGAAACCTAATGCCACATTTAGGAGTGACATTTACGTGTACATTTCTTCGAACACTTGGCGTGCAATGTTAGATCACATGTCATTTTAAATGAAAAAGGAGAAAAAAGAAGTGATCTTTAAAGACATCTAGCCTTAAGCAAAATGAATGAGGATAGTATCAAGCCAATAAGCACATTCTACACTACAAAATCAAGACCGATCGAATAAAAACATAAATTCGAACCTTGAAACCGAATGCCACATTTAGGAGTGACATTTACATGGACATTTCATCGAACACTTCGCGTGCAATGTTAGATCCCAAGTCAAATATTAAGGGCAAAAGGAGAAAAAACAAGTGTTCATTAAAGACATCTAGGCATAAGCACAAAGAATGAGGATAGTATCGAGCCAATATGCATATTCTGCACTGCAAAATCAAGACGTATCGAATAAAAGCATAAATTCGTACCTAGAAACCGATTGCAAAATTTAGGAGTGGCATATACATGGAAATTTCATCGAACACTTGTCATGCAATGTTAGATAAAAAGTCATTTTAAAGGCAAAAGGAGAAAAAAAATTGATCTTTAATGACATTTAGGCATAAGTACCAAGAATGAAGATCGTATCAAGCTTATAAGCACATTCTAAACTACATATACAAGACGTATGGAATAAAAGCATAAATTCAAACCTAGAAACCGAATGCCACATGTAGGAGTGACATTTACGTGGACATTTCATCGAACACTTGGCGTGCAATGTTAGATCAAAATTCATTTTGAAGGCCAAAGGAGAAAAAACCAGTGATCCTTAATGACATCTAGGCATAAGCACAATGATTGAAGAGGGTATCAAGCTAATAAGCACATTCTGCGATACAAAATCAAGACATATCAAATAAAAGCACAAATTCGAACCTAGAAACCAAATGCCACATTTAGGAGTGACATTTACGTGGACATTTCATCGAACACTTTGTTTGCAATGTTAGATCACAAGTAATTTTAAAGTCAAAAGAAGAAAAAACAAGTGATCTTTACGTACATCTAGGCATAAGAAGTAAGAATGAGGATAGTATCAAGCCAATAAGCACATTCTGCGCTACAAAATCAAGACGTATCGAATAAAAACATAAATTCGAACCTAGAAACCGAATGCCAAATTAGGAGTGACATTTACATGGACATGTCATCGAACACTTGACGTGCAATGTTTGATCAAAAGTCATTATAAAGGCTAAAGGAGAAAACACAAGTGAACATTAAAGACAACTAGGCATAAGCATAAAGAATGAGGTTAGTATCATTTAAATAAGCACATTCTGCACTACAAAATCAAGAACAATCGAATAAAAGCATAAATTCGAACCTAGAAACCGAATATCACATTAGGAGTGACATTTACATGGACATTTCATCGAACACTTGGCGTGCAATGTTATATCACAAGTCATTTTAAATGGAAAAGGAGAAAAAACAACTGATCTTTAAAGACATCTAGGCATACGCGCAATAAATGAGGATAGTATCAAGCCAATAAGCACATTCTGCACTACAAAATCAAAAGCGATCGAATAAAAGCATAAATTCGAACCTTGGCGTGCAATGTTAGATCCCAAGTCAATTTTTAAGGGCAATAGAAGAAAAAACAAGTGTTCTTTAAAGACATGTAGGCATAAGCACAAAAAATGAGGATAGTATCAAGCCAATAAGCATATTCTGAAATACAAAATCAAGACGTATCCAATAAAAGCATAAATTCGAACCTAGAAACCGATTGCAAAATTTAGGAGTGGCATATACATGAAAATTTCATCGAACACTTGTCATGCAATGTTAGATAAAAAGTCATTTTAAAGGCAAAAGGAGAAAAAAATGATCTTTAATGACATCTAGGCCTAAGCACAAAGAATGAAGAGCGTATCAAGCTAATAAGCACATTCTAAACTTCAAAATAAAGACGTATCCAATAAAAGCATAAATTCGAACCTAGAAACCGAATGCCACAATTCAGAGTGACATTTACGTGGACATTTCATCGAACACTTGGCGTGCAATGTTAGATCAAAATTCATTTTAAAGGCAAAAAGAGAAAAAACAAGTGATCCTTAAAGACATCTAGGCATAAGTACAAAGACTGAAGAGGGTATCAAACTAATAAGCACATTCTACGCTACAAAATCAAGACGTATCAAATAAAAACATAAATTTGAACTTAGAAATCGAATGATACATTTAGAAGTGACATTTACATGGACATTTCATCGAACACTTGACGTGCAATGTTAGATCAAAAGACATTTTAAATGGAAAAGGAGAAAAAACAAGTGAACTTTAATGACATCTAAGCATAAGCACAAACAATGAGGATAGTATCTAGCAAATAAGCAAATTCTGCAATACAAAATCAAGAACAGTCGAATGAAAGAATAAATTCGAACCTAGAAACCGAATGCCACTTTTAGGATTGACTTTTACATGGACATTTCAACGAGCACTTGGCGTACAATGTTAGATCACAAGTCATTTTAAACGCAAAAGGAGAAAAAACAAGTGAATTTTAAAGACATCTAGGCATAAGCATAAATAATGAGGATAGTATCAAGCCAATAAGCACATTCTACACTACAAAATCAAGACAGATCGAATAAAAGCTTTAATTCGAACCTAGAAACCGAATGTAACATTAAGGAGTGACATTTACATGGACATTTCTTCGAACACTTGGCGTACAATATTAGATCACATGTTATTTAAAGGAAAAAGGAGAAAAAAACAAGTGAACTTTATAGACAGATAGGCATAAGCATAAAGAATGAGTATAAGCACATTTTGCACTAAAAAATCAAGACCGATCGAATATAATCATAAATTCGAACCTAGAAACCAAATGCCACATTTAAGGTTGACATTTACATGGACATTTCATCGAACACTTGGCATTCAATGTTAGATCAGAAGTCATTTCAAAGGCAAAAGGAGAAAAAACAAGCGATCTTCAAAGACATCTAGGCATAAGCATAAGGAATGAGGATAGTATCAAGCCAATACGCACATTCTAAACTAGAAAATCAAGACAGATCGAATAAAAGCATTAATTAGAACCTAAAAACCAAATGCCACTTTTGGGATTGACATTTAACTGGACATTTCATTGAACATTTGACATGCAATGTTAGATCAAAAGTCATTTTAAGGACAAAAGGATAAGAAACAAGTGAACTTTAAAGACATTTAGGCATAAGCATAACGAATGAGGATAGTATCAAGCCAATAAACACATTCTGTAGTACAAAATAAAGACTGATCGAATAAAATCAAAAATTCGAACCTAGAAATTGAATGCCACATTTAGGAGTGACTTTTACATGGACATTTCATCGAACACTTGGCGTGCAATGTTAGATCACAAGGCATATTAAAGGCAAAAGGAGAAAAAACAAGTGAACTTTAAAGACATCTAGGCATAAGCATAAAGAATGAGGATATCAAACCAATAAGCACATTCTTCACTACAAAATCAAGACCGATCGAATAAAATCATAAATTCGAACCTAGAAACCGAATGGCACTTTTGGGATTCACTTTTACATGGACATTTCATCGAACACTAGGCATGGAATGTTAGATCACAAGTCATTTTAAAGGCAAAAGTAGAAAAAACAAGTGAACGTTAAAGACATCTATGAATAAGCATAAAGAATGAGGATAGTGTCAAGCCAATAAGCACATTCTACACTACAAAATCAAGACCTATCGAATAAAAGCATTAATTCGAACCTAGAAACCGAATGCCACTTTTAGGATTGACATTTAACTGGACATTTCATCGAACACTGGTTGTGCAATGTTAGATCAAAAGTTAATTTAAGAGCAATAGAATAAGAAACAAGTGAACTTTAAAGACATCTATGCATAAGCATAAAGAATGAGGATATTATCAAGAGAATAAACACATTCTGCACTACAAAATCAACACCGATCGAATAAAATAATAAATTCGAACCTAGAATTCCAATGCAACATTGAGGAATGACATTTACACGGACATTTCATCGAACACTTGACGTGCAATATTAGATGACTTGTCTTTTAAAGCGAAAAGGAGAAAAAAAAAGTGAACTTTAAAGACATCTAGGCATAAGCATAAAGAATGAGTATAGTATCAAGCCAATAAGCACATTCTGCACTACAAAATCAAGACCGATCAAATAAAATCATAAATTCGAACCTAGAAACAAAAATGTCACATTTAGGATTGACTTTTACATGGACATTTCCTCGAACAGCTCGCGTGCAATGTTAGATCACAAGTCATTTTAAAGGCAAAAGAAGAAAAAACAATTGAAATTTAAAGACATCTAGGCATAAACATAAAGAATGAGGATAATATTAAGCCAATAATCCTGCACTACAAAATCATGACCGATCGAATAAAATCATAAATTCGAACCTAGAATTTGAATGGAACATTTAGAAGTGACATTTAGATGGACATTTCATCGAACACTTGGCATTTAATGTTAGATCACAAGTCATTTTAAACGCAAAAGGACAAAAAACAAGCGATCTTTAAAGACATCTAGGCATAAGCATAAGGAATGAGGATAATATCAAGCCTATAACCACATTCGACACTAAAAAATCAAGACTGATCAAATAAAAGCATTAATTCGAACCTAGACACCGAATGCCATATTTAGGAGTGACATTTACATGGACATTTCATCGAACACTTGGCATGCAATGTTAGATCACTTGTCATTTTAAAGCGAAAAGGAGAAAAAAAAGTGAAATTCAAAGACATCTAGGCATAAGCATAAAGGATGAGGATAGTACCAAGCCAATAAGCATATTCTGCACTACAAAATCACGAGCGATCAAATAAAATCATAAATTCGAACCTAGACACCGAGTGCCACTTTTAGGATTGACTTTTACATAGACAATTCATAGAACACTTGGCGTGCAATGTTAGATCGCAAGGCATTTTAAAGGCAAAAGGAGAAGAAACAAGTGAACTTTAATGACATCTAGGCATATGCATAAAGAATGAGGATAGTATCAAGCCGATAAGCACATTCTTCACTACAAAATAGAGACCGATCGAATAAAATCAAAAATTCGAACCTAGAATTTGAATGCCACATTTAGGAGTGACATTTACATGGACATTTCATCAAAAACTTAGCGTGCAATGTTAGATCACATGTCATTTAAATAAGTGAACTTTATACACAGAAAGGCATAAGCATAAAGAATGAGAATAAGCACATTCTGCACTAAAAAATCAAGACCGATCTAATATAATCATAAATTCGAACCTAGAAACCAAATGCCACATTTAAGGTTGACATTTACATGGACATTTCATCGAACACTTGGCATTCAATGTTAGATCAGAAGTCATTTCAAAGGCAAAAGGAGAAAAAACAAGCGATCTTCAAAGACATCTAGGAATAAGCATAAGGAATGAGGATAGTATCAAGCCAATACGCACATTCTACACTACAAAATCAAGACCGATCGAATAAAAGCATTAATTAGAACCTAGAAACCAAATGCCACTTTTAGGATTGACATTTAACTGGACATTTCATTAAACATTTGGAGTGCAATGTTAGATCAAAAGTCATTTTAAGGACAAAAGGATAAGAAACAAGTGAACTTTAAAGACATCTAGGCATAAGCATAACGAATGAGGATAGTATCAAGCCAATAAGCACATTCTGTAGTACAAAATCAAGACCGATCGAATAAAATAAAAAATTCGAACCTAGAATTTGAATGCCACATTCAGGAGTGACTTTTACATGGACATTTCATCGAACACTTGGCGTGCAATGTTAGATCACAAGGCATATTAAAGGAAAAAGGAGAAAAAACAAGTGAACTTTAAAGACATATAGGCATAAGCATAAAGAATGAGGATAGTATCAATCCAATAAGCACATTCTTCACTACAAAATCAAGACCGATCGAATAAAATCATAAATTCGAACCTAGAAACCGAATGGCACTTTTGGGATTGACTTTTACATAGACATTTCATCGAACACTTGGCATGGAATGTTAGATCACAAGTCATTTTAAATTCAAAAGTAGAAAAAACAAGTGAACGTTAAAGACATCTATGAATAAGCATAAAGAATGAGGATAGTATCAAGCCAATAAGCACATTCTACACTACAAAATCAAGACCTATCGAATAAAAGCATTAATTCGAACCTAGAAACCGAATGCCACTTTTAGGATTGACATTTAACTAGACATTTCATCGAATACTGGTTGTGCAATGTTAGATCAAAAGTCAATTTAAGAGCAATAGAATAAGAAACAAGTGAACTTTTAAGACATCTAGGCATAAGCATAAGGAATGAGGATATTATCAAGCCAATAAACACATTCTGCACTACAAAATCAACACCGATCGAATAATATAATAAATTCGAACCTAGAATTCCAATGCAACATTGAGGAATGACATTTACATGGACATTTCATCGAACACTTGACGTGCAATATTAGATGACTTGTCTTTTAAAGCGAAAAGGAGAAAAAAAAGTGAACTTTAAAGACATCTAGGCATAAGCATAAAGAATGAGTATAGTATCAAGCCAATAAGCACATGCTGCACTACAAAATCAAGACCGATCAAATAAAATCATATATTCGAACCTAGAAACAAAAATGTCACTTTTAGGATTGATTTTTACATGGAAATTTCCTCGAACATTTGGCGTGCAATGTTAGATCACAAGTCATTTTAAAGGCAAAAGAAGAAAAAACAAGTGAAATTTAAAGACATCTAGGCATAAACATAAATAATGAGGATAGTATTAAGCCAATAAGCACATTCTGCACTACGAAATCATGACCGATCGAAAAAATCATAAATTCGAACCTAGAATTTGAATGGCACATTTAGAAGTGACATTTACATGGACATTTCATCGAACACTTGGCATTTAATGTTAGATCACAAGTCATTTCAGACGCAAAAGGACAAAAAACAAGCGATCTTTAAAGACATCTAGGCATAAGCATAAAGAATGAGGATAGTATCAAGCTCGAAACGTGGTGAATATATATATAGAAAGAGAAGGAATATACAAAACACACTTGACCATAAAAAGTCAAGGTGAAAAAGTACAACTCCATCCTCGGATACGCAGATCCGGTCAAAAGCGCCCTACTGGCCTAACAAAAACGGGTCTAGGACCCCATCCCCAAAGCTATAGACAAAAGCCTATAAATATATGCAAAACCCGAGTATAACTCGGCTGCCCTATGTACAACTCACATGGGCAAACATGTGCAAAATATCAACACAAAACTAGGTGTGAGACATCACCACCTACACATCAAAAAGCTCTCCTAAGCCTCACAAACCGAGCAACAAAGCACCAACAATCACCAAATGCTCTAACCGTGCATACCACAAAAAGCACAAGCCACCTACACATACCTCAAAGGCCGAGTTGTCTTCGAAGGGCTTCTCCTTGTCTTCCTTGGAACTTGCATGAAGATTCGAGTCTTTGTTTACATGCAATAATGATTTCTTGGGCACAAGAGACAACATTTGGTTCAATCCCCTCATGAAGCACATTATTCCTATGCTTCCAAGTGTAGTACACTACTCCTAGGAAGGCCATGAGCTTCACCTTGAAGAGTGTACTGTCTCGGCCGGGTGAGCCTATAAACCAATCAACTCATTCCCTTACATCCTCCTTGTGGATGTGTATCCCTACCCACCTCCAAACTCTTTCCATCACTCGTAGCACAAATGAGCAAGATCCCCAAATATGCTCAATAGTCTCGGGGTGTTCATTACACAAGGGGCACACATTATGGCTAGCACATCCCCACTCAAAAAGTCGAACCAAGGTAGGGAGTCTTCCTTTATAGGCCAACCAAAGTCGGAAGCTCCATGCTCTTGCTCGGACCACTCCCCACACAATCTCACACCAATCCTCCTTTTCTCCTTTATTTCTCAAGGCCTCATAAAGCGCCTTAGTATCAAGGCTCCCACTCATCCTTGTGATGTCTAGGATGTCTATCCCCTCCCCTTGGTGCCCATCTCCCAACAACACACCTCTCATGATTTCCCGGGTTTTGAGCAAATTTCTCCACACCCAAGAATCGGTGTTTGTCTTCCTCACACTCCAAAAATCCTCCCTACGAGTGTGGTTATCCTCCACCCACCTTGTCCACATGTTCATCTTTCTGGTAGTCACATCATGCCCTAACCGGAAGAAGATCGAAGTATTCCAAGCTTCCAACTCTTTGATATTGAGCCCACCCTCCTCATAGGGCTTGCAAACATCCGCCCAAGCCACTAGGGCTCTTCTCCCTTCCAATCTTCCCGACCAAAGATAGTTTCTACAAAGACTCTCTATCCTCCTTATGACTCTCTTAGGTAGTAAAACCAATTGAGCCCAAAAAGAGAGTACACCTCCCACCACACATCTAATAACTTCCGCTCTCCCGGCATAAGTAAGGGTAGGAATGCAACAACGTTGGAGGGTTATGGTAATTTTGTTGAGGAGGGGGCTATAATCTGAAATTTTGAGCTTTTTAGTGTGGAGAGGGAGTCCTAGGTATCTCACCGGGAAGGTCCCCAAGGAAAACCCAAGCTCTCTTGCCAACCGTACCCTATCTCCCTCCCCCACTCCCCCAAAAAAGAGATATGTCTTTGAGGCACTAAGTACAAGACCGGATTCCTCTACAAACTCCATCAAACACTTAGTGACAATGTTTAAGGAGTCTCCCATGGGTTTACAAAAAACCAACAAGTCATCCGCAAAGGCTAGACTAAGTAGGCCAAGTCTTTTACATTTTGGGTGGAAAAAGAAACCCCCATTGTGGCTAGCCATCTTGAGCTTCCTATTCAAAACTTCCATCACTAAAACAAAGAGGAACATGGATAGGGGATCCCCTTGTCTTAGCCCTCTTTTCCCTTCAAAGAAGCCCTTTGCCTCCCCATTCACCAAAATAGAAAAGCGAGGTATTGAGACACATACCATGATTAGGCGTATCAAGTGTGGAGGAAAGTTGAGGTATTGTAGCGTTTTCTCCAAGTGAGCCCAATCCGAGCAATCACAGGCCTTATGCAAGTCCGCTTTAATCACACACCTCTTGGACACATCCCGGTCTACGTAGTTTGCAACTATCTCTTGTGCCACCGCTACATTATGGGTTAAGAGACGTCCCGGTACAAAAGCCCCTTGATTCAAACCCACTATCTTCCCAAGTAAAGGCCGTATTCTCTCCACCATGATCT
This sequence comes from Fallopia convolvulus, assembly GCA_964016875.1. Classification (NCBI taxonomy): domain Eukaryota; kingdom Viridiplantae; phylum Streptophyta; class Magnoliopsida; order Caryophyllales; family Polygonaceae; genus Fallopia; species Fallopia convolvulus. The sequence continues at coordinate 39,908,387 of OZ024720.1, forward strand.
TTGAATGGCCTTTTGGAAGACATTACAACATGCTATAGGCCTAAACTCCTTGACCATGAACGGCTCTTCCACTTTTGGTATCAAACTTACAAAGGTGTTATTCCAATACCTTAGTAATTGACCCGAGCTAAAAAATTCCCGAATCGCCGCAAACACTTCAACTTTGATGATGCCCCAACACTCCTTATAGAAATGGCTACCAAACCCGTCCGACCCTGGGGATTTATTAACACCTATATTGAAGAAGGCGTGTTTAATTTCCTCCTTCGAGGGGATAAAACTTAGAGCAGCCACATCCTCATCTTCTAACTTAGGCCCACTCAACCCTTCAAAAATAGCCGGTTGCATCAATCCCGTCGTGCCAAAAAGATTCTCAAAGTACCCTACAACCTCCTTGGTGATGTTCTCCTCCCCTTCCACCTCTTGCCCTTCTTCATTCTTGAGCAAGTGTAGCTTCTTAAAAATCTTCCTCTCTTTAATTCTATTGAAAAAAATGGATGACGTTTCTTCCCCATACGATAGCCAATCCATTTTAGCTCATTGTTTGGTAGCACTAGAGAGTTCGCTCAAATTACCCTCCAACTCAAGCTTGGCCCTTTTCATTTCTTCTTGTTTCTCCTCATTCACCATGTCCTCATTAAGTGCCAAGTGTGCTCTCTTAAGCTTCTCCACACTTTTTTCTACCAAGCCCTCAAGAGCTCTATGTTTTGATCTCAACCAACCGTTGAGTTCTCCCTTTACCTTTTGCATTTTCTTCATAAGGACAAATTGGGCCGACCCCTCAACTTGTGTGCTCCACGCCCTCTCAACCACACTTTTAAACTCTTTCTCTTTCGTCCAAAAGTTGAAGAAACGGAATGGGAATCTCCTCCCAACATGAGAGGGGCTAACAAAAACAAGCCCCGGTGAGTGATCGGAGAGCCATGGATCCCCAAAGAAAGCATAGGCTTGACTGAAATTTCTCTTCCAAGCATCATTTACAAGCACTCTATCAATCTTGGTCGCCACCCTATTCCTCCCTTCTTGTTCATTTGACCAAGTGAATTTCGCCCCGGAGTAAGCTAAGTCCTCAAGCAAACATCTATCCAACACCCCCGCTAGCTCTGTTGGTTCCCCTTCACTTCTCCTTCGAAGGGAAAAGTTTTCGCTTGAGTTAAGAATGCAATTTACATCACCTAGAACAATCCACGGCTCATCCATACTCGAAGCAATGCTCCCCAAGAAGTCCCACAACTGTCTCCTTTCCGGGCTAGTATTGGAGGCATAGACAAAAGTGGCATAAAACTTCTCATGTGAGCTCTTAAGATGGACCTTGCAATGAATAGCTTGCTCAGATTTCACCACAACATCCACTCTCAAAACCATAGGATCCCAAACCACTCTCATTCTACTCCTTTCACTCAAGCCTTCTTCCGTACAAAACTTCCATCCCTTAAGCAAGGACCAAGCCAACTCTCCTTCTTTAGTACGCAGCGTTTTAGTTTCCAACACCCCAAACAAACTCACTTTATTCTTAATGGCGAACTTATTCACCATACTTATTTTAGGGGCGCCATTCACACCCCTAACATTCCATACTCCTATTCTTACATCAACCATGAGCACCTTTCCTAGGGATACTACAACCCTCTTCCAAACTCAATCTTCTTGCTAGGTGCCCCTTCGCCCCCATCTTCCTTTTTCCCCAGGTCAGCATGGATTTAGCCATATGCAAGAGGGGGGAAACTTCTTCTTGGAGCTCGACCTCTCTACAACTTTGATAAACGAGCTCGATTTCAAGGGAGTCTTTGCTCTCAGCCCCATGACCATTGAAAGCAGCCCCTTCTTTTGCCTTGTAGCAACTGAAAACTCGCCCATTCCAGCCTCAAAAACACGTGCACTTGGATCCAAGGATAGTATCAAGCCTATAACCACATTCGACACTAAAAAATCAAGACCGATCAAATAAAAGCATTAATTCGAACCTAAAAACCGAATGCCATATTTAGGAGTGACATTTACATTGACATTTCATCGAACACTTGGCATGCAATGTTAGATCACTTGTCATTTTAAAGCGAAAAGGAGAAAAAAAAAGTGAAATTCAAAGACATCTAGGCATAAACATAAAGAATGAGGAGAGTATCAAGCCAACAAGCACAATCTACACTACAAAATCAAGACCGATCGAATAAAAGCATAACTTCGAACCTAGAAACCGAATGCCACTTTTAGGATTGAATTTTACATGGACATTTCTTTGAACACTTGGCGTGCAATGTTACATCACAAGTCATTTTAAAGGCAATAGGACAAAAAACAACTGAACTTTAAAGACATCTAGGTATAAGCATAAAAAATGAGGATAGTATCAAGCCATTAAGCACATTCTGCACTAATAAATCAAGCCCGATTGAATAAAAGCATAAATTCGAACCTAGAAAACGAATACCACACTTAGGAGTGACATTTACATGGAAATTTCATCAAACAATTGGTGTGCAATGTTAAATCATTTGTCATTTTAAAGGCAAAAGGAGGAAAAACAAGTGAACTTTAAAGATATCTAGGCATAAGCATAAAAAATGAGGATATTATCAAGCCAATAAGCACATTCTACACTACAAAATCAAGACCGATCGAATAAAAGCATAAATTCGAACCTAGGAACGGAATGCCAGTTTTTGGATTGACTTTTACATGGAGATTTCATTGAACACTTGGCGTGCAATGTTAGATCACAACTCATTTTAAAGGCAAAAGGAGAAAAAACAAGTGAACTTTAAAGACATCTAGGCATAAGCATTAAGAATGAGGATAGTATTAAGCCATTAAGCACATTCTGCACTACAAAATCAAGACCGATCCAATAAAAGCATAAATTCGAACCGAGAAACCGAATGCCACACTTAGGAGTGACATTTACATGGACATTTCAACGAACACTTGGCGTGCAATGTTAGATCACTTGTCATTTTAAAGAAAAAAGGAGAAAAAGAAGTGAACTTCAAAGACATCTAGGCATAAGCATAAAGAATAAGGATAGTATCAAGCAAATAAGCACAATATACACTAGAAAATCAAGACCGATCGAATAAAAGAATAAATTCGACCCTAGAAACGAAATGCCACTTTTAGGATTGACTTTTAAATGGACATTTCATTGAACACATGGCGTGCAATGTTATATCACAAATCATTTTAAAGGCAAAAGGAGAAAAAACAAGTGAACTTTAAAGATATCTAGGCATAAGCATAAAGAATGAGGATAGTATCAAGCCAATAAGCACATTCTACACTACAAAATCAAGACTGATCGAATAAAAGCATAAATTCGAACCGAGAAACCGAATGCCACATTTAGGAGTGACTTTTACATGGACATTTCATTGAACACTTGGCGTGCAATGTTAGATCACAAGTCATTTTGAAGGCAAAAGGAGAAAAAACAAGTGAACTTCAAAGACATCTAGGCATACGCATAAAGAATGAGGATAGTATCAAGCAAATAAGCACATTCTACACTAGAAAATCAAGACAGATCGAATAAAAGCATAAATTCGAACCTAGAAACCGATTGCCAGTTTTAGGATTGAATTTTACATGGACATTTCATTGAACACTTGGCGTGCAATGTTAGATCACAAGTCATTTTAAAGGCAAAAGGAGAAAAAATAAGTGAACTTTAAAGACGTCTAGGCATAAGCATAAAGAATGAGGATAGTATCAAGCCAATAAGAACATTCTACACTACAAAATCAATACCGATCGAATAAAAGCATAAATTCGAACCGAGAAACCGAATGCCACATTTAGGAATGACATTTACATGGATATTTCATCGAACACTTGGCGTGCAATGTTAGATCACTTGTCATTTTAAAGCGAGAAGGAGAATAAAAAAAGTGAAACTTCAAAGACATCTAGGCATAAGCATAAAGAATGAGGAGAGTACCAAGCAAATAAGCACATTATGCATTACAAAATCAAGACAGATCGAATAAAATCATAAATTCGAACCTAGAAACCGAATGACACATTTAGGAGTGACATTTACATGTAAATTTCATTGAACACTTTGCGCGCATAGTTAGATAACAAGTCATTTCAAAGAGAAAAGGAGAAAAAACAAGCGAACTCTAAGGACATCCAGGCATAAGAATAAAGAATGATGATAGTATCAAGCCAATAAGCACATTCTGCACTACAAAATCAAGACTGGTCCAATAAAGCATAAATTCGAAACGAGAAACCGAATGCCATTTAGGAGTGACATTTACATGGACATTTCATCGAACACCTAGCGTGCAATGTTAGATCACAAGTCATTTTAAAGGCAAAAATAGAAAAAAACAAGTGAACTTTTAAAGACGTCTAGACATAAGCATAAAGAATGAGGATAGTATCAAGCCAATAAGCACATTCTACACTACAAAATCAAGACTGATCGAATAAAAGCATAAATTCGAAACGAGAAACCGAATTCCACATTTAGGAGTGACATTTACACGGATTTTTCATTGAACACTTGGCGTGCAATGTTAGATAACAAGTCATTTTAAAGGCAAAAGGAGAAAAAACAAGTGAACTTCAAAGACATCTAGGCCTACGCATAAAGAATGAGGATAGTATGAAGCAAATAAGCACATTCTACACTAGAAAATCAAGACTAATCGAATAAAAGCATAAATTCGAACCTATAAACGGAATGCCACTTTTAGGATTGACTTTTCAATGGACATTTCACTGAACACTTGGCGTGCAATGTTAGATCAGAAGTCATCTTAAAGGCAAAAGGAGAATAAAGAAGTGAATTTTAAAGACGTCTAGGCATAAGCATAAAGAATGAGGATAGTATCAAGCCAATAAGCACATTCTACACTACAAAATCAAGACCGGTCGAATAAAAGCATAAATTCGAACCTAGAAACGGAATGCCACTTTTAGGATTGACTTTTACATGGACATTTCATTGAACACTTGGCGTGCAATGTTAGATCACAAGTCATTGTAAAGGCAAAAAGAGAAAAAACAGGTGAACTTTAAAGACATCTAGGAATAAGCATAAAGAATGAGGATAGTATCAAGCCAACAAGCACATTCTACACTACAAAATCAAGACCGGTCGAATAAAACCATAAATTCCAACCTAGAAACGAAATGCCACTTTTAGGATTGACTTTTACATGGACATTTCGCTGAACACTTAGCGTGCAATGTTAGATCACAAGTCATTTTAAAGGCAATGGGAGAAAAAACAAGTGAACTTTAAAGACATCTAGGCATAAGCATAAGGAATGAGGATAGTATCAAGCTAATAAGCACATTCTACACTACGAAATCAAGACTGATCCAATAAAAGCATAAATTCGAACCCAGAAACCGAATGCCACATTTAGAAGTGACCTTTACATGGACATTTCTTCGAACAACTAGCGTGCAATGTTAGATCACAAGTCATTTTAAAGGCAAAAGGAGAAAAAACAAGTGAACTTTAAAGACGTCTAGACATAAGCATAAAGAATGAGGATAGTATCAAGCCAATAACCACATTCTACACTACAAAATCAAGACTGATCGAATAAAAGCATAAATTCGAACCGAGAAACCGAATGCCACACTTAGGAGTGACATTTACATGGACATTTCAACGAACACTTGGCGTGCAATGTTAGATCACTTGTCATTTTAAAGAAAAAAGGAGAAAAAAAAGTGAACTTCAAAGACATCTAGGCATAAGCATAAAGAATAAGGATAGTATCAAGCAAATAAGCACAATATACACTAGAAAATCAAGACCGATCGAATAAAAGCATAAATTCGACCCTAGAAACGGAATGCCACTTTTAGGATTGACTTTTAAATGGACATTTCATTGAACACATGGCGTGCAATGTTATATCACAAGTCATTTTAAAGGCAAAAGGAGAAAAAACAAGTGAACTTTAAAGATATCTAGGCATAAGCATAAAGAATGAGGATAGTATCAAGCCAATAAGCACATTCTACACTACAAAATCAAGACTGATCGTATAAAAGCATAAATTCGAGCCGAGAAACCGAATGTCACATTTAGGAGTGACATTTACATGGACATTTCATTGAACACTTGGCGTGCAATGTTAGATCACAAGTCATTTTGAAGGCAAAAGGAGAAAAAACAAGTGAACTTCAAAGACATCTAGGCATACGCATAAAGAATGAGGATAGTATCAAGCAAATAAGCACATTCTACACTAGAAAATCAAGACAGATCGAATAAAAGCATAAATTCGAACCTAGAAACCGATTGCCAGTTTTAGGATTGAATTTTACATGGACATTTCATTGAACACTTGGCGTGCAATGTTAGATCACAAGTCATTTTGAAGGCAAAAGGAGAAAAAATAAGTGAAATTTAAAGACGTCTAGGCATAAGCATAAAGAATGAGGATAGTATCAAGCCAATAAGAACATTTTACACTACAAAATCAAGACCGATCGAATAAAAGCATAAATTCGAACCGAGAAACCGAATGCCACATTTAGGAGTGACATTTACATGGATATTTCATCGAACACTTGGCGTGCAATGTTAGATCACTTGTCATTTTAAAGCGAGAAGGAGAATAAAAAAAGAGAACTTCAAAGACATCTAGGCATAATCATAAAGAATAAGGAGAGTACCAAGCAAATAAGCACATTATGCATTACAAAATCAAGACCGATCGAATAAAATCTTAAATTCGAACCTAGAAACCGAATGACACATTTAGGAGTGACATTTACATGTACATTTCATCGAACACTTTGCGCGCATAGTTAGATAACAAGTCATTTCAAAGAGAAAGGAGAAAAAACAAGAGAACTCTAAGGACATCCAGGCATAAGAATAAAGAATGATGATAGTATCAAGCCAATAAGCACATTCTACACTACAAAATCAAGACTGGTTCAATAAAGCATAAATTCGAAACGAGAAACCAAATGCCACATTTAGGAGTGACATTTACATGGACATTTCATCGAACACCTAGCGTGCAATGTTAGATCACAAGTCATTTTAAAGGCAAAAAGAGAAAAAAACAAGTGAACTTTAAAGATGTCTAGACATAAGCATAAAGAATGAGGATAGTATCAAGCCAATAAGCACATTCTACACTACAAAAGCAAGACTGATCGAATAAAAGCATAAATTCGAACCGAGAAACCGAATTCCACATTTAGGAGTGACATTTACACGGATTTCTCATTGAACACTTCGCGTGCAATGTTAGATAACAAGTCATTTTAAAGGCAAAAGGAGAAAAAACAAGTGAACTTCAAAGACATCTAGGCCTACGCATAAAGAATGAGGATAGTATGAAGCAAATAAGCACATTCTACACTAGAAAATCAAGACTAATCGAATAAAAGCATAAATTCGAACCTATAAACGGAATGCCACTTCTAGGATTGACTTTTCAATGGACATTTCACTGAACACTTGGCGTGCAATGTTAGATCAGAAGTCATCTTAAAGGCAAAAGGAGAATAAAGAAGTGAATTTTAAAGACGTCTAGGCATAAGCATAAAGAATGAGGATAGTATCAAGCCAATAAGCACATTCTACACTACAAAATCAAGACCGGTCGAATAAAAGCATAAATTCGAACCTAGAAACGGAATGCCACTTTTAGGATTGACTTTTACATGGACATTTCATTGAACACTTGGCGTGCAATGTTAGATCACAAGTCATTTTAAAGGCAAAAGGAGAAAAAACAAGTGAACTTTAAAGACATCTAGGCATAAGCATTAAGAATGAGGATAGTATCAAGCCATTAAGCACATTCTGTACTACAAAATAAAGACCGACCAATAAAAGCATAAATTCTAACCGAGAAACCGAATGCCACACTTAGGAGTGACATTTACATGGAAATTTCATCGAACACTTGGCGTGCAATGTTAGATAACTTGTCATAATAAAGCAAAAAGGAGAAAAAAAAGTGAACTTCAAAGACATCTAAGCATAAGCATAAAGAATAAGGATAGTATCAAGCAAATAAGCACAATATACACTAGAAAATCTAGACCGATCGAATAAAGCATAAATTCGAACCTAGAAACCGAATGACACATTTAGGAGTGACATTTACATGTACATTTCATCGAACACTTTGCGTGCATAGTAAGATAACAAGTCATTTCAAAGGCAAAAGGAGAAAAAACAAGTGAACTTTAAAGACATCTAGGCATAAGCATAAAGAATGAGGATAGTATCAAGCCAATAACCACATTCTACAATACAAAATCAAGACCGGTCGAATAAAAGCATAAATTCGAACCTAGAAACGGAATGCCACTTTTAGGATTGACTTTTACATGGACATTTCATTGAACACTTGGCATGCAATGTTAGATCACAAGTCATTTTAAAGGATAAAAGAGAAAAAACAAGTGAACTTTAAAGACATCTTGGAATAAGCATAAAGAATGAGGATATTATCAAGCCAACAAGCACATTCTACACTACAAAATCAAGACCGGTCGAATAAAAGCATAAATTCTAACCTAGAAACGGAATGCCACTTTTAGGATTGACTTTTACATGTACATTTAATCAAACCGTTGGTGTGCAATGTTAAATCATTTGTCATATTAAAGGCAAAAGGAGGAAAAAAGTGAACTTTAATGACATCTAGGCATAAGCATAAAAAATGAGGATATTATCAAGCCAATAAGCACATTCTACACTACAAAATCAAGACCGATCGAATAAAAGAATAAATTCGAACCTAGGAACGGAATGACAGTTTTCGGATTGACTTTTGCATGGAGATTTCATTGAACACTTGGCGTGCAATGTTATATCACAAGTCATTTTAAAGGCAAAAGGAGAAAAAACAAGTGAACTTTAAAGACATCTAGGCATAAGCATTAAGAATGAGGATAGTATCAAGCCATTAAGCACATTCTGTACTACAAAATAAAGACCGACCAATAAAAGCATAAATTCTAACCGAGAAACCGAATGCCACACTTAGGAGTGACATTTACATGGAAATTTCATCGAACACTTGGCGTGCAATGTTAGATAACTTGTCATAATAAAGCAAAAAGGAGAAAAAAAAGTGAACTTCAAAGACATCTAAGCATAAGCATAAAGAATAAGGATAGTATCAAGCAAATAAGCACAATATACACTAGAAAATCTAGACCGATCGAATAAAGCATAAATTCGAACCTAGAAACCGAATGACACATTTAGGAGTGACATTTACATGTACATTTCATCGAACACTTTGCGTGCAATGTTAGATCACAAGTCATTTTAAAGGCAAAGGGAGAAAAAACAAGTGAACTTTAAAGACATCTAGGCATAAGCATAAAGAATGAGGATAGTATCAAGCCAATAACCACATTCTACAATACAAAATCAAGACCGGTCGAATAAAAGCATAAATTCGAACCTAGAAACGGAATGCCACTTTTAGGATTGACTTTTACATGGACATTTCATTGAACACTTGGCATGCAATGTTAGATCACAAGTCATTTTAAAGGATAAAAGAGAAAAAACAAGTGAACTTTAAAGACATCTTGGAATAAGCATAAAGAATGAGGATATTATCAAGCCAACAAGCACATTCTACACTACAAAATCAAGACCGGTCGAATAAAAGCATAAATTCTAACCTAGAAACGGAATGCCACTTTTAGGATTGACTTTTACATGTACATTTCGCTGAACACTTAGCGTGCAATGTTAGATCACAAGTCATTTTAAAGGCAAAGGGAGAAAAAACAAGTGAACTTTAAAGACATCTAGGCATAAGCATAAAGAATGAGGATAGTATCAAGCCAATAAGCACATTCTACACTACGAAATCAAGACTGATCCAATAAAAGCATAAATTCGAACCGAGAAACCGAATGCCACATTTAGAAGTGACCTTTCCATGGACATTTCTTGGAACAACTAGCGTGCAATGTTAGATCACAAGTCATTTTAAAGGCAAAAGGAGAAAAAACAAGTGAACTTTAAAGACGTCTAGACATAAGCATAAAGAATGAGGATAGTATCAAGCCAATAACCACATTCTACACTACAAAATCAAGACTGATCGAATAAAAGCATAAATTCGAACCGAGAAACCGAATGCCACATTTAGGAGTGACATTTGCATGGACATTTCATTGAACACTTGGCGTGCAATGTTAGATCACAAGTCATTTTAAACGCAAAAGGAGAAAAAACAATTGAACTTTAAAGACATCTAGGCATACGCATAAAGAATGAGGATAGTATCAAGCCAACAAGCACATTCTACACTACAAAATCAAAATCGGTCGAATAAAAGCATAATTTCTAACCTAGAAATGGAATGCCACTTCTAGGATTGACTTTTACATGGACATTTCATTGAACACTTAGCGTGCAATGTTAGATCACAAGTCATTTTAAAGGCAAAAGGAGAAAAAACAAGTGAACTTTAAAGACATCTAGACATAAGCATAAAGAATGAGGATAGTATCAAGCAAATAAGCACATTCTGCACTAGAAAATCAAGACCGATCGAATAAAAGCATGATTTCGAACCTAGAAACCGAATGCCACTTTTAGGATTGACTTTGACATGGAAATTGCATTGAACACTTGGCGTGCAATGTTAGATCACAAGTCCTTTTAAAGGCAAAAGGAAAAAAAACAAGTGAACTTTAAAGACATCTAGGCATAAGCATAAAGAATGAGGATAGTATTAAGCCAATAAGCACTTTCTGCACTAAAAAATCAAGACCGATCGATTAAAATCTTTAATTCGAAACTAGAAACCGAATGCCACCTTTAGGAGTGACATTTACATGTACATTTGATCGAACACTTGACATGCAAAGTTAGATCACAAGTCATTTTAAAGGCAATAGGAGAAAAAACAACTGAACTTCAAAGACATCTTGACATAAGCATAAAAAATGAGGATAGTATCAAGCCAATAAGCACATTCTGCACTACAAAATCAAGCCCGATTGAATAAAAGCATAAATTCGAACCTAGAAAACGAATACGACAATTAGGAGTGACATTTACATGGACATTTAATCAAACCGTTGGTGTGCAATGTTAAATCATTTGTCATATTAAAGGCAAAAGGAGGAAAAAAGTGAACTTTAATGACATCTAGGCATAAGCATAAAAAATGAGGATATTATCAAGCCAATAAGCACATTCTACACTACAAAATCAAGACCGATCGAATAAAAGAATAAATTCGAACCTAGGAACGGAATGACAGTTTTCGGATTGACTTTTGCATGGAGATTTCATTGAACACTTGGCGTGCAATGTTATATCACAAGTCATTTTAAAGGCAAAAGGAGAAAAAACAAGTGAACTTTAAAGACATCTAGGCATAAGCATTAAGAATGAGGATAGTATCAAGCCATTAAGCACATTCTGTACTACAAAATAAAGACCGACCAATAAAAGCATAAATTCTAACCGAGAAACCGAATGCCACACTTAGGAGTGACATTTACATGGAAATTTCATCGAACACTTGGCGTGCAATGTTAGATAACTTGTCATAATAAAGCAAAAAGGAGAAAAAAAAGTGAACTTCAAAGACATCTAAGCATAAGCATAAAGAATAAGGATAGTATCAAGCAAATAAGCACAATATACACTAGAAAATCTAGACCGATCGAATAAAGCATAAATTCGAACCTAGAAACCGAATGACACATTTAGGAGTGACATTTACATGTACATTTCATCGAACACTTTGCGTGCATAGTAAGATAACAAGTCATTTCAAAGGCAAAAGGAGAAAAAACAAGCGAACTCTAATGACATCCTGGCATGAGAATAAAGAATGAGGATAGTATCAAGCCAATAAGCACATTTTACACTACAAAATTAAGATCCATCGAATAAAAGAATAAATTCGAACCGAGAAACCGAATGCCACATTTAGGAGTGACATTTACATGGACATTTCATCGAACACTTGGCGTGCAATGTTAGATCACTTGTCATTTTAAAGCAAAAAGGAGAAAAAAAAAGTGAACTTCAAAGACATCTAGGCATAAGCATAAAGAATAAGGATAGTATCAAGCAAATAAGCACATTCTACACTAGAAAATCAAGATTGATCGAATAAAAGCATAAATTCGAACCTAGAAACGGAATGCCACTTTTAGGATTGACTTTTAAATGGACATTTCATTGAACACTTGGCGTGCAATGTTAGATCACAAGTAATTTTAAAGGCAAAAGGAGAAAAAACAAGTGAACATTAAAGATATCTAGGCATAAGCATAAAGATTGAGGATAGTATCAGCCAATAAGCACATTCTACACTACGAAATCGAGATTGATCGAATAAAAGCATAAATTCGAGCCGAGAAACCGAATGTCACATTTAGGAGTGACATTTACATGGACATTTCATTGAACACTTGGCGTGCAATGTTAGATCACAAGTCATTTTGAAGGCAAAAGGAGAAAAAACAAGTGAACTTCAAAGACATCTAGGCATACGCATAAAGAATGAGGATAGTATCAAGCAAATAAGCACATTCTACACTAGAAAATCAAGACAGATCGAATAAAAGCATAAATTCGAACCTAGAAACCGATTGCCAGTTTTAGGATTGAATTTTACATGGACATTTCATTGAACACTTGGCGTGCAATGTTAGATCACAAGTCATTTTAAAGGCAAAAGGAGAAAAAATAAGTGAAATTTAAAGACGTCTAGGCATAAGCATAAAGAATGAGGATAGTATCAAGCCAATAAGAACATTCTACACTACAAAATCAAGACCGATCGAATAAAAGCATAAATTCGAACCGAGAAACCGAATGCCACATTTAGGAGTGACATTTACATGGATATTTCATCGAACACTTGGCGTGCAATGTTAGATCACTTGTCATTTTAAAGCGAGAAGGAGAATAAAAAAAGTGAACTTCAAAGACATCTAGGCATAAGTATAAAGAATGAGGAGAGTACCAAGCAAATAAGCACATTATGCATTACAAAATCAAGACCGATCGAATAAAATCTTAAATTCGAACAATGAAACCGAATGACACATTTAGGAGTGACATTTACATGTACATTTCATCGAACACTTTGCGCGCATAGTTAGATAACAAGTCATTTCAAAGAGAAAGGAGAAAAAACAAGCGAACTCTAAGGACATCCAGGCATAAGAATAAAGAATGATGATAGTATCAAGCCAATAAGCACATTCTACACTACAAAATCAAGACTGGTCCAATAAAGCATAAATTCGAAACGAGAAACCGAATGCCACATTTAGGAGTGACATTTACATGGACATTTCATCGAACACTTGGCGTGCAATGTTAGATCACTTGTCATTTTAAAGCAAAAAGGAGAAAAAAAAAGTGAACTTCAAAGACATCTAGGCATAAGCATAAAGAATAAGGATAGTATCAAGCAAATAAGCACATTCTACACTAGAAAATCAAGATTGATCGAATAAAAGCATAAATTCGAACCTATAAACGGAATGCCACTTCTAGGATTGACTTTTCCATGGACATTTCACTGAACACTTGGCGTGCAATGTTAGATCAGAAGTCATCTTAAAGGCAAAAGGAGAATAAAGAAGTGAATTTTAAAGACGTCTAGGCATAAGCATAAAGAATGAGGATAGTATCAAGCCAATAAGCACATTCTACACTACAAAATCAAGACCGGTCGAATAAAAGCATAAATTCGAACCTAGAAACGGAATGCCACTTTTAGGATTGACTTTTACATGGACATTTCATTGAACACTTGGCGTGCAATGTTAGATCACAAGTCATTTTAAAGGCAAAAAGAGAAAAAACAGGTGAACTTTAAAGACATCTAGGAATAAGCATAAAGAATGAGGATAGTATCAAGCCAACAAGCACATTCTACACTACAAAATCAAGACCGGTCGAATAAAAGCATAAATTCTAACCTAGACACGGAATGCCACTTTTAGGATTGACTTTTACATGGACATTTCATTGAACACTTTGCGTGCAATGTTAGATCACAAGTCATTTTAAAGGCAAAGGGAGAAAAAACAAGTGAACTTTAAAGACGTCTAGACATAAGCATAAAGAATGAGGATAGTATCAAGCCAATAACCACATTCTACACTACAAAATCAAGACTGATCGAATAAAAGCATAAATTCGAACCGAGAAACCGAATGCCACACTTAGGAGTGACATTTACATGGACATTTCAACGAACACTTGGCGTGCAATGTTAGATCACTTGTCATTTTAAAGAAAAAAGGAGAAAAAAAAGTGAACTTCAAAGACATCTAGGCATAAGCATAAAGAATAAGGATAGTATCAAGCAAATAAGCACAATATACACTAGAAAATCAAGACCGATCGAATAAAAGCATAAATTCGACCCTAGAAACGGAATGCCACTTTTAGGATTGACTTTTAAATGGACATTTCATTGAACACATGGCGTGCAATGTTATATCACAAGTCATTTTAAAGGCAAAAGGAGAAAAAACAAGTGAACTTTAAAGATATCTAGGCATAAGCATAAAGAATGAGGATAGTATCAAGCCAATAAGCACATTCTACACTACAAAATCAAGACTGATCGAATAAAAGCATAAATTCGAGCCGAGAAACCGAATGTCACATTTAGGAGTGACATTTACATGGACATTTCATTGAACACTTGGCGTGCAATGTTAGATCACAAGTCATTTTGAAGGCAAAAGGAGAAAAAACAAGTGAACTTCAAAGACATCTAGGCATACGCATAAAGAATGAGGATAGTATCAAGCAAATAAGCACATTCTACACTAGAAAATCAAGACAGATCGAATAAAAGCATAAATTCGAACCTAGAAACCGATTGCCAGTTTTAGGATTGAATTTTACATGGACATTTCATTGAACACTTGGCGTGCAATGTTAGATCACAAGTCATTTTGAAGGCAAAAGGAGAAAAAATAAGTGAAATTTAAAGACGTCTAGGCATAAGCATAAAGAATGAGGATAGTATCAAGCCAATAAGAACATTTTACACTACAAAATCAAGACCGATCGAATAAAAGCATAAATTCGAACCGAGAAACCGAATGCCACATTTAGGAGTGACATTTACATGGATATTTCATCGAACACTTGGCGTGCAATGTTAGATCACTTGTCATTTTAAAGCGAGAAGGAGAATAAAAAAAGAGAACTTCAAAGACATCTAGGCATAATCATAAAGAATAAGGAGAGTACCAAGCAAATAAGCACATTATGCATTACAAAATCAAGACCGATCGAATAAAATCTTAAATTCGAACCTAGAAACCGAATGACACATTTAGGAGTGACATTTACATGTACATTTCATCGAACACTTTCCGCGCATAGTTAGATAACAAGTCATTTCAAAGAGAAAGGAGAAAAAACAAGAGAACTCTAAGGACATCCAGGCATAAGAATAAAGAATGATGATAGTATCAAGCCAATAAGCACATTCTACACTACAAAATCAAGACTGGTTCAATAAAGCATAAATTCGAAACGAGAAACCGAATGCCACATTTAGGAGTGACATTTACATGGACATTTCATCGAACACCTAGCTTGCAATGTTAGATCACAAGTCATTTTAAAGGCAAAAAGAGAAAAAAACAAGTGAACTTTAAAGATGTCTAGACATAAGCATAAAGAATGAGGATAGTATCAAGCCAATAAGCACATTCTACACTACAAAAGCAAGACTGATCGAATAAAAGCATAAATTCGAACCGAGAAACCGAATTCCACATTTAGGAGTGACATTTACACGGATTTCTCATTGAACACTTCGCGTGCAATGTTAGATAACAAGTCATTTTAAAGGCAAAAGGAGAAAAAACAAGTGAACTTCAAAGACATCTAGGCCTACGCATAAAGAATGAGGATAGAATGAAGCAAATAAGCACATTCTACACTAGAAAATCAAGACTAATCGAATAAAAGCATAAATTCGAACCTATAAACGGAATGCCACTTCTAGGATTGACTTTTCAATGGACATTTCACTGAACACTTGGCGTGCAATGTTAGATCAGAAGTCATCTTAAAGGCAAAAGGAGAATAAAGAAGTGAATTTTAAAGACGTCTAGGCATAAGCATAAAGAATGAGGATAGTATCAAGCCAATAAGCACATTCTACACTACAAAATCAAGACCGGTCGAATAAAAGCATAAATTCGAACCTAGAAACGGAATGCCACTTTTAGGATTGACTTTTACATGGACATTTCATTGAACACTTGGCGTGCAATGTTAGATCACAAGTCATTGTAAAGGCAAAAAGAGAAAAAACAGGTGAACTTTAAAGACATCTAGGAATAAGCATAAAGAATGAGGATAGTATCAAGCCAACAAGCACATTCTACACTACAAAATCAAGACCGGTCGAATAAAAGCATAAATTCTAACCTAGACACGGAATGCCACTTTTAGGATTGACTTTTACATGGACATTTCATTGAACACTTAGCGTGCAATGTTAGATCACAAGTCATTTTAAAGGCAAAGGGAGAAAAAACAAGTGAACTTTAAAGACATCTAGGCATAAGCATAAAGAATGAGGATAGTATCAAGCCAATAACCACATTCTACAATACAAAATCAAGACCGGTCGAATAAAAGCATAAATTCGAACCTAGAAACGGAATGCCACTTTTAGGATTGACTTTTACATGGACATTTCATTGAACACTTGGCATGCAATGTTAGATCACAAGTCATTTTAAAGGATAAAAGAGAAAAAACAAGTGAACTTTAAAGACATCTTGGAATAAGCATAAAGAATGAGGATATTATCAAGCCAACAAGCACATTCTACACTACAAAATCAAGACCGGTCGAATAAAAGCATAAATTCTAACCTAGAAACGGAATGCCACTTTTAGGATTGACTTTTACATGTACATTTCGCTGAACACTTAGCGTGCAATGTTAGATCACAAGTCATTTTAAAGGCAAAGGGAGAAAAAACAAGTGAACTTTAAAGACATCTAGGCATAAGCATAAAGAATGAGGATAGTATCAAGCCAATAAGCACATTCTACACTACGAAATCAAGACTGATCCAATAAAAGCATAAATTCGAACCGAGAAACCGAATGCCACATTTAGAAGTGACCTTTCCATGGACATTTCTTGGAACAACTAGCGTGCAATGTTAGATCACAAGTCATTTTAAAGGCAAAAGGAGAAAAAACAAGTGAACTTTAAAGACGTCTAGACATAAGCATAAAGAATGAGGATAGTATCAAGCCAATAACCACATTCTACACTACAAAATCAAGACTGATCGAATAAAAGCATAAATTCGAACCGAGAAACCGAATGCCACATTTAGGAGTGACATTTGCATGGACATTTCATTGAACACTTGGCGTGCAATGTTAGATCACAAGTCATTTTAAACGCAAAAGGAGAAAAAACAATTGAACTTTAAAGACATCTAGGCATACGCATAAAGAATGAGGATAGTATCAAGCCAACAAGCACATTCTACACTACAAAATCAAAATCGGTCGAATAAAAGCATAATTTCTAACCTAGAAATGGAATGCCACTTCTAGGATTGACTTTTACATGGACATTTCATTGAACACTTAGCGTGCAATGTTAGATCACAAGTCATTTTAAAGGCAAAAGGAGAAAAAACAAGTGAACTTTAAAGACATCTAGACATAAGCATAAAGAATGAGGATAGTATCAAGCAAATAAGCACATTCTGCACTAGAAAATCAAGACCGATCGAATAAAAGCATGATTTCGAACCTAGAAACCGAATGCCACTTTTAGGATTGACTTTGACATGGAAATTGCATTGAACACTTGGCGTGCAATGTTAGATCACAAGTCCTTTTAAAGGCAAAAGGAAAAAAAACAAGTGAACTTTAAAGACATCTAGGCATAAGCATAAAGAATGAGGATAGTATTAAGCCAATAAGCACTTTCTGCACTAAAAAATCAAGACCGATCGATTAAAATCTTTAATTCGAAACTAGAAACCGAATGCCACCTTTAGGAGTGACATTTACATGTACATTTGATCGAACACTTGACATGCAAAGTTAGATCACAAGTCATTTTAAAGGCAATAGGAGAAAAAACAACTGAACTTCAAAGACATCTTGACATAAGCATAAAAAATGAGGATAGTATCAAGCCAATAAGCACATTCTGCACTACAAAATCAAGCCCGATTGAATAAAAGCATAAATTCGAACCTAGAAAACGAATACGACAATTAGGAGTGACATTTACATGGACATTTAATCAAACAGTTGGTGTGCAATGTTAAATCATTTGTCATATTAAAGGCAAAAGGAGGAAAAAAGTGAACTTTAATGACATCTAGGCATAAGCATAAAAAATGAGGATATTATCAAGCCAATAAGCACATTCTACACTACAAAATCAAGACCGATCGAATAAAAGAATAATTTCGAACCTAGGAACGGAATGACAGTTTTCGGATTGACTTTTGCATGGAGATTTCATTGAACACTTGGCGTGCAATGTTATATCACAAGTCATTTTAAAGGCAAAAGGAGAAAAAACAAGTGAACTTTAAAGACATCTAGGCATAAGCATTAAGAATGAGGATAGTATCAAGCCATTAAGCACATTCTGTACTACAAAATAAAGACCGACCAATAAAAGCATAAATTCTAACCGAGAAACCGAATGCCACACTTAGGAGTGACATTTACATGGAAATTTCATCGAACACTTGGCGTGCAATGTTAGATAACTTGTCATAATAAAGCAAAAAGGAGAAAAAAAAGTGAACTTCAAAGACATCTAAGCATAAGCATAAAGAATAAGGATAGTATCAAGCAAATAAGCACAATATACACTAGAAAATCAAGACCGATCGAATAAAGCATAAATTCGAACCTAGAAACCGAATGACACATTTAGGAGTGACATTTACATGTACATTTCATCGAACACTTTGCGTGCATAGTAAGATAACAAGTCATTTCAAAGGCAAAAGGAGAAAAAACAAGCGAACTCTAATGACATCCTGGCATGAGAATAAAGAATGAGGATAGTATCAAGCCAATAAGCACATTTTACACTACAAAATCAAGATCCATCGAATAAAAGAATAAATTCGAACCGAGAAACCGAATGCCACATTTAGGAGTGACATTTACATGGACATTTCATCGAACACTTGGCGTGCAATGTTAGATCACTTGTCATTTTAAAGCAAAAAGGAGAAAAAAAAAGTGAACTTCAAAGACATCTAGGCATAAGCATAAAGAATAAGGATAGTATCAAGCAAATAAGCACATTCTACACTAGAAAATCAAGATTGATCGAATAAAAGCATAAATTCGAACCTAGAAACGGAATGCCACTTTTAGGATTGACTTTTAAATGGACATTTCATTGAACACTTGGCGTGCAATGTTAGATCACAAGTCATTTTAAAGGCAAAAGGAGAAAAAACAAGTGAACATTAAAGATATCTAGGCATAAGCATAAAGATTGAGGATAGTATCAGCCAATAAGCACATTCTACACTACGAAATCGAGATTGATCGAATAAAAGCATAAATTCGAGCCGAGAAACCGAATGTCACATTTAGGAGTGACATTTACATGGACATTTCATTGAACACTTGGCGTGCAATGTTAGATCACAAGTCATTTTGAAGGCAAAAGGAGAAAAAACAAGTGAACTTCAAAGACATCTAGGCATACGCATAAAGAATGAGGATAGTATCAAGCAAATAAGCACATTCTACACTAGAAAATCAAGACAGATCGAATAAAAGCATAAATTCGAACCTAGAAACCGATTGCCAGTTTTAGGATTGAATTTTACATGGACATTTCATTGAACACTTGGCGTGCAATGTTAGATCACAAGTCATTTTAAAGGCAAAAGGAGAAAAAATAAGTGAAATTTAAAGACGTCTAGGCATAAGCATAAAGAATGAGGATAGTATCAAGCCAATAAGAACATTCTACACTACAAAATCAAGACCGATCGAATAAAAGCATAAATTCGAACCGAGAAACCGAATGCCACATTTAGGAGTGACATTTACATGGATATTTCATCGAACACTTGGCGTGCAATGTTAGATCACTTGTCATTTTAAAGCGAGAAGGAGAATAAAAAAAGTGAACTTCAAAGACATCTAGGCGTAAGTATAAAGAATGAGGAGAGTACCAAGCAAATAAGCACATTATGCATTACAAAATCAAGACCGATCGAATAAAATCTTAAATTCGAACAATGAAACCGAATGACACATTTAGGAGTGACATTTACATGTACATTTCATCGAACACTTTGCGCGCATAGTTAGATAACAAGTCATTTCAAAGAGAAAGGAGAAAAAACAAGCGAACTCTAAGGACATCCAGGCATAAGAATAAAGAATGATGATAGTATCAAGCCAATAAGCACATTCTACACTACAAAATCAAGACTGGTCCAATAAAGCATAAATTCGAAACGAGAAACCGAATGCCACATTTAGGAGTGACATTTACATGGACATTTCATCGAACACTTGGCGTGCAATGTTAGATCACTTGTCATTTTAAAGCAAAAAGGAGAAAAAAAAAGTGAACTTCAAAGACATCTAGGCATAAGCATAAAGAATAAGGATAGTATCAAGCAAATAAGCACATTCTACACTAGAAAATCAAGATTGATCGAATAAAAGCATAAATTCGAACCTATAAACGGAATGCCACTTCTAGGATTGACTTTTCCATGGACATTTCACTGAACACTTGGCGTGCAATGTTAGATCAGAAGTCATCTTAAAGGCAAAAGGAGAATAAAGAAGTGAATTTTAAAGACGTCTAGGCATAAGCATAAAGAATGAGGATAGTATCAAGCCAATAAGCACATTCTACACTACAAAATCAAGACCGGTCGAATAAAAGCATAAATTCGAACCTAGAAACGGAATGCCACTTTTAGGATTGACTTTTACATGGACATTTCATTGAACACTTGGCGTGCAATGTTAGATCACAAGTCATTTTAAAGGCAAAAAGAGAAAAAACAGGTGAACTTTAAAGACATCTAGGAATAAGCATAAAGAATGAGGATAGTATCAAGCCAACAAGCACATTCTACACTACAAAATCAAGACCGGTCGAATAAAAGCATAAATTCTAACCTAGACACGGAATGCCACTTTTAGGATTGACTTTTACATGGACATTTCATTGAACACTTTGCGTGCAATGTTAGATCACAAGTCATTTTAAAGGCAAAGGGAGAAAAAACAAGTGAACTTTAAAGACGTCTAGACATAAGCATAAAGAATGAGGATAGTATCAAGCCAATAACCACATTCTACACTAAAAAATCAAGACTGATCGAATAAAAGCATAAATTCAAACCGAGAAACCGAATGCCACACTTAGGAGTGACATTTACATGGACATTTCAACGAACACTTGGCGTGCAATGTTAGATCACTTGTCATTTTAAAGAAAAAAGGAGAAAAAAAAGTGAACTTCAAAGACATCTAGGCATAAGCATAAAGAATAAGGATAGTATCAAGCAAATAAGCACAATATACACTAGAAAATCAAGACCGATCGAATAAAAGCATAAATTCGACCCTAGAAACGGAATGCCACTTTTAGGATTGACTTTTAAATGGACATTTCATTGAACACATGGCGTGCAATGTTATATCACAAGTCATTTTAAAGGCAAAAGGAGAAAAAACAAGTGAACTTTAAAGATATCTAGGCATAAGCATAAAGAATGAGGATAGTATCAAGCCAATAAGCACATTCTACACTACAAAATCAAGACTGATCGAATAAAAGCATAAATTCGAGCCGAGAAACCGAATGTCACATTTAGGAGTGACATTTACATGGACATTTCATTGAACACTTGGCGTGCAATGTTAGATCACAAGTCATTTTGAAGGCAAAAGGAGAAAAAACAAGTGAACTTCAAAGACATCTAGGCATACGCATAAAGAATGAGGATAGTATCAAGCAAATAAGCACATTCTACACTAGAAAATCAAGACAGATCGAATAAAAGCATAAATTCGAACCTAGAAACCGATTGCCAGTTTTAGGATTGAATTTTACATGGACATTTCATTGAACACTTGGCGTGCAATGTTAGATCACAAGTCATTTTGAAGGCAAAAGGAGAAAAAATAAGTGAAATTTAAAGACGTCTAGGCATAAGCATAAAGAATGAGGATAGTATCAAGCCAATAAGAACATTTTACACTACAAAATCAAGACCGATCGAATAAAAGCATAAATTCGAACCGAGAAACCGAATGCCACATTTAGGAGTGACATTTACATGGATATTTCATCGAACACTTGGCGTGCAATGTTAGATCACTTGTCATTTTAAAGCGAGAAGGAGAATAAAAAAAGAGAACTTCAAAGACATCTAGGCATAATCATAAAGAATAAGGAGAGTACCAAGCAAATAAGCACATTATGCATTACAAAATCAAGACCGATCGAATAAAATCTTAAATTCGAACCTAGAAACCGAATGACACATTTAGGAGTGACATTTACATGTACATTTCATCGAACACTTTGCGCGCATAGTTAGATAACAAGTCATTTCAAAGAGAAAGGAGAAAAAACAAGAGAACTCTAAGGACATCCAGGCATAAGAATAAAGAATGATGATAGTATCAAGCCAATAAGCACATTCTACACTACAAAATCAAGACTGGTTCAATAAAGCATAAATTCGAAACGAGAAACCGAATGCCACATTTAGGAGTGACATTTACATGGACATTTCATCGAACACCTAGCGTGCAATGTTAGATCACAAGTCATTTTAAAGGCAAAAAGAGAAAAAAACAAGTGAACTTTAAAGATGTCTAGACATAAGCATAAAGAATGAGGATAGTATCAAGCCAATAAGCACATTCTACACTACAAAAGCAAGACTGATCGAATAAAAGCATAAATTCGAACCGAGAAACCGAATTCCACATTTAGGAGTGACATTTACACGGATTTCTCATTGAACACTTCGCGTGCAATGTTAGATAACAAGTCATTTTAAAGGCAAAAGGAGAAAAAACAAGTGAACTTCAAAGACATCTAGGCCTACGCATAAAGAATGAGGATAGTATGAAGCAAATAAGCACATTCTACACTAGAAAATCAAGACTAATCGAATAAAAGCATAAATTCGAACCTATAAACGGAATGCCACTTCTAGGATTGACTTTTCAATGGACATTTCACTGAACACTTGGCGTGCAATGTTAGATCAGAAGTCATCTTAAAGGCAAAAGGAGAATAAAGAAGTGAATTTTAAAGACGTCTAGGCATAAGCATAAAGAATGAGGATAGTATCAAGCCAATAAGCACATTCTACACTACAAAATCAAGACCGGTCGAATAAAAGCATAAATTCGAACCTAGAAACGGAATGCCACTTTTAGGATTGACTTTTACATGGACATTTCATTGAACACTTGGCGTGCAATGTTAGATCACAAGTCATTGTAAAGGCAAAAAGAGAAAAAACAGGTGAACTTTAAAGACATCTAGGAATAAGCATAAAGAATGAGGATAGTATCAAGCCAACAAGCACATTCTACACTACAAAATCAAGACCGGTCGAATAAAAGCATAAATTCTAACCTAGACACGGAATGCCACTTTTAGGATTGACTTTTACATGGACATTTCATTGAACACTTAGCGTGCAATGTTAGATCACAAGTCATTTTAAAGGCAAAGGGAGAAAAAACAAGTGAACTTTAAAGACATCTAGGCATAAGCATAAAGAATGAGGATAGTATCAAGCCAATAACCACATTCTACAATACAAAATCAAGACCGGTCGAATAAAAGCATAAATTCGAACCTAGAAACGGAATGCCACTTTTAGGATTGACTTTTACATGGACATTTCATTGAACACTTGGCATGCAATGTTAGATCACAAGTCATTTTAAAGGATAAAAGAGAAAAAACAAGTGAACTTTAAAGACATCTTGGAATAAGCATAAAGAATGAGGATATTATCAAGCCAACAAGCACATTCTACACTACAAAATCAAGACCGGTCGAATAAAAGCATAAATTCTAACCTAGAAACGGAATGCCACTTTTAGGATTGACTTTTACATGTACATTTCGCTGAACACTTAGCGTGCAATGTTAGATCACAAGTCATTTTAAAGGCAAAGGGAGAAAAAACAAGTGAACTTTAAAGACATCTAGGCATAAGCATAAAGAATGAGGATAGTATCAAGCCAATAAGCACATTCTACACTACGAAATCAAGACTGATCCAATAAAAGCATAAATTCGAACCGAGAAACCGAATGCCAAATTTAGAAGTGACCTTTCCATGGACATTTCTTGGAACAACTAGCGTGCAATGTTAGATCACAAGTCATTTTAAAGGCAAAAGGAGAAAAAACAAGTGAACTTTAAAGACGTCTAGACATAAGCATAAAGAATGAGGATAGTATCAAGCCAATAACCACATTCTACACTACAAAATCAAGACTGATCGAATAAAAGCATAAATTCGAACCGAGAAACCGAATGCCACATTTAGGAGTGACATTTGCATGGACATTTCATTGAACACTTGGCGTGCAATGTTAGATCACAAGTCATTTTAAACGCAAAAGGAGAAAAAACAATTGAACTTTAAAGACATCTAGGCATACGCATAAAGAATGAGGATAGTATCAAGCCAACAAGCACATTCTACACTACAAAATCAAAATCGGTCGAATAAAAGCATAATTTCTAACCTAGAAATGGAATGCCACTTCTAGGATTGACTTTTACATGGACATTTCATTGAACACTTAGCGTGCAATGTTAGATCACAAGTCATTTTAAAGGCAAAAGGAGAAAAAACAAGTGAACTTTAAAGACATCTAGATATAAGCATAAAGAATGAGGATAGTATCAAGCAAATAAGCACATTCTGCACTAGAAAATCAAGACCGATCGAATAAAAGCATGATTTCGAACCTAGAAACCGAATGCCACTTTTAGGATTGACTTTGACATGGAAATTGCATTGAACACTTGGCGTGCAATGTTAGATCACAAGTCCTTTTAAAGGCAAAAGGAAAAAAAACAAGTGAACTTTAAAGACATCTAGGCATAAGCATAAAGAATGAGGATAGTATTAAGCCAATAAGCACTTTCTGCACTAAAAAATCAAGACCGATCGATTAAAATCTTTAATTCGAAACTAGAAACCGAATGCCACCTTTAGGAGTGACATTTACATGTACATTTGATCGAACACTTGACATGCAAAGTTAGATCACAAGTCATTTCAAAGGCAATAGGAGAAAAAACAACTGAACTTCAAAGACATCTTGACATAAGCATAAAAAATGAGGATAGTATCAAGCCAATAAGCACATTCTGCACTACAAAATCAAGCCCGATTGAATAAAAGCATAAATTCGAACCTAGAAAACGAATACGACAATTAGGAGTGACATTTACATGGACATTTAATCAAACAGTTGGTGTGCAATGTTAAATCATTTGTCATATTAAAGGCAAAAGGAGGAAAAAAGTGAACTTTAATGACATCTAGGCATAAGCATAAAAAATGAGGATATTATCAAGCCAATAAGCACATTCTACACTACAAAATCAAGACCGATCGAATAAAAGAATAAATTCGAACCTAGGAACGGAATGACAGTTTTCGGATTGACTTTTGCATGGAGATTTCATTGAACACTTGGCGTGCAATGTTATATCACAAGTCATTTTAAAGGCAAAAGGAGAAAAAACAAGTGAACTTTAAAGACATCTAGGCATAAGCATTAAGAATGAGGATAGTATCAAGCCATTAAGCACATTCTGTACTACAAAATAAAGACCGACCAATAAAAGCATAAATTCTAACCGAGAAACCGAATGCCACACTTAGGAGTGACATTTACATGGAAATTTCATCGAACACTTGGCGTGCAATGTTAGATAACTTGTCATAATAAAGCAAAAAGGAGAAAAAAAAGTGAACTTCAAAGACATCTAAGCATAAGCATAAAGAATAAGGATAGTATCAAGCAAATAAGCACAATATACACTAGAAAATCAAGACCGATCGAATAAAGCATAAATTCGAACCTAGAAACCGAATGACACATTTAGGAGTGACATTTACATGTACATTTCATCGAACACTTTGCGTGCATAGTAAGATAACAAGTCATTTCAAAGGCAAAAGGAGAAAAAACAAGCGAACTCTAATGACATCCTGGCATGAGAATAAAGAATGAGGATAGTATCAAGCCAATAAGCACATTTTACACTACAAAATCAAGATCCATCGAATAAAAGAATAAATTCGAACCGAGAAACCGAATGCCACATTTAGGAGTGACATTTACATGGACATTTCATCGAACACTTGGCGTGCAATGTTAGATCACTTGTCATTTTAAAGCAAAAAGGAGAAAAAAAAAGTGAACTTCAAAGACATCTAGGCATAAGCATAAAGAATAAGGATAGTATCAAGCAAATAAGCACATTCTACACTAGAAAATCAAGATTGATCGAATAAAAGCATAAATTCGAACCTAGAAACGGAATGCCACTTTTAGGATTGACTTTTAAATGGACATTTCATTGAACACTTGGCGTGCAATGTTAGATCACAAGTCATTTTAAAGGCAAAAGGAGAAAAAACAAGTGAACATTAAAGATATCTAGGCATAAGCATAAAGATTGAGGATAGTATCAGCCAATAAGCACATTCTACACTACGAAATCGAGATTGATCGAATAAAAGCATAAATTCGAGCCGAGAAACCGAATGTCACATTTAGGAGTGACATTTACATGGACATTTCATTGAACACTTGGCGTGCAATGTTAGATCACAAGTCATTTTGAAGGCAAAAGGAGAAAAAACAAGTGAACTTCAAAGACATCTAGGCATACGCATAAAGAATGAGGATAGTATCAAGCAAATAAGCACATTCTACACTAGAAAATCAAGACAGATCGAATAAAAGCATAAATTCGAACCTAGAAACCGATTGCCAGTTTTAGGATTGAATTTTACATGGACATTTCATTGAACACTTGGCGTGCAATGTTAGATCACAAGTCATTTTAAAGGCAAAAGGAGAAAAAATAAGTGAAATTTAAAGACGTCTAGGCATAAGCATAAAGAATGAGGATAGTATCAAGCCAATAAGAACATTCTACACTACAAAATCAAGACCGATCGAATAAAAGCATAAATTCGAACCGAGAAACCGAATGCCACATTTAGGAGTGACATTTACATGGATATTTCATCGAACACTTGGCGTGCAATGTTAGATCACTTGTCATTTTAAAGCGAGAAGGAGAATAAAAAAAGTGAACTTCAAAGACATCTAGGCATAAGTATAAAGAATGAGGAGAGTACCAAGCAAATAAGCACATTATGCATTACAAAATCAAGACCGATCGAATAAAATCTTAAATTCGAACAATGAAACCGAATGACACATTTAGGAGTGACATTTACATGTACATTTCATCGAACACTTTGCGCGCATAGTTAGATAACAAGTCATTTCAAAGAGAAAGGAGAAAAAACAAGCGAACTCTAAGGACATCCAGGCATAAGAATAAAGAATGATGATAGTATCAAGCCAATAAGCACATTCTACACTACAAAATCAAGACTGGTCCAATAAAGCATAAATTCGAAACGAGAAACCGAATGCCACATTTAGGAGTGACATTTACATGGACATTTCATCGAACACTTGGCGTGCAATGTTAGATCACTTGTCATTTTAAAGCAAAAAGGAGAAAAAAAAAGTGAACTTCAAAGACATCTAGGCATAAGCATAAAGAATAAGGATAGTATCAAGCAAATAAGCACATTCTACACTAGAAAATCAAGATTGATCGAATAAAAGCATAAATTCGAACCTATAAACGGAATGCCACTTCTAGGATTGACTTTTCCATGGACATTTCACTGAACACTTGGCGTGCAATGTTAGATCAGAAGTCATCTTAAAGGCAAAAGGAGAATAAAGAAGTGAATTTTAAAGACGTCTAGGCATAAGCATAAAGAATGAGGATAGTATCAAGCCAATAAGCACATTCTACACTACAAAATCAAGACCGGTCGAATAAAAGCATAAATTCGAACCTAGAAACGGAATGCCACTTTTAGGATTGACTTTTACATGGACATTTCATTGAACACTTGGCGTGCAATGTTAGATCACAAGTCATTTTAAAGGCAAAAAGAGAAAAAACAGGTGAACTTTAAAGACATCTAGGAATAAGCATAAAGAATGAGGATAGTATCAAGCCAACAAGCACATTCTACACTACAAAATCAAGACCGGTCGAATAAAAGCATAAATTCTAACCTAGACACGGAATGCCACTTTTAGGATTGACTTTTACATGGACATTTCATTGAACACTTTGCGTGCAATGTTAGATCACAAGTCATTTTAAAGGCAAAGGGAGAAAAAACAAGTGAACTTTAAAGACATCTAGGCATAAGCATAAAGAATGAGGATAGTATCAAGCCAATAACCACATTCTACACTACAAAATCAAGACCGGTCGAATAAAAGCATAAATTCGAACCTAGAAACGGAATGCCAGTTTTAGGATTGACTTTTACATGGGCATTTCATTGAACACTTGACATGCAATGTTAGATCACAAGTCATTTTAAAGGCGAAAAGAGAAAAAACAAGTGAACTTTAAAGACATCTAGGAATAATCATAAAGAATGAGGATATTATCAAGCCAACAAGCACATTCTACACTACAAAATCAAGACCGGTCGAATAAAAGCATAAATTCTAACCTAGAAACGGAATGCCACTTTTAGGATTGACTTTTACATGTACATTTCGTTGAACACTTAGCGTGCAATGTTAGATCACAAGTCATTTTAAAGGGAAAGGGAGACAAAACAAGTGAACTTTAAAGACATCTAGGCATAAGCATAAAGAATGAGGATAGTATCAAGCCAATAAGCACATTCTACACTACGAAATCAAGACTGATCCAATAAAAGCATAAATTTGAACCGAGAAACCGAATGCCACATTTAAAAAGTGACCTTTACATGGACATTTCTTCGAACAACTAGCGTGCAATGTTAGATCACAAGTCATTTTAAAGGCAAAAAGAGAAAAAACAAGTGAACTTTAAAGACGTCTAGACATAAGCATAAAGAATAAGGATAGTATCAAGCCAATAACCACATTCTACACTACAAAATCAAGACTGATCGAATAAAAGCATAAATTCGAACCGAGAAACCTGAATGCCACATTTAGGAGTGACATTTGCATGGACATTTCATTGAACACTTGGCGTGCAATGTTAGATCATAAGTCATTTTAAAAGCAAAAGGAGAAAAAACAATTGAACTTCAAAGACATCTAGGCATACGCATAAAGAATGAGGATAGTATCAATCCAACAAGCACATTCTACATTACAAAATCAAAATCGGTCGAATAAAAGCATAATTTCTAACCTAGAAACGGAATGCCACTTCTAGGATTGACTTTTACATGGACATTTCATTGAACACTTAGCGTGCAATGTTAGATCACAAGTCATTTTAAAGGCAAAAGGAGAAAAAACAAGTGAACTTTAAAGACATCTAGACATAAGCATAAAGAATGAGGATAGTATCAAGCAAATAAGCACATTCTGCACTAGAAAATCAAGACCGATCGAATAAAAGCATGATTTCGAACCTAGAAACCGAATGCCACTTTTAGGATTGACTTTGACATGGAAATTGCATTGAACACTTGGCGTGCAATGTTAGATCACAAGTCCTTTTAAAGGCAAAAGGACAAAAAACAAGTGAACTTTAAAGACATCTAGGCATAAGCATAAAGAATGAGGATAGTATTAAGCCAATAAGCACTTTCTGCACTAAAAAATCAAGACCGATCGATTAAAATCTTTAATTCGAACCTAGAAACCGAATGCCACCTTTAGGAGTGACATTTACATGGACATTTGATCGAACACTTGACATGCAAAGTTAGATCACAAGTCATTTCAAAGGCAATAGGAGAAAAAACAACTGAACTTCAAAGACATCTTGGCATAAGCATAAAAAATGAGGATAGTATCAAGCCAATAAGCACATTCTGCACTACAAAATCAAGCCCGATTGAATAAAAGCATAAATTCGAACCTAGAAAACGAATACGACAATTAGGAGTGACATTTACATGGACATTTAATCAAACAGTTGGTGTGCAATGTTAAATCATTTGTCATATTAAAGGCAAAAGGAGGAAAAACAAGTGAACTTTAATGACATCTAGGCATAAGCATAAAAAATGAGGATATTATCAAGCCAATAAGCACATTCTACACTACAAAATCAAGACCGATCGAATAAAAGAATAAATTCGAACCTAGGAACGGAATGACAGTTTTCGGATTGACTTTTGCATGGAGATTTCATTGAACACTTGGCGTGCAATGTTATATCACAAGTCATTTTAAAGGCAAAAGGAGAAAAAACAAGTGAACTTTAAAGACATCTAGGCATAAGCATTAAGAATGAGGATAGTATCAAGCCATTAAGCACATTCTGTACTACAAAATAAAGACCGACCAATAAAAGCATAAATTCCAACCGAGAAACCGAATGCCACACTTAGGAGTGACATTTACATGGAAATTTCATCGAACACTTGGCGTGCAATGTTAGATAACTTGTCATAATAAAGCAAAAAGGAGAAAAAAAAGTGAACTTCAAAGATATCTAAGCATAAGCATAAAGAATAAGGATAGTATCAAGCAAATAAGCACAATATACACTAGAAAATCAAGACCGATCGAATAAAGCATAAATTCGAACCTAGAAACCGAATGACACATTTAGGAGTGACATTTACATGTACATTTCATCGAACACTTTGCGTGCATAGTAAGATAACAAGTCATTTCAAAGGCAAAAGGAGATTAACAAGCGAACTCTAAAGACATCCTGGCATGAGAATAAAGAATGAGGATAGTATCAAGCCAATAAGCACATTTTACACTACAAAATCAAGATCCATCGAATAAAAGAATAAATTCGAACCGAGAAACCGAATGCCACATTTAGGAGTGACATTTACATGGACATTTCATCGAACACTTGGCGTGCAATGTTAGATCACTTGTCAATTTAAAGCAAAAAGGAGAAAAAAAAAGTGAACTTCAAAGACATCTAGGCATAAGCATAAAGAATAAGGATAGTATCAAGCAAATAAGCACATTCTACACTAAAAAATCAAGATTGATCGAATAAAAGCATAAATTCGAACCTAGAAACGGAATGCCACTTTTAGGATTGACTTTTAAATGGACATTTCATTGAACACTTGGCGTGCAATGTTAGATCACAAGTCATTTTAAAGGCAAAAGGAGAAAAAACAAGTGAACATTAAAGATATCTAGGCATAAGCATAAAGAATGAGGATAGTATCAGCCAATAAGCACATTCTACACTACGAAATCGAGATTGATCCAATAAAAGCATAAATTCGAACCGAGAAACCGAATGCCACATTTAGAAGTGACCTTTACATGGACATTTCTTCGAACACCTAGCGTGCAATGTTAGATCACAAGCCATTTTAAAGGCAAAATGAGAAAAAACAAGTGAACTTTAAAGACGTCTAGACATAAGCATAAAGAATGAGGATATTATCAAGCCAATAAGCATATTCTACACTACAAAATCAAGACTGATCGAATAACAGCATAAATTCGAACCGAGAAACCGAATGCCACATTTAGGAGTGACATTTACATGGACATTTCATTGAAGACTTGGCGTGCAATGTTAGATCACAAGTCATTTTAAAGGCAAAAGGAGAAAAAACAAGTGAACTTCAAAGACATCTAGGCATACGCATAAAGAATGAGGATAGTATCAAGCAAATAAGCACATTCTACACTAGAAAATCAAGACAGATCGAATAAAAGCATAAGTTAGAACCTAGAAACCGAATGCCAGTTTTAGGATTGAATTTTACATGGACATTTCATTGAACACTTTTGCGTGCAATGTTAGATCACAAGTCATTTTAAAGGCAAAAGGAGAAAAAATAAGTGAACTTTAAAGACGTCTAGGCATAAGCATAAGGAATGAGGATAGTATCAAACCAATAAGTACATTCTACACTACAAAATCTAGACCGATCGAATAAAAGCATAAATTCGAACCGAGAAACCGAATGCCACATTTAGGAGTGACATTTACATGGACATTTCATCGAACACTTGGCGTGCAATGTTAGATCACTTGTCATTTTAAAGCGAGAAGGAGAATAAAAAAAGTGAACTTCAAAGACATCTAGGCATAAGCATAAAAATGAGGAGAGTACCAAGCAAATAAGCACATTATGCATTTCAAAATCAAGACCGATCGAACAAAATCATAAATTCGAACCTAGAAACCGAATGACACATTTAGGAGTGACATTTACATGTACATTTCATCGAACACTTTGCGTGCATAGTTAGATAACAAGTCATTTCAAAGGCAAAAGGAGAAAAAACAAGCGAACTCTAAAGACATCCTGGCATGAGAATAAAGAATGAGGATAGTATCAAGCCAATAAGCACATTTTACACTACAAAATCAAGATCCATCGAATAAAAGAATAAATTCGAACCGAGAAACCGAATGCCACATTTAGGAGTGACATTTACATGGACATTTCATCGAACACTTGGCGTGCAATGTTAGATCACTTGTCATTTTAAAGCAAAAAGGAGAAAAAAAAAGTGAACTTCAAAGACATCTAGGCATAAGCTTAAATAATAAGGATAGTATCAAGCAAATAAGCACATTCTACACTAGAAAATCAAGATTGATCGAATAAAAGCATAAATTCGAACCTAGAAACGGAATGCCACTTTTAGGATTGACTTTTAAATGGACATTTCATTGAACACTTGGCGTGCAATGTTAGATAACAAGTCATTTTAAAGGCAAAAGGAGAAAAAACAAGTGAACTTCAAAGACATCCAGGCCTACGCATAAAGAATGAGGATAGTATGAAGCAAATAAGCACATTCTACACTAGAAAATCAAGACTAATCGAATAAAAGCATAAATTCGAACCTATAAACGGAATGCCACTTTTAGGATTGACTTTTCAATGGACATTTCACTGAACACTTGGCGTGCAATGTTAGATCAGAACTCATCTTAAAGGCAAAAGGAGATTAAAGAAGTGAACTTTAAAGACGTCTAGGCATAAGCATAAAGAATGAGGATAGTATCAAGCCAATAAGCACATTCTACACTACAAAATCAAGACTGATCCAATAAAGCATAAATTCGAACAGAGAACCCGAATGCCACATTTTGGAGTGACATTTACATGGACATTTCATCGAACACGTAGCGTGCAATGTTAGATCACAAATCATTTTAAAGGCAAAAGGAGAAAAAACAAGTGAACTTTAAAGACGTCTAGACATAAGCATAAAGAATGAGTTTAGTATCAAGCCAATAAGCACATTCTACACTACAAAATCACGACTGATCGAATACAAGCATAAACTCGAACCGAGAAACCGAATGCCATATTTAGGAGTGACATTTACATGGACATTTCATTAAACACTTGGCGTGCAATGTTAGATAACAAGTCATTTTAAAGGCAAAAGGAGAAAAACAAGTGAACTTCAAAGACATCTAGGCCTACGCATAAAGAATGAGGATAGTATCAAGCAAATAAGCACATTCTACACTAAAAAATCAAGACTAATCGAATAAAAGCATAAATTCGAACCTAGAAACGGAATGCCACTTTTAGGATTGACTTTTAAATGGACATTTCACTTAACACTTGGCGTGCAATGTTAGATCAGAA
This sequence comes from Fallopia convolvulus, assembly GCA_964016875.1. NCBI lineage: Eukaryota > Viridiplantae > Streptophyta > Magnoliopsida > Caryophyllales > Polygonaceae > Fallopia > Fallopia convolvulus. Next base: position 39,942,262 of record OZ024720.1, read on the forward strand.
GTCATCTTAAAGGCAAAAGGAGAATAAACAAGTGAATTTTAAAGACGTCTAGGCATAAGCATAAAGAATGAGGATAGTATCAAGCCAATAAGCACATTCTCCACTACAAAATCAAGACCGGTCGAATAAAAGCATAAATTCGAACCTAGAAACGGAATGCCACTTTTAGGATTGACTTTTACATGGACATTTCATTGAACACTTGGCGTGCAATGTTAGATCAAAAGTCATTTTAAAGGCAAAAAGAGAAAAAAACAAGTGAACTTTAAAGACATCTAGGAATAAGGATAAAGAATGAGGATAGTATCAAGCCAACAAGCACATTCTACACTACCAAATCAAGACCGGTCGAATAAAAGCATAAATTCTAACCTAGAAACGGAATGCCACTTTTAGGATTGACTTTTACATGGACATTTCATTGAAAACTTAGCGTGCAATGTTAGATCACAAGTCATTTTAAAGGCAAAGGGAGAAAAAACAAGTGAACTTTAAAGACATCTAGGCATAAGCATAAAGAATGAGGATAGTATCAAGCCAATAATCACATTCTACACTACAAAATCAAGACCGGTCGAATAAAAGCATAAATTCGAACCTAGAAACGGAATGCCACTTTTAGGATTGACTTTTACATGGACATTTCATTGAAGGCTTGGCGTGCGATGTTAGATCACAAGTCATTTTAAAGGCAAAAAGAGAAAAAACAAGTGAACTTTAAAGACATCTAGGAATAAGCATAAAGAATGAGGATAGTATCAAGCCAACAAGCACATTCTACAATACAAAATCAAGACCGGTCGAATAAAAGCATAAATTCTAACCTAGAAACGGAATGCCAATTTTAGGATTGACTTTTACATGGACATTTCATTGAACACTTAGCGTGCAATGTTAGATCACAAGTCATTTTAAAGGCAAAAGGAGAAAAAACAAGTGAACTTTAAAGACATCTAGGCATAAGTATAAAGAATGAGGATAGTTTTAAGCCAATAAGCACATTCTGCACTAAAAAATCAAGACCGATAGATTAAAATCTTTAATTTGAACCTAGAAACCGAATGCCACATTTAGGAGTGACATTTACATGTACATTTTATCGAACACTTGGCATGCAAAGTAAGATCACAAGTCATTTCAAAGGAAAAAGGAGAAAAAACAAGTGAACACTAAAGACTTCTAGGCATATGCATAAAGAATGAGGATATTATCAAGCCAATAACCACATTTTACGCTACAAAATCAAGACCGATCGAATAAAAGCAAAATTCGAACCTAGAAACGAAATGCCACTTGTTGGATCGTAAACGGTTTGCAAAGAGCTTGGGAACTGCCAGTTAAGCTGTTCCCAAGGCAGCGGAAGTAAACAGTTCGCAAGTAATAAAAACAGTAAAGAACGTAGTTCCTTTATAGAGGAACCCCACTACAACCAACTAGTTGTATTGGTAAACCTCTACTTCCGCTTGGAGGATTTTGAATGACTCACTTATATTAATTGCTTTGTTCCTTAGTTACACAACCGGATTCACACTTCTCTGTTCCTACGAGTTCTTCCTAACTCTAACAACACTAGCAAATCCTCTCAACTGAGTTCCTAAGCTCACAACAGCAAAATACAAACAAGTCAGACCTTACACCGACTTCTCAGTTCCCTTGTCCTTGGGAACTTCGGATTCACCGTCGTTGAGATCACACACTCGCCGGCGGGGACTTCTCTTCTTTTCTTTCCTTTTCTCAGATGTGGGTGTTTGAGAGTTCTGGGAGAAGTACTCAATCCGAGTACTATTCATTTGGCTTTATAGTCCAAGTGAGCTTGGGCAATCGCATCTTTCGTTTGTATCCAAAATGCCCTTTGCTTGATGCCCAAGTTGTACTTTCTTCACATGTGACTTTGGTTTGAACTAGGTCAACTTCTTGGATCAATCGGACCGTTGGATGAAGCGTGACAGTCTGATCCTCAGACTGTTCCTTCAGGCTGTCTGAGACAGAATCCCGCGATCTGCGCTGAACGGTCGTTGTCCTCACATGTGAGTTCCCATGTCATTGGAACTGTCTTCTTCAGAGTTCCCTTGATGGAAACTCTTCATCGTTGTAAGCTTGTGTTCTCTTGATTGTTTCTGGGAGTTCCCACTTCATGGGAACTTTCCTCTTCAGAGTTCCCTTGATGGGAACTCTTCATTGTGGTCGGCAATGGCTTTTGTTTATTCATAGGAGTTCTTAGCTGTACCTTTGTTCCTTAGAAATACTTGAACAAACCACATTAATTCCCTATGGTGTTTGTCATTATCAAAACTGAAGAGAATTACATCGTTTGTCCGTTGTTTAGAACCAGAGGTCCTAACAACGTCCCAACAATTTCCCCCTTTTTCATGATGACAAACCCATCACAAAAATGCAAGTATTTCAATGAATGATATGCTGATGAGTTCCTAAAGGAAGTCACTTTTAGTGAAACACTTAGATTTAGGGAACCACTTCTGATGAGACACATAGTTCTTATTAAGCTTTTTATGCAATTGTTCCCCCTTAGCTTATGCGTGGTCTGTGATAACTTAAACTTTTAACTCATCTCACATTTTTTGTCTTTCCCCCTTTTGACATCATCGAAAACAAGAAAAGCAATTATAGGAACGAAGGGAACACGCAATCAAAATAAATACCATTTCATTACTTAAGATAATATATACAATGGGAACCCAAGTACAATATGTGGTCATTTTTGGATTAAAGGGGAGAAGAAGGGAGAGATCATGGGTCTTGAGGGAACAGGGCGTCACAGAGGCGCGTAAGGACTTGTGTAAGCTTTTCTTGTCCTCTGGCCAACGCTGCTTGGTCCCTGGCAATCTGGTCGAGGGTGTTGGCAATGCGGAGCAACACTGGAGAGTTCCCCTCTTGTGCACCAGACTCCAGTTGAGCCGCTTCCTCTACGGGCTCAGAGTGCCTCATCTTCTGGACAACTAAGATGTCCAGTTCCCTTCCAAGCTCGATTTCGTCTTTAGAGGCGTCGTAGAGACCCTCTTTTTGTAGGAGCTTCTTGATCAACCCAGAATAGGGAAGGGAATGGGACTTGGAGGCCATGCACTTCTCCATGTGCCCAAGGATGATTCTGGGAAGGTTGATGGGCTTCTTGAGGAGGAAGTGATAGAGGATGATGACATCGGGGATGTTGACAACTAGAAACTTCTCCTGGCGAGGGATCACCACATTGATGATGAATTGGTGAGCAAGCTTGGCGACCAGGGACAGATGGTGCGTCGAGAGCACTTTAGAGGGAACCCGACCCTCAAAGATTGTGTTGCACACCTCGGCGCTATTGAAGTCGCCCCAGAGCTTGCTGGGCAACTCGTTGAGCCCTTGACCGGGGACCTGAAGTTGAAGGCGGATTGTCGACGTTGTAAAAATGAACTCGTCTCCTTCGTGGGAGAGAGTTCCCTGAGTGCAGTCGTTGGTGATAGTGAAGTTGTTGTAAAACTGACGCACTTGTGAGGGATCTACGCTCACATTCTCTTTGTAGAGATTCTCCCGTCCCTGGGCCTTGATCAGGTCCCACAGTTCCCCTAGGCCATTTTCATTGAGCACATCTTCTGAAACGATGAGTGGAGGAAGGATCTTCCTGCGCTCATCCACATGGTGCTTTGTGGAAGAGGTCCCCTTCCCTTTCTTTGTTGTGCTTCTGGACGTGTTCCCCTTAGAGACCGTTCGGGGTCCTTTCAGCTGAGGAGGTGCAGCCGCTTCGATCATGAGCACGCGATCCCTTGGCAGTTGGGAACTTGTGGACACCACCATTTGGTGTCCAGATGTTGGGATCCGTGTTGGCTCCTTAGCAGCTGGAGCTTCTTCTTCTTCTTCGACCTCATCTTGGGAGGTCCCTTCTTCATCGGAGGAGCTCGAACTTGAGCCCTCCGCGTCATCTTCAGGATGACTTGTAGTTGCCCCAACACCACCAGCGGGTGCGGGGTCCCTGCTCTCCGTGGGCTCTTCAGGAGCCACCTTTTCTGGGGACTTTGTCCCTTGGGAGACTGTGTGCTCAGTGGGGTCCCGGTTGAGCTCTTCCTCTATTGCCTTGAGCTGGGCCTCCTCCTCCAGAGTTCCCATGATGATAGGAGGAGGGTCCTTGGTCATTTTGCGTATGACCACGGAGAGAGGGAGATCATCGTCGTCTGAGGTAAGAGCGACGGTACTTTTGGATGGTGAGGGAGAGGGTAGTTTGGTGGTGGGGGATGTGGTGGAAGAGGGAAGAGAGGAGGAAGGAAGAGGAGTGGAGAGTTGTGTAGAAGGGGGAGGAATGGATGTGGTGACTTGGGGAGTAGAGATCTCAGAAGTAGAAATGGGAGAGGTGGAGGTGTGTTTTGGTGAAGGAGGAGGAGAAGGAGTTTTGTGAGGTGGAGGTGGAGGTAGAGTTCTCGTAGTTATGGGAACCGAAGGAAGTGAGGAGGGTGGAGTTCTCTTTGAGGTGGGAACTGAAGGAGGTGGTGGAGGAGGAGTTGGCTGTTTTGTAGGAGGAGGTTTGGGAGGTCCCTCGGTGAGAAGAGGAGGGAGAGAGGAGGGAGAGAGGAGGAAGAGGGGAGTAGACTTTGGGATTGAGAGGTCCCATCGTCGGAAGGGAAAGGGAAAGGAGGTCTGGGAGCACAGGAACTCTCCTTGGAGCAGTTCAAGTAGTCCTCAAACTTGAAGAAGGCTTTCTTCCTGGGCTCCGAGAATTCAGATGCCTCAGAGTGTTTGCGTTTTTTGGATTTGGAGGGATCGTGGGAATGTTTGGATTTTTTGGGTTTTGAGGGGTCTTTGGAGGAGTGGCGTCGTGTGGATGAATGGCGGTGTTTGGATTTTCGGGGTTTTTTGTTGATGGAAGGACGAGCGTCTCCGAAGTTGTCAACGATGACAACTCCGGAGGAGGTGTTGGTGGTTGAAGGAGGAGGAATGGATTCGGAAGAGGAAGAAGTCCAGGCGACAGTTTCGCCGGCTGGAGGAGGAGGAGGGGGCAGGAAGGGGCTTACTTGATTGTATAGCCCTTGGATAAGAACATCCTTCATGGTTGGGTCCGGTTCTTGATCAATCTCTTTTAGTTGAGAGATGAAGAGGATGCGAGGATTGGCATGAACCCATGCTTTGATCTGGGCAAAGGTGTGTTGAGGGGCCATTTTTGTAGGTTTATTGAAGGTTTTGGAGGTTTCTTGAAAAAGGGAGTGAAAGGGATGTTGAGAAGAAGAGTTGCAGAGATGGAAGATGGAATAAGATCCCAAAAATGGCAAATTAGGGTTTTAAGGAGAGAGGGGAGGCGAGGGGTAGAAAGGGAAGTGGAAAAACCTCGATAACCGTTGCCCAATGAACGTGGGGCATCGTTACAACTTCCATAGCACGCTTCTGGACACGCGTCACGATCTCTAGGGAAGTCCTTTTTAAATTTTGAATACTTGGCCTTTAACGCTTCAGAGCCTCTGACACAAAAGTCCGCTTCCCAAGTGACGATTCGTCTTTGTAGCTGAGTCAGCGTTCCCTTGCTAGTTTGTATCAGTTCCCATGATCATATCAAGGTCAGGGAGAGTGAAGTGGATAAGGGAACTTCATACTCATCCTTTTGTGGGGCTAGGGAACTCAAAAGGGAACCAGACAATTTGCAACTCGATAAATGAAATATTTTGGCTCATGAGAAGCATTTGTCTAGTCCCTAGCTTAGGGTGGGTCATATGATCAACCGTCATGGTGGCTTGTAAAGAGGGATAAAGGGAACTCTGGTTGATCATTTTGGGCCAAAAGAGATAGAGTTCCTTTGTACACGTTTATCTTTATACTAGTAATCATGGCAAAGTGAAAGCAATAACTCCAAGTTCCCTATCATGCAATCTTAGATATACTAGTCAGGCATTGAGAGAGAGACAAACAGGGACTTGTTTAGTTTAGAGTTATCATCCCTAGAAGCATTCGAAAACGCTGGTAGGGACGTCTGTCTAAAGCTTTGGTGAGAATGTCCGCAATTTGCTCTTCAGTTCTACAGTGTTCCATCGAGATGTTCCCATTTTCAACATTATCACGTAGAAAGTGATGCCTTATGTCAATATGCTTAGTTCTAGAAATGATTCACAGGATTTTTGGAAATGTTTATGGCACTAGTGTTATCACATAGTATGGGAACTGGGCCAAAAGACATACCGTAATCTTGGAGTTGTGACTTAAGCCATAGAACTTGGGAACAGCACGATGCGGCAGCCACATATTCGGCTTCAGCCGTGGAGAGTGCCATTGAGTTTTTCTTTTTAGATCCCCACGAGACTAAGCATGACCCTAGGAACTGGACCATTCCTGATGTGCTCTTTCTATCAACCAAGTGCCCTGCAAAATCTGCATCTGTGTATGCAATAAGCTCAAGGGAACTGTTCCTTGGATACCATAGGCACAAGTTATCGTTCCCTTTGAGATACCTGAAAATTCTCTTCACCTCTTTCAGGTGTGATTCCTTAGGGTTAGCTTGAAAGCGAGCACAAAGACATACAGGTAACATGATATCAGGTCTACTAGCTGTTAAGTAGAGAAGGGACCCGATCATACCTCGATAGTTCCTTTGGTCCACACAAATACCTGTTTCATCCGCATTGAGCCTTGAATTTGGTGAGATGGGAGTGTCAATGGGCTTGGAGTGTTCCATCCCATACTTCACGAGCATTTCCTTAATGTATTTATGTTGATGAATCTTTGTTCCCTCCTTGGTTTGGGATATTTGAAGTCCCAGGAAGAACGTGAGTTCCCCAATGAGACTCATCTCAAACTCACTGCTCATGAGGTCCTTAAATTTTTCTACAAGAGTTTTGTTAGTTGCTCCAAACACAATGTCATCAACATATACTTGCACAATCAAAATGTCTTTAGACTCTTTCTTTAAAAACAATGTCTTGTCAATGGAACCGCGAAGGTATCCATGGGAGAAGAGGAATTGAGCAAACCTGTCATACCAAGCTCTAGGAGCTTGTTTGAGTCCGTAGAGGGCCCTCTCCAGGAAATAGACATGGTTGGGTAGCTTCTCATCTTCGAATCCTGGAGGTTGGGCCACATACACTTCTTCCTTGAGATGTCCATTGAGGAAGGCTGTTTTCACATCCATTTCATAGAGCTTGAATCCCTTGTGAGCAGCATAGGCAATTAAGAGTCTGATGGCCTCGATCCTGGCAACCGGTGCGAAGGTCTCATCGTAGTCGATTCCTTCTTCTTGCCTGTAGCCTTGTGCCACTAGCCTAGCCTTGTTCCTTGCTACAGCCCCAGTATCATCGAGCTTGTTCCTAAAGACCCATCGAGTTCCTATGATGTTCTTGTTCTTGGGCCTAGGAACTAGCTTCCAAACTTTGTTCCTCTCGAATTGGTGGAGTTCCTCTTGCATGGCTTGAATCCAATCTGGGTCCTTTAAGGCCTCTTTGATATTTTTGGGTTCCACCATTGAAACAAACGCATTAAAAGCACAAAAATTATTGAGAGAGGAACGAGTTTGTACACCTTTATCATAAGGGGAGATGATGTTCTCAATGGGGTGGTCCTTCCTTTGTTGAAAGGTTCTTGTATTAGTGGGTTCCCTTGCATGTGTGTCATCTTCAGTGGCTGTTTCTTTGTCATGGGAACACTCATCTTCAACTTCTTCATTCGATGTTTCTTCAGAGATTTCTGGCAAGTTCCCTCTTTGTTCCCCTTGAATACTTGATTCTGGCAGGGTATTGTCTTGGGGGACAGCAGAGTTGTTCCCTGAAGAGGGAACCTCGAGAGAGTTGGAGGTGTCTTGTAGTTCTTCTGAGGAGGGAGCTTCGAGGGAGATTTGATCAGTGAGAGTTGGACCTCCGTCGTTGTTCCCTGGTTGTGGGATGTTGCTTGCACTTTGATAGTCTTCATCCCTTTTCCTTGGCTCATCATCGTCATCATCATCGTCTTCTTGTCTGACTAGCTTGAACAGAGTTCCCTTCCCTTGGGTCTCTATTCCCATCTTTACAGACTTTTCGTTGAAGACGACATGAATGCTTTCCTCTATCTTCTTGGTCCTTTTATTGTAAACTCTGTAAGCCTTGCTTTGTGATGAGTATCCTAGGAAGATCCCTTCGTCACTTCTGGGGTCGAATTTGCCAAGATTGTCTTTGCCGTTATTGTGAACAAAGCATGTGCAACCAAATGTTCTCAAGTGTGAGATGTTTGGTTTTCTCCCTTTGATGAGCTCATAGGACGTCTTGTTGATCAGGTGCCTTGTCATGGCTCGGTTCAGGATGTACGTAGCTGTGGAGATGGCTTCAGTCCAGAAGTACTCAGGAACTCCACTTTCAATCATCATGGTTCTAGCCATGTCCTCCAGAGTTCTGTTCTTTCTCTCGACCACTCCATTTTGCTGAGGAGTACGAGGAGCTGAGAAGTTGTGGGAGATCCCATTTTTCTCACAGAAGTTTAGGAACTCTGAGTTTTGAAACTCAGTTCCGTGATCAGATCTGATTGCTTTCAGTTTTAGCCCCAAGCTTACTTCTGTTCTTTTGATGAAGGGCTCAAATTCTTCAAATGCTTGTGATTTTGCCTTCAAGAAAATAACCCAGGTGAATCTTAAAAAGTCGTCAATTAAAACATACATGTACCTTTTTCCACCGTAGCTAGTCGTTCTCATGGGACCACAGAGATCCATGTGGATTAGCTCGAGGGACCTGGTTGTGCTCACCACCTTCTTGGGTTTAAAGGAGTTCCTGGGCTGTTTCCCTTGAACACATGCTTCACACATTTTGACTACTTCGAGATTGATCCGTGGAAGACCAATGACCAGATCCTGTAGATAAAGCTTCAGGATTTGATTTACACCAACATGTCCCAGTCTTCGATGCCAGAGTTCCATGTCATCTTGGGAACTCGCAAGGCACAGCTTCATTGGTGGTTCAAAGTTGGTATCCACCACATACACATTGTTGTATCTTCTTCCTTTCAGAATTACTTTGTTGGTCTTCTTGTTGATGACGAGACATTCATCTGAGTCGAAAGTGACGATGTTGTTCCCTTGATCACACATCTGGGAGACACTTAACAGATTGTATCCCAGATCCTTTACCAGATTTACGTTGCTAACTTTAATAGATCTATTGAGCAACACTTCTCCTTTTCCAATAACTTCTCCCTTATTTTTGTTGCCAAATGAGACGCGGCCTCCTTCGGCATGAGTGTGGAGTGAGATGAGGATATCCTTGTTTCCTATCATATGGTTCGAGCATCCGCTATCTATGAACCATGTACTGTTCCCTTTCACTGCTACCTACAAGGAAAGGTTAGTGTTTTGAGACCCAGGCAAGATGACTCTTGCCCGGTCCCTTGCAAGGGAAGACATTATCCTTCAAGATATAGTCAGAAATGTTGATGTCTTGAGAGTTTTGAGAGTTGGAGTTCCTTTGGTGATTAGCATGACGTTTTTGTTTGTTTGGGAACTCACAGTTTCTAAAGGTTTGGGCTCTCTTTTTGGGACATGCATCCTTGTAGTTCCCATGAGCACCACAGTGCCAACACGTCTTATAGTATTCTCCCAAGTAGTATTTTGGGTGTGGTATCTGGATCCGGTTCCTATCCATGGTTTCTTTGTTGTACACCCGATACCCGTTTCCCTTAGCAATTTTGACATAGATTCTATGTCCGGAGTTCCCAGTATAGTAATCTCTCTCACCATTGTTTCCACTCTCTAGGACCCTGATTTTCTTCTCGAGATGAGCATTTTTCTGTTTCTCGCACTGGAGTTCTAAGGCCCTACACTCATGGATTTCATGTTCGCTCAGGGGTGACTTTCCGTTCTTGGAACACTCACCTTTGTATCCTATGCCATGTCTGGCTGGGACAAACTTAATTTGGGAACTGGAGGCTTCAAGATGTTCGGGAGTCTTACTCAGGTTTTGCAAGAGGGTGTTCTCATCTTTTTCTAGAGTTTTGATTTCTCTTTCTAGATCTACGATGTGAGACACATGGGACTTGAGTTTTTCAAGAAGGGATATGCAGTTGGGACAGGACTCAAGACCAACTAATTGAGAATTTATGTGTTCCTGTTTTTCCAACTTGTTTTGCAATTTTATGTTATCTTTGACAAGGCTTGAAAGAATTTTCAACAACTCAGATTTTTCATAGTTATTTAAAGAGTCAAGAACAGTTTCAGTGGTTACCTCACTGGATTGTTCCCCAGTGGTTTCTCCTATGGCCATGCCACACATATCTGGGAGTGCCCATGACTCGGGATCTTCGTCTTCATCATCGCTCCAAGTAGCGATGTAGGCCTTCTTTCCTTCCTTTCAGCCATCAGTTCCCTGTGGGCATTCCTTCGCAAAATATCCTTTCCTTTTGCACTTGTAGCAGGTCACATCTGAGAGATCCTTCTCTGCGGGTTTTCTTTGGGAACTCTGTCCTTTTCCCCAGTTCCCACTGTTCCGTTGAGACTTCCCTTTGTAGAAATTTTGAAGAGCCTTTGTTACGAGAACTAGCTCCTCATCCTCTTCTTCTTCGGAGTCTTCGTGTTGTTCTTGGGTTGATTTGAGCATTTTCTCGATCTTGAGTGTGATCCCTCGATGAGCTCGAGTTTGTTCCTTATCATCGATCTTTCTCTTCTCGTGTCCCACTAGCTTTCCAAACACTTGATGGAGCATGAGTGTTCGATTTTCTAGATTTTCCTTGAACATTTTTCTCTCGTTTTCCCATTCTCCAGTCAATCCGTTGAAGAGTTGTTGGACCTTCATTTTGTGGGTGATTTCTTCTTTGGTGATCCCTAAGCCCTCCATTTTGGTGCAAAGTCCTTCAAATCGGGATTGGTAGCTATCGACAGATTCTCCCATCTCCATTTGGAAGTTGTAGAACTCCCTTTTTGCATTCATCTGAAGCTCTTCTCGGAGATTTGAGTTCCCAACGTGCATTTGTTGGATGGCTTCCAACATTTCCTTAGTTGTGTCAAGGTTTGCTACCCTGTCACAATCTTGTACGCACATGGACCTCTTTAGGTACTGTTTGGCTTTGTAGTTTGCCTCCATACACTTGTACTCGTTGGGTCCCCACTTTGAGAGGTCGTTGACTATAGCTGGATCGATTTCAAAGTTGTCTCTCTCGATGACACACCAGGCTTGGTAGTCTTGGCCACGCATCCAATCCTTCATTTCGCGTTGCCAGCTTTCAAATCCTCCTGTAATAAGCCTTGGCGGCTTACTAGTGTTGTTCCCCACCTGAGTAAGTTCCTGAGCCATTTGATACCTGCGATGCTAACACAAATCTAGAGCAAATCTCTGATACCAATTGTTGGATCGTAAACGGTTAGCAAAGAGCTTGGGAACTGGCAGTTGCATAAAGAATGAGGATATTATCAAGCCAATAACCACATTTTACGCTACAAAATCAAGACCGATCGAATAAAAGCAAAATTCGAACCTAGAAACGAAATGCCACTTGTTGGATCGTAAACGGTTTGCAAAGAGCTTGGGAACTGCCAGTTAAGCTGTTCCCAAGGCAGCGGAAGTAAACAGTTCGCAAGTAATAAAAACAGTAAAGAGCGTAGTTCCTTTATAGAGGAACCCCACTACAACCAACTAGTTGTATGGGTAAACCTCTACCTCCGCTTGGAGGATTTTGAATGACTCACTTATATTAATTGCTTTGTTCCTTAGTTACACAACCGGATTCACACTTCTCTGTTCCTACGAGTTCTTCCTAACTCTAGCAACACTAGCAAATCCTCTCAACTGAGTTCCTAAGCTCACAACAGCAAAATACAAATAAGTCAGACCTTACACCGACTTCTCAGTTCCCTTATCCTTGGGAACTTCGGATTCACCGTCGTTGAGATCACACACTCGCCGGCGGGGACTTCTCTTCTTTTCATTCCTTTTCTAAGATGTGGGTGTTTGAGAGTTCTGGGAGAAGTAATCAATCCGAGTACTATTCATTTGGCTTTATAGTCCAAGTGAGCTTGGGCAATCGCATCTTTCGTTTGTGTCCAAAATGCCCTTTGCTTGATGCCCAAGTTGTACTTTCTTCACATGTGACTTTGGTTTGAACTATGTCAACTTCTTGGATCAATCGGACCGTTGGATGAAGCGTGATAGTCTGATCCTGACACAGTTCCTTCGGGCTGTCTGAGACAGAATCCCGCGATCTGCGCTGATCGGTCGTTGTCCTCACATGTGAGTTCCCATGTCATGGGAATTGTCTTCTTCAGAGTTCCCTTGATGGAAACTCTTCATCGTTGTAAGCTTGTGTTCTCTTGATTGTTTCTGGGAGTTCCCACTTCATGGGAACTTTCCTCTTCAGAGTTCCCTAGATGGGAACTCTTCATTGTGGCCGACAGTGGCTTTTGGTCATTCATAGGAGTTCTTAGTTGTACCTGTGTTCCTTAGAAATACTTGAATAAACCACATTAGTTCCCTATGGTGTTTGTCATTATCAAAACTGAAGAGAATTACATCGTTGATCCGTTGTTTAGAACTAGAGGTCCCAACAACGTCCCAACACCACTTTTAGGATTGACTTCTACATGGACATTTCATTGAACACTTGGCGTGCAATGTTAGATCAAAAGTCATTTTAAAGGCAAAAAGAGAAAAAACAAGTGAACTTTAAAGACATATCTAGGAATAAGCATAAAGAATGAGGATAGTATCAAGCCAACAAGCACATTCTACACTACAAAATCAAGACCGGTCTAATAAAAGCATAAATTCTAACCTAGAAACGGAATGACACTTTTAGGATTGACTTTTACATGGACATTTCATTGAACACTTAGCGTGCAATGTTAGATCACAAGTCATTTTAAAGGCAAAGGGAGAAAAAACAAGTGAACTTTACAGACATCTAGGCATAAGCATAAAGAATGAGGATAGTATCAAGCCAATAATCACATTCTACACTACAAAATCAAGACCGGTCGAATAAAAGCATAAATTCGAACCTAGAAACAGAATGCCACTTTTAGGGTTGACTTTTACATCGACATTTCATTGAACACTTGACGTGCAATGTTAGATCACAAGTCATTTTAAAGGCAAAAAGAGAGAAAACAAGTGAACTTTAAAGACATCTAGGAATAAGCATAAAGAATGAGGATAGTATCAAGCCAATAAGCACATTCTACACTACAAAATCAAGACCGGTCGAATAAAAGCATAAATACTAACCTAGAAACGAAATCCCACTTTTAGGATTGACTTTTACATGGACATTTCATTGAACACTTAGCGTGCAATGTTAGATCACAAGTCATTTTAAAGGCAAAAGGAGAAAAAACAAGTGAACTTTAAAGACATCTAGGCATATGCATAAAGAATGAGGATATTATCAAGCCAATAACCACATTTTACACTACAAAATCAAGACCGATCGAATAAAAACAAAATTCGAACCTAGAAACAGAATGCCACTCTTTGCAGTGACTTTTAAATGGACATTTGATTGAACACTTGGCGTGCAATGTTAGATCACAAGTCATTTTCAAGGCAAAAGGAGGAAAAACAAGTTAACTTCAAAGACATCTAGGCATAAGCATAAAGAATGAGGATAGTATCAAGCAAATAAGCACATTCTGCACTAGAAAATCAAGACCGATCGAATAAAAGCATAAATTCGAACCTAGAATCTGAATGCTACTTTTAGGATTGACTTTCACATGGATATTTCATTGAACACTTGGCGAGCAATGTTAGATCACAAGTCATTTTAAAGGAAAAAGGACAAAAAACAAGTGAACTTTAAAGACATCTAGGCATAATCATAAAGAATGAGGATAGTATTAAGCCAATAAGCACATTCTGCACTAAAAATAAAGACCGATCGATTAAAATCTTTAATTCGAACCTAGAAACCAAATGCCACATTTAAGAGTGACATTTACATGTACATTTGATCGAACACTTGGCATGCAAAGTTAGATCACAAGTCATTCAAAGGAAAAAGGAGAAAAAACAAGCGAACACTAAAGGCTTCTAGGCATAAGCATAAAGAATCAGGATAGTATCAAGCCAATAAGCACATTCGACACTACAAAAACAAGACTGATCGAATTAAAGCATAAGTTCGAACCTAGAAACCGAATACCACTTTTAGGAGTGACATTTACATGGACATTTCATCGAACACCTGATGTGCAATGTTAGATCATTTGTCATTTTAAAAGAAAAAGGAGGAATAAAAGTGAACTTTAAAGACATTCAGGCATAAGCATAAAGAACGAGGATAGTATCAAGCCAATAAGCACATTTTGCACTACAAATCAAGACTGGTCGAATAAAAGCATAAATTCGAACCTAGAAACCGAATGCCAATTTTAGGATTGACTTTTACATGGACATTTCATTGAACACTTGCATGCAATGTTAGATCACAAGTCACTTTAAAGGCAAAAGGAGAGAAAACAAGTGAACTTTAAAGACGTCTAGGCATAAGCATAAAGAATGAGGATAGTATCAAGCCAATAAGCACATTCTACACTACAAAATCAAGACCGATCGAATAAAAGCATAAATTCGAATCGAGAAACCGAATGCCACAATTAGGAGTGACATTTACATGGACATTTCATCGAACACTTGGCGTGCAATGTTAGATCACAAGTCATTTTAAAGGCAATAGGAGAAAAAACAAGTGAAATTCAAAGACATCTAGGCATAAGCATAAAGAATGAGGATAGTATCAAGCAAATAAGCACATTCTACACTAGAAAATCAAGACCGATCAAATAAAAGCATAAATTTCAACCTAGAAACCGAATACCACTTTTAGGAGTGACATTTACATGAACATTTGATCGAACACTTGGTGTGCAATGTTAGATCATTTGTCATTTTAAAGGCAAAAGAAGTAAAAACAAGTGAACTTTAAAGACATCTAGGCATAAGCATAAACAATGAGGATATTATCAAGCCAATAAGCACATTTTACACTACAAAATCAAGTAAGATCGAATAAAAGCAAATTCGAACCTAGAAACGGAATGCCACTCTTTGGAGTGACTTTTAAATGGACATTTGATTGAACACTTGGCGTGCAATGTTAGATCACTAGTCATTTTAAAGGCGAAAGGAGGAAAAACAAGTTAACTTTAAAGACATCTAGGACTAAGCATAAAGAATGAGGATAGTATCAAGCAAATAAGCACATTCTGCAATAGAAAATCAAGACCGGTCGAATAAAAGCATAAATTCGAACCTAGAATCTGAATGCCACTTTTAGGATTGACTTTTACATGGACATTTCATTGAACACTTGGCGAGCAATGTTAGATCACAAGTCATTTTAAAGGCAAAAGGACAAAAAACAAGTGAACTTTAAAGACATCTAGGCATAATCATAAAGAATGAGGATAGTATTAAGGAAATAAGCACATTCCGCACTAAAAAATCAAGACCGATCGATAAAAAACTTTAATTCGAACCTAGAAACCGAATGCCACATTTAAGAGTGACATTTACATGGACATTTGATCGAACACTTGGCATGCAAAGTTAGATCAGAAGTCATTCAAAGGAAAAAGGAGAAAAAACAAGGGAACACTAAAGTCTTCTAGGCATAAGCATAAAGAATGAGGATAGTATCAAGCCAATAAGCACATTCGACACTACAAAAACAAGACCGATCTAATTAAATCATAAATTCCAACCTAGAAACCGAATACCACTTTTAGGAGTGACATTTACATGGACATTTCATCGAACACCTGACGTGCAATATTAGATCATTTGTCATTTTAAAGGAAAAAAGAGGAATAACAAGTAAACTTTAAAGACATCTAGGCATAAACATAAAGAATGAGGATAGTATCAAGCCAATAAGCACATTCTGCACTACAAATCAAGACTGATCGAATAAAAGCATAAATTCAAACCTAGAAACCGAATGCCAATTTTAGGATTGACTTTTACATGGACATTTCATTGAACACTTGGCGTGCCATGTTAGATCACAAGTCACTTTAAAGGCAAAAGGAGAAAAAACAAGCTAACTTTAATGACATCTAGGCATAAGCATAAAGAATGAGGATAGTATCAAGCCAATAAGCACATTCTAAACTACAAAATCAAGACCGATCGAATAAAAGCATAAATTCGAATCGAGAAACCGAATGCTACAATTAGGAGTGACATTTACATGGATATTTCATCGAGCACTTGGCGTGCAATGTTAGATCACAAGTCATTTTAAAGGCAATAGGAGAAAAAACAAGTGAAATTCAAAGACATCTAGGCATAAGCATAAAGAATGAGGATAGTATCAAGCAAATAAGCACATTATACACTCGAAAATCAAGACCGATCAAATAAAAGCATAAATTTCAACCTAGAAACCGAATGCCACTTTTAGGAGTAACATTTACATGGACATTTGATCGAACACTTGGTGTGCAATGTTAGATCATTTGTCATTTTAAAGGCAAAAGAAGGGAAAACAAGTGAACTTTAAAGACATCTAGTGTTGGATCGTAAATCGTTAGCAAAGAGCTTGGGAACTAGCTGTTAAGTTGTTCCCAAGGCAGCGGAAGTAAATTAAGCGCAAGTATTAAAAGCAGTAAAGAACGCAGTTCCCTTATAGAGGAACCCTACTACAACCAACTAGTTTTATGGGTAAACCTCTACCTCCGCTTGGAGGATTTTGAATGACTTACTTATATTGATAGCTTTGTTCCTTAGTTACAACAGCCGGATTCACACTTCTCTGTTCCTACGAGTTCTTCCTCTGAACTGAGTTCCTAAGCTTACAACAGCAAAATACAAGTAACTCAAACCTTTCACCGACTTATCAATTCCCTTGCCCTTGGGAACATCGATTTCACCGTCGTCGAGATGACACACTCGCCGGCGAGGACTTCTCTTCAGTTTCTTTCTATTCTCTGATGTGGGTGTTTGTGAGTTCTAGGAGAAGTACTCAATCCGAGTACTATTCATTTGGCTTTATAGTCCATGTGATCTTGGGCAGTCGCATCTTTCAACTTGTCCAAAATGCCCTTTGCTTGATGCCATAGTTGTACTTTCTTCACATGTGACTTTGGTTTGAACTAGGTCAACTTCTTGAATCAATCGGACCGTTGGATCAACCGTGACAGTCTGATCCTCAGACTGTTCCTTCGGGTTGTCCAAGACAGAATCCCGCGATCTGCGCTGAACGGTCGTTGTCCTTACATGTGAGTTCCCATGTCATGGGAACTGTCTTGTTCAGAGTTCCCTTGATGGAGACTCTTCATCGTTGTAAGCTTGTGTTCTCTTGATCATTTTTGGGAGTTCCCACTACATGGGAACTTTCTCTTCAGAGTTCCCTTGGTGGAAACTCTGCATTGTGAGCTTCTGTGGCTTTTGGTCATTCATGGGAGTTCTTGGCGGTACCTGCGTTCCTTAGAAATACTTGAACAAACCACATTAGTTCCTTATGGTGTTTGTCATTATCAAAACACGGAGAATGACATCGTTGATCCGTTGTTTAGAACTAGAGTTCCCAACAACATCCCAACAATTTCCCTCCTTTTTGATGATGACAAACCCATCACAAAATATGAAAGTATTTCAATGAATGATATGCTGATGAGTTCCTAAGTACGATTTTGGGGAGTCACTTCTAGTGAAACACTTAGATTTAGGGAGCCACTTCTGGTGAGACACTTAGATCTTACTTAGCTTTTTATGCAATTTTTCCCCTTTAGCTTATGCATGTTCTGTGATAACTTAAACTTTTAACTCATCTCGCATTTTTTGTCTTTCCCCTTTTTGACATCACCGAAAACAAGCAAAGCAATAATAAGGAAGAAAGGAACACGCAATCAAACTAAAAGCCAATTCATTACTTAAGAGTATATGTACAAGGGAACACAAGTACAATTTTGTGGATGAATTTGGATTGAGGGAAAAAGAAAGGAGAGACCATGGGGCTGCGGGGAACAGTGCATCACAAAGGCGCGTCAGGACTTGTGTGAGTTTTTCTTGTCCCCTGGCCAACGTTGCTTGGTCCCTGGCAATTTGATCGAGGGTGTTGGCGATGCGGAGCAAAACCTGAGAGTTCCCATCGTCACCAGATTTCAGTTGATCCGTTTCCTCTACAGGCTCAGAGTGCCTCATCTTCTGGACAACTGAGATGTCCAGTTCAGTTCCAAGCACAATTTCTTCCTTAGAGGAGTCGTAGAGACCCTCTTTTTGTAGCAGCTTTTTGATCAGCCCAGAGTTAGGAAGGGAATGGGACCAGGGACAAATGATGAGTCGAGGGCACTTTAGTGGGAACTCGACCCTCAAAGATAGTGTTATACACCTCGGTGCTGTTGAAGTCGCCCCAGAGCTTGTTGGGCAACTCGTTGAGTCCTTAAACTGGGACCTGGAGCTGAAGGCGGATTGTGGACGTAGTAAATATAAACTCGTCGCCTTCGTGGGAGAGAGTCCCTTGAGTGCAGTCATTGGTGATGATAAAGTTATTGTAGAACTGACGCACTTGTGAGGGATCTACACTCATAGTTTCCTTGCAGAGGTTCTCCCAGCCCTGGGCCTTGATCAGGTCCCACAGTTCCACTAGGCCATTGTCGTTGAGCACTTCTTCAGAAATGATAAGTGGAGGAAGGAGCTTCCGGCGTTCGTCCACAGGGTGCCTTGTTGAAGAAGATGCCTTCCCCTTCTTGGTGGTGCTCTTAGAAGTGTTCCCCCTAGAGACCGTGCGAGGTCCTTTTTGCTGAGGGGGTGCAGCCGCTTCAATCATTAGCACTCGTTCCCTTGGCTGTTGGGAACCCGTGGACACCACCATTTGGTGTCCAGGTGTTGGGATATGTGCTTGCTCCTTAGCAGCTGGAGCCTCTTCTTCTTCTTCGACCTCATCATTTGAGGTCCCTTCTTCCTTGGAGGAGCTCGAACGTGAGCCCTCCGCGTCATCTTCAAGATGACTTGTACTTGCCCCAGCACCACCAGCTGGTGTTGGGTCCCTTTTCTCCGTGGGCTCTTGAGAAGCCACTTTTTCTTGGGACTTGGTCCCTTGGTCGGTTGGCGCTTCAGTGGGGACCCGGTTGAGCTCATCCTCGACATCCTGGAGCTGGGCCTCTTCCTCGACAGTTCTCATGATGAGAGGAGGAGGGTCCTTGGTCATTTTTCCGATGACAATGGAGAGGGGAAGATCATCGTCGTCCAAAGTAAGGACGACAACAGTTTTGGATGGAGAGGGAGTGGGGAGTTTTGTGGTGGTGGGGGATATGGTGGAAGAAGAAAGGGGAGTAGAGAGTTGTGTAGAAGGGGGAGGAGGAGTGGATTTGGTAACCTGGGGAGATCCCCGAGGTAGGAGTGGGAGAGATAGATGTGTGTTTTGGTGAGGAAGGAGGGGAAGGAGTTTTGTGAGGTGGAGGTGCAGTTGGAGTTCCAGTTGTTGTGGGAACAGAGGGGAGTAGTGGAAGGGGAGTTCCCTTTGTTGTGGGAACAGAGGGGAGTGGTGGAAGGGGAGTTTCCTTTGTTGTGGGAACAGAAGGAGGTGGTGGAGGAGTCTTTTTTTTCGAGGGAAGAGTGTTGGGAGGTCCCTCACTTATGAGAAGAGGGAGGGAAGAAGAGGTGAGTTGGATCTGGGATTGGGAGGTCTCGGAGTCCGAATGAAAGATAAAAGGGGGTTTGGCGACACAAGAACTGTCCTTGGAGCAGTTCAAGTAATCGTCAATGGTGAAGAAGGATTTCTTTCTGGGCTCCGAAAATTCAGAGACCTCAGCGTGTTTGTGTTTTTTGGATTTGGAGGGATCTTTAGAATGTTTGGATTTGTTGGATTTTGAAGGGTCTTTGGAGGAGTGGCGCTTTTTGGATGAATGGTGGTGTTTGGATTTTCTGGGTTTCTCGTTGATGGAAGGACGAGCATCTCCGAAACTATCAACAATGACCATTCCGGAGGAGGTGTTGGTGGTTGAGGGAGGAGGAAGGGATTCAGAGGAGGTGGCGGAAGAAGATGTCCAGGCCAGAGTGTCGTCGGCCGGAGGAGGAGGTGGCAAGAAAGGGCTTACTTGGTTGTAGAGCCCTTGGATGAGTTCGTCTTTCATGACTGGGTCTTGCTCTTTCTCAATCTCTTTCAATTGAGAGATGAAGAGAATTCTGGGGTTTGCAAGCACCCAAGGTTTGATCTGCGCGAAGGTGTGTTGAGGGGCCATTTTTGGAAGGATTTGGGAAAGAGAGAAGGTTTTGGAGGTTTCTTGAAAAGGAGAGTGAAAGGGATGTGGAGAAGAAGAATGACAGAGGTGGAAGATGGAATAAGGGCCCAAAAATGGCAAATGAGGGTTTTAAGGAGAGGAGGGGCGAAGGGTAGAAAGGGAAGTGGGAGAACATCGATAACCGTTGCCCAATGAACGTGGAGCATCGTTACAACTTCCGTAGCACGCCTCTTGACACGCGTCACGATCTCTAGGGAAGTATTTTCAAAATTTGAATACTCGGCCCGTAACGATTCAGAGCTTCTGACACAAAAGTCCGCTTCCCAAGTGACGGTTCTTCTTCGTAGATGAGTCAGCGTTCCCTTGCTAGTATGTATCAGTTCCCATGATCTTATCAAGGTCAAGAAGAGTGAAGTGGTTAAGGGAACTTCACACTCATCCTTTTGTGGGGCTAGGGAACTCAAAGGGAACCAGACAATTTACGACTCGATAAAGGAGTAAACACTTTGGCTCATGAGAAGCGTTTGTCTGGTCCCTGGATTAGGGTAGGTTATATGATCAACCGCCATGGTGGCTTGTAAAGAGGGATAAAGGGAACTCTGGTTGATCATGTTGGGCCAAAAGAAATAAAGTTCCCTTGTACACATTTGTCTTTAGACTAGTAAGCATGGCAAAGTGAAAGCAATAAGTCCAAGTTCCCTATCATGCATTCTTAGATAAACTAGTCAGGCATTGAGAGAGAGACAAACAGGGACTTGTTTAGTTTAGAGTTATCATCCCTAGAAGCATTCGAAAACGCTGGTAGGGACGTCTGTCTAAAGCTTTGGTGAGAATGTCCGCAATTTGCTCTTCAGTTCTACAGTGCTCCATCGAGATGTTCCCACTTTCAACATTGTCACGTAGAAAGTGATGCCTTATATCTATATGCTTAGTTCTAGAATGATGCACAGGATTTTTGGAAATGTTTATGGCACTAGTATTATCACAAAGTATGGGAACTAGGCCAAAAGACATACCGTAATCCTGGAGTTGTGACTTAAGCCATAGAACTTGGGAACAACAAGATGCGACAACCACATATTCTGCTTCAGCTGTGGAGAGTGCCACTGAGTTTTGCTTTTTAGATCCCCATGAAACTAAGCATGACCCTAGGAACTGGACCATTCCTGATGTGCTCTTTCTATCAACCAGGTGCCCTACAAAATCCACATCTGTGTATGCAATGAGCTCAAGGGAACTATTCCTTGGATACTAGAGGCACAAGTTATCGTTCCCTTTGAGATACCTGAAAATCCTCTTCACCTCTTTCAAGTGTGATTCCATAGGGTTTAGCTTGAAAACGAGCACAAAGATATACGCAGAACATGATATCAGGTCTACTAGCTATTAAGTAGAGAAGGGACCCAATCATACCTCGATAGTTCCTTTGGTCCACACTAATACCTGTTTCATCCACATTGATCCTTGAATTTGGTGAGATGGGAGTGTCAATGGGCTTGGAATGTTCCATCCCATACTTTACGAGCATTTCCTTGATGTATTTCTGTTGATGAATTTTTTTTCCCTCCTTGGTTTGAGATATTTGAAGTCCCAAGAAGAACGTGAGTTCCCCAATGAGACTCATCTCAAACTCATTGCTCATGAGGTCCTTAAAGTTCTCTACAAGAGTTTCGTTAGTTGCTCCAAAAACAATGTCATCAACATATACTTGCACAATCAGGATGTCTTTAGACTCTTTCTTTAAAAATAAAGTCTTGTCTATGGAACCTCGAAGGTATCCATGGGACAAGAGGAATTGAGCAAACCTGTCATACCAAGCTCGGGGAGCTTGTTTGAGTCCGTAGAGGCCCCCCTCCAGGAAATAGACATGGTTGTATAGCTTTTCATCTTCGAATCCAGGGGGTTGGGCCACATATACTTCTTCCTTGAGATGTCCATTGAGGAAGGCTGTTTTCACATCCATTTGATACAGCTTGAATCCCTTGTGAGCAGCATAAGCAATTAAGAGTCGAATGGCCTCGATCTTGGCGACTAGTGCGAAAGTCTCTTCGTAATCGATTCCTTCCTCTTGCTTGTAGCCTTGTGCCACCAGTCTAGCCTTGTTCCTTGCTATAGCTCCAGTGTCATTGAGCTTGTTTCTAAAGACCCATCGAGTTCCTATGATTTTCTTGTTCTTGGGCCTAGGAACTAGCTTCCAAACTTTATTTCTCTCGAATTGGTGGAGCTCCTCTTGCATAGCTTGGATCCAATCTGGGTCCTTCAAGGCTTCTTTGATATTTTTGGGTTCCACCATTGAAACAAATGCGTTAAAAGCACAAAATTTATTGAGAGAGGAGCGAGTTTGTACACCTTTATCATAAGGGGAGATGATGTTCTCAATGGGGTGGTCCTTCCTTTGTTGAAAGTTTCTTGTATGAGTGGGTTCCCTTGCACTTGTGTCATCTTCAGTGGAGGCTTCCTTTTCATGGGAACACTCATCTTCAGCTTGTTCATTGAGTGTTTCTTCAGAGATTCCTGGCAAGTTCCCTCTTTGTTCCCCCTGAACACTTGATTCTGGCAGGGTATTGTCTTGGGGAACAAGAGAGTTGGAGGTGTCTTGTAGTTCTTCTGAGGAGGGAACCTCGAGGGAGATTTGATTAGTGAGAGTTGGATCTCCGTCGTTGTTCTTTGGTTGTGGGATGTTACTTGCACTTGGATAGTCTTCATCCCTCTTCCTTGGCTCATCATCGTCGTCATCATCGTCTTCTTGTCTGACCAGTTTGAACAGAGTTCCCTTCCCTTGGGTCTTTGTTCCCATCTTTACAGATTTCTCGTTGAAGACGACATGGATGCTTTCTTCTATCTTCTTGGTCCTCTTATTATAGACCCTGTAAGCCTTGCTTTGTGATGAGTATCCCAGGAAGATCCCTTCATCGCTTCTAGGACCGAATTTTCCAAGGTTGTCTTTGCCATTGTTGTGGATAAAGCATGTGCATACGAAGGTCCTTAGATGGGAGATGTTTGGTTTTCTCCCCTTGATGAGATCGTAGGATGTCTTCTTGATCAAAGGCCCTATCATGGCTCGGTTCAAGATGTATGTAGCTGTAGCGATGGCTTCAGCCCAGAAATACTCAGGAACTCCGCTTTCAATCATCATGGTTCTGGCCATGTCCTCCAAGGTCCTATTCTTTCTCTCGACCACTCCGTTTTGCTGAGGAGTGCGAGGGGCTGAAAAGTTGTGAGAGATCCCATGTTTGTCACAAAAGTTAAGGAACTCTGAGTTGTGAAACTCAGTTCCATAGTCAGATCTGATGGCTTTCAGCTTTAGCCCCATGCTTACTTCTGTTCTTTTGATGAAAGGCTCGAACTCTTCAAAAGCTTGTGATTTTGCCTTCAAGAAAATAACCTAGGTGAATCTAGAAAAATCATCAATTAAGACGTACATGTACCTTTTTCCACCATAGCTGGTTGTTCGCATGGGACCATAGAGATCCATGTGAATTAGCTCTAAAGGCTTGGTTGTGCTCACCACCTTTTTGGGTTTGAAGGAGTTCCTAGTCTGTTTCCCTCGAACGCATTCCTCACACATTTGGACTCCTTCGAGATTGATTCGAGGAAGACCAATGACCAGATCTTTTAGATAGAGCTTCAGGATTTGATTGACACATGCATGTCCCAGTCTTCGGTGCCAGAGTTTCGTATCATCGTGGGAACTCGCAAGACACAGCTTCATTGGTGGTTCAAATTCTGTATCTACTACATAAACGTTGTTGTGCCTTCTTCCTTTCGGAATCACTTTGTTGGTCTTTTTGTTGATGACTAGGCATTCGTCTAAGTCGAAGGTGACAACGTTGTTCCCTTGATCACACATCTGGGCAACACTTAAGAGGTTGTATCCCAGATCTTTCACCAGATTGACATTGCTGATTTTGATTGATCTATTTAGCAATACTTCTCCCTTTCCAATTACTTCTCCCTTGTTTTTATTGCCAAATGAGACGTGGCCTCCTTCGGCATGAGTGTGGAGTGTTCCCTCTCACTGCCACCTTTCCGGTCATATGGTTCGAACATCCACTATCTATGAACCATGCATTGTTCCCTCTCACTGCCACCTACAAGGTAAAGTTAGTGTTTTGAGACCCAGGCAAGATGACTCTTGCCAGCTCCCTTGCAAGGGAAAATATTCTCATTTAAAACATAGTCAGCGATGTTGATATCATGAGTGATTTGAGAGTTGGAGTTCCTTTGGTGATTAGCATGATGTTTTTGTTTGTTTAGGAACTCCTGGTTTCTAAGGGTTTGGGCTCTTTTCTTGGGACATGCTTCCTTGTAGTGCCCATGAGCACCACAGTTCCAACACGTCTTATAGTATTCTCCAAGGTAGTATTTTGGGTGTGGTCTCTGGATTCTGTTCCTATCCATGGTTTCCTTGTTGTTAACCCGTGATTCGTTTCCCTTAGCAATTTGGACATAAAGTCTATGTCCAGTGTTCCCATTGTAATAATCTTTCTCGCCACCTTTCCCACTTTCTAGGACCCTGATTTTCTCCTCAAGATGAGCATTTTTCTGTTTCTCACATTGGAGTTCTAAGGCCCTACACTCATGGATTTCATGTTCACTCAGGGGTGACTTCCCGTTCTTTGAGCTCTCAGTTTTGTATCCTATGCCGTGTTTGGCTGGGACAAACTTGATTTGGGAACTAGAGGCTTCAAGATGTTCGGGAGTCTTACTCAAGTTTTGCAAGAGGGTGCTCTCATCTTTCTTTAAAGTTTTGATTTCATTTTCTAGATCTACGATGTGTGACACATGGGACTTGAGTTTTTCGAGAAGGGATATGCAGTTGGGACAGGGTTCAAGACCAACTAATTGAGCATTTATGTGTTCCTATTTTTCCAACATCTTTTGGAGTTTTATGTTATCTTTGACAAGACTTGAAAGAATTTTCAACAACTCAGGTTTTTCATAGTTATTTCAAAGAAGTAAGAACAGATTCAGTGGTTACCTCACTGGGTTGTTCCCCAATGGTTTCTCCTATGGCCATGCCACACATATCTGGGAGTTCCCATGACTCGGGATCTTCGTCTTCATCATCGCTCCAGGTAGCGATGTAGGCCTTCTTTCCTTCCTTTCGTCCATCAGTTCCCTGTGGGCATTCCTTCGCAAAATGTCCTTTCCTGTTGCACTTGTAGCAGGTCACATCTGAGAGATCCTTCTCTGCGGGTTTTCTTTGGGAACTCTGTCCTTTTCCCCAGTTCCCACTGTTCCGTTGAGACTTCCCTTTGTAGAAATTTTGAAGAGCCTTTGTTACGAGAACTAGCTCCTCATCCTCTTCTTCTTCGGAGTCTTCGTGTTGTTCTTGGGTTGATTTGAGCATTTTCTCGATCTTGAGTGCGATCCCTTGATGAGCTCGAGTTTGTTCCTTATCATCGATCTTTATCTTCTCGTGTCCCACTAGCTTTCAAAACACTTGATGGAGCATGAGTGTTCTATTTTCCGGATTCTCCTTGAACATTGTTCTCTCGTTTGCCCATTCTCCAGACAATACGTTGAAGAGCTGTTGGACCTTCATCTTATGGGTGATTTCTTCTTTGGTGATCCCCAAGCCTTCCATTTTGGTGCAAAGTCCTTCAAATCGGGACTGGTAGCTATCGACAAACTCTCCCTCCTCCATTTGGAAGTTGTAGAACTCCCTTTTTGCATTCATCTGAAGATCTTCTCGGAGATTTGAGTTCTCAACGTGCATTTGTTGGATGGCTTCCCACATTTCCTTAGCTGTGTCAAGATTTGCTACCCTGTCACAGTCTTGTACGCACATGGACCTCTTCAGGTACTATTTGGCCTTGTAGTTTGCCTCCATACACTTGTATTCGTTGGGTCCCCATTTGGTGAGGTCGTTGACTATAGCTGGGTCAATTTCGAAGTTGCCTCTCTCGATAACACACCAGGCTTGGTAGTCTTGGCCACGCATCCAATCCTTCATGTCGCGTTGCCAGCTTTCAAATCCTCCTGTAATAAGCCTTGGCGGCTTACTAGTGTTGTTCCCCACCTGAGTAAGTTCCTGAGCCATTTGATACATGCGATGCTAACACAAATCTAGAGCAAACCTGCTTTGATACCAATTGTTGGATCGTAAACCGTTAGCAAAGAGCTTGGGAACTGGCTGTTAAGCTGTTCCCAAGACAGCGGAAGTAAATTAAGCGCAAGTATTAAAAGCAGTAAAGAACGCAGTTTCCTTATACAGGAACCCCACTACAACCAACTAGTTGTATGTGTAAACTTGTACCTCCGCTTGGAGGATCTTGAATGACTTACTTATATTGATAGCTTTGTTCCTTAGTTACAACAGCCGGATTCACACTTCTCTGTTCCTACGAGCTCTTCCTAACTCTAGCAACACTAGTAAATCCTCTCAACTGAGTTCCTAAGCTCACAACAGCAAAATACAAGTAACTCAAACCTTACACCGACTTCTCAGATCCCTTGCTCCTGGGAACTTCGGTTTCACCGTCGTCGAGATCACACACTCGCCGACGGGGACTTCTCTTCTTTTTCTTTCTATTCTCTGATGTGGGTGTTTGTGAGTTCTAGGAGAAGTACTCAATCCGAGTACTATTCATTTGGCTTTATAGTCCAGGTGAGCTTGGACAGTCGCATCTTTCAACTGTGTCCAAAATGCCCTTTGCTTGATGCCCAAATTGTACTTTCTTCACATGTGACTTTGGTTTGAACCAGGTCAACTTCTTGAATCAATCGGACCGCTGGATCAAGCGTGACACTCTGATCCTCAGACTTTTCCTTCGAGTTGTCCAAGACAGAACCCGTGATCTGCCCTGAACGGTCGTTGTCCTCACATGTGAGTTCCCATGTCATGGGAACTGTCTTGTTCAGAGTTCCCTTGATGGAGACTCATCATCGTTGTAAGCTTGTATTCTCTTGATCATTCATCGGAGTTCCCACTGCATGGGAACTTTCCTCTTCAGAGTTCCCTTGGTGGAAACTATGCATTGTGAGCTTCTGTGGCTTTTGGTCATTCATGGGAGTTCTTGGTTGTACCTGCGTTCCTTAGAAATACTTGAACAAACCACATTAGTTCCTTATGGTGTTTGTCATTATCAAAACACGGAGAATGACATCGTTGATCCGTTGTTTAGAACCAGGGGTCCCAACAACGTCCCAACATCTAGGCATAAGCATAAAGAATGAGGATATTATCAAGCCAATAAACACATTTTACACTACAAAATCTAGACCGATCGAATAAAAGAAAAATTCGAACCTAGAAACGAAATGCCACTCTTTTGAGTGACTTTTAAATGGACATTTGATTGAACACTTGGCGTGCAATGTTAGATCACAAGTCATTTTAAAGGCAAAAGGAGGAAAAACAAGTTAACTTCAAAGACATCTAGGCATAAGCATAAAGAATGAGGATAGTATCAATCCAATACGCACATTCTACACTACAAAATCAAGACCGATCGAATAAAAGCATAAATTCGAATCGAGGAACCGAATGCCACAATTAGGAGTGACATTTACATGGACATTTCATCAAACACTTGGCGTGCAATGTTAGATCACAAGTCATTTTAAAGGCAATAGGAGAAAAAACAAGTGAAATTCAAAGACATCTAGGCATAAGCATAAAGAATGAGGATAGTATCAAGACAATAAGCACATTCTACACTAGAAAATCAAGACCGATCAAATAAAAGCATAAATTTCAACCTAGAAACCGAATGCCACTTTTAGGAGTGACATTTACATGAACATTTGATCAAACACTTGGTGTGCAATGTTAGATCATTTGTCATTTTAAAGGCAAAAGAAGTAAAAACAAGCGAACACTAAAGGCTTCTAGGCATAAGCATAAAGAACGAGGATAGTATCAAGCCAATAAGCACATTCGACACTACAAAAACAAGACCGATCGAATTAAAGCATAAATTCGAACCTAGAAACCGAATACCACTTTTAGGAGTGACATTTACATGGACATTACATCGAACACCTGATGTGCAATGTTAGATCATTTGTCTTTTTAAAGGAAAAAGGAGGAATATATAACAAGTGAACTTTAAAGACATCTAGGCATAAGCATAAAGAATGAGAATAGTATCAAGCCAATAAGCACATTCTGCACTACAAATCAAGACCGATCAAATAAAAGCATAAATTCGAACCTAGAAACCGAATGCCAGTTTTAGGATTGACTTTTACATGGACGTTTCATTGAACACTTGGCGTGCAATGTTAGATCACAAGTCCTTTTAAAGGTAAAAGGAGAAAAACAAGTGAAATTTAAAGACATCTAGGCATAAGCATAAAGAAAGAGGATAGTATCAAGCCAATAAGCACATTCTACACTACAAAATCAAGACCGATCGAATAAAATCATAAATTCGAACCGAGAAACCGAATGCCACATTTAGGAGTGACATTTATATGGATATTTCATCGAACACTTAGCGTGCAATGTAAGATCACATGTCATTTGAAAGCGAAAAGGAGAAAAAAAAAAGTGAACTTCAAAGACATCTAAGCATAAGCATAAAGTATGAGGAGAGTACCAAGCCAATAAGCACATTTTACACTACAAAATCAAGACCGATCGAATAAAAGCAAAATTCGAACCTAGAAACGGAATGCCACTCTTTGGAGTGACTTTTAAATGGACATTTGATTGAACACTTGGCGTGCAATGTTAGATCTCAAGTCATTTTAAAGGCAAAAGGAGGAAAAACAAGTTAACTTCAAAGACATCTAGGCATAAGCATAAAGAATGAGGATAGTATCAAGCAAATAAGCACATTCTGCACTAGAAAATCAAGACCGGTCAAATAAAAGCATAAATTTGAACCTAGAATCTAAATGCCACTTTTAGGATTGACTTTTACATGGACATTTGATCGAACACTTGGTGTGCAATTTTAGATCATTTGTTATTTTAAAGGCAAAAGGAAGAAAAACAAGTGAACTTTAAAGACATCTAGGCATAAGCATAAAGAATGATGATATTAGCCAATAAGCACATTTTACACTACAAAATCAAGACCGAT
This sequence comes from Fallopia convolvulus, assembly GCA_964016875.1. Classification (NCBI taxonomy): domain Eukaryota; kingdom Viridiplantae; phylum Streptophyta; class Magnoliopsida; order Caryophyllales; family Polygonaceae; genus Fallopia; species Fallopia convolvulus. The sequence continues at coordinate 39,971,389 of OZ024720.1, forward strand.
CGAATAAAAGCATAAATTCGAACCTAGAAACGGAATGCCACTCTTTGAATGAACACTTAGCGTGCAATGTTAGATCACAAGTCATTTTAAAGGCAAAAGGAGGAAAAACAAGTGAACTTCAAAGACATCTAGGCATAAGCATAAAGAATGAAGATAGTATAAAGCAAATAAGCACATTCTACACTAGAAAATCAAGACCGATCGAATAAAAGCATAAATTCGAACCTAGAAATCGAATGCCACTTTTAGGATTGACTTTTACATGGATATTTCATTGAACACTTGGAGTGCAATGTTAGATCACAAGACATTTTAGAGGCAAAAGGAGAAAAAACAAGTGAACTTTAAAGACATCTAGGCATAAGCATAAAGAATGAGGTTAGTATTAAGCCAATAAGCACATTCTGCACTAAAAAATCAAGACCGATCGATTAAAATCTTTAATTCGAACCTAGAAACCGATTGCCACATTTAGGAGTGACATTTACATGTACATTTGATCGAACACTTGGCATGCAAAGTTAGATCACAAGTCATTTAAAGGAAAAAGGAGAAAAAACAAGCGAACACTAAAGGCTTCTAGGCAAAAGCATAAAGAATGAGGATAGTATCAAGCCAATAAGCACATTTGACACTACAAAAACAAGATCGATCGAATTAAAGCATAAATTCGAACCTAGAAATCGAATACCAGTTTTAGGAGTGACATTTACATGGACATTACATCGAACACCTGACGTGCAATGTTAGATCATTTGTCTTTTTAAAGGAAAAAGGAGGAAACACAAGTGAAATTTAAAGACATCTAGGCATAAGCATAAAGAATGAGGATAGTATCAAGCCAGTAAGCACATTCTACACTACAAAATCAAGACCGATCGAATAAAAGCATAGATTCGAACCGAGAAACCGAATGCCACATTTAGGAGTGACATTTACATGGACATTTCATTGAACACTTGGCGTGCAATGTTAGATCACTTGTCATTTGAAAGCGAAAAGGAGAAAAAAAAAGTGAACTTCAAAGACATCTTGGCATAAGCATACAGAATGAGGAGAGTACAAAGCAAATAAGAACATTATGCACTACAAATATAAAGCATAAATTCACTACAAAGCATAAATAAGCACATTATGCACTACAAATATAAAGCATAAAGAATGAGGATAGTATCAAGCCAATAAGCATATTCGACACTACAAAATCAAGATCGATCTAATTAAAGCATAAATTCCAACCTTAACCGAATACCACTTTTAGGAGTGACATTTACATGAACATTTCATCGAACACTTGGCGTGTAATGTTAGTTCATTTGTCATTTTAAAGGCAAAAGGAGGAAAAACAAGTGAACTTTAAAGACATATAGGCATAAGCATAAAGAATGAGGATATTACCAAGCCAATAAGCACACTTTACACTACAAAATCAAGACCGATTAAATAAAAGCATAAATTCGAACGTAGAAACGGAATGCCACTTTTAGGAGTGACTTTTAAATGGACATTTCATTGAACATTTGGCGTGCAATGTTCGATCATAAGTCATTTTAAAGGCAAAAGGAGGAAAAACAAGTGAACTTCAAAGACATCTAGGCATAAGCATAAAGAATTAGGTTAGTATCAAGCAAATAAGCACATTCTACAGTAGAAAATCAAGACCGATCGAATAATAGCTTAAATTCGAACCTAGAAACCGAACGCCACTTTTAGGATTGACCCTTAAATGGACATTTCATTGAACACTTTGCGTGCGATGTTAGATCACAAGTCATTTTAAAGGCAAAAGGACAAAAAACAAGTGAACTATAAAGACATCTAGGCATAAGCATAAAGAATGAGGATAATATTAAGCCATAAGCACATTCTGCACTAAAAAATCAAGACCGATCGATTAAAGCATAAATTTGAACCTAGAAACTGAATACCACTTTTAGGAGTGACATTTACATGAACATTTCATCGAACACTTGGCGTGCAATGTTAGATCACAAGTCATTTTAAAGGAAAAAGGAGGAAAAAAATTGAACTTTAAAGACATCTAGGCATAAATATAAAGAATGAGGATAGTATCAAGCCAATAAGCACATTATGCACTACAAATCAAGACCGATTGAATAAAAGCATAAATTCGAACCTAGAAACCGAATGCTAGTTTTAGTATTGAATTTTACATGGACATTTCATTGAACACTTGGCGTGCAATGTTAGATCACAAGTCTTTTTAAAGGCAAAAGGAGGAAAAACAAGTGAACTTTAAGGACATCTAGGCATAAGCATAAAGAATGAGGATAGTATGTAGCAAATAAGCACAATCTGCACTAGAAAATCAAGGCCGATCAAATAAAAGCATAAATTCGAACCGAGAAACCGAATGCCACTTTTAGGAGTGACATTTACATGGACATTTCATCGAACACTTGGCGTGCAATGTTAGATCACAAGTCATTTTAAAGGCAAAAGGAGAAAAAACAAGTGAACTTTAAAGAAATCTAGGGATAAGCATAAAGAATGAGGATAGTATCAAGCCAGTAAGCACATTCTGCACTATAAATCAAGACTGATCGAATAAAAGCATAAATTCGAACCTATAAAACGAATGCAAATTTTAGGATTGACTTTTAGATGGACATTTCATTGAACACTTGTCGTGCAATGTTAAATCACAAGTCATTTTAAAGGCAAAAGGAGAAAAAAACAAGTGAACTTTAAAGACATCTAGGCATAAGCATGAAGAATGAGGATAGTATCAAGCCAATAAGTTCATTCTACACTACAAAATCAAGACCGATCGAATAAAAGCATAAATTCGAACCGAGAAACCGAATGCCACATTTAGGAGTGACATTTACATGTACATTTGATCGAACACTTGGTATGCAAAGTTAGATCACAAGTCAATAAGCACATTCGACAATACAAAATCAAGACCGATTGAATTAAAGCATAACTTCGAACCTAGAAACCGAATACCACTTTTAGGAGTGACATTTACATGGACATTTCATCAAACACATGGCGTGCAATGTTTGATCATTTTTCATTTTAAAGGAAAAAGGAGGAAAAACAAGTGAACTTTAAAGACATCTAGGCATAAGCATAAAGAATGAGGATAGTATCAAGCCAATAAGCACATTCTGCACTGCAAATCAAGACTGATCGAATAAAAGCATAAATTCGAACCTAGAAACCGAATGCCAGTTTTAGGATTGACTTTTACATGGACAATTCATTGAACACTTGGCGTGCAATGTTAGATCACAAGTCATTTTAAAGGCAAAAGGAGGAAAAACAAGTGAACTTTAAGGATATCTAGGCATAAGCATAAAGAATGAGGATAGTATCAAGCAAATAAGCACAATCTGCACTAGAAAATAAAGGCCGATCGAATAAAAGCATAAATTCGAACCGAGAAACCGAATGCCACATTTAGGAGTGACATTTACATGGACATTGCATGGAACACTTAGCGTACAATATTAGATCACAAGTCATTTTAAAGGCAAAAGGACAAAAAACAAGTAAACTTTGAAGACATCTAGGCATAAGCATAAAGAATGAGGATATTATTAAGCAAATAAGCACATTCTGCACTAAAAAATCAAGACCGATCGATTAAAATCTTTAATTCGAACCTAGAAACTGAATGCCACATTTAGGAGTGACATTTACATGTATATTTGATCGAACACTTGGCATGCAAAGTTAGATCACAAGTCATTTCAATGGAAAAAGGAGAAAAAACAAGCGAACACAAAAGACTTCTGGGCATAAGCATAAAGAATGAGGATAGTATCAAGCCAATAAGCACAATCGACACTACAAAATCAAGACCGGTTGAATTAAAGCATAAATTCGAACTTAGAAACCGAATACTACTTTTAGGAGTGACATTTACATGGATATTTGATCGAACACTTGGTGTTCAATGTTAGATCATTTGTAATTTTAAATGCAAAAGGAAGAAAAACAAGTGAACTTTCAAGACATCTAGGCATAAGCATAAAGAATGCGGATAGTATGAAGCCAATAAGCACATTCTGCACTACAAATCAAGACCGATCGAATAAAAGCATAAATTCGAACCTAGAAATCGAATGCCAGTTTTAGGATTGCCTTTTACATGGACATTTCATTGAACACTTGGCGTGCAATTTTAGATCACAAGTCATTTTAAAGGAGAAAGGAGAAAAAACAAGTGATCTTTAAAGACTTCTAGGTATAAGCGTATAGAATAAGGATAGTATCAAGCCAATCAGCCGATCGAATAAAAGCATAAATTCGAACCGAGAAACCGAATGCCACATTTTGGAGTGACATTTACATGGACATTTCATCGAACACTTGGCGTGCAATGTTAGATCACTTGTCATTTTAAAGCGAAAAGGAGGAAAAGAAAGTGAACTTCAAAGACATCTAGGCATAAACATAAATGATGTCCGCCTTTTTAGTTGTGTTTTTAGGGTGTGTTTTTGTGTGTTTTATTCTTTTTCTTTAGTTTTGTGTTTTGTTTTGAGTCGTTTGTGTAGGTTTTCGTATTTTCTTGAGATATGGAGTCTACATAAGCTTTGGTGTTGTTTTGTAGGTTTTTAGAAGCTATTTGGAGCACTTTTGAAGAAAGGAGGAAAGCACTTGATAATAGCACTCAAGCATGAAGAGAAGATGAAGATTAAGAGCTCAAGTAAAGTTATTGAAGATCAAGTTTGATCTTGGAAAGAGATAGAGAAATTATTTACAAGAATATAGGAAAAGGAGTCGAGTCAAACGGAGTTGTAACGAATCCTCTACACAACTTTTACTCAAGGCTGTTCGAAGTGCTGAACAGGGTCGGTGACGACCCACTTTGGGTCGGTACCGAGCCACCCCGTGACGTAGCGGAAGACCAAGTCGGTGCACTTAATGGGATTTTATCCTATTTCCTCTTATGTTATTAGATAGATAGAAGGAATATATTGTATTAGAAGATTTATTTCCTTATAGATAAATTTAAGATAGATTAGTTTCTCTTTAAATACATTTGTCCCCTCTTTAGTTTTTTTTTTTTTGGGGGGGGGGGATCCCACAATCATTCAAGTTAGAGGAGGAGGAGGAGGAGGAGAGGAGTTTTCTAAAGAAGAACTATCGTTTTTGGATTAAAGTTGTAAGCTTTCTCTTTTATTTAATATAGTTGCTTGTTTTTAATCATGCTTTGTGAGTAGTTCTCTCTCTCTAAGGTTGGGGTTAAACCCAACAATGGTTGTGCATGCTTGTTCATGATCATGTTTTGATTGTTTTATTGCATGAATCTTCTCTCTCGTTCTTAACTCCTTGAAACGAAAGTTGATTGGAATTTCTCATTCATAGTTGAAGCGAAAGCGGAAACCTTGAATCAGAAAAGTCAATGTAGGGTTTTGAAGCAAAAGCGGATCTATCCTAATTGAAGTGAAAGCGATTAGAGAGTAAGTTTATTAATTGAACGAAAGTTAGTTGATTTACTTGCTTAGATTGACAAAAGTTGACACCTTTATGTGATAAAAGCATGATCTATGTGTTTCATGAGCGTTTGTATGCATGATTGTTGTTGTGGGGATAACCTAAACCTTAGAATTTCTCTTCCTTGATAAAAACTCCTTGGTTTTGATTGATTGCTTGCGTTAAAAGTAAAAAAACTTGATACTGACTATCTCCCGTAGACGAACCTGACTTCGTTGTACTCAGCGGGGTCTTGATTATAAATTTATTTGTTGTCAAGAAACCCTTTCAACAATAAAGAACGAGGAGAGTACCAAGCAAATAAGCACATTATGCACTTCAAAATCAAGACCAATCGAATAAAATCATAAATTCAAACCTAGATACCGAATGCCACATTTAGGAGTGACATTTGCATGTACATTTCATCAAACACTTGGCGTGCATAGTTAGATAACAAGTCATTTCAAAGGCAAAAGGAGAAAACACAAGCAAAATCTAAAGACATCTAGGCATAAGCATAAAGAATGAGGATAGTATCAAGCCAATAAGCACATTCGACACTAAAAAATCAAGACCGATCGAATTAAAGAATAAATTCCAACCTTAACCGAACACCACTTTTAGGAGTGACATTTACATGGACATTTCATCGAACACTTTGGTTTAATGTTAGATCATTTGTCATTTTAAAGGCAAAAGGAAGAAAAACAAGTGAACTTTAAAGACATCTAGGAATAAGCATAAAGAATGAGGATATTATCAAGCCAACAAGCACATTCTACACTACAAAATCAAGACCGATCGAATAAAAGCATAAATTCGAACCTAGAAACCGAATGCCACTTTTAAGATTGACTTTTACCTGGACATTTCATTGAACACTTGGTGTGCAATGTTAGATCACAAGTCATTTTGAAGGCAAAAGGAGAAAAAACAAGTGAACTTTAAAGACATCTAGGCATAAGCATAAAGAATGAGGAGAGTATCAAGCCATTAAGCACATTCTGCACTACAAAATCAAGACCGATTGAATAAAAGCATTAATTCGACACTAGAAAACGAATGCCACTTTTAGGATTGACATTTACATGGACATTTGATCGAACACTTTGCGTGCAAAGTTAGATAACAAGTCATTTAAAAGGCAAATGAAGAAAAAACAAGCAAACTCTAAAGACTTCTAAGCATAAGCATAAAGAATGAGGATAGTATCAAGCCATTAAGCACATCTGCACTACAAAATCAAAACTGATTGAATAAAAGCATAAATTCGACCCTAGAAAACGAATGCGACACTTAGGAGTGACATTTACATGGACATTTAATCGAACACTTTGTGTGCAATGTTAGATCATTTGTCAATTTAAAGGCAAAAGTAGGAAAAACAAGTGGACATTTAATCGAACACTTGGTGTACAATGTTAGATCATTTGTCATTTTAAAGGTACAAGGAGAAAAAACAAGTGAACTTCAAAGACTGAGGAAAAACAAGTGAACTTCTAGGCATAAGCATAAATAATGAGGATATTATCAAGCCAATAAGCACATTCTACACCACAAAATCAAGACCGATCGAATAAAAGCATAAATTTGAACCTAGAAACGGAATGCCACTTTTAGGATTGAATTTTACATGGACATTTAATCGAACACTTGGCGTGCAATGTTAGATCACAAGTCATTTTAAAGGAAAAAGGAGGAAAAAAATTGAACTTTAAAGACATCTAGGCATAAATATAAAGAATGAGGATAGTATCAAGCCAATAAGCACATTATGCACTACAAATCAAGACCGATTGAATAAAAGCATAAATTCGAACCTAGAAACCGAATACCACTTTTAGGGTGACATGTACATGGACATTTCATCGAACACATGGCGTGCAATGTTAGATCATTTGTCATTTTAAACGCAAAAGGAGGAAAAACATGTGAACTTTAAAGACATCTGGGCATAAGCATAAAGAATGAGGATAGTATCAAGCCAATAAACACCTTCAGCACTACAAATCAAGACCGATTGAATAAAAGCATAAATTCGACCCTAGAAAACGAATGCCACACTTAGGAGTGACATTTAAATAAACATTTAATCGAACCCTTGGTATGCAATGTTAGATCATTTGTCATTTTAAAAGCAAAAGGAGGAAAAACAAGTGAACTTTAAAGACATCTAGGCATAAGCATAAAGAATGAGGATATTATCAAGCCAATAAGCACATTCTACACTACAAAATCAAGACCGACCGAATAAAAGCATTAATTCGAACCTAGAAACGGAATGTCACTTTTAGGATTGACTTTTACATGGACATTTCATTGAACTCTTGGCGTGCATTGTTTGCTCAGAAGTCATTTCAAAGGTTAAAGGAGAAAAAACAAGCTAACTCTAAAGACATCTAAGCATAAGCATAAAGAATGAGGATAGTAACAAGCCAATAAGCACATTCGACACTCTAAAATCAAGACCGATCGAATTAAAGCATAAATTCGAACCTAGAAACCGAATGCCACTTTTAGGAGTGACATTTACATGGACATTTCATCGAACACTTGGCGAGCAATGTTAGATCATTTGTCATTTTAAAGGCAAAAGGAGGAAAAATAAGTTATTTATGAAGACATCTAAGTATAAGCATAACGAATGAGGATATTATCAAGCCAATAAGCACATTCAACACCACAAAATTAAGACCGATCGAATAAAAGCATAAATTCGAACCTAGTAACCGAATGCCCCTTTTAATAATGACATTTACATGGACATTTCATCGAACACTTGGCGTGCAATGTTAGATCATTAGTCATATTATAGGCAAAAGGAGGAAAAACAAGTGAACTTTAAAGACATCTAGGCATAAGCATAAAGAATGAGGATAGTATCAAGCCAATAAGCACATTCTGCACTAAGAAATCAACACCGATTGAATAAAATCATAAATTCGAACCTATAAACCTTATGCCACATTTAAGGTTGAGATTTACATGGACATTTCATCGAACACTTGGCATGCAATGTTAAATCACAAGTCATTTCAAAGGCAAAAGGGGAAAAAACAAACTAACTTTAAATACATCTTGGCATAAGCATAAAGAATGAGAATAATATCAAGCCAATAAGCACATCCTACACTACAAAATCAAGATCGATTGAATAAAATCATAAATTCGAACCCAGAATTCGAATGTCACATTTAGGAGTGACATTTACATGGACATTTCATCGAACAGTTGGCGTGCAATCTTAGAACATTTGTCATTTTAAAGGAAAAATGAGATAAAACAAGTGAACTTTAAAGACATCTAGGCATAAGCATAAAGAATGAGGATAACATCAAGCCAATAAGCACATCCTACACTACAAAATCAAGACCGATCGAATAAAATCATAAATTCGAACCTAGAAACCGAATGCCACATTTAGGAGTGACATTTACATATACATTTCATCGAACATATGGCGTGCATAGTTAGATCACAAGTCATTTGAAAGGCATACGGAGAAAAAACAAACTAACTTTAAAGACATCTAGGCATAAGCATAAAGAATGAGGATAGTATCAAGCCAATAAACACATTCTACATTACAAAATCAAGACCGATCAAATAAAACCATAAATTCGAACCAAGAAACCGAATGCCACATTTAGGAGTGACATTTACATATACATTTCATCGAACATATGGCGTGCATAGTTAGCTCACATGTCATTTCAAAGGCAAAAGGAGAAAAAACAAGCGAAATATAAAGACATCTAGGCACAAACATAAAGAATGAGGATAGTACCAAGCCAATAAGCACATTCGACACTACCAAATCAAGACCGATCAAATTAAAGCATAAATTTGAACCTAGAAACCAAATGCCACTTTTAGGAGTGACAATTACATGGACATTTCATCGAACACTTGGCGTGCAATATTAGATCACTTGTCATTTTAAAGCGAGAAGGAGAAAAAAAAGAATGAACTTTAAAGACATCTAGGCATAAGCTTAAAGAACGAGGATAGTATCACGCCAATAAGCACATTATGCACTACAAAATCAATACCGATCAAATAAAATCATAAATTCAAATCTAGAAACCGAATGCCACTTTTAGGATTGACTTTTACATTGACATTTCATCGAACACATGGCGTGCAATTCTAGATCACAAGTCATTTTAAGGGCAAAATTAGAAAAAACAAGTGAACTTCAAAGACATCTAGGCATAAACATAAAGAATGAGGATAGTATCAAGCCTATAAGCACATTCGACACTACAAAATCAAGACCAATCGAATTAAAGCATAAATTCGAACCTAGAAACCGAATACCACTTTTAGCAGTGACATTTAAATGGACATTTCATCGAACATTTGGTGTGCAATGTTAGATCATTTGTCATTTTAAAGGTAAAAGGAGGAAAAACAAGTGAACGTTATAGACATCTAGGCATAAACATAAAGAATGAGGATAATATCAAAGCAATAAGCACATTCTACACTACAAAATTAAGACCAATCGAATAAAATCATAAATTCGAACCGAGATATCGAATGCCACATTTAGGAGTGACATTTACATGGACATTTCATCGAACTCTTGGCGTGCAATGTTAGATCATTTGTCATTTTAAAGGCAAAAGGTGGAAAAACATGTGAACTTTAAAGACATTTAGCCATAAACATAAAGAATGAGGATAATATCAAAGCAATAAGCACATTCTACACTACAAAATTAAGACCAATCGAATAAAATCATAAATTCGAACCTAAAATTCAAATGCCACATTTAGGAATGACATTAACATGAACATTTGTTTGAACACTTGGCGTGCAATTTTAGATCACATATCATTTTAAAGCGAAAAGGAGAAAAACAAAAGTGAACTTTAAAGACATCTAGGCATATGCTTAAAGAACGAGGATAGTATCAAGCCAACAAGCACATTATGCACTACAAAATCAAGACCAATCGAACCAAATGATAAATTCGACCCTAGATATCGAATGCCACATTTAGGAGTACCATTTACATGGACATTTCATCAAACTCTTGGCGTTCAATGTTAGATCATTTGTCATTTTAAAGGCAAAAGGTGGAAAAAGAAGTGAACCTTAAAGACATCTAGCCATAATCACAAAGAATGAGGATAATATCAAAGCAATAAGCACATTCTACACTACAAAATCAGGATCGATCGAATAAAATCATAAATTCGAACCTAGAATTCAAATGCCACATTTAGGAATGACATTTACATGGACATTTCTTTGAACACTAGGCGTGCAATATTAGATCACTTGTCATTTTAAAGCGAAAAAGAAGAAAAAAAAGTGAACTTTAAAGACATCTAGGCATAAGCTTAAAGAATGAAGATAGTATCAAGCAAAAAAGCACATTCTGCAATACAAAATCAAGACCGATCAAATAAAATCATAAATTCGAACCTAAAAACCAAATGCCACTTTTAGGATTGACATTTAGAAGGACATTTTATCGAACTTTTTGGCGTGCAATGTTAGATCACAAGTCATTTTAAAGGCAAAAGTAGAAAAAACAAGAGAACTTTAAAGACATCTAGGCATAAGCATAAAGAATGAGGATAGTATCAAGCCAACAAGCACATTCTGCACTACAAAATCAAAACCAATCGAATCAAATCATAAATTCAAACCAAGATATCGAATGCCATATTTAGGAGTGACATTTACATGGACATTTCATCGAACAGTTGGCGTGCAATATTAGAACATTTGTCATTTTAAAGGAAAAAGGAGAAAAAATAAGTGAACTTTAAAGACATCTAGGCATAAGCATAAAGAATGAGGATAGTATCTAGCCAATAAGCACATTCTGCACTACAAAATCAAGACCGATCGAATAAAATCATAAATTCGAACCTAGAAACCGAATCCTAAATTTAAGAGTGACATTTACCTGGACATTTCATTGAACACTTGGTGTGCAATAGATTAAAAGTCATTTCAAAGGCAAAAGGAGAAAAAACAAGCGAACTTTAAAGACATCTAGGCATAAGCATGAAGAATGAGAATAGTATCAGGCCAATAAGCACATTCTACACTAAATAATCAAGACGAATCGAATAAAATCAAAAATTCGAACCTAGATATCGAATGCCACGTTTAGGAGTGACATTTACATGGAAATTTCATCAAACACATGGTGTGCAATGCTAGATCACAAGTCATTTTAAGGGCAAAAGGATAAAAAACAAGTGAACTTTAAAGACATCTAGGCATAAACATGAAGAATGAGGATAGTACCAAGCCAAGAAGCACATTCTACACTACCAAATAAAGACCGATCGAATAAAATTATAAATTCGAACCAAGAAACCGAATGCAACATTTAGGAGTGACATTTACATGTACATTTCATCGAACACTTGGCGTGCATATTTAGCACACATGTCATTTCAGAGGCAAAAAGAGAAAAAACAAACGAACTCTAAAGGCATCTAGGCATAAGCATATGAATGAGGATACCAAGCCAATAAGCACATTCGACACTACAAAATCAAGACCGATCAAATTAAATCATAAATTCGAACCTGTTAATAGATTGCCACTTTTAGGAGTGACAATTACATGGACATTTCATCGAACACTTGGCGTGCAATATTAGATCACTTTTCATTTTAAAGCGAGAAGGAGAAAAAAAGAGAGTGAACTTTAAAGACATCTAGGCATAAGCTTAAAGAACGAGGATAGTATCAAGCCAATAAGGACATTCTGCACTACAAAAAAAAGACCGATGAAATAAAATCATAAATTCGATCCTAGAAACTGTATGCCACTTTTAGGATTGACTTTTACATGGACATTTCATCGAACACATGGCGTGCAATGCTAGATCACATGTCATTTTAAGGGCAAAAGGAGAAAAAACAAGTGAACTTTAAAGACATGTAGGCATAAGCATAAAGAATGAGGATATTATCAAGCCAATAAGCACATTGTGCACTACAAAATCAAGACTGATCGAATAAAATCATAAATTCGAACCTAGAAACCGAATGCCGAATGCAGGAGTGACATTTATGTGTACATTTCATCGAAAACTTGGCGTGCAATGTTAGATCACTGGACATTTTAAAACGAAAAGGAAAAAAAAAAGTGAACTTTAAAGACATCTAGGCATAAGCATAAAGAATGAGGATAGTATCAAGCCAATAAGAACATTCTGCACTACAAAATCAAGACCAATCAGATAAAATCATAAATTCGAACCTAGAACTCGAATGCCACATTTACGAATGACATTTAAATGGACGTTTCATCGAATACTTGGCGTGTAATATTAGATAACTTAACATTTTAAAGCGAAAAGGAGAAAAAAGGTGAACTTTTAAAGAGATCTAGGCATAAGCATAACGAATGACGATAGTATCAAGCGAATAAGCACATTCTACACTACAAAATCAAGACCGATCGAATAAAAGCATTAATTTGAACCTAGAAACCGAATGCCACTTTTACGATTGACATTTACATGGACATTTCATCAAACACTTGGCGTGCAATGTTAGATCACAAGTCATTTTAAGGGAAAAAGGAGAAAAAAACAAGTGAACTTTAAACACATCTAGGCATAAGCATAAAGAATGAGGATAGTTTCAAGCCAATGATCGCTCGGGAATGCGAGGGTCTAGAGATACAATTTATAACCCGACCCCGTTGTAGCACGTGGTGGGTGTCGAACGCTCGGGAAATCTACTCGATTGAGGTGACTAGACACTAGAAAGCTGGAAAGGAGAACTTAAAACAAAGGAAAACAAAGAGAACAGTCGGGACCAACACAAGTGTCACGTCGGGCCCGATGTTGGCGACAAGAGGGAAGTCGGGACCGACGTAGAGCAAGTCGGGCCCGATGTAGCTGGGTTTTGTCGAACTCAAGGATTGAAAGTAGATCTTGGGCTTTTGGGTTCCTTCTCTAGTAGATTAAGGCTTTTCCACCCCAATTCAAGCAATAAGTGATGATCGGAATAGGATCGAGTGCTTTCACCCTCGTTCCAACCACTTCTACACATCGATCATTGGGGAAATCCCCTTCGAAGCAAGGTCTTGAGATGGACAAATGTTCACTTTCGTTACTTTGCCAATCACAAGCCTTGATTCCTTACTTTCGTAAGGAATTGTAGCTCTATGTAGAGTGGGTTCCTAGATCAAGCACTCAAGGCTTATGGAATTGGGGTTTCTAGCCCAACCTAGCTAGAGTTTTCCCCCATAACCCAAGATCAAGGAGATCTACTCCATATGGCAAACAAAGGAAGCAAACAAATCAAAAATCAAAGCAATCAACATCATCAATCTCAAACCACAGCCATGTTTCATTCACAAATCAAAAGCAATCCACAAACTCAAATCAAGGGTTTCCAAATCCACAAAATCAAAACAAGGCAAAGCTAATCTATCAACCAAACCTATCAAATCTCCTAGCAATCTCCTCTCCTTGGCCGATTCCCTCTCTTCTCCTTCTCCTCTCCTTCCTCCTTGCTCTCCAAGTATCCCCTTGAGAGTTTTTGAGGGTTGGTTCCTTGCTAAGTGTGTGGGAACCTCCTCCAATTAGAAGATAAGAGAGCCTTTATAGATGAGGGGCAAAAGTGATAGTTTACAATTTCGTGCCTTGGAGCCTAATCCATCCAGTGACCGACTCAGACCGACACGGAGCAACCTCGGGCCCGACTTACTGGGCAAGTCGGTCCGAGGTCGAGAAATTCATCTCGGGTCCGGCGTTGGTTCGAACTCGATTCGGACCTCGTTCCACCTTCTTCTTGTTGGCTTTTCTCTTGTTCTTCTTCATGGCTTGCTCCTCTCTTTCCCTCTTAAGCTCGGGCCTTCCTCCATGTTCCGATTCTCCTTCAAAACGACCCTTGATGCATGCCAAAACACCTACAAAACACATAAAACGCGCATAGTCTCCGAATCTCATAGAAATACGGGAACTAAGCTAAAAAGGAACAAAACACACAAGAAAAGGGGAAAAAGAAACATATTTACAAAGGAAATTATATATAAAAACACCACCAAATAAAGAGACATCAGCCAATAAGCACATTCCGCACTACAAAATAAAGACCGATCGAATAAAATAATAAATTCGAACCTAGAAACCGAATGCCACATTTAGGAGTGACATTTACATGGACATTTCATCAAACACATGGCGTGCAATGCTAGATCACATGTCATTTTAAGGGCAAAAGGAGAAAAACAAAGTGAACCTTAAATACATGTAGGCATAAACATAAAGATTGAGGATAGTATCAAGCCAATAAGCACATTCTGCACTACAAAATCAAGACCGATCGAATAAAATCATAAATTCGAACCTAGAAACCGAATGCCACATGTAGGAGTGACATTTACGTGTACATTTCATCGAAAACTTGGCGTGCAATGTTAGATCACCTGTCATTTTTAAAGCGAAAAGGGAAAAAAAGTGAACTTTAAAGACATCTAGGCATAAGCATAAAGAATGAGGATAGTATCAATCCAATAAGAACATTCTCCACTAAAAAATCAAGACCGATCGAATAAAATCATAAATTCGAACCTAGAAACCGAATGCCACATTTAAGCTTGACATTTACATGGACATTTCATCGAACACTTGGCGTGCAATGTTAGATCACAAGTCATTTAAACGCCGAAGGAGAAAAAACAAGTGAACTTTTAAAGACATCTAGGAATAAGCATAAAGAATGAGGATAGTATCAAGGCAATAAGCACATTCTGCACTACAAAATCAAGACTGGTCGAATAAAAGCATTAAATCGAACCTAGAAACCGAATGCCACTTTTAGGATTGACATTTACATGGACATTTCATTGAACACTTGGCGTGCAATGTTAGATCACAAGTCATTTTAAGGGCAAAAGGAGAAAAAAAACGTGAGATTTAAACATATCTAGGCATAAGCATAAAGAACGAGGATAGTGTCAAAAGGTGGAAAAACAAGTGAACCTTAAAGACATCTAGCCATAATCACAAAGAATGAGGATAATATCAAAGCAATAAGCACATTCTACACTACAAAATCAAGATCGAGTGAATAAAATCATAAATTCGAACCTAGAATTCAAATGGCACATTTAGGAATGACATTTACATGGACATTTCTTTGAACACTAGGCGTGCAATATTAGATCACTTAACGTTTTAAAGCGAAAAGGAGAAAAAAAGTGATCTTTAAAGACATCTAGGCATAAGCATAGAGAATGAGGATAGTATCAAGCAAATAAGCACATTCTGCACTAGAAAATCAAGACTAGTCAAATAAAATCATAAATTCGAGCCTAGAAACCGAATGCCACTTTTAGGATTGACTTTTACATGGACATTTCATCGAACACTTGGTGTGCAATGTTAGATCACAAGTCACTTTAAAGGCAAATGGAGAAAAAATAAGTGAACTTTAAAGAAATCTAGGCATAAGCATAACGAATGAGGATAGTATCTAGCAAATAAGCACATTCCACACTACAAAATCAAGACCGATCGAATAAAAGCATTAATTCGAAACTAGAAACCGAATGCCACTCTTAGGATTGACATTTACATGGACATTTCATCGAACACGTGTCGTGCAATGTTAGATCACAAGTCATTTTAAGGGAAAAAGGAGAAAAAACAAGTGAACTTTAAAGACATCTAGGCATAAGCATAAAGAATGAGGATAGTATCAAGCCAATAAGCACTTTCTATACTACAAAATCAGGACCGATCGAATAAAATCAAAAATTCGAACCTAGAAACCGAATTCCACATTTAGGAGTGACATTTACATGTACATATCATCGAATACTTGGCTGACAATGGTAGATCACAAGTCATTTTAAGGGCAAAAGGAGAAAAAACAAGTGAACTTGTAAAGACATCTAGGCATAAGCATAAAGAACGAGGATAATATCAAGCCAATAAGCACAATCTACACTACAAAATCAAGACTGATCGAATAAAAGCATTAATTCGAACCTCGAAACCGAATGCCACATTTAGGAGTGACATTTACATGGACATTTCATCGAACTCTTGGCATTCAATGTTAGATCATTTGTCATTTTAAAGGAAAAAGGTGCAAAGACAAGTGAACCTTAAAGACATCTAGCCATAATCACAAAGAATGAGGATAATATCAAAGCAATAAGCACATTCCACACTACAAAATCACGATCGAGCGAATAAAATCATAAATTCGAACCTAGAATTCAAATGCCACATTTAGGAATGACATTTACATGGACATTTCTTTGAACACTAGGCGTGCAATATTAGATCACTTGTCATTTTAAAGCGAAAAAGGAGAAAAAAAAGTGAACTTTAAAGACATCAAGGCATAAGCTTAAAGAATGAAGATAGTATCAAGCAAATAAGCACATTCTGCAATACAAAATCAAGACCGATCAAATAAAATCATAAATTCGAACCTACAAACCAAATGCCACTTTTAGGATTGACATTTAGAAGGACATTTTATCGAACAGTTGGCGTGCAATGTTAGATCACAAGTCATTTTAAAGGCAAAAGGAGAAAAAACAAGAGAACTTTAAAGACATCTAGGCATAAGCATAAAGAATGAGGATAGTATCAAGCCAACAAGCACATTCTGCACTACAAAATCAAAACCAATCGAATCAAATCATAAATTCGAACCAAGATATCGAATGCCATATTTAGGAGTGACATTTACATGGACATTTCATCGAACAGTTGGCGTGCAATATTAGAACATTTGTCATTTTAAAGGAAAAAGGGGAAAAAATAAGTGAACTTTAAAGACATCTAGGCATAAGCATAACGAATGAGGATAGTAT
This sequence comes from Fallopia convolvulus, assembly GCA_964016875.1. Taxonomy (NCBI): domain Eukaryota; kingdom Viridiplantae; phylum Streptophyta; class Magnoliopsida; order Caryophyllales; family Polygonaceae; genus Fallopia; species Fallopia convolvulus. The sequence goes on from OZ024720.1 coordinate 39,988,669, forward strand.
CTAGCAAATAAGCACATTCTACACTACAAAATCAAGACCAATCGAATAAAAGCATTAATTCGAAACTAGAAACCGAATGCCACTCTTAGGATTGACATTTACATGGACATTTCATCGAACACATGTCGTGCAATGTTAGATCACAAGTCATTTTAAGGCAAAAGGAGAAAAAACAAGCGAACTTTAAAGACATCTAGGCATAACCATGAAGAATGAGAATAGTATCAGGCCAATAAGCACATTCTGCACTAAATAATCAAGACGAATCGAATAAAATCGAAAATTCGAACCTAGATATCGAATGCCACATTTAGGAGTGACATTTACTTGGAAATTTCATCAAACACATGGCGTGCAATGCTAGATCACAAGTCATTTTAAGGGCAAAAGGAGAAAAAACAAGTGAACTTTAAAGACATCTAGGCATAAACATGAAGAATGAGGATAGTACCAAGCCAAGAAGCACATTCTACACTACCAAATAAAGACCGATCGAATAAAATTATAAATTCGAACCAAGAAACCGAATGCCACATTTAGGAGTGACATTTACATGTACATTTCATCGAACACTTGGCGTGCATATTTAGCAAACATGTCATTTCAAAGGCAAAAGGAGAAAAAACAAACGAACTCTAAAGGCATCTAGGCATAAGCATAATGAATGACGATACCAAGCCAATAAGCACATTCGACACTACAAAATCAAGACCGATCCAATTAAATCATAAATTCGAACCTAGAAACCAAAACCCACATTTAAGGTTGACATTTACATGGATATTTCATCGAACACTTCGCATGCAATGTTAGATCACAAGTCATTTCAAAGGAAAGAAGAAAAAACAAGCGAACTTAACAGACATCTAGGCATAAGCATACAGAATGAGGATAGTATCAATCCAATAAGCACATTCTACAGAACAAAATCATGACCGATCGAATAAAATCATAAATTCAAACCAAGAAACCGAATGCCACATTTAGGAGTGACATTTACATATACATTTCATCGAACACATGGCGTGCATAGTTGAACACATGTCATTTCAAAGGCAAATGGAGCAAAAAAAAACGAACTCTAAAGGCATCTAGGCATAAGCATAATGAATGAAGATACCAAGCCAATAAGCACATTCGACACTACAAAATCAAGACCGATCAAATTAAATCATAAATTCGAACCTAGAAACAGATTGCCACTTTTAGGAGTGACAATTACATGGACATTTCATCGAACACTTGGCGTGCAATATTAGATCACTTTTCATTTTAAAGCGAGAAGGAGAAAAAAAGAGAGTGAACTTTAAAGACTTCTAGGCATAAGCTTAAAGAACGAGGATATTATCAAGCCAATAAGCACATTCGGCACTACAAAATCAAGACCGATCAAATAAAATCATAAATTCGATCCTAGAAACTGTATGCCACTTTTAGGATTGACTTTTACATGGACATTTCATCGAACACTTGGTGTGCAATGTTAGATCACAAGTCACTTTAAAGGCAAATGGAGAAAAAATAAGTGAACTTTAAAGAAATCTAGGCATAAGCATAACGAATGAGGATAGTATCTAGCAAATAAGCACATTCCACACTACAAAATCAAGACCGATCGAATAAAAGCATTAATTCGAAACTAGAAACCAAATGCCACTCTTAGGATTGACATTTACATGGACATTTCATCGAACACGTGTCGTGCAATGTTAGATCACAAGTCATTTTAAGGGAAAAAGGAGAAAAAACAAGTGAACTTTAAAGTCATCTAGGCATAAGCATACAGAATGAGGATAGTATCAAGCCAATAAGCACTTTCTATACTACAAAATCAGGACCGATCGAATAAAATCAAAAATTCGAACCTAGAAACCGAATTCCACATTTAGGAGTGACATTTACATGTACATATCATCGAATACTTGGCTGACAATGTTAGATCACAAGTCATTTAAACGCAAAAGGAGAAAAAACAAGTGAACTTTTAAAGACATCTAGGCATAAGCATAAAGAATTAGGATAGTATCAAGGCAATAAGCACATTCTGCACTACAAAATCAAGACTGATCGAATAAATGAATTAATTCGAACCTAGAAACCCAATGCCACTTTTAGGATTGACATTTACATGGACATTTCATTGAACAATTGGCGTGCAATGTTAGATCACAAGTCATTTTAAGGGCAAAAGGAGAAAAAACAAGTGAGCTTTAAACATATCTTGGCAAAAGCATAAAGAATGAGGATAGTGTCAAGCCAATAAGCACATTCTGCACTACAAAATCAAGACCGATCGAATAAAATCATAAATTCTATTCTAGAATTCGAATTCCACATTTAGGAATGACATTTACATGGACGTTTCATCGAACACTTGGCTTGTAATATTAGATCACTTAACATTTTAAAGCGAAAAGGAGTAAAACAAGTGAAGTTTAAAGACATCTAGGCATAAGCATAGAGAATGAGGACATTACCAAGCCGATAAGCACATTCTGCACTACAAAATCAAGACTGATCAAATAAAATCATAAATTCGAGCCTAGAAACCGAATGCCAATTTTAGGATTGACTTTTACATGGACATTTCATCGAACACTTGGCGTGCAATGTTAGATCACAAGTCATTTTAAAGGCAAAAGGAGAAAAAACAAGAGAACTTTAAAGACATCTAGGCATAAGCATAACGAATGAGGATAGTATCTAGCAAATAAGCACATTCTACACTACAAAATCAAGACCAATCGAATAAAAGCATTAATTCGAAACTAGAAACCGAATGCCACTCTTAGGATTGACATTTACATGGACATTTCATCGAACACATGTCGTGCAATGTTAGATCACAAGTCATTTTAAGGGCAAAAGGAGAAAAAACAAGCGAACTTTAAAGACATCTAGGCATAAGCATAAAGAATGAGGATAGTATCAAGCCAATAAGCACATTCTACACTACAAAATCAAGACCGATCGAATAAAATCATAAATTCAAACCCAGAAACCGAATGCCACATTTAGGAGTGACATTTACATGTACATATCATCGAACACTTGGCTGGCAATGTTAGATCACAAGTCATTTTAAAGGCAAAAGGAGAAAAACAAGTTAACTTTTAAAGACATCTAGGCATAAGCATAAAGAATGAAAATAGTTTCAAGCCAATAAGCACAATCTACACTACAAAATCAAGAGTGATGGAATAAAATAATAAATGGACATTTCATCGAACACTTGGCGTGCAATGTTAGATCACTTGTCATTTTTAAAGCGAAAAGGAAAAAGAAAGTGAACTTTAAAGACATCTAGGCATAAGCATAAAGAATGAGGAGAGTATCAAGCCAATAAGCACATTTTGCACTAAAAAAATCAAGACCGATCGAATAAAATCATAAATTCGAACCTAGAAACCGAATTCCACATTTAAGCTTGACATTTACATGATTATTGCATCGAACACTTAGTGCAATGTTAGATCAATTGTCATTTTAATGGAAAAAGGAGAAAAAACAAGTGAAGTTTAAAGAAATCTAGGCATAAGCATAAAGAATGAGGATAGCATCAAGCCAATAAGCACATTCTACACTAAAAAGCAAGACTGATCGAATAAAATCATAAATTCGAACATAGAAACCGAAAGCCACATTTAAGTTTGACATTTAGATGGACATTTCATCGAACACTTGGCATGCAATATTAGATCACAAGTCATTTCAAAGGCAAAAGGAGAAAAACAAGCAAACTTTAAAGACATCTAGGCATAAGCAAAAAGAATGAGGATAGGTTCAAGCCAATAAGCACATTCTACACTACAAAATCAACACCGATCAGATAAAATCATAAATTCGAACCTAGAACTCGAATGCCACATTTAGGAATGACATTTAAATGGACGTTTCATCGAATACTTGGCGTGTAATATTAGATAACTTAACATTTTAAAGCGAAAAGGAGAAAAAAAGGGGAACTTTCAAAGACATCTAGGCATAAGCATAACGAATGACGATAGTATCAAGCGAATAAGCACATTCTACACTACAAAATCAAGACCGATCGAATAAAAGCATTAATTTGAACCTAGAAACCGAATGCCATTTTAGGATTGACATTTACATGGACATTTCATCAAACACTTGGCGTGCAATGTTAGATCACAAGTCATTTTAAGGGAAAAAGGAGAAAAAACAAGTGAACTTTAAAGACATCTAGGCATAAGCATAAAGAATGAGGATAGTATCAAGCCAATAAGCACTTTCTATACTACAAAATCAGGACCGATCGAATAAAATCAAAAATTCGAACCTAGAAACCGAATTCCACATTTAGGAGTGACATTTACATGTACATATCATCGAATACTTGGCTGACAATGTTAGATCACAAGTCATTTTAAGGGCAAAAGGAGAAAAAACAAGTGAACTTGTAAAGACATCTAGGCATAAGCATAAAGAACGAGGATAATATCAAGCCAATAAGCACAATCTACACTACAAAATCAAGACTGATCGAATAAAAGCTTTAATTCGAACCTCGAAACCGAATGCCACATCTAGGAGTGACATTTACATGGACATTTCATCGAACTCTTGGCGTTCAATGTTAGATCATTTGTCATTTTAAAGGAAAAAGGTGCAAAGACAAGTGAACCTTAAAGACATCTAGCCATAATCACAAAGAATGAGGATAATATCAAAGCAATAAGCACATTCCACACTACAAAATCACGATCGAGCGAATAAAATCATAAATTCGAACCTAGAATTCAAATGCCACATTTAGGAATGACATTTACATGGACATTTCTTTGAACACTAGGCGTGCAATATTAGATCACTTGTCATTTTAAAGCGAAAAAGGAGAAAAAAAAGTGAACTTTAAAGACATCAAGGCATAAGCTTAAAGAATGAAGATAGTATCAAGCAAATAAGCACATTCTGCAATACAAAATCAAGACCGATCAAATAAAATCATAAATTCGAACCTACAAACCAAATGCCACTTTTAGGATTGACATTTAGAAGGACATTTTATCGAACAGTTGGCGTGCAATGTTAGATCACAAGTCATTTTAAAGGCAAAAGGAGAAAAAACAAGAGAACTTTAAAGACATCTAGGCATAAGCATAAAGAATGAGGATAGTATCAAGCCAACAAGCACATTCTGCACTACAAAATCAAAACCAATCGAATCAAATCATAAATTCGAACCAAGATATCGAATGCCACATTTAGGAGTGACATTTACATGGACATTTCATCGAACAGTTGGCGTGCAATATTAGAACATTTGTCATTTTAAAGGAAAAAGGAGAAAAAATAAGTGAACTTTAAAGACATCTAGGCATAAGCATAACGAATGAGGATAGTATCTAGCAAATAAGCACATTCTACACTACAAAATCTAGACCAATCGAATAAAAGCATTAATTCGAAACTAGAAACCGAATGCCACTCTTAGGATTGACATTTACATGGACATTTCATCGAACACATGTCGTGCAATGTTAGATCACAAGTCATTTTAAGGCAAAAGGAGAAAAAACAAGCGAACTTTAAAGACATCTAGGCATAACCATGAAGAATGAGAATAGTATCAGGCCAATAAGCACATTCTGCACTAAATAATCAAGACGAATCGAATAAAATCAAAAATTCGAACCTAGATATCGAATGCCACATTTAGGAGTGACATTTACATGGAAATTTCATCAAACACATGGCGTGCAATGCTAGATCACAAGTCATTTTAAGGGCAAAAGGAGAAAAAACAAGTGAACTTTAAAGACATCTAGGCATAAACATGAAGAATGAGGATAGTACCAAGCCGAGAAGCACATTCTACACTACCAAATAAAGACCGATCGAATAAAATTATAAATTCGAACCAAGAAACCGAATGCCACATTTAGGAGTGACATTTACATGTACATTTCATCGAACACTTGGCGTGCATATTTAGCAAACATGTCATTTCAAAGGCAAAAGGAGAAAAAACAAACGAACTCTAAAGGCATCTAGGCATAAGCATAATGAATGACGATACCAAGCCAATAAGCACATTCGACACTACAAAATCAAGACCGATCCAATTAAATCATAAATTCGAACCTAGAAACCAAAACCCACATTTAAGGTTGACATTTACATGGATATATCATCGAACACTTGGCATGCAATGTTAGATCACAAGTCATTTCAAAGGAAAGAAGAAAAAACAAGCGAACTTAACAGACATCTAGGCATAAGCATACAGAATGAGGATAGTATCAATCCAATAAGCACATTCTACAGAACAAAATCATGACCGATCGAATAAAATCATAAATTCAAACCAAGAAACCGAATGCCACATTTAGGAGTGACATTTACATATACATTTCATCGAACACATGGCGTGCATAGTTAGAACACATGTCATTTCAAAGGCAAATGGAGCAAAAAAAAAAACGAACTCTAAAGGCATCTAGGCATAAGCATAATGAATGAAGATACCAAGCCAATAAGCACATTCGACACTACAAAATCAAGACCGATCAAATTAAATCATAAATTCGAACCTAGAAACAGATTGCCACTTTTAGGAGTGACAATTACACGGACATTTCATCGAACACTTGGCGTGCAATATTAGATCACTTTTCATTTTAAAGCGAGAAGGAGAGAAAAAGAGAGTGAACTTTAAAGACTTCTAGGCATAAGCTTAAAGAACAAGGATATTATCAAGCCAATAAGCACATTCTGCACTACAAAATCAAGACCGATCAAATAAAATCATAAATTCGATCCTAGAAACTGTATGCCACTTTTAGGATTGACTTTTACATGGACATTTCATCGAACACTTGGTGTGCAATGTTAGATCACAAGTCACTTTAAAGGCAAATGGAGAAAAAATAAGTGAACTTTAAAGAAATCTAGGCATAAGCATAACGAATGAGGATAGTATCTAGCAAATAAGCACATTCCACACTACAAAATCAAGACCGATCGAATAAAAGCATTAATTCGAAACTAGGAACCGAATGCCACTCTTAGGATTGACATTTACATGGACATTTCATCGAACACGTGTCGTGCAATGTTAGATCACAAGTCATTTTAAGGGAAAAAGGAGAAAAAACAAGTGAACTTTAAAGACATCTAGGCATAAGCATACAGAATGAGGATAGTATCAAGCCAATAAGCACTTTCTATACTACAAAATCAGGACCGATCGAATAAAATCAAAAATTCGAACCTAGAAACCGAATTCCACATTTAGGAGTGACATTTACATGTACATATCATCGAATACTTGGCTGACAATGTTAGATCACAAGTCATTTAAACGCAAAAGGAGAAAAAACGAGTGAACTTTTAAAGACATCTAGGCATAAGCATAAAGAATTAGGATAGTATCAAGGCAATAAGCACATTCTGCACTACAAAATCAAGACTGATCGAATAAATGAATTAATTCGAACCTAGAAACCCAATGCCACTTTTAGGATTGACATTTACATGGACATTTCATTGAACAATTGGCGTGCAATGTTAGATCACAAGTCATTTTAAGGGCAAAAGGAGAAAAAAACAAGTGAGCTTTAAACATATCTTGGCAAAAGCATAAAGAATGAGGATAGTGTCAAGCCAATAAGCACATTCTGCACTACAAAATCAAGACCGATCGAATAAAATCATAAATTCTATTCTAGAATTCGAATTCCACATTTAGGAATGACATTTACATGGACGTTTCATCGAACACTTGGCTTGTAATATTAGATCACTTAACATTTTAAAGCGAAAAGGAGTAAAACAAGTGAAGTTTAAAGACATCTAGGCATAAGCATAGAGAATGAGGACATTACCAAGCCGATAAGCACATTCTGCACTACAAAATCAAGACTGATCAAATAAAATCATAAATTCGAGCCTAGAAACCGAATGCCAATTTTAAGATTGACTTTTACATGGACATTTCATCGAACACTTGGTGTGCAATGTTAGTTCACAAGTCACTTTAAAGGCAAATGGAGAAAAAACAAGTGAACTTTAAAGAAATCTAGGCATAAGCATAACGAATGAGGATAGTATCTAGCAAATAAGCACATTCTACACTAAAAAATCAAGACCAATCGAATAAAAGCATTAATTCGAAACTAGAAACCGAATGCCACTCTTAGGATTGACATTTACATGGACATTTCATCGAACACATGTCGTGCAATGTTAGATAACAAGTCATTTTAAGGGCAAAAGGAGAAAAAACAAGCGAACTTTAAAGACATCTAGGCATAAGCATAAAGAATGAGGATAGTATCAAGCCAATAAGCACATTCTACACTACAAAATCAAGACCGATCGAATAAAATCATAAATTCAAACCTAGAAACCGAATGCCACATTTAGGAGTGACATTTACATGTACATATCATCGAACACTTGGCTGGCAATGTTAGATCACAAGTCATTTTAAAGGCAAAAGGAGAAAAACAAGTTAACTTTTAAAGACATCTAGGCATAAGCATAAAGAATGAAAATAGTTTCAAGCCAATAAGCACAATCTACACTACAAAATCAAGAGTGATGGAATAAAATAATAAATGGACATTTCATCGAACACTTGGCGTGCAATGTTAGATCACTTGTCATTTTTAAAGCGAAAAGGAAAAAGAAAGTGAACTTTAAAGACATCTAGGCATAAGCATAAAGAATGAGGAGAGTATCAAGCCAATAAGCACATTTTGCACTAAAAAAATCAAGACCGATCGAATAAAATCATAAATTCGAACCTAGAAACCGAATTCCACATTTAAGCTTGACATTTACATGATTATTGCATCGAACACTTAGTGCAATGTTAGATCAATTGTCATTTTAATGGAAAAAGGAGAAAAAACAAGTGAACTTTAAAGAAATCTAGGCATAAGCATAAAGAATGAGGATAGCATCAAGCCAATAAGCACATTCTACACTAAAAAGCAAGACTGATCGAATAAAATCATAAATTCGAACATAGAAACCGAAAGCCACATTTAAGTTTGACATTTAGATGGACATTTCATCGAACACTTGGCATGCAATATTAGATCACAAGTCATTTCAAAGGCAAAAGGAGAAAAACAAGCAAACTTTAAAGACATCTAGGCATAAGCAAAAAGAATGAGGATAGGTTCAAGCCAATAAGCACATTCTACACTACAAAATCAACACCGATCAGATAAAATCATAAATTCGAACCTAGAACTCGAATGCCACATTTAGGAATGACATTTAAATGGACGTTTCATCGAATACTTGGCGTGTAATATTAGATAACTTAACATTTTAAAGCGAAAAGGAGAAAAAAAGGGGAACTTTCAAAGACATCTAGGCATAAGCATAACGAATGACGATAGTATCAAGCGAATAAGCACATTCTACACTACAAAATCAAGACCGATCGAATAAAAGCATTAATTTGAACCTAGAAACCGAATGCCATTTTAGGATTGACATTTACATGGACATTTCATCAAACACTTGGCGTGCAATGTTAGATCACAAGTCATATTAAGGGAAAAAGGAGAAAAAACAAGTGAACTTTAAAGACATCTAGGCATAAGCATAAAGAATGAGGATAGTATCAAGCCAATAAGCACTTTCTATACTACAAAATCAGGACCGATCGAATAAAATCAAAAATTCGAACCTAGAAACCGAATTCCACATTTAGGAGTGACATTTACATGTACATATCATCGAATACTTGGGTGACAATGTTAGATCACAAGTCATTTTAAGGGCAAAAGGAGAAAAAACAAGTGAACTTGTAAAGACATCTAGGCATAAGCATAAAGAACGAGGATAATATCAAGCAAATAAGCACAATCTACACTACAAAATCAAGACTAATCGAATAAAAGCATTAATTCGAACCTCGAAACCGAATGCCACATGTAGGAGTGACATTTACATGGACATTTCATCGAACTCTTGGCGTTCAATGTTAGATCATTTGTCATTTTAAAGGAAAAAGGTGCAAAGACAAGTGAACCTTAAAGACATCTAGCCATAATCACAAAGAATGAGGATAATATCAAAGCAATAAGCACATTCCACACTACAAAATCACGATCGAGCGAATAAAATCATAAATTCGAACCTAGAATTCAAATGCCATATTTAGGAATGACATTTACATGGACATTTCTTTGAACACTAGGCGTGCAATATTAGATCACTTGTCATTTTAAAGCGAAAAAGGAGAAAAAAAAGTGAACTTTAAAGACATCAAGGCATAAGCTTAAAGAATGAAGATAGTATCAAGAAAATAAGCACATTCTGCAATACAAAATCAAGACCGATCAAATAAAATCATAAATTCGAACCTACAAACCAAATGCCACTTTTAGGATTGACATTTAGAAGGACATTTTATCGAACAGTTGGCGTGCAATGTTAGATCACAAGTCATTTTAAAGGCAAAAGGAGAAAAAACAAGAGAACTTTAAAGACATCTAGGCATAAGCATAAAGAATGAGGATAGTATCAAGCCAACAAGCACATTCTGCACTACAAAATCAAAACCAATCGAATCAAATCATAAATTCGAACCAAGATATCGAATGCCATATTTAGGAGTGACATTTACATGGACATTTCATCGAACAGTTGGCGTGCAATATTAGAACATTTGTCATTTTAAAGGAAAAAGGAGAAAAAATAAGTGAACTTTAAAGACATCTAGGCATAAGCATAACGAATGAAGATAGTATCTAGCAAATAAGCACATTCTACACTACAAAATCAAGACCAATCGAATAAAAGCATTAATTCGAAACTAGAAACCGAATGCCACACTTAGGATTGACATTTACATGGACATTTCATCGAACACATGTCGTGCAATGTTAGATCACAAGTCATTTTAAGGGAAAAAGGAGAAAAAACAAGTGAACTTTAAAGACATCTAGGCATAAGCATAAAGAATGAGGATATTATCAAGCCAATAAGCACTTTCTATACTAGAAAATCAGGACCGATCGAATAAAATCAAAAATTTGAACCTAGAAACCGAATGCCACATTTAGGAGTGACATTTACATGTACATATCATCGAACACTTGGCTGGCAATGTTAGATCACAAGTCATTTTAAAGGCAAAAGGAGAAAAACAAGTTAACTTTTAAAGACATCTAGGCATAAGCATAAAGAATGAAAATAGTTTCAAGCCAATAAGCACAATCTACACTACAAAATCAAGAGTGATGGAATAAAATAATAAATGGACATTTCATCGAACACTTGGCGTGCAATGTTAGATCACTTGTCATTTTTAAAGCGAAAAGGAAAAAGAAAGTGAACTTTAAAGACATCTAGGCATAAGCATAAAGAATGAGGAGAGTATCAAGCCAATAAGCACATTTTGCACTAAAAAAATCAAGACCGATCGAATAAAATCATAAATTCGAACCTAGAAACCGAATTCCACATTTAAGCTTGACATTTACATGGACATTGCATCGAACACTTAGTGCAATGTTAGATCAATTGTCATTTTAATGGAAAAAGAAGAAAAAAAAAGTGAACTTTAAAGAAATCTAGGCATAAGCATAAAGAATGAGGATAGCATCAAGCCAATAAGCACATTCTACACTAAAAAGCAAGACTGATCGAATAAAATCATAAATTCGAACATAGAAACCGAAAGCCACATTTAAGTTTGACATTTTGATGGACATTTCATCGAACACTTGGCATGCAATGTTAGATCACAAGTCATTTCAAAGGCAAAAGGAGAAAAACAAGCAAACTTTAAAGACATCTAGGCATAAGCAAAAAGAATGAGGATAGGTTCAAGCCAATAAGCACATTCTACACTACAAAATCAAGACCGATCAGATAAAATCATAAATTCGAACCTAGAACTCGAATGCCACATTTAGGAATGACATTTAAATGGACGTTTCATCGAATACTTGGCGTTTAATATTAGATAACTTAACATTTTAAAGCGAAAAGGAGAAAAAAAGGTGAACTTTCAAAGACATCTAGGCATAAGCATAACGAATGACGATAGTATCAAGCGAATAAGCACATTCTACACTACAAAATCAAGACCGATCGAATAAAAGCATTAATTTGAACCTAGAAACCGAATGCCATTTTAGGATTGACATTTACATGGACATTTCAACAAACACTTGGCGTGCAATGTTAGATCACAAGTCATTTTAAGGGAAAAAGGAGAAAAAACAAGTGAACTTTAAAGACATCTAGGCATAAGCATAAAGAATGAGGATAGTATCAAGCCAATAAGCACTTTCTATACTACAAAATCAGGACCGATCGAATAAAATCAAAAATTCGAACCTAGAAACCGAATTCCACATTTAGGAGTGACATTTACATGTACATATCATCGAATACTTGGCTGACAATGTTAGATCACAAGTCATTTTAAGGGCAAAAGGAGAAAAAACAAGTGAACTTGTAAAGACATCTAGGCATAAGCATAAAGAACGAGGATAATATCAAGCCAATAAGCACAATCTACACTACAAAATCAAGACTGATCGAATAAAAGCATTAATTCGAACCTCGAAACCGAATGCCACATTTAGGAGTGACATTTACATGGACATTTCATCGAACTCTTGGCGTTCAATGTTAGATCATTTGTCATTTTAAAGGAAAAAGGTGCAAAGACAAGTGAACCTTAAAGACATCTAGCCATAATCACAAAGAATGAGGATAATATCAAAGCAATAAGCACATTCCACACTACAAAATCACGATCGAGCGAATAAAATCATAAATTCGAACCTAGAATTCAAATGCCACATTTAGGAATGACATTTACATGGACATTTCTTTGAACACTAGGCGTGCAATATTAGATCACTTGTCATTTTAAAGCGAAAAAGGAGAAAAAAAAGTGAACTTTAAAGACATCAAGGCATAAGCTTAAAGAATGAAGATAGTATCAAGCAAATAAGCACATTCTGGAATACAAAATCAAGACCGATCAAATAATATCATAAATTCGAACCTACAAACCAAATGCCACTTTTAGGATTGACATTTAGAAGGACATTTTATCGAACAGTTGGCGTGCAATGTTAGATCACAAGTCATTTTAAAGGCAAAAGGAGAAAAAACAAGAGAACTTTAAAGACATCTAGGCATAAGCATAAAGAATGAGGATAGTATCAAGCCAACAAGCACATTCTGCACTACAAAATCAAAACCAATCGAATCAAATCATAAATTCGAACCAAGATATCGAATGCCATATTTAGGAGTGACATTTACATGGACATTTCATCGAACAGTTGGCGTGCAATATTAGAACATTTGTCATTTTAAAGGAAAAAGGAGAAAAATAAGTGAACTTTAAAGACATCTAGGCATAAGCATAACGAATGAGGATAGTATCTAGCAAATAAGCACATTCTACACTACAAAATCAAGACCAATCGAATAAAAGCATTAATTCGAAACTAGAAACCGAATGCCACTCTTAGGATTGACATTTACATGGACATTTCATCGAACACATGTCGTGCAATGTTAGATTACAAGTCATTTTAAGGCAAAAAGAGAAAAAACAAGCGAACTTTAAAGACATCTAGGCATAACCATGAAGAATGAGAATAGTATCAGGCCAATAAGCACATTCTGCACTAAATAATCAAGACGAATCGAATAAAATCAAAAATTCGAACCTAGATATCGAATGCCACATTTAGGAGTGACATTTACATGGAAATTTCATCAAACACATGGCGTGCAATGCTAGATCACAAGTCATTTTAAGGGCAAAAGGAGAAAAAACAAGTGAACTTTAAAGACATCTAGGCATAAACATGAAGAATGAGGATAGTACCAAGCCAAGAAGCACATTCTACACTACCAAATAAAGACCGATCGAATAAAATTATAAATTCGACACTAGAAAACGAATGCCACTTTTAGGATTGACATTTACATGGACATTTGATCGAACACTTTGCGTGCAAAGTTAGATAACAAGTCATTTAAAAGGCAAATGAAGAAAAAACAAGCAAACTCTAAAGACATCTAGGCATAAGCATAAAGAATGAGGATAGTATCTAGCCAATAAGCACATTCTGCACTACAAAATCAAGACCAATCGAATAAAAGCATTAATTCGAAACTAGAAACCGAATGCAACTCTTAGGATTGACATTTACATGGATATTTCATCGAACACTTGTCGTGCAATGTTAAATCACCAGTCATTTTAAGGGCAAAAGGAGAAAAAACAAGTGAACTTTAAAGACATCTAGGCATAAGCATAAAGAATGAGGAGAAAAAACAAGGAGAAAGTCATTTACCTGGACATTTCATTGAACACTTGGTGTGCAATGTTAGATCAAAAGTCATTTCAAAGGCAAAAGGAGAAAAAACAAGCGAACTTTAAAGACATCTAGGCATAACCATGAAGAATGAGAATAGTATCAAGCCAATAAGAACATTCTGCACTACAAAATAAAGACGAATCGAATAAAATAATAAATTCGAACCTAGAAACCGGATGCCACATTTAGGAGTGACATTAACATGGACATTTCATCAAACACATGGCGTGTAATGCTAGATCACAAGTCATTTTAAGGGCAAAAGGAGAAAAACAAAGTGAACCTTAAATACATGTAGGCATAAACATAAAGATAGAGGATAGTATCAAGCCAATAAGCACATTCTGCACTACAAAATCAAGACCGATCGAATAAAATCATAAATTCGAACCTAGAAACCGAATGCCACATGTAGGAGTGACATTTACGTGTACATTTCATCGAAAACTTGGCGTGCAATGTTAGATCACCTGTCATTTTTAAAGCGAAAAGGAAAAAAAAGTGAACTTTAAAGACATCTAGCCATAAGCATAAAGAATGAGGATACTATCAAGCCAATAAGAACATTCTGCACTAAAAAATCAAGACCGATCGAATAAAATCATAAATTCGAACCTAGAAACCGAATGCCACATTTAAGCTTGACATTTACATGGACATTTCATCGAACACTTGGCGTGCAATGTTAGATCACAAGTCATTTAAACGCCAAAGGAGAAAAAACAAGTGAACTTTAAAGACTTCTAGGCATAAGCTTAAAGAACGAGGATATTATCAAGCCAATAAGCACATTCTGCACTACAAAATCAAGACCGATCAAATAAAATCATAAATTCGATCCTAGAAACTGTATGCCACTTTTAGGATTGACTTTTACATGGACATTTCATCGAACACTTGGTGTGCAATGTTAGATCACAAGTCACTTTAAAGGCAAATGGAGAAAAAATAAGTGAACTTTAAAGAAATCTAGGCATAAGCATAACGAATGAGGATAGTATCTAGCAAATAAGCACATTCCACACTACAAAATCAAGACCGATCGAATAAAAGCATTAATTCGAAACTAGAAACCGAATGCCACTCTTAGGATTGACATTTACATGGACATTTCATCGAACACGTGTCGTGCAATGTTAGATCACAAGTCATTTTAAGGGAAAAAGGAGAAAAAACAAGTGAACTTTAAAGACATCTAGGCATAAGCATAAAGAATGTGGATAGTATCAAGCCAATAAGCACTTTCTATACTACAAAATCAGGACCGATCGAATAAAATCAAAAATTCGAACCTAGAAACCTAATGCCACATTTAGGAGTGACATTTACATGTACATATCATCGAATACTTGGCTGGCAATGTTAGATCACAAGTCATTTTAAAGGCAAAAGGAGAAAAAACAAGTGAACTTGTAAAGACATCTAGGCATAAGCATAAAGAACGAGGATAATATCAAGCCAATAAGCACAATCTACACTACAAAATCAAGACTGATCGAATAAAAGCATTAATTCGAAGCTCGAAACCGAATGCCACTTTTAGGATTAACATTTACATGGACATTTCATCGAACACTTGGCGTGCAATGTTACATCACAAGTCATTTAAACGCAAAAGGAGAAAAAACAAGTGAACATTTAAAAGCATCTAGGCATAAGCATAAAGAATGAGGATAGTATCAAGCGAATAAGCACATTCTACACTACAAAATCAAGACCGATCGAATAAAAGCATTAATTTGAACCTAGAAACCGAATGCCATTTTAGGATTGACATTTACATGGACATTTCATCAAACACTTGGCGTGCAATGTTAGATCACAAGTCATTTTAAGGGAAAAAGGAGAAAAAACATGTGAACTTTAAACACATCTAGGCATAAGCATAAAGAATGAAGATAGTTTCAAGCCAATAAGCACATTCTGCACTACAAAATAAATACCGAGCGAATAAAATAATAAATTCGAACCTAGAAACCGAATGCCACATATAGGAGTGACATTAACATGGACATTTCATCAAACACATGGCGTGTAATGCTAGATCACATGTCATTTTAAGGGAAAAAGGAGAAAAACAAAGTGAACCTTAAATACATGTAGGCATAAACATAAAGATTGAGGATAGTATCAAGCATATAAGCACATTCTGCACTACAAAATCAAGACCGATCGAATAAAATCATAAATTCGAACCTAGAAACCGAATCCCACATGTAGGAGTGACATTTACGTGTACATTTCATCGAAAACTTGGCGTGCAATGTTAGATCACCTGTCATTTTTAAAGCAAAAAGGAAAAAAAAAAGTGAACTTTATAAGACATCTAGGCATAAGCATAAAGAATGAGGATACTATCAAGCCAATAAGAACATTCTGCACTAAAAAATCAAGACCGATCGAATAAAATCATAAATTCGAACCTAGAAACCGAATGCCACATTTAAGCTTGACATTTACATGGACATTTCATCGAACACTTGGCGTGCAATGTTAGATCACAAGTCATTTAAACGCCAAACGAGAAAAAACAAGTGAACTTTTAAAGACATCTAGACATCAGCATAAAGAATGAGGATAGTATCAAGGCAATAAGCACATTCTGCACTACATAATCAAGACTGGTCGAATAAAAGCATTAATTCAAACCTAGAAACCGAATGCCACTCTAAGGTTTGACATTTACATGGACATTTCATTGAACACTTGGTGTGCAATGTTAGATCACAAGTCATTTTAAGGGAAAAAGGAGAAAAAAAACGTGAGCTTTAAACATATCTAGGCATAAGCATAAACAATGAGGATAGTGTCAAGCAAATAAGCACATTCTGCACTACAAAATCAAGACCGATCGAATAAAATCATAAATTCGAACCTAGAAACCGAATGCCGAATGTAGGAGTGACATTTATGTGTACATTTCATCGAAAACTTGGCGTGCAATGTTAGATCACTTGACATTTTTAAAGCGAAAAGGAAAAAAAAGTGAACTTTAAAGACATCTAGGCATAAGCATAAAGAATGAGGATAGTATCAAGACCGATCGAATAAAATCATAAATTCGAACCTAGAAACCGAATGCCACATTTAAGCTTGACATTTACATGGACATTTCATCGAACACTTGGCTTGCAATGTTAGATCACAAGTCATTTAAACGCAAAAGGAGAAAAAACAAGTGAACTTTAAAGAAATCTAGGCATAAGCATAACGAATGAGGATAGTATCTAGCAAATAAGCACATTTCACACTACAAAATCAAGACCGATTGAATAAAAGCATTAATTCGAAACTAGAAACCGAATGCCACTCTTAGGATTGACATTTACATGGACATTTCATCGAACACGTGTCGTGCAATGTTAGATCACAAGTCATTTTAAGGGAAAAAGGAGAAAAAACAAGTGAACTTTAAAGACATCTAGGCATAAGCATAAAGAATGAGGATATTATCAAGCCAATAAGCACTTTCTATACTACAAAATCAGGACCGATCGAATAAAATCAAAAATTTGAACCTAGAAACCGAATGCCAAATGTAGGAGTGACCCTTTACGTGTACATTTCATCGAAAACTTGGCGTGCAATGTTAGATCACCTGTCATTTTTAAAGCGAAAAGGAAAAAAATAGTGAACTTTAAAGACATCTAGGCATAAGCATAAAGAACGAGGATAATATCAAGCCAATAAGCACAATCTACACTACAAAATCAAGACTGATCGAATAAAAGCATTAATTCGAACCTCGAAACCGAATGCCACATTTAGGAGTGACATTTACATGGACATTTCATCGAACTCTTGGCGTGCAATGTTAGATCATTTGTCATTTTAAAGGCAAAAGGTGGAAAAACATGTGAACTATAAAGACATCTAGCCATAAACATAAAGAATGAGGATAATATCAAAGGAATAAGCACATTCTACACTACAAAATTAAGACCAATCGAATAAAATCATAAATTCGAACCTAAAATTCAAATGCCTCATTTAGGAATGACATTAACATGGACATTTGTTTGAACACTTGGCGTGCAATATTAGATCACATATCATTTTAAAGCGAAAAGGAGAAAAAAAAGTGAACTTTAAAGACATCTAGACATAAGCTTAAAGAACGAGGATAGTATCAAGCCAACAAGCACATTATGCACTACAAAATCAAGACCAATCGAACCAAATGATAAATTCGACCCTAGATATCGAATGCCACATTTAGGAGTGACATTTACATGGACATTTCATCAAACTCTTGGCATTCAATGTTAGATCATTTGGCATTTTAAAGGCAAAAGGTGGAAAAACAAGTGAACCTTAAAGACATCTAGCCATAACCACAAAGAATGAGGATAATATCAAAGCATTAAGCACATTCCACACTAACAAATCAAGACCGATCGAATAAAAGCATTAATTCGAAACTAGAAACCGAATGTCACTCTTAGGATTGACATTTACGTGGACATTTCATCGAATACGTGTCATGCAATGTTAGATCACAAGTCATTTTAAGGGAAAAAGGAGAAAAAACAAGTGAACTTTAAAGACATCTAGGCATAAGCATAATGAATGAGGATAGTATCAAGCCAATAAGCAGTTTCTATACTACAAAATCAGGATCGATCGAATAAAATCAAAAATTCGAACCTAGAAACCTAATGCCACATTTAGGAGTGACATTTACATGTACATATCATCGAATACTTGGCTGGCAATGTTAGATCACAAGTCATTTTAAAGGCAAAAGGAGAAAAAACAAGTGAACTTGTAAAGACATCTAGGCATAAGCATAAAGAACGAGGATAATATCAAGCCAATAAGCACAATCTACACTACAAAATCAAGACTGATCGAATAAAAGCATTAATTCGAAGCTCGAAACCGAATGCCACTTTTAGGATTAACATTTACATGGACATTTCATCGAACACTTGGCGTGCAATGTTAGATCACAAGTCATTTAAACGCAAAAGGAGAAAAAACAAGTGAACATTTAAAAGCATCTAGGCATAAGCATAAAGAATGAGGATAGTATCAAGCGAATAAGCACATTCTACACTACAAAATCAAGACCGATCGAATAAAAGCATTAATTTGAACCTAGAAACCGAATGCCATTTTAGGATTGACATTTACATGGACATTTCATCAAACACTTGGCGTGCAATGTTAGATCACAAGTCATTTTAAGGGAAAAAGGAAAAAAAACAAGTGAACTATAACACATCTAGGCATAAGCATAAAGAATGAGGATAGTTTCAAGCCAATAAGCACATTCTGCACTACAAAATAAAGACCGATCGAATAAAATAATAAATTTGAACCTAGAAACCGAATGCCACATTTAGAAGTGACATTAACATGGACATTTCATCAAACACATGGCGTGTAATGCTAGATCACATGTCATTTTAAGGGCAAAAGGAGAAAAACAAAGTGAACCTTAAATACATGTAGGCATAAACATAAAGATTGAGGATAGTATCAAGCCAATAAGCACATTCTGCACTACAAAATCAAGACCGATCGAATAAAATCATAAATTCGAACCTAGAAACCGAATGCCAAATGTAGGAGTGACCCTTTACGTGTATATTTCATCGAAAACTTGGCGTGCAATGTTAGATCACCTGTCATTTTTAAAGCGAAAAGGAAAAAAAAAGTGAACTTTAAAGACATCTAGGCATAAGCATAAAGAATGAGGATACTATCAAGCCAATAAGAACATTCTGCACTAAAAAATCAAGACCGATCGAATAAAATCATAAATTCGAACCTAGAAACCGAATGCCACATTTAAGCTTGACATTTACATGGACATTTCAACGAACACTTGGCGTGCAATGTTAGATCACAAGTCATTTAAACGCCAAAGGAGAAAAAACAAGTGAACTTTTAAAGACATCTAGACATCAGCATAAAGAATGAGGATAGTATCAAGGCAATAAGCACATTCTGCACTACATAATCAAGACTGATCGAATAAAAGCATTAATTCAAACCTAGAAACCGAATGCCACTCTTAGGATTGACATTTACATGGACATTTCATTGAACACTTGGTGTGCAATGTTAGATCACAAGTCATTTTAAGGGAAAAAGGAGAAAAAAAACGTGAGCTTTAAACATATCTAGGCATAAGCATAAACAATGAGGATAGTGTCAAGCAAATAAGCACATTCTGCACTACAAAATCAAGACCGATCGAATAAAATCATAAATTCGAACCTAGAAACCGAATGCCGAATGTAGGAGTGACATTTATGTGTACATTTCATCGAAAACTTGGCGTGCAATGTTAGATCACTTGACATTTTTAAAGCGAAAAGGAAAAAAAAGTGAACTTTAAAGACATCTAGGCATAAGCATAAAGAATGAGGATAGTATCAAGACCGATCGAATAAAATCATAAATTCGAACCTAGAAACCGAATGCCACATTTAAGCTTGACATTTACATGGACATTTCATCGAACACTTGGCTTGCAATGTTAGATCACAAGTCATTTAAACGCAAAAGGAGAAAAAACAAGTGAACTTTAATGAAATCTAGGCATAAGCATAACGAATGAGGATAGTATCTAGCAAATAAGCACATTTCACACTACAAAATCAAGACCGATTGAATAAAAGCATTAATTCGAAACTAGAAACCGAATGCCACTCTTAGGATTGACATTTACATGGAGATTTCATCGAACACGTGTCGTGCAATGTTAGATCACAAGTCATTTTAAGGGAAAAAGGAGAAAAAACAAGTGAACTTTAAAGACATCTAGGCATAAGCATAAAGAATGAGGATATTATCAAGCCAATAAGCACTTTCTATACTAGAAAATCAGGACCGATCGAATAAAATCAAAAATTTGAACCTAGAAACCGAATGCCACATTTAGGAGTGACATTTACATGTACATATCATCGAATACTTGGCTGGCAATGTTAGATCACAAGTCATTTTAAAGGCAAAAGGAGAAAAAACAAGTGAACTTGTAAAGACATCTAGGCATAAGCATAAAGAACGAGGATAATATCAAGCCAATAAGCACAATCTACACTACAAAATCAAGACTGATCGAATAAAAGCATTAATTCGAACCTCGAAACCGAATGCCACATTTAGGAGTGACATTTACATGGACATTTCATCGAACTCTTGGCGTGCAATGTTAGATCATTTGTCATTTTAAAGGCAAAAGGTGGAAAAACATGTGAACTATAAAGACATCTAGCCATGAACATAAAGAATGAGGATAATATCAAAGGAATAAGCACATTCTACACTACAAAATTAAGACCAATCGAATAAAATCATAAATTCGAACCTAAAATTCAAATGCCTCATTTAGGAATGACATTAACATGGACATTTGTTTGAACACTTGGCGTGCAATATTAGATCACATATCATTTTAAAGCGAAAAGGTGAAAAAAAAGTGAACTTTAAAGACATCTAGACATAAGCTTAAAGAACGAGGATAGTATCAAGCCAACAAGCACATTATGCACTACAAAATCAAGACCGATCGAACCAAATGATAAATTCGACCCTAGATATCGAATGCCACATTTAGGAGTGACATTTACATGGACATTTCATCGAACTCTTGGCATTCAATGTTAGATCATTTGTCATTTTAAAGGCAAAAGGTGGAAAAACAAGTGAACCTTAAAGACATCTAGCCATAACCACAAAGAATGAGGATAATATCAAAGCAATAAGCACATTCCACACTACAAAATCAAGACCGATCGAATAAAAGCATTAATTCGAAACTAGAAACCGAATGTCACTCTTAGGATTGACATTTACGTGGACATTTCATCGAATACGTGTCATGCAATGTTAGATCACAAGTCATTTTAAGGGAAAAAGGAGAAAAAACAAGTGAACTTTAAAGACATCTAGGCATAAGCATAATGAATGAGGATAGTATCAAGCCAATAAGCACTTTCTATACTACAAAATCAGGATCGATCGAATAAAATCAAAAATTCGAACCTAGAAACCTAATGCCACATTTAGGAGTGACATTTACATGTACATATCATCGAATACTTGGCTGGCAATGTTAGATCACAAGTCATTTTAAAGGCAAAAGGAGAAAAAACAAGTGAACTTGTAAAGACATCTAGGCATAAGCATAAAGAACGAGGATAATATCAAGCCAATAATCACAATCTACACTACAAAATCAAGACTGATCGAATAAAAGCATTAATTCGAAGCTCGAAACCGAATGCCACTTTTAGGATTAACATTTACATGGACATTTCATCGAACACTTGGCGTGCAATGTTAGATCACAAGTCATTTAAACGCAAAAGGAGAAAAAACAAGTGAACATTTAAAAGCATCTAGGCATAAGCATAAAGAATGAGGATAGTATCAAGCCAATAAGAACATTCTGCACTACGAAATCAAGACTGATCGAATAAAACCATTAATTCGATCCTAGAAACCGAATGCCACTTTTAGGATTGACATTTACATGGACAATTCATCGAACACTTGGCGTGCAATGTTAGATCACAAGTCATTTCAGAGGCAAAAGGAGAAAAAACAAGTGAGCTTTAAACATATCTAGGCATAAGCAAAAAGAATGAGGATAGTGTCAAGCTAATAAGCACATTCTGCACTACAAATTCAAGACCGATCGATTAAAATCATAAATTCGATTCTAGAATTCGAATTCCACATTTAGGAATGACATTTACATGGACGTTTCATCGAACACTTGGCGTGTAATATTAGATCACTTAGCATTTTAAACCGAAAAGGAGAAAAAAAGTGAACTTTAAAGACATCTAGACATAAGCATAGAGAATGAGGATAGTACCAAGCCAATAAGCACATTCTGCACTACAAATCAAGACTGATCAAATAAAATCATAAATTCGATCCTAGAAACCGAATGCCACTTTTAGGTTTGACTTTTACATGGACATTTCATCGAACACTTGGCGTGCAATGTTAGATCACAAGTCACTTGAAAGGCAAAAGGAGAAAAAAATGTGAACTTTAAAGAAATCTAGGCATAAGCATAACGAATGAGGATAGTATCAAGCAAATAAGCACATTCTACACTACAAAATCAAGACCGATCGAATAAAAGCATTAATTCGAAACTAGAAACCGAATGCAACTCTTAGGATTGACATTTACATGGATATTTCATCGAACACTTGTCGTGCAATGTTAAATCACCAGTCATTTTAAGGGCAAAAGGAGAAAAAACAAGTGAACTTTAAAGACATCTAGGCATAAGCATAAAGAATGAGGACAGTTTCAAGCCAATAAGCACATTCTACACTACAAAATCAACACTGATCGAATAAAATCATAAATTCAAACCTAGAAACCGAATGCTACATTTAGGGGTGACATTAACACGGATATTTCATCGAACACTTGGCTTGCAATGTTAGATCATAAGTCATTTAAACATAAAAGGAGGAAAAACAAGTGAACTTTTAAAGACATCTAGGCATAAGCATAAAGAATGAGGATAGTATCAAGGTAATAAGCACATTCTGCACTACAAAATCAAGACTGATTGAATAAAAGCATTAATTCGAACCTAGAAACCGAATGCCACTTTTTGGATTGACATTTACATGGACATTTCATTGAACACTTGGCGTGCAATGTTAGATCACAAGTCATTTTAAGGGCAAAAGGAGAAAAAACAAGTGAGCTTTAAACATATCTAGGCATAAGCATAAAGATTGAATAAAATCACATTCTGCACTACAAAATCAAGACCGATTGAATAAAATCATAAATTCGAACCTAGAAACCGAATGCCACATTTAAGCTTGACATTTACATGGACATTTCATCGAACACTTGGCTTGCAATGTTAGATCACAAGTCATTTAAACGCAAAAGGAGAAAAAACAAGTGAACTTTAAAGAAATCTAGGCATAAGCATAACGAATGAGGATAGTATCTAGCAAATAAGCACATTTCACACTACAAAATCAAGACCGATTGAATAAAAGCATTAATTCGAAACTAGAAACCGAATGCCACTCTTAGGATTGACATTTACATGGAGATTTCATCGAACACGTGTCGTGCAATGTTAGATCACAAGTCATTTTAAGGGAAAAAGGAGAAAAAACAAGTGAACTTTAAAGACATCTAGGCATAAGCATAAAGAATGAGGATATTATCAAGCCAATAAGCACTTTCTATACTAGAAAATCAGGACCGATCGAATAAAATCAAAAATTTGAACCTAGAAACCGAATGCCACATTTAGGAGTGACATTTACATGTACATATCATCGAATACTTGGCTGGCAATGTTAGATCACAAGTCATTTTAAAGGCAAAAGGAGAAAAAACAAGTGAACTTGTAAAGACATCTAGGCATAAGCATAAAGAACGAGGATAATATCAAGCCAATAAGCACAATCTACACTACAAAATCAAGACTGATCGAATAAAAGCATTAATTCGAACCTCGAAACCGAATGCCACATTTAGGAGTGACATTTACATGGACATTTCATCGAACTCTTGGCGTGCAATGTTAGATCATTTGTCATTTTAAAGGCAAAAGGTGGAAAAACATGTGAACTATAAAGACATCTAGCCATAAACATAAAGAATGAGGATAATATCAAAGGAATAAGCACATTCTACACTACAAAATTAAGACCAATCGAATAAAATCATAAATTCGAACCTAAAATTCAAATGCCTCATTTAGGAATGACATTAACATGGACATTTGTTTGAACACTTGGCGTGCAATATTAGATCACATATCATTTTAAAGCGAAAAGGTGAAAAAAAAGTGAACTTT
Organism: Fallopia convolvulus; assembly: GCA_964016875.1. Lineage (NCBI taxonomy): Eukaryota > Viridiplantae > Streptophyta > Magnoliopsida > Caryophyllales > Polygonaceae > Fallopia > Fallopia convolvulus. Next base: position 40,013,830 of record OZ024720.1, read on the forward strand.
AAAGACATCTAGACATAAGCTTAAAGAACGAGGATAGTATCAAGCCAACAAGCACATTATGCACTACAAAATCAAGACCGATCGAACCAAATGATAAATTCGACCCTAGATATCGAATGCCACATTTAGGAGTGACATTTACATGGACATTTCATCGAACTCTTGGCATTCAATGTTAGATCATTTGTCATTTTAAAGGCAAAAGGTGGAAAAACAAGTGAACCTTAAAGACATCTAGCCATAACCACAAAGAATGAGGATAATATCAAAGCAATAAGCACATTCCACACTACAAAATCAAGACCGATCGAATAAAAGCATTAATTCGAAACTAGAAACCGAATGTCACTCTTAGGATTGACATTTACGTGGACATTTCATCGAATACGTGTCATGCAATGTTAGATCACAAGTCATTTTAAGGGAAAAAGGAGAAAAAACAAGTGAACTTTAAAGACATCTAGGCATAAGCATAATGAATGAGGATAGTATCAAGCCAATAAGCACTTTCTATACTACAAAATCAGGATCGATCGAATAAAATCAAAAATTCGAACCTAGAAACCTAATGCCACATTTAGGAGTGACATTTACATGTACATATCATCGAATACTTGGCTGGCAATGTTAGATCACAAGTCATTTTAAAGGCAAAAGGAGAAAAAACAAGTGAACTTGTAAAGACATCTAGGCATAAGCATAAAGAACGAGGATAATATCAAGCCAATAATCACAATCTACACTACAAAATCAAGACTGATCGAATAAAAGCATTAATTCGAAGCTCGAAACCGAATGCCACTTTTAGGATTAACATTTACATGGACATTTCATCGAACACTTGGCGTGCAATGTTAGATCTCAAGTCATTTAAACGCAAAAGGAGAAAAAACAAGTGAACATTTAAAAGCATCTAGGCATAAGCATAAAGAATGAGGATAGTATCAAGCCAATAAGAACATTCTGCACTACGAAATCAAGACTGATCGAATAAAACCATTAATTCGATCCTAGAAACCGAATGCCACTTTTAGGATTGACATTTACATGGACAATTCATCGAACACTTGGCGTGCAATGTTAGATCACAAGTCATTTCAGAGGCAAAAGGAGAAAAAACAAGTGAGCTTTAAACATATCTAGGCATAAGCAAAAAGAATGAGGATAGTGTCAAGCTAATAAGCACATTCTGCACTACAAATTCAAGACCGATCGATTAAAATCATAAATTCGATTCTAGAATTCGAATTCCACATTTAGGAATGACATTTACATGGACGTTTCATCGAACACTTGGCGTGTAATATTAGATCACTTAGCATTTTAAACCGAAAAGGAGAAAAAAAGTGAACTTTAAAGACATCTAGGCATAAGCATAGAGAATGAGGATAGTACCAAGCCAATAAGCACATTCTGCACTACAAATCAAGACTGATCAAATAAAATCATAAATTCGATCCTAGAAACCGAATGCCACTTTTAGGTTTGACTTTTACATGGACATTTCATCGAACACTTGGCGTGCAATGTTAGATCACAAGTCACTTGAAAGGCAAAAGGAGAAAAAAATGTGAACTTTAAAGAAATCTAGGCATAAGCATAACGAATGAGGATAGTATCAAGCAAATAAGCACATTCTACACTACAAAATCAAGACCGATCGAATAAAAGCATTAATTCGAAACTAGAAACCGAATGCAACTCTTAGGATTGACATTTACATGGATATTTCATCGAACACTTGTCGTGCAATGTTAAATCACCAGTCATTTTAAGGGCAAAAGGAGAAAAAACAAGTGAACTTTAAAGACATCTAGGCATAAGCATAAAGAATGAGGACAGTTTCAAGCCAATAAGCACATTCTACACTACAAAATCAAGACTGATCGAATAAAATCATAAATTCAAACCTAGAAACCGAATGCTACATTTAGGGGTGACATTAACACGGATATTTCATCGAACACTTGGCTTGCAATGTTAGATCACAAGTCATTTAAACATAAAAGGAGGAAAAACAAGTGAACTTTTAAAGACATCTAGGCATAAGCATAAAGAATGAGGATAGTATCAAGGTAATAAGCACATTCTGCACTACAAAATCAAGACTGATTGAATAAAAGCATTAATTCGAACCTAGAAACCGAATGCCACTTTTTGGATTGACATTTACATGGACATTTCATTGAACACTTGGCGTGCAATGTTAGATCACAAGTCATTTTAAGGGCAAAAGGAGAAAAAACAAGTGAGCTTTAAACATATCTAGGCATAAGCATAAAGATTGAATAAAATCACATTCTGCACTACAAAATCAAGACCGATTGAATAAAATCATAAATTCAACTCTAGTATTCGAATTCCACATTTAGGAATGACATTTACATGGACGTTTCATCGAACACATGGCTTGTAATATTAGATCACTTAACATTTTAAAGCGAAAAGGAGAAAAAAAGTGAACTTTAAAGACATCTAGGCATAAGCATAGAGAATGAGGACAGTACCAAGCCGATACGCACATTCCGCACTACAAAATCAAGACTGATCGAATAAAATCATAAATTCGAGCCTAGAAACCGAATGGATGTTTTAGGATTGACTTTTACATGGACATTTCATCGAACACTTGGTGTGCAATGTTAGATCACAGGTCACTTTAAAGGCAAATGAAGAAAAAATAAGTGAACTTTAAAGAAATCTAGGCATAAGCATAACGAATGAGGATAGTATCTAGCAAATAAGCACATTCCACACTACAAAATCAGGACCGATCGAATAAAAGCATTAATTCGAACCTCGAAACCGAATGCCACTTTTAGGATTAACATTTACATGGACATTTCATCAAACACTTGGCGTGCAATGTTAGATCACAAGTCAGTTAAACGCAAAAGGAGAAAAAACAAGTGAACATTTAAAGACATCTAGGCATAAGCATAAAGAATGAGGATAGTATCAAGTCAATAAGCACATTCTGCACTACAAAATCAAGACTGATCGAATAAAAGCATTAATTCGAACCAAGAAACCGTATGCCACTTTTAGGATTGACATTTACATGGACAATTCATCGAACACTAGGCATGCAATGTTAGATCACAAGTCATTTTAGGGGCAAAAGGAGAAAAAACAAGTGAGCTTTAAACATATCTAGGCATAAGCAAAAAGAATGAGGATAGTGTCAAGCCAATAAGCACATTTTGCACTACAAAATCAAGACCGATCGAATAAAATCATAAATTCAATCTAGAATTCGAATTCCACATTTAGGAATGACATTTACATGGACGTTTCATCGAACACTTGGCGTGTAATATTAGATCACTTAGCATTTTAAATCGAAAAGGAGAAAAAACGTGAACTTTAAATACATCTAGGCATAAGCATAGAGAATGAGGATAGTACCAAGCGAATAAGCACATTCTGCACTACAAAATCAAGACTATCAAATAAAATCATAAATTCGAGCCTAGAAACCGAATGCCACTTTTAGGATTGACTTTTACATGGACATTTCATCGAACACTTGGCGTGCAATGTTAGATCACAATTCACTTTAAAGGCAAAAGGAGAAAAAACAAGTGAACTTTAAAGACATCTAGGCATAAGCATAACGAATGAGGATAGTATCAAGCAAATAAGCACATTCCACACTACAAAATCAAGACCGATCGAATAAAAGCATTAATTCGAAACTAGAAACCGAATGCCACTCTTAGGATTGACATTTACATGGACATTTCATCGAACACTTGTAGTGCAATGTTACATCACAAGTCATTTTAAGGGTAAAAGGAGAAAAAACAAGTGAATTTTAAAGACATCTAGGCATAAGCATAAAGAATGAGGACAGTTTCAAGCCAATAAGCACATTCTGCACTAAAAAATCAAGACTGATCGAATAAAATCATAAATTCGAACCTAGAAACCGAATGCTACATTTAGGGGTGACATTTACTTGGATATTTCATCGAACACTTGGCTTGCAATGTTAGATCACTTGTCATTTTTAAAGCGAAAAGGAAAAAAAAGTGAACTTTAAAGACATCTAGTCATAAGCATAAAGAATGAGGATAGTATCAAGCTAATAAGCACATTCTGCACTAAAAAATCATGACCGATCCAATAAAATCATAAATTCGAACCTAGAAACCGAAAGCCACATTTAAGGTTGAGATTTAGATATACATTTCATCGAACACTTGGCAATACATGTTAGATCACAAGTGATTTCAAAGGTAAAAGAAGAAAAAAGAAGCGAACTTTAAAGACATCTAGGCATAAGCATAAAAAATGAGGATAATATCAAGCCATTAGGCACATTCTGCACTAAATAATCAAGACCGATCTATTAAAATCATAAATTCGAACCTCGAAACCGAATGCCACATTTAAGGTCAACGTTTCATCAAACACTTGGCGTTCAATGTCATATCACAAGTCATTTCAAAGGCAAAAGGAGAAAAAACAAGCGAACTTTAAAGACATCTAGGTATAAGCATAAAGAATGAGGATAGTATCAAGCCAATAAGCAAATTCTACACTACAAAATGAAGACTGATCGAATAAAAGCATTAATTCGAACATAGAAACCGAATGCCACTTTTAGGAATGACATTTACATGGATATTTCATCGAACACTTGGCGTGCAATGTTAGATCACAAGTCATTTTAGGGGCAAAAGGAGAAAAAACAAGTGAGCTTTAAACATTATTAGGCATAAGCAAAAAGAATCAGGATCGTGTCAAGCCAATAAGCACATTCTGCACTACAAAATCAAGACCGATCGAATAAAAGCATTAATTTGAACCTAGAAACCGAATGCCACTTTTCGGATTGACATTTACATGGATATTTTATCGAACACTTGGCGTGCAATGTTAGATTACTTGTCATTTTTAAAGCGAAAAGGAAAAAAAAAAGTGAACATTAAAGACATCTAGGTATAAGCATAAAGAATGAGGATAGTATCAAGCCAATAAGCACATTCTGCACTACAAAATCAAGACTGATCGAATAAAAGCATGAATTCGAACAAAGAAACCGAATGCCACTTTTAGGATTGACATTTACATGGACATTTTATCGAACACTAGACGTGCAATGTTAGATCACAACTCATTTTAAGGGCAAAAGGAGAAAAAACAAGTGAGCTTTAAACATATCTTGGCATAAGAATAAAGGATGAGGATAGTGACAAGCCAATAAGCACATTCTACACTACAAAATCAAGACCGATCGAATAAAATCATAAATTCGATTCTAGAATTCAAATTCCATAATTAGGAATGACAATTACATGGACGTTTCATAGAACACTCGGCTTGTAATATTAGATCACTTAACATTTTAAAGCGAAAAGGAGAAAAAAAGTGAACTTTAAAGACATCTAGGCATAAGCATAGAGAATGAGGACAGTACCAAGCCAATAAGCACATTCTGCACTACAAAATTAAGACTGATCAAATAAAATCATAAATTCGATCCTAGAAACCGAATGCCACTTTTAGGAATGAGTTTTACATGGACATTTCATCGAACACTTGGCGTGCAATGTTAGATCACAAGTCACTTTAAAGGCAAATGGAGAAAAAACAAGTGAACTTTAAAGAAATCTAGGCATAAGCATAACGAATGAGGATAGTATCTAGCAAATAAGCACATTCTACACTACAAAATCAAGACCGGTCGAATAAAAGCATTAATTCGAAACTAGAAACCGAATGCCACTCTTAGGATTGACATTTACATGGACATTTCATCGAACACTTGTCGTGAAATGTTAGATCACAAGTCATTTTAAGGGCAAAAGGAGAAAAAACAAGTGAACTATAGAGACATCTAGGCATAAGCATAAAGATTGAGGACAATTTCAAGCCAATAAGCACATTCTACACTACAAAATCAAGACTGATCGAATAAAATCATAAATTCGAACCTAGAAACCGAATGCTACATTTAGGGGTGACATTTACATGGATATTTCATCAAACACTTGGCTTGCAATATTAGATCACTTGTCATTTTTAAAGCGAAAAGGAAAAAAAAAAGTGAACTTTAAAGACATCTAGGCATAAGCATAAAGAATGAGGATAGTATCAAGCCAATAAGCACATTCTGCACTAAAAAATCATGACCGATCCAATAAAATCATAAATTCGAACCTAGAAACCGAAAGCCACATTTAAGGTTGAGATTTAGATATACATTTCATCGAACACTTGGCAATACATGTTAGATCACAAGTGATTTCAATGGCAAAAGAAGAAAAAAGAAGCGAACTTTAAAGACATCTAGGCATAAGCATAAAAAATGAGGATAATATCAAGCCAATAGGCACATTCTGCACTAAATAATCAAGACCGATCTATTAAAATCATAAATTCGAACCTCGAAACCGAATGCCACATTTAAGGTCAACGTTTCATCGAACACTTGGCGTTCAATGTTATATCACAAGTCATTTCAAAGGCAAAAGGAGAAAAAACAAGCGAACTTTAAAGACATCTTTGTATAAGCATAAAGAATGAGGATAGTATCAAGCCAATAAGCAAATTCTACACTACAAAATCAAGACTGATCGAATAAAAGCATTAATTCGAACATAGAAACCGAATGCCACTTTTAGGATTGACATTTACATGGACATTTCATCGAACACTTGGCGTGCAATGTTAGATCACAAGTCATTTTAGGGGCAAAAGGACAAAAAACAAGTGAGCTTTAAACATTACTAGGCATAAGCACAAAGAATCAGGATCGTGTCAAGCCAATAAGCACATTCTGCACTACAAAATCAAGACCGATCGTATAAAAGCATTAATTTGAACCTAGAAACCGAATGCCACTTTTCGGATTGACATTTACATGGATATTTCATCGAACACTTGGCGTGCAATGTTAGATTACTTGTCATTTTTAAAGCGAAAAGGAAAAAAAAAAGTGAACATTAAAGACATCTAGGTATAAGCATAAAAAATGAGGATAGTATCAAGCCAATAAGCACATTCTGCACTACAAAATCAAGACTGATCGAATAAAAGCATGAATTCGAACAAAGAAACCGAATGCCACTTTTAGGATTGACATTTACATGGACATTTTATCGAACACTAGACGTGCAATGTTAGATCACAAGTCATTTTAAGGGCAAAAGGAGAAAAAACAAGTGAGCTTTAAACATATCTTGGCATAAGAATAAAGAATGAGGATAGTGTCAAGCCAATAAGCACATTCTACACTACAAAATCAAGACCGATCGAATAAAATTATAAATTCGATTCTAGAATTCAAATTCCACAATTAGGAATGACAATTACATGGACGTTTCATAGAACACTTGGCTTGTAATATTAGATCACTTAACATTTTAAAGCGAAAAGGAGAAAAAAAGTGAACATTCTGCACTACAAAATTAAGCACATTCTGCACTGCAAAATTAAGAGTGATCAAATAAAATCATAAATTCGAGCCTGGAAACCGAATGCCACTTTTAGGAATGAGTTTTACATGGACATTTCATCGAACACTTGGCGTGCAATGTTAGATCACAAGTCACTTTAAAGGCAAATGGAGAAAAAACAAGTGAACTTTAAAGAAATCTAGGCATAAGCATAACGAATGAGGATAGTATCTAGCAAATAAGCACATTCTACACTACAAAATCAAGACCGGTCGAATAAAAGCATTAATTCGAAACTAGAAACAGAATGCCACTCTTTGGATTGACATTTACATGGACATTTCATCGAACACTTGTCGTGAAATGTTAGATCACAAGTCATTTTAAGGGCAAAAGGAGAAAAAAACAAGTGAACTATAAAGACATCTAGGCATAAGCATAAAGAATGAGGATAGTATCAAGCCAACAAGCACATTCTACACTACAAAATCAAGACCGGTCGAATAAAAGCATAAATTCTAACCTAGACACGGAATGCCACTTTTAGGATTGACTTTTACATGGACATTTCATTGAACACTTAGCGTGCAATGTTAGATCACAAGTCATTTTAAAGGCGAAGGGAGAAAAAACAAGTGAACTTTAAGGACATCTAGGCATAAGCATAAAGAATGAGGATAGTATCAAGCCAATAAGCACATTCTACACTAAAAAATCAAGACCGATCGAATAAAATCATAAATTCGAACCTAGAAACCGAAAGCCACATTTAAGGTTGACATTTACATGGATATTTCATCGAATACTTGGCTTGCAATGTTAGATCACTTGTCATTTTTAAAGCGAAAAGGAAAAAAAATGAACTTTAAAGACATCTAGGCATTAGCATAAAGAATGAGGATAGTATCAAGCCAATAAGCACATTCTGCACTAAAAAATCAAGATCGATCGAATAAAATCATAAATTTGAACCTAGAAAACAAAAGCCACATTTAAGGTTGAGATTTAGATATACATTTCATCCAACACTTGGCAATACATGTTAGATCACAAGTCATTTCAAAGGCAAAAGGAGAAAAAACAAGCGAACTTTAAAGACATCTAGGCATAAGCATAAAGAATGAGGATAATATCATGCCAATAGGCACATTCTGCATTAAATAATCAAGACTGATCGAATAAAATCATAAATTCGAACCAAGAAACCGAATGCCACATTTAGGAGTAACATTTACATGGACATTTCATCGAACACTTGTCGTGCAATTTTAGATCACTTGTCATTTTAAAGCGAAAAGGAGATAAAAAAGTGAACTTTATGACATCTATGCATAAGCATAAAGAATGAGGATAGTACCAAGCCAATAAGCACATTCTGCACTACAAAATCAAGACTGATTGAATCAAATCATAAATTCGAACCTAGAAACCGAATGCTACATTTAGGAGTGACATTTACATGGACATTTCATCGAACTCTTGGCGTGCAATGTTAGATCACTTGTCATTTTAAAGCGAAAAGGAGAAGAAAGAAAAGTGAACTTTAAAGACATCTAGGCATAAGCAGAAAGAATGAGGATAGTACCAAGCCAATAAGCACATTCGGCACAACAAAATCAAGACCGAACGAATAAGTTCTTAAACTCGAACTTAGAAACCGAATGCCACATTTAGGAGTAACATTTACGTGTAATGTTAGATCACAAGTCATTTTAAGGGCAAAAGGAGAAAAAACAAGTGAACTTTAAACACATCTAGGCATAAGCATAAAGAATGAGGATAGTATCAAGCCAATTAGCACAATCTGCACTACAAAATCAAGACTAATTGAATAAAATCATAAATTTGAACCTAGAATTTGAATGTCATATTTAGGAATGACATTTACATGGACGTTTCATCGAACACTAGGCGTGTAATATTAGATCACTTGTCATTTTAAAGCGAAAAGGAGAAAAAAAAAGTGAACTTTAAAGACTTCTAGGCATAAGCATAAAGAATGAGGATAATACCAACCCAATAAGCACATTCTGCACTTAAAAATCAAGACGGATTAAATAAAATCGTAAATTCGAACCTAGAAACCGAATGCCACTTTTAGGATAGACTTTTAGATGGACATTTCATTGAACACTTGGCGTGCAATGTTAGATCACAAGTCATTTTAAAGGGAAAAGGAGAAAACACAAGCCAACTTTAAAGACATCTAGGCATAAGCATAAAGAATGAGGATAATATCAAGCCAATAGGCACATTCTGCACTAAATAATCAAGACCGATCGAATAAAATCATAAATTCGAACCTCGAAACCAAATGCCACATTTAAGGTTGACATTTACATTGACATTTCATCGAACACTTGGTGTTCAATGTTCGATCACAAGTCATTTCAAAGGCAAAGGGAGAAAAAAACAAGCAAACTTTAAAGACATCTAGGTATAAGCATAAAGAATGAGGATAGTATCAAGCCAATAAGCAAATTCTACACTACAAAATCAAGACTGATCAAATAAAATCATAAATTCAAACCAAGAAACCGAATGCCACATTTAGGAGTAACATTTACATGGACATTTCATCGAACACTTGTCGTGCAATGTTAGATCACTTGTCATAATAAAGCGAAAAGGAGAAAAAAAAGGTGAACTTTATGACATCTAGGCATAAGCATACAGAATGAGAATAGTACCAAGCCAATAAGCACATTATGCACTATAAAATCAAGACTGATCGAATCAAATCATAAATTCGAACCTAGAAACGGAATGCTACATCTAGGAGTGACATTTACATGGACATTTCATCGAACTCTTGGCGTGCAATGTTAGATCACTTGTCATTTTAAAGCGAAAAGGAGAAGAAAGAAAAGTGAACTTTAAAGACATCTAGGCATAAGCATAAAGAATGAGGATAGTACCAAGCCAATAAGCACATTCTGCACAATAAAATCAAGACCGATCGAATATGTTCATAAACACGATCTTAGAAACCTAATGCCACTTTTGGGATAGACTTTTAGATGGACATTTCATTGAACACTTGGCGTGCAATGTTAGATCACAAGTCATTTTAAAGGGAAAAGGAGAAAACACAAGCCAACTTTAAAGACATCTAGGCATAAGCATAAAGAATGAGGATAATATCAAGCCAATAGGCACATTCTGCACTAAATAATCAAGACCGATCGAATAAAATCATAAATTCGAACCTCGAAACCAAATGCCACATTTAAGGTTGACATTTACATTGACATTTCATCGAACACTTGGTGTTCAATGTTCGATCACAAGTCATTTCAAAGGCAAAGGGAGAAAAAAACAAGCAAACTTTAAAGACATCTAGGTATAAGCATAAAGAATGAGGATAGTATCAAGCCAATAAGCAAATTCTACACTACAAAATCAAGACTGATCGAATAAAAGCATTAATTCGAACATAGAAACCAAATGCCACTTTTAGGAATGACATTTACATGGATATTTCATCGAACACTTGGCGTGCAATGTTAGATCACAAGTCATTTTAGGGGCAAAAGGAGAAAAACAAGTGAGCTTTAAACATTACTAGGCATAAGCAAAAAGAATCAGGATCGTGTCAAGCCAATAAGCACATTCTGCACTACAAAATTAAGACCGATCGAATAAAAGCATTAATTTGAACCTAGAAACCGAATGCCACTTTTCGGATTGACATTTACATGGATATTTTATCGAACACTTGGCGTGCAATGTTAGATTACTTGTCATTTTTAAAGCAAAAAGGAAAAAAAAGTGAACATTAAAGACATCTAGGCATAAGCATAAAGAATGAGGATAGTACCAAGCCAATAAGCACATTCTGCACAATAAAATCAAGACCGATCGAATATGTTCATAAACACGATCTTAGAAACCTAATGCCACTTTTGGGATAGACTTTTAGATGGACATTTCATTGAACACTTGGCGTGCAATGTTAGATCACAAGTCATTTTAAAGGCAAAAGGAGAAAAAACAAGCCAACTCTAAAGACATCTAGGCATAAGCATAAAGAATGAGGATAATATCAAGCCAATAGGCACATTCTGCACTAAATAATCAAGACCGATCGAATAAAATCATAAATTCGAACCTCGAAACCAAATGCCACATTTAAGGTTGACATTTACGTTGACATTTCATCGAACACTTGGTGTTCAATGTTAGATCACAAGTCATTTCAAAGGCAAAAGAAGAAAAAACAAGCGAACTTTAAAGTCATCTAGGTATAAGCATAAAGAATGAGGAAAGTATCAAGCCAATAAGCACATTCTGCACAACAAAATCAAGACCGACCGAATAAGTTCTTAAACTCGAACTTAGAAACCGAATGCCACATTTAGGAGTGACATTTACATGTAATGTTAGATCACAAGTCATTTTATGGGCAAAAGTGATAACTTGCATTTAGAGCATAGTAGGACATGCATTTAGGACCTTAATTTGTATATTTTCATGCATTAGTCTCATGTTTCTGGTACCTTTTGTTTAGTTTCCGTTATAGATGTCTACACGCGTATATTTATACATTTCAGGTATTTTCAAGAATTTCGAGCTTCATTGGAACGTGTTTGGAGACATAGCGGAATCAAGACTTCAGTCTAGGAGGCGTCGGGACCGAAAAAGATCGACTGAGGAGTCGAAAATTGGAAGGATCACACGTTCAAGGCCAAAGTCGTGCATCAAGGTGCACGGTTGTGCAGGCGGTGATGAAGAATGTCGGATTGTGTGCCCTCCACTCGAGCCAGTTGAGGATCGTGCGTCACACATGCATGATCGTGCGGTTCAAGCCAGTGAAAGGCAACGCCCTTGCGTTTTCAAACGCACGGTCGTGCGTCTCTAAGGTCGGGGTCGTGCACTTTGGGAGGTCGTGCGTGGCCTTGTACGGTCGTGCGTTGAGGCACACGACGCGTGCCTTGGGTCATGCACTTCATGTTTGATGTGTTTTTATGCCGCCTTTCTTTTTTTATCCTTAGTATAAATACTTTACTTTGTCTTCTATATTAGGGTTCGACTTTTTAACCTAATTTTAATCCTTGAGAGACAAGTTTAGAGAGATTGTGGAGATTTGAAGACTTTGTTTTGAGTTTGAGTTTGGATTTGCTAGATATTAATCAAGTTTGCTTGTTTCTTCAATCCGGTATGTTTAATCTCTTTATTGAATTGATTTCTTCTATTTTCATGTCTAGCTAAACCCCAAATTCTAAGATTGGGGTGAACCCAATGATGTCTAGGTAGACTTATTCATTAAATTGCACAATCCGTTGTTTGAAGCTTTGTTTGATTCAATCCTAGATGCTTTATGCCCTAGTAATTTATATGAATGGGAACTTGCCAAGGTTTGAGACTAAAAGGTGAAAACTTTGTTAATTGGTCAGACAAGAGATTGAGACTGAAAGGTACTCTTTCCTGTTGGAAACCTAGGATTTGAACCTGAGTTTTCTCTATTATGAAAGTATTTTGAATTCTCTTGTGGAATAACAATTGTCATAGAAATCTTAAGGTTAGGTCGAGTTATCAAGTCACGAAAGCGGATGTTTATTCAATTTAATCTTAAATTCTAAGTGCTTAATGGTCTAGATTTTAATTTGCAAGTCACGAAAGTGGATGTTTAATTGAGTCTAGATACGTCTGTTAACATTTGAAAGAATTTAGCGGATACATTAGACAATTGCCTTCAAACGAAGTCATAAGTAAGGTCGTGCAATCATCTTTTATAGTCTACCGACACATTATTGTGGTCATCCTTGATCTTAGAAGCTTTCCTCTCATTGATTTCCTCATATTTAGTTGTTTGTTTGTTTTAATTAGTTTCATAGCTAAAATCCCCATTCAATCTTTTCTTATTTTACGGCTTAGTCTACTGATTTGATTACAATTAATACTACATAGTCCCAGAGTTCGACACCTTGGTATTACAACCGATCCCATACACTTGTGGGGTAGGATTTGGCCTATCAAGTTTGGGTCACCCGCCTATCAAGATTTTCTCAAGCATGTGCAATGAGTTTAATTTGTTATACTACAAGTTTATTGATTAAAGCTTAATTTCATTTGAGGTGGATACTTGAATTGCTTTGTTTTTGCGGGTTGCTGAGTTTATTTCTTGCTTGAGGACAAGCAAGGTTCAAGTTTGGGGGATTTTGATAACTTGCATTTAGAGCATAGTAGCACATGCATTTAGGACCTTAGTTTGTATACTTTCATGCATTAGTCTCATGATTCTAGTACTTTTAGTTTAGTTTCCGTTATAGATGTCTACACGCGTATATTTATGCATTTCAGGTATTTTGAAGAATTTCGAGCTTCATTGGAACGCGTTTGGAGACATAGCGGAATCAAGACTTCAGTCTAGGAGGCGTCGGGACCGGAAAAGATCGACTGAGGAGTCAAAAATAGGAAGGATCACACGTTCAAGGCCAAAGTCGTGCATCAAGGTGCACGGTTGTGCAGGCGGTGATGAAGAATGTCGGATCGTGCGCCCTCCACTCGAGCCAGTTGAGGATCGTGCGTCACACACGCACGATCGTGCGGTTCAAGCCAGTGAAAGGCAACGCCCGTGCATTTTCAAACGCACAATCGTGCGTCTCTAAGGTCGGGGTCGTGCGATTTGGGAGATCGTGGGTGGCCTTGTACGGTCGTGCGTTGAGGCGCACGATGCGCGCCTTGGATCGTGCGCTTCATGTTTGACGTGTTCTTATGTCGCCTTTCTTATTTTATCCTTAGTATAAATACTTTACTTTGTCTTCTAGATTAGGGTTCGACTTTTTAACCTAGTTTTAATCCTTGAGAGACAAGTTTAGAGAGATTGTGGAGATTTGAAGACGTTGTTTTGATTTGGAGTTTGGATTTGTTGGATATTAATCAAGTTTGCTTGTTTCTTCAATCCAATATGTTTAATCTCGTTATTGAATTGATTTCTTCTATTTTCATGTCTAGCTAAACCCCAAATTCTATGATTGGGGTGATCCCAATGATGTCTAGGTAGACTTATTCATTAAATTGCACAATCCGTTGCTGGAAGCTTTGTTTGATTCAATCCTAGATGCTTTATGCCCTAGTAATTTATATGAATGGGAACTTCCCAAGGTTTGAGATTGAAAGGTGAAAACTCTATTAAGTAGTCAGACAGGAGATTGAGACTGAAAGGTACTTTTTCCTGTTGGAACCCTAGGATTTGAAGCTGAGTTTTCTCTATTATGAAAATATTTTGAATTCTCTTGTGAAATAACAATTGTCATAGAAATCTTAAGGTTAGGTCGAGTTAGCAAGTCGCGAAAGCGGATGTTTATTCAATTTAATCTTAAATTCTAAGTGCTTAATGGTCTAGATTTTAATTTGCAAGTCACGAAAGTGGATGTTTAATTGAGTCTAGATACGTCTGTTAACATTTGAAAGAATTTAGCGGATACATTAGACAATTGCCTTCAAACGAAGTCATAATTAAGGTCGTGCAATCATCTTTTATGGTCTACCGACGCATTATTGTGGTGATCCTTGATCTTAGAAGCTTTCCTCTCATTGATTTGCTCATATTTAGTTGTTTGTTTGCTTTAATTAGTTTCATAGCTAAAATCCCCATTCAATCTTTTCTTATTTTACGGCTTAGTCTACTGAATTGATTACAATTAATACTACATAGTCCCAGAGTTCGACACCTTGGTATTACAACCGATCCCGTACACTTGCGGGGTAGGATTTGGTCTATCAAAAAGGAGAAAAAACAAGTGAACTTTAAACACATCTAGGCATAAGCATAAAGAATGATGATACTATCAAGCCAATTAGCACATTTTGCACTACAAAATCAAGACCAATTGAATAAAATCATAAATTCGAACCTAGAATTCGAATGCCATATTTAGGAATGACATTTACATGGACGTTTCATCGAACACATGACGTGTAACATTAGATCACTTCTCATTTTAAAGCGAAAAGGAGAAAAAAAAAAGTGACCTTTAAAGACATCTAGGCATAAGCATAAAGAATGAGGATAGTACCAAACCAATAAGCACATTCTGCACTACAATATCAAGACTGATCGAATCAAATCATAAATTCGAACCTAGAAACCGAATGCTACATTTAGGAGTGACATTTACATGGACATTTCATCGAATTCTTGGCGTGCAATGTTAGATCACTTGTCATTTTAAAGTGAAAAGGAGAAGAATGAAAAGTGAAATTTAAAGACATGTAGGCATAAGCATAAAGAATGAGGATAGTATCAAGCTCGAAAAGTGGTAAATATATACAAAATGAAGGACGTAGATACAAACCACTCTTGACCATAAAAAGTCAAGGTGAAAAACTACAACCCCAACCCGGATACGCAAATCCGGGACAAAAATGCCCTACGGGCCTAACAAAAACGGGTCTAAGACCCTAACCCAAAAGTATAGACAAAGAGCCTATATATGTACACAAAATCCGAGGACCTCGGCAACCCTCTCACTAACCAAGAGGCCTAACTACCAACCAAGCACCGGGGGGCACAACGCCACTCCCCACACATCATAAGAACTCCAACAAAAGTCACAAGGCTCGTAAAAACCACCAACTAGCAGCCCAACCATAAAATCACCCAAGCAAGGGGACATGGGCACTCGTCATACTAGCCCATAAAAAGTCTAAAACAAAGTAAGCATGAGCATCCGGGGTTACTAACCTCAAAGGCCAAGTCTTCTACGAAGGGCTTCTCCTCTTCTCCCTTCAAACTTGCAAGTGACTTCCATTCTTCTTTTGCACTCTAACATGATTTCTTGGGCAAATGAGTCAATTTTAGGTACAACTCCATCATGTAGGACTTCATTCCTTAGCTTCCATGTGTAGTACACAACACCAAGGAAAGCCAAGAGCTTTGTCTTAAGAAGAGAGTTATCCCTCCCGAGTGAGTTTGCAAACCATTCCACCCAATCTTTTATGGTCTCCTTATGGGTAAAGATCCCTACCCACCTCCAAGTTTTTTCCATAACTCCTAGCACAAAAGGGCATGACCCCCAAAGGTGGTCAACGATTTCGTGGTGAGTGTTGCATAAGGGGCATAAATTGTGGCTAACACGCGCCCAAGCGTAGAGGCGATCCATGGTGGGAAGACGGCCTCTATATGCTAACCAAAGTTAGAAACTCCACGTTCTTGCTCGAACCCCCCCCCCCCCCACCCACCCACCCCAAACAATCTCACACCAACTCTCCCTCTCTCTTTTATCCCTCAAGACCTTATAGAGAGCCTTAGTGTCAAGACCCCCACTTGGTTTAGTAATGTCTAGGATATCTACCTCCACCTCTTGATTCTCATTCTCCAACAACACTCTTCTCATAACCTCTCGGGTTTTAAGCAAATTCCTCCATACCCAAGAGTCGGTATTCGTCTTCCTCACAATCCAAAACCCGGCTCTCCTAGTATGGTTATCTTCAACCCACATTGTCCACATGTTCCTATTCCTGGTGATCACATCATGCCCTAACCGGAAGAAAATCGAGGTGTTCCAAGCACCCACCTCTTTAATATTGAGCCCCCCCCCCTCCTCATATGGCTTACACACAACTTCCCAAGCTACTAAAGCCTTGCGCCCCTCCAACCTCCCCGACCAAAGGTACCTCCGACAAAGGCTTTCAATCCTCCCAATTATCCCCTTAGGTAAAAGCACCAATTGATCCCAAAAGAAGATCACTCCCCTACCACACATCTAACAATTTCCGGTCTCTCGGCATAAGAAAGTGTGGGCACGCTACAACGTTGAAGGACCGTGGTAATTTTATATAGAAGAGGCCCATAGTCCGAGATCTTTAGCCTTTTTGTGTGGAGAGGAAGTCCAAGATACCTTACCGGGAAAGTCCAATGGAAACCCAAGCTCTCTCGCCACCCGCTCCCTCTCTCCCTCCATCACTCCTCCAAAAAAAAGATGGGTTTTTGTGGAGCTAAGAACAAGCCCGGATTCCTCTCCAAACTCCCTCAAGCATTTTGTAACAATATTCAAAGAATCTCCCAAAGGTTTACAGAAGACCAAAAGGTCATCCGCAAAGGCTAAGTTTATGATGCCTAGTCTCTTACATTTTGGGTGGAAAAATAAACCCCCGGTCCTACTAGCACTCTTAAGCCTCCTACTCAAAACCTCCATGGCTAAGACAAAGAGGAACGGAGGGAGAGGGTCCCCTTGTCTTAGCCCTCTTTTCCCCTCAAAGAAACCTTTAGCCTCCCCATTAACCAAAATAGAGAATCGAGGTGTGGAAACACATACCATAATTAGGCGAATCATATGCTGAGGGAAGTTGAGGTAATCTAGCGTCCTCTCCAAGAAACCCCAATCCAAGCAATCATAGGCTTTAAGAAAGTCTGCCTTGATCACACACCTCAGGGACACTTCCCGATCCTCATAATTTGCAACAATCTCTTGTGCCACCACCACATTATGGGCTAGGAGACGCCCTGGTACAAAGGCCCCTTGATTCAAGCCTACAATCTTTCCAAGCAGAGGTCGTATCTTCTCCACCATGATTTTTGATATGGCCTTTTGGAACACATTACAACAAGCAATTGGCCTAAACTCCTTGACCATGAACGGCTCGTCTACTTTCGGTACCAAGCTAACAAAAGTGTTATTCCAAAACCGGAGCAAATGTCCCGAGCTAAAGAACTCTTGGACCGCCGTTATAACATCCCCCTTGATAGTCTCCCAACACACCTTATAGAAATGACTTCCAAACCCATCCGATCCGGGGGATTTGTTCACACCTATCTTGAAGAAAGCATTACGTAACTCCTCCTCCGTAAGGATAAAGTTAAAGGCTGCCACATCCTCCCCTTCTAGTGTAGGCCCACTTAATCCCTCAAATCCCCTCGGTTGACTCATAGCCGAAGTGCCAAAAAGCTTTTCAAAGTGACCCACAATCTCCTTGGTAATGTTTTCCTCCCCTTGAACTTCTTGCCCCTCTTCATTCTTAAGCAAGTGTAGTGTCTTACTTACTTTCCTTGCGTTGATTCTATTAAGAAAAATAGACGACGAATAAAAGCATTAATTCGAACCTAGAAACTGAATGCCACTTTCAGGATTTGACATTTACATGGACATTTCATCGAACATTGGTCGTGTAATTGTTAGATCACAAGTCATTTTAAGAGCAAAAGGAGAAAAAACAAGTGAACTTAAAGACATCTAGGCATAAACACAAAGAATGAGGATAGTATCAAGCCAATAAGCACATTCTCTACTACAAACTCAAAACCGATCGAATAAAATCATAAATTCGAACCTAGAATTTGAATGCCACATTTAGGAGTGACATTTAGATGGACATTTCATCGAACACATGGCGTGCAATGTTAGATCACTTGTCATTTTAAAGAGAAAAGGAGAAAAAAGTGAACTTTAAACACATCTAGGCATAAGCATAAAGAATGAGGATAGTATGAAGCCAATAAGCACATTCTGCACTAAAAAATCATGACCGATCAAATAAAATCATAAATTCGAACCTAGAAACCGAATGCTACATATAAGGTTGACATTTATATGGATATTTCATCGAACACTTGGCGTGCAATGTTAGATCACAAGTCATTTTAAGGGAAAAGGATGAAAAACAGGTTAACTTTAGAGGCATCTAGGCATAAACATAAAGAATGAGGATAGTATCAAGTTAATAAGCACAATCTGCACTACAAAATCAAGACCGTTCGAATAAAATCATAAATTCAAACCTAGAACTTCAATGTCACATTTAGGAGTGACATTTACATGGACAATTCATCGAAAACTTGGCTTAGAATGGTAGATCACTTGTCATTTTAAAGGAAAAAGGAGCAAAAAACAAGTGAACTTTAAAGACATCTAGGCATGAGCATAAAGAATGATGATACTATCAAGCCAATTAGCACATTCTGCACTACAAAATCAAGACCAATTGAATAAAATCATAAATTCGAACCTAGAATTCGAATGCCATATTTAGGAATGACATTTACATGGACGTTTCATCGAACACATGACGTGTAACATTAGATCACTTCTCATTTTAAAGCGAAAAGGAGAAAAAAAAAGTGACCTTTAAAGAC
The DNA here is from genome assembly GCA_964016875.1 of Fallopia convolvulus. Lineage (NCBI taxonomy): Eukaryota > Viridiplantae > Streptophyta > Magnoliopsida > Caryophyllales > Polygonaceae > Fallopia > Fallopia convolvulus. The sequence goes on from OZ024720.1 coordinate 40,033,312, forward strand.
ATCTAGGCATAAGCATAAAGAATGAGGATAGTACCAAACCAATAAGCACATTCTGCACTACAATATCAAGACTGATCGAATAAAATCATAAATTCGAACCTAGAAACCGAGTGCCACATTTAGGGGTGACATTTACATGGACATTTCATCGAATACTTGGCATGCAATGTTAGATGACTTATCATTTTAAAGCGAAAAGGAGAAAAAAAAAGTGAACTTTAAAGACATTTAGGCATAAGCATACAGAATGAGGATAGTATGAAGCCAATAAGCACATTCTGCACTAAAAATCATGACCGATCGAATAAAATCATAAATTCGAACCTAGAATTTGAATGTTACATTTAGGAGTGACATTTACATGGACATTTCATCGGAAACTTCGCTTGCAATGGTAGATCACTTGTCATTTTAAAGGAAAAAGGAGCAAAAAACAAGTAAACTTTAAAGACATCTAGGCATGAGCATATAGAATGAGGATATTATCAAGCCAATAAGAACATTCTACACTAAAAATACAAGACTGATTGAATAAAATCATAAATTCGAACCTATTAGCCGAATGGCACATTTAAGGTTAACATTTACATGGACATTTCATCGTAAACTTGGCTTGGAATGTTAGATCACAAGTCATTTCAATGGAAAAAGGAGAAAAAACAAGCTATCTTTAAAGACATCTAGGCATAAGCAGAAAGAATGAGGATATTATCAAGCCAATAAGCACAATCTACACTACAAAATCAACACCGATCAAATAAAAGCATTAATTCGAACCTAAAAACTGAATGCCACATTTAGGAGTGACATTTACATGGACATTTCATCGAATACTTGGCATGCAATATTAGATGACTTATCATTTTAAAGCGAAAAGGAGAAAAAAAGTGAACTTTAAAGACATCTAGGCAGAAGCATAAAGAATGAGGATAGTATGAAGCCAATAAGCACATTTTGCACTAAAAAATCATGACCGATCGAATAAAATCATAGAATTGAACCTAGAAACCGAATGCCACATTTAAGGTTGACATTTACATGGATATTTCATCGAACAGTTGGCATGCTATGTTAGATCACAAGTCATTTTCAAGGCAAAAGGATAAAAAACAAGTGAACTTTAAAGACATCTAGGCATAAACATAAAGAATGAGGATAGTATCAAGCCAATAAGCACAATTTGCACTACAAAATCATGACCGGTCGAATAAATCATAAATTCGAACCTAGAATTTGAATGTCACATTTAGGAGTGACATTTACATGGACAATTCATCGAAAACTTGGCTTGCAATGGTAGATCACTTTTCATTTTAAAGGAAAAAGGAGCAAAAAACAAGTGAACTTTAAAGACATCTTGGCATGAGCATAAAGAATGAGGACATGTCATTTTAAGGGCAAAAGGAGAAAAACAAAGTGAACCTTAAATACATGTAGGCATAAACATAAAGATTGAGGATAGTATCAAGCCAATAAGCACATTCTGCACAAAAAAATCATGACCGATCGAATAAAATCATAACTTCGAACCTATTAACTGAATGCCAAATTTAAGGTTAACATTTACATGGACATTTCATAGAACACTTGGCATGGAATGTTAGATCAACAGTCATTTCAAAGGCAAAAGGAGAATAAACGAGCGAACTTTAAAGACATCTAGGCATAAGCATAAATAATGAGTATAGTATCAAGCCAATAAGCACATTCTACACTACAAAATCAAGACCGATCTAATAAAAGCATAAATTCGAAACTAGAAACCGAATGCCACTTTTAGGATTTACTTTTACATTGACGTATCATCGAACACTTTGCGTGCAATGTTATATCACAAGTCATTTTAAAGCCAAAAAGAGAAAAAACAAGTGAACTTTAAAAACATCTCGACATAAGCATAAAAAATGAGGATAGTATCAACCCAATAAACACATTCAACACTAAAGAATCAAGACTGATCGAGACCGATCGAATGAGAATGAGAATAGTATCAAGCCAATAAGCACATTTTGCACTACAAAATCTAGACCGATCGAATAAAATCATAAATTCGAACCTAGAATTCGAATGCCACATTTATGAGTGACATTTACATGGACATTTCATCGAATAGTTGACATGCAATTTAGATCATTTGCCATTTTAAAGGAAAAAGGAGAAAAAACAACTGAACTTTAAATATATCTAGGCATAAGCATAAAGAATGAGGATAGTATCAAACCAATAAGCAAATTCTGCACTACAAAATCAAGACCGATCGAGTAAAATCATAAAATCGAACCTAGAAACCGAATGCCACATTTAAAAGTGACATTTAAATGGACATTTCATCGAACAATTGACATGCAATTTAGATCATTTGTCATTTTAAAGGAAAAAGGAGAAAAAACAACTGAACTTTAAAGATATCTAGGCATAAGCATAAAGAATGAGGATAGTATCAAGCCAATAAGAAAATTCTGCACTACAAAATCAAGACCGATCGAGTAAAATCATAAAATCGAACCTAGAAACTGAATGCCACATTTAAAAGTGACATTTACATGGAAATTTCGTCGAACATTTCGCGTGCAATGTTAGATGACAAGACATTTAGAAGGCAAAAGGAGAAAAAAAAAGCGAACTTTAAAGACATCTAGGCATAAGAATAAAGAATGAGAATAGTATCAAGCCAATAAGCACATTCTTCACTATAAAATCAAGACCGATCGAATAAAATCATAAATTCGAACCAAGATACCAAATGTCACATTTAGGAGTGACATTTACATGGACATTTCATCAACATGGCGTGCAATGTTAGATCACAGGTCATTTTAAAGGCAAAAGGAGAAAAAACAAGTGAACTTTAAAGACATCTAGGAATAAGCATATAGAAAGAGGGTAGTATCAAGCCGATAAGCACATTCTACACAACAAAATCAAGACCGATTGAATAAAAGCATAAATTCAAACCTAGAAAACGAATGCCACATTTAATAGTGACATTTACATGGACATTTCATCGAACATTTGGCGTGCAATGTTAGATCATTTTTAATTTTAAAGAATAAAGGTGGAAAAAAAGTGAACTTTAAAGACATCTAGGCATAAGAATAAAGAATGAGAATAGTATCAAGCCAATAAGCACATTCTGCACTACAAAATCAAGACCGATCGAATAAAATCATAAAATCTAACCTAGAAACCGAATGCCACATTTAGGAGTGACATTTACATGGACATTTCATCGAACACTTGGCGTGCAATGTTAGATCACAAGTCATTTTAAAGGCAATAGGAGAAAAAACAACTGAAATTCAAAGACATCTGGCAAAAGCATAAAGAATGAGGATAGTATCAAGCAAATAAGCACATTCTACACTAGAAAATCAAGACCGGTCGAATAAAAGCATAATTCGAACCTTGAAACCGAATGACACTTTTAGGATTGACTTTTACATGGACATTTCATTGAACACTTGGCGTGCAATGTCAGATCACAAGTCATATTAAAGGCAAAGGGAGAAAAAAACAAGTGAACTTTAAAGACATCTAGGCAAAAGCATAAAGAACGAGGATAGTATCAAGCCATTAAGCACATTCTGCACTAAAAAATCAAGACCGATGGAATAAAAGAATAAATTCGAACCTAGAAACCGAATGCCAAATTTAAGAGTGACATTTACATGGACATTTCATCGAACACTTGGTGTGCAATGTCAGATCACAAGTCATTTTAAAGGCGAAAGGAGAAAAAAACAAGTGAACTTTAAAGACATCTAGGCATAAGCATAAACAATGATGATAGTATCAATCCATTAAGCACAGTCTTCACTACAAAATCAAGACCGGTTGAATAAAAGCATGAATTCGAACCTAGAAAATGAATTCCACATTTTGGAGTGACATTTAGATGGACATTTCATCGAACACTTGGCGTGCAATGTTAGATCATTTGTCATTTTAATTTCAAAAGAAGGAAAAACTAGTGAACTTTAAAGACATATAGGCATAAGCATCAAGAATGAGGATAGTATCAAGCCATTAAGCACATTCTGCACTACAAAATCAAGACCGATTGAATAAAAGCATAAATTCGAACTTAGAAAACGAATGCCACATTTAGGAGTGACATTTACAAGGACATTTCATCGAACACTTGGTATTCAATGTTAGATTATTCGTAATTTTAAAGGCTAAAGGAGGAAAAACAAGTGAACTTTAAAGACATCTAGGCATAAGCATTAAGAATGAGGATAGTATCAACCCAATAAGCACATTCTAAACTACAAAATCAAGACCGATCGAATAAAAGCATAAATTCGAATCTAGAAACCGAATGCCACTTTTAAGATTGACTTTTACATGGACCTTTCATTGAATACTTGGCCTGCATCGTTAGATCACAAGTCATTTTAAAGGCAAAGGGAGAAAAAACAAGTGAACTTTAAAGACATCTAGGCATAAGCATAAAGAATGAGGATAGTATCAAGCCAATAAGCACATTCTACACTACGAAATCAAGACTGATCCAATAAAAGCATAAATTCGAACCGAGAAACCGAATGCCACATTTAGAAGTGACCTTTCCATGGACATTTCTTCGAACAACTAGCGTGCAATGTTAGATCACAAGTCATTTTAAAGGCAAAAGGAGAAAAAACAAGTGAACTTTGATGACATCTAGGTATAAGCATAAAGAATAATGATAGTATCAAGCCATTAAGCACATTCTGCACTACAAAATCAAGACTAATTGAATAAAACCATAAATTCGAAACTAGAAAACGAATGCCACATTTAGGATTGACATTTAGAAGGACATTTCGTTGAACACTTGGCGTGCAATGTTAGATCATTTGTCATTTTAATTTCAAAAGGTGGAAAAACAAGTGAACTTTAAAGACATCTCGGCATAAGCATAAAGAATGAGGATGGTATCAAGCCAATAAACACATTCTACACTACAAAATAAAAACCGATCGAATAAAAGCATAAATTCAAACCTAGAAATAGAATGCCACTTTTAGGATTGACTTTTACATTGACATTTCGTTGAAGACTTGGCGTGCAATGTTAGATCACAAGACATTTTAAAGGCAAAAGGAGAAAGAACAAGCGAACTTTAAAGACATCTAGGCATAAGCATAAAGAATGAGGATAGAATCAAGCCAATAAGCACATTCTACACTACAAAATCAAGACCGATTGAATAAAAGCGTAAATTCGAACCTGGAAAACGAATGCCACATTTAATTGCGTCATTTACGTGGACATTTTATCGAACATTTGGCGTGCAATGTTAGATCATTTGTCATTTTATAGGCAAAAGGCGGAAAAAAGTGAACTTCAAAGAAATCTAGGCATAAGCATAAAAATGAGGATAGTATCAAGCCATTAAGCTCATTTTGCACGACAAAATCAAGACCGATTGACTAAAAGCATAAATTTGAACCTAGAAAGCGAATGCCACATTTAAGAGTGACATTTACATGGACATTTCATCGAACACTTGGCGTGCAATGTTAGATCACAGGTCATTTTAAAGGCAAAAGGTGGAAAAAAAAGTGAACTTTAAAGACATCTAGCATAAGCATAAAGAATAAGGATAGTATCAAGCGATTAAGCACATTCTGCTCTACAAAATCAAGATAGATTGAATAAATGAATAAATTCGAACCTAGAAACCGAATGCCACATTTAAGAGTGACATTTACATGGACATTTCATCGAACACTTGGCGTGCAATGTCAGATCACAAGTCATATTAAAGGCAAAAGGAGAAAAAAACAAGTGAACTTTAAAGACATCTAGGCATATGCAAAAAGAATGAGGATAGTATCAAGCCATTAAGCACATTCTGCACTACGAAATCAAGACCGACTGAATAAAAACATAAATTTGAACTTAGAAAACGAATGCCACATTTAAGAGTGAAATTTAGATGGACATTTCATCGAACACTTCGCGTGCAATGTTAGTTCATTTGTCAGTTTAATTTCAAAAGGAGGAAAAACAAGTGAACTTTAAAGACATCTAGGCATAAGCATAAAGAATTAGAATAGTATCAAGCCAATAGGCACATTCTGCACTACAAAATCAAGACCGATCGAATAATATCTTAAATTCGAACCTAGAAACCTAATGCCACATTTAGGAGTGACATTTACATGTACATTTCATCGAACACTTGGCGTGCAAAGTTAGATCACAAGTTATTTCAAAGGCAAAAGGAGAAAAAACAAGCGAACTCTAAAGCCATCTAGGCATAAGCATAAAGAATGAGGATAGTATCAAGCCAATAAACACATTCGACACTACAAAATCAACATCGATCGAATTACAGAATAAATTCGAACCTAGAAACCTAATACCACTTTTAGGAGTGACATTTACAAGGATATTTCATCGAACACCTGGCGTGTAATGTTAGATCATTTGTCATTTTAAAGGCAAAAGGAGGAAAATCAAGTAAACTTTAAAGACATCTAGGCATAAGCATAAAGAATGAAGATAGTATCAAGACAATAAGCATAATCTACACTACAAAATCAAGACCGATCGAATAAAAGCATAAATTCGAACCTAGAAACCGAATTCCACTTTTAGGATTGACTTTTATAAAGACATTTCATTGAACACTTGGCGTGCAATGTTAGATCACAAGTCATTTTAAAGACAAAAGGAGAAAAAACAAGGGAACTTTAAAGACATCTAGGCATAAGCATAAAAACGAGGATAGTATCAAGCCATTAAGCACATTCTGCACTACAAAATCAAGAGCGATTGAATAATAGCATAAATTCGAACCTAGAAAACGAATGCCACATTTATGAGTGACATTCACACGGACATTTCATGGAACACTTGGTATTCAATGTTAGATTATTTGTCATTTTAAAGGCAAAAGGAGAAAAAGCAAGTGAACTTTAAAGACATCTATGCATAAGCATAAAGAATAAGGATAGTATCAAGGTAATAAGCACATTCTACACTAAAAAATCAAGACCGATCGAATAAAAGCATAAATTCGATCCTAGAAACCGAATTCCACTTTTAGGATTGACATTTAAATGGACATTTCATCGAACACTTAGCGTGCAATGTTAGATCACAAATCAATTTAAAGGCAAAAGGAGGAAAAACAAGTGATCTTTAAAGACATCTAGGCATAAGCATGAAGAATGAGGATAGTATCAAGCCAATAAGCACATTCTACACTACAAAATCAAGACGGATCATATAAAAGCATAAATTCGAACCTAGAAACTGAATGCCACTTTTAGGATTTACTTTTACATGGACATTTCATCGAACATTTGGCGTGCAATGTTAGATCTCTAGTCATTTTAAAGGCAAAAGGAGAAAAAACAAGCAAACGTTAAAGACATGTAGGCATAAGCATAAAGAATGAGAATAGTATCAAGCCAATAAGCACATTATGCACTACAAAATCAAGATCGATCGAATAAAATCATAAAATCAAACCTAGATACCGAATGCTACATTTAGGAGTGACGTTTATATGGACATTTCATCAAACACTTGGAGTCCAATGTTAGTTCATAAGTCATTTAAAAGGTAAAAGGAGAAAAAACAAGCGAACTTAAAAGGCATCTAGGCATAATCATAAAGAATGAGGATAGTATCAAGCCAATAAGCACATTCTGCACTTCAAAATCAAGACCGATCGAATAAAATCATAAATTCGAATTCTAAATGCCTCATTTAGGAGTGACATTTACATGGACATTTCATCGAACATTTGGCGTGCAATGTTAGATCACTTGTCATTTTAAAGGAAAAAGGAGAAAAACAAGTGAACTTTGAAGACATGTAGGCATAAGCATAAAGAACGAGGATAGTACAAGCCAATAAGCACATTTTGCACTACAAAATCAAGACCGATTGAATAAAAGCATAAATTCGAACCTAGCAACCGAATGCCACATTTAAGAGTGACATTTACATGGACATTTCATCGAACATTTGGCGTGCAATGTTAGATCATTTGTCATCATAAAAGCAAAAGGTGGAAAAAAGTGAACTTTAAAGACATCTAGGCATAAGCATAAAAATGAGGATAATATCAAGCCATTAAGCACATTTTGAACGACAAAATCAAGACCGATTGAATAAAATCATAAATTCGAACCTAGAAACCAAATGCCACATTTAAGAGTGACATTTACATGGACATTTCATCGAACACTTGGCGTGCAATGTCAGATCACAAGTCATTTTTAAGGCAAAAAAAGAAAAAGACAAGTGAACTTTAAAGACATCTAGGAATAAGTATAAAGAATGAGGATAGTATCACGCCATTAAGCACATTCTGCACTACAAAATCAAGACCGATTGAATAAAAGCATAAATTCGACTTTAGAAAACGAATGCCACATTTAGGAGTGACATTTAGAAGGACATTTCATCGAACACTTGGCGTGCAATGTTAGATCATTTGTCATTTTAATTTCAAAAGGAGGAAAAACAAGTGAACTTTATAGACATAAACAATCATATGAACAACAAGTGAACCAAGATTGATACCCCACTGATTAATTGTTGATGCTTAGCTTTCACGTCCTTTTCCGACATAAAAAAACAAAAAAAAATCGATGCCATGAGACAACACTGCATAATCATCAAACACTAGATGAAGTTCTACTTTTGACTAGACAAGCAACTTGAACGTCAAGTTCTCAACCATTGACAGAAGCTTATATAATCTTAATACCATTATTTCTTCTATTTATGTAGCTTTGAATTTCATGAGCTCTCCTAAAATTAGGGAGTTGACAACAGTTAGATATATATATTGCCTTGAGAAAGACTAGTTAGGAGTATGTCCTGAAATTAGGGGATACTTGATAAGAAGTCTTCAATGGAGAGAAAATAGACTCCTTGGTCTGGTGGTAAATATATAATTAGAATCCTTGGTAAAAATTACGTAGAAATGCATTTTCACTTAATATTCATGCCCAGCTCTCAAGTGACCTTGCACTGACTTCACCGATTTGATCCTTATCATGTGGTATCAGAGCCACGCAAGGTACACCTACTATTTCTCTTTTTAGATCTGAAATTTTCTTGAATTTTGCAAGTGTTATCCTCACGAAATTCGTTCCACAAACCCCTTGCAATACCGACCCCTCAAGTGTCGTTATCGACCCTGGTTTTGCTTTGTTTTGTGACTTCGACTCTTGTGTGATTAATCCTACCTTCGAAGGATGACCAATATGAGATTTTAGGTTGTCCAAAGGTTGAATAAAGCCATTAATCCTTTCTTGAATGAATTAAAGACAAAAAAATAGTAAGAGTCACCCTTTGGCCTTTCAACAAACTCGACTTTTAATAGCAATCTCTTGGCTGAATTTTATCCTCCTTTCCATGAAAATTTCGAGCATGTGTGGCTTTGCATAAGAATAAAATCAAGCTTACAATATTGTGTACTCACTCGGATTATGATACAAGAAAAGTACCAAGCCATATAAAAAAAAGAAAGTAACACCGAGTATGCTTGATTGTAATAGGCTGAAAAGTGTACCTTAAAAGTTAAAAAATCGGACTTGGAAAGAAAAGGAAGCGGGGCTAGAAAAACCTAGCTGGCGGCTAAAAAGCTAATAAGGGACCGGGCACAGAATAAGTCGGACCCCGTGACAAAGAAAATCCGAGCAAGGTCCTAATTTTTGTCTACGCTCTTTTGTTTATCTTTTGTTTGTAACTTGGTACCTAGTAGCTTCCTAAATTCGAGTGGTTGACAAACTTGTTGCTTGTATTGCATTGCCATTTCTTGTGCCTTTTCTTTGAGCCATTTCCTATGTGTACTCCACCAAAAGTTCTAGCACTTGCAAGTTTCGCACTTTTCGAGTCTAAGTTGAGTGTTGGTTGTGTGTGGCTCGAAGTACCACTTGCTTGTCAGATTTAACTTGTTTGGTGAAGTTCGTGCAAGATGTCGGATGCAGGGAATGATGGCTCACCTCGGGATGCTAACCTGGATTCATCCGTGGCTGCCATGTTACAATCAATGCAACAAGATCTTCGTTCATTTTGTTCTAGGTTTGATGACATCGAGCAAAGGTTGTCTCGGCATGATAAACTTTTCCAAGCTGCGTGGCCACCTCAGCCCGTTCACTTTGTTGAGCACCAACAAGGGGAGCACCACCAAGGAATCAACCTCCATATCCAAACTTTCTCGGGAACCACTGGTGCGGACGCATGCCTTGATTGGATGGCGAAGACCGAGACCATTTTTTTTCACTGTGGTTATGAGGATGAGAGAAGAATAGTCGTCGCCACCATCCACTTCACCGACTTTGCATACCATTGGTGGATACAAGACAAGGAAGCTCGGCAACGTGATGGGATCCAACCGATCTGAACTTGGAGTGAGCTTAAGTGTGTACTTGAAGGACACTTTGTCCCACTAGACAACGCCAAGAGGGTCCATTCCAAACCTTGGCATAACTCTTCATCGAGTATTACTCTGAGCCAGCCCAAGAAGCCTGATTTTAGGCCTGAGCAACCCTCTCCTCCTCCTAGGAAAGATGCGCCTCTGAGGCCCAAGCAAGAAGGGGAGGAAGGCATGAACCCAATTCCAACTCCACCACGACATGCATGTTGGCCTATCATCAAGAGAAGCTTGATGAATTCAATAGCTACACCATGGAACGACTTGACTCCCAAGGTATCGTCGTGCATACCGTTCCTACGCCAAGGCGAGGGTCAAGTCAACGATGAGGAAATGTGTTCTTTGGATCTCTCTACGCAGCCTAGGAAGAATGGCCATAACTCCGAACTCTCTAGCTCTTTCCTTCTGAAATTTGGTAGGAGTCAAGTAGGCTTCTATATTTGCAAGTGGGACTTAGAATCACTTAATTCCAAGTTTGGAGCTCGGAGAACAACCTCAAACAAGTTCGAACTAGAAGCCGTCCACAACATGTCCAGGACGATCGCTTGTCCTAAGATTGCATCTCTCAGGGCAGTTTCCTACACTCCTCTCAATCATAAGCATGCATATGTGTTGGATATTTCACATTCAATTACTCAAATGACTTCATTTCCTATTCATGAGTTTGTGATATCGAGGCCTAAGTATTCTTGTTTTCATCATAGTTCACTATCTCAACACATGTCATTTTATAAATTGCGTAGTTTCCATGCTTTCATGAGTTGGAATACACCGTGTTCATCTAGTAGAAACTATGGTATATTTCATGCATGCAGAGTCAGACCCACAAAATGTATAGTTGGTGCATTCATCGGATTATATCATATTGAACTTGGAAATGTCGCTATTAACTTGACTTTCATAGATTGTACTTGCTTGTGGTTCCCTCGATGTGTCCTTTGTTTTGCAGGCTTGATAGATTCATGGACGAATCCTTTTCAAGGGAGGGAGGATGATGTGACTACGCCTCACGAGCCACATCAAGGCCCTAATGCCTTCGGTACCGAGCCATCCAATACCAAGCCATCCAACGTCGGTACCGAGCCCTCCACTCATAGGACTGACCATCCAACCACGGTATCGAGCCATCCAACGTCGACACCGAGCTTCCTGGCGACTCTTTTGCCCACGATACCGAGCTGCCCAGCCTCAGTACCGAGCCACCTAGGCGCACCGGCCGCGCCAACGATACTTGGCCTTACTTAGGGTGGATCACAAGGGCTCGAGCTTGTGTCTTGCAAGAAGAGCTTCAAGAGCTTGTGTCTTGCAAGAAGAGCTTCAAGTTGGTCTTTTGATCCATGGAGCACCGAGCAAATATGAAGACGACATGGAGTGCACGTTGCTAGTCACCGGGTGCGTCGTGGCCATGTCGAGCGCCTAGTTGTGCCGATTATGGTACCTCTTGCGTCTCATCTCAAGATGCATTGGATGCCGGGTTTCCAAGGGTCTTTTGATTACATTCTTTTTAATGTTGGGGAATGAAGGGGCTTTTTTTATGCCTGGTTTGTGGTTAAAAGGGGACGCCTTCTCCTATGCTAGGAGACTTGAATTGGATCATGAAAACTCTTGTTTGTTTTTTCCATGTTTAGGCTATGGTTTTAGGGTGTTTTTGCCTTGACTAAAATTACTTGTTGTTTTTGTGTTTCAAAACCTTGATTTGTGAGTCATATTGGATCACCCTTGAGATCCAAGAGCAAGGTGCGTCACATCCTTGTACTTGAATCTCGTAGTCTAAGTTTCGAGTGTGGTGAGTCACATCCACTCCCTAAACTTATTCATATCCTTCTACCCTCATTTTCCAACATCCATCTCTGGTTTCCCACCCATTCACACGTCCATCAAGTCATCTCCGAGGCACATCCGTCCATTCCCTAGACGAGAAGAGAGCATTCAAGTGACCTTGAACCGACTACACCGATTCGATCCTTATCAAAGCATTATTTACTTATACATGTGCATCAAAACTAATCGTGTGTGCATGAAAACAACACAAAAGTGCATCTTATTTTATGTGTGCATTGAAACTAATTATATATGCATTAAAAACATTGTATTCATATAAATAAGGTTAACAAATAAAAAATAAAAAAAGTTCGCAACCAATGAACAATGTGTATAAAAAACTCGATGCACAAAAGTAGTTTTGATGCACAATTGGTCTGTAATAATGCACAAATTGTGCACGTCCCTTAGAAATAAATTTTTAAAAAATACGCGAATAATACGGAAAAAATTCGCATGTGCATTTTTTATCTTTTATAATGCAAGTCCAATAAAAAACGTCAATTTGTTTGGGGGAAAACGGTCGATATTTATTCTTATTTTTCATATAAACGCTTATTCTTACATGATACTTTCACAAATAATTATACAAATAATTAATCAGCACAAAATTATTTACTCGCTGCTTTACAAAGATTTATACTACATCCGGACGCAGAAAAAATCAATTGCCTACTAACCTGGCACATTTTTTTGGTCAAGTACTAACCTGGCACATAAGTATAACGATCTTTTTTTTTATAAGGAAAAAATTATGAGGGCCAACTCATCGAGAAGCTGGTCGTCCTAGAGCATCCGCACGAATGAGATCTTGAAGATCATGAGAAGTCTTCACGAGGAAGTTTGCTACTCTGTTGATTTCCCTGAAATATGGCTGATGTGGTGCATTCAGAATCGCCTTAGAAGAAGGAGGATGTCAGCTTGCAACATCTCACTCACCCATGGACAGCTCCTTGCGTTATTGATGGCGCTAATCAGATTGAGATTGTCTCATTTGATCTCAAAATGAGAGATCACACAATGGATGGCCTCTTGGATGCCCACTCTAAGGCCAAGAGCTTCCGCGATGATAATTGGCTGGAGCCCGCATCTCCTGTGGCTCTAAGAAATTGGTTCGCCAGCATCGTTCCTGATTATGAATCTAAAACCGCTTCACCGTTGCTTAGTCTATAGCTGTCAAAATTGAGTTTGAACTTGCAAGTTTCATTTATAGAGCTTTGTTTGTGTTCTCTGCTTTTGTTAATCCTAGTCCCCCTTTTTTTCTTTGCTTTGCATATTTCTCCCCATCAAATTAGGAGTGTATAGTTATTGTTTTTATTTCAAAAGAAGGTTTTGTTGATTCGATCTAGTTTTTTATGGATTCTAGTTGGGAGGATGAAGCTTTGCATTATGTAAATAGATTAGGGTGATAAGTTTGGTTTTATGAGGACCTTGCGACTTGCGTCCTTCTTATAGACGAGAATTGGCTTTCTATTTTATTAGTTTATTCCTCGAATTTGTTATTATTTTGAAAAGGTGTTCTGGTTACTCGTGTGTTAATAATCAATCATCCTAGATATTTGAATAATTTTGGTGTGCTTTTGATGTTTAGGGCGTGTTCAATTTAGTTATTAAGCATAACGATCTTTAGTTTTTTCTTTTTTTTTTTCGAAACGATCTTTAGTTTATAAGAAAAAGTTTTTAAATTTAGGAACAATGACGCGTCCCTTTGAATAACCAAATTTGCTATTCAAAGGAATGGAACAGAAAGTCAAGATTCAGAAAAACAAAATTAATACTCCCTCCGTTTCAAAATACTTGTTCATAGACAAAGTTTCACACATATTAAGGGAAATTTTTTTTGCCCAAAATACCCCTATTAAATGCTCTTCTTTTTGTACTTTTTTTCACATTTTGGGAGAAGTGTATGTATAATTAATGTGGGGTAGTATAATTATTAGGGGTATATATGGGTAAAAATTTTGTATGAACAATTATTTTGAAACAAAAACAAAAAGCTTTAAGAACAAGTATTGTGAAACGGAGGGAGTAATAATAAACAATTTAAAAAGCAAAATGGAAAAATGATAGAGACAGAGTAAAAGAAGAACCCTATGAAAACGGGAAAAAAAACGAAGAAAAATTGAAATAAAATAAAATTTGAAAGAATCAAATGCATTCAAGTGGGTTTTGAGCTGTGGCTTCCGGGGGTATTCACGTCCTCCTCACTTATCTGCAACCCCCCCCCCCCCCCCCCCCTGTATTTTGCTTTTCTCTTTCTCACACACTCCCCAAAACCCCCCACTAGCAGAAAATAGCAAAAAAACGCTCACTTTTCTCTCTCCTCTCTTCCACATTTTCCTCAGATCTCTTCTTCTCTATCTTGAATTTGAGGCCGCGTTTTCCCTGCCGGAATCTCCGATTCGGAGGAGGTGAAACAGAGATTTGATTGAGTTGTTGATTGTGGAAGGAAGAGTCGGTGCTGGTAGTTTGTAGATGCGGTCTGGTGTGAGATGAAGAAGCATTCTGGTTGTTTTTACGCTTTGATACTCATCTCGCTAGGCTTCTTCTTCTTCTCCGCCGCCGCCGCAGCCGAGGGGGGGATCGATTCCGTTGGCCAGGGCAGACTCTCGGACGCCGAGGTCAAGTTCATCCGCCGCCGCCAGCTACTTTACTACAAGGACGAGTTTGGCGACCGCGGAGAGAAGGTGACCGCCGATCCTTCTCTTACCTTTGCAAATGACCGCCAGCGCGAAGCGTACATTGCGCTTCAGGCCTGGAAGCAGGCGATCCTCTCCGATCCCCGTAACTACACAGGCAATTGGGTTGGATCTGAGGTTTGTACCTACAAAGGCGTTTTCTGCGCTCCGGCGCCGTACAACCGCTCCCTCATCATCGTCGCCGGCATCGACCTTAACCATGGCGACATCGCCGGTTATCTGCCGGAGGAGCTCGGCCTCCTTGTCGACATCGCTCTTTTCCACATCAACTCCAACCGCTTCTGCGGCACCGTCCCTCGCAAATTCCAGCGACTGAGGCTCCTCTTCGAGTTGGATCTCAGCAATAACCGATTTGCGGGGAGATTCCCTAGGGTTGTGCTCTCGCTTCCGAGCTTGAAATTTCTAGATCTGAGATACAACGAGTTCGAAGGGGCGGTTCCCAAGGAGCTCTTCGATAAGGATCTGGACGCCATTTTCATCAACCATAACCGGTTCCGGTTCCAGCTTCCGGAGAATTTCGGTAACTCGCCGGTGTCAGTAGTGGTGGTCGCTGGGAACAAGTTCCATGGCTGCGTGCCGGCCAGCATCGGAAACATGTCGAGGTTGAATGAGATCATTCTGATGGACAATGGGTTGAGGGCGTGCCTGCCGTCGGAAATCGGTAGGCTGAAGAACGTGACTGTGTTCGACGTGAGCTACAACGAACTCATGGGGTCGCTTCCGGACGCCATCGGAGGGATGGTCAGCTTGGAGCAGCTGGACGTCGCGCACAACATGTTTACCGGCAAGATTCCGGCGAGTATTTGTAAGTTACCTCATCTACAGAACTTTACGTATTCTTACAACTTTTTCACTGGAGAGCCGCCGTCCTGCTTGAGGCTGCCGGCGTTCGATGACCGGAGGAACTGCCTACCGCCACCGCGTCGGGCTCAGAGGTCCCCTAGGCAATGCGCCATCTCCGCTTCCAAGCAGGTGGACTGCAGTTCATTCAGGTGTAAGCCGTTTGTCCCCACTCTACCGCCACCGCCACCGCCATCCCCGCCTGTCCACAACCCTCCTCCACCGGTTGTTCTACCTCAGTCTCCACCTCCTCCACCACCAGTGCTCTCGCCTCCGCCGCCGGTTTACTCTCCTCCTCCCCCTCCGCCGCCCCCACCACCGGTTTACTCTCCTCCCCCTCCCCCTCCGCCTCCACCCCCACCATCGCCTGTCTACAGTCCACCCCCACCCCCCCCACCGCCTGTCTACAGTCCACCCCCACCGCCTCCGCCACCGCCGTCACCACCAATCTATTGTACGCGTCCTCCACCCCCACCCCCAACAAATTCGCCTCCTCCTCCACCACCTCCTCCTGTTCACTCCCCACCTCCTCCATACATCTACAATTCACCCCCACCCCCATTACAATCACCTCCTCCCCCAATGCACTCACCTCCTCCGCCCCGGCACTCCCCACCTCCACCGCCGCCTACATACATTTACCCCTCACCTCCTGCACCCGTGTACCCACCACCACCGCCTCCCACCCCAGCCCCATGCGTGGAGCCCCCTCCACCCCCACCCCCACCATGCATTGAACCTCCTCCCACATTGCCGCCGCCTCCACCTCCCTTTGTCTACAAACCTCCTCCATCACCATCCCCTCCTCCGGCGCCCCCTACACCAGTCTTCCACCCACCACCACCACCGTTATACTACTATGAGTCACCCCCTCCACCGGTCCACCATCATGTCACGCCGCCTGAGCCATGTGAACGCCCACCACCACCGCCTCCAGTATATGAAGGTCCATTACCACCAGTTATTGGGGTTTCTTATGCTTCTCCTCCCCCGCCTCCCTTTTATTGATTCTTTTGAGCTGCTTTCTTCTCTGTTCCCCCTCCTCCCACCACCACTTGATCAAATTTCATGATCTTCTCGTCTTATGTTGTTGGGATTCCCACTATTTCATAACTTGAGCAGTTCTCCTCATTGGCATGGGAGGAAGATCATTCTTTAATGGAAGATATGCAAATTGGTTTTGTTCAATTATGATTGCGAGAGACATCTATCATCATAGAGTGTGGAATGGAGGAGTTGAGAGGGGAAAAATGCTCTGTTTTCTTCTTCTTCTTCTTTTTTTTTTATATATTTAATTCGAATTGTTAAAGTTGAATCTTCAGTTTATGCAAAATAAAATATGGTCAGAAAACAGTAGTAGCTTGCAGGGAGTTTGTATGTTAGGGGGGAAATTGAAGGTTTTAGATTTGCAGTAGCTGAACACTTGTTCTTGGTGTCTACTGGGTTTGTGGGTTTATTCTCATGATTGTTATCATACTTTTTCTTCTTGATCTTATTATTTGAATTACAGTAGAATCTTGGGACATTTTACTATGTAATATATTATTCAGAATTCACAAGATTTTAAGTTTGAAGTAGAATCGGTTTTTGATACTCCGCTCTCGGATTCATAATCCTTGGGATTTTGTCGCAGGCCAGTTGTGAATTCTTTTTGGCTTCCCCGGTTCAAGGGATCATCATCCTCACCATCTTATCTGTTAAAGCTGATATGTTTTTGCTGTGTGTTTAAATTGGGTTCAGATTTTGGTTTTACAGAAAGTTAAAGCCCGACTTTTTGCCTATAGAAATTGATGTGCTGTGGGGAAACCCGCTAATTTTATTGGGACGAGTTCAAAATTCAAAATTCAAACAATAGGTAAACGAATTTATCTCGTCTATATTGATGTGTTTTTGCTATGAGTTCATCTCGTCTATATTGCTGAGTTCAAAATTCAAACAATAGGTAAACGCTGCTTGGAACCAATGTTATTAGAATCCCGATCCGATTCTACGATTCTAGTGATCATACGATTCATAACACGCGAAACGATCTACGATCCTAAGTAGGATCTTATTGGAGTAGGATCCTTAATGATTTAGAATACAATCTCGATCCGATCCCGATTTTACATACGATTTTAACGATCCTATAAAAAATTCTAACGATCCTACAAATGATTCTACCGATCCTATAAAATGACAATTTTAACTATATATTATTAATAGTTTTACGATTAACGTATAATTTTCATTTAAATAGTTGACTAGTCCATCTTACAATATTTTTAATAATCAAATTTGTAACACTCTATCTTTTCATAGGGAGATACATGGTAGTACACCTTACTAGGTACTACTAGGTGGATTGACAAAAACACTTTAGGATCTTACAATGCGGACACGACGAGAAAACAAGTAAAACATCCAACTTTAAGATTTATAAAACTGAATATAAAACATGTTTGAATGTCCGAATGCATAAACAAAATTACCAAGTAAAGCTTCTCGAATTTTCAATTAAAATAATTTAACAGAACTAATGATAATAATAAATCTTCCCGAAGTACATCCGAAAAACCCAAACTAATGACACGTGTGTCAATGATCCACTCCGCCATCCGGCCAAGGCTCCTGCATGGTTTCCTGTAAGATACCTATAATTGGAAAAATAATCCCCGAAGGGTCAGCTACTAATCTACCAAGTTAGATAATATGCGGAAATTATAACACGTTTAAAAACAGTTTTCTATAGTCAGCAACCAGAATCCACAATCGCAACCATAACTCTAAAGATCAATACCTAAATTAGATGGTTAGTCGCACATAAGCCAAACACACATACACACCACCGTACAATTAAAGCAACATAACTCATTCTCCATCTCGTATTCCAATCCACAGTGCAGAGGCAAGCCCTCCCACTCCTCACATCACTTCTTCCTTCTAACCTCGGTTAAGCCTCCACTGGAGCACTTGCCAAAACACATAGATAGCATTTTCTTTTGAAGGGGCACGGTTTCTCTGTCACACGGACCATACATAGGCAACCCTTCCTCTCCGCCAACTATGATGGCCGTGCCGGAAACGGTACCAACACAGAGAAAACGTTTAAAAACTTATTTCCGATAAAACTCATTTAAAACCAATTTGCACACAACAAACAAGCAAGTCCAAAACATTTCAAAAAGATAATTGGGACTAGATCCCAAAACCAATCCTATAACAACGGCACAAAATCTAACAAGATAGAAAAGAATCAAGCAAGTCGAAAACGACTTACCTTAAGAATGGAAGGCATCTTGATGAACGAAAACAACTAACACACTGAGCAAGAGAATCTTCCTAATCATGTATTAACTAGTTGCACCCCCAAGTCCAAACTGACTATTCCACGTCAACCAACCTCTCCCACCGAACAAGCTAATTGACTTAAACTAAATAAATCAAAATGGGACTAATTAACACCCAGCCCCTCCAACAAATGAATTGTTAAATGAATTAGCAAGTTAACTAGTACACATATAAACTACTTAACTAGAAACTAAGCCAACCCTCTACTTAATCAAGCCAGCCCGAACAACCCGAACTTCAACCTCCATGTCCAAGACAACGAACCCGGACATAGAACTTACCCATAGAACACGTACAAGAACAACCCCCTACCCGGCTACCCACATACAGACCCAAGGTTAGTCTATAGCTCTCGAACCGCTACTGAACTGCACCCAACCCCACCGCCAAGGATGACCCCTTACTCGGATCAAACTCAACCGAAGTGAAACAAGAAAGAACGGTAGGCAAGCGGCTCTTACCGTCATTCGAAGGCGACATGGAAAATCGAAGGCGACGACGATCTTTACTTGCTTTGATAGAACAAGATCAGTCGCGGCAGCAGGACGGAAATTGTCGATGGCTCGGGACTGCGATCGGGCGACACCGGCGTGGACTACTAACCCCGATGGCGAGGACCGAAGAGAGGAAACGCGTCTCGTTTGAGGGCTCTCCAAGGAAGACGAAGACTCTCACAAAAGCGGCATATTCTCTTCGTTTGGCTTTTAATGGATAGTTAATTAGGTTAGGGTTACTTAAGCGGAATTAAATAGAGTAAAGAAATTAGGATATGGTGGAATCAATCTAGTTAGTTAGGCTTGACTCAAATTAAATTAGTAAGGGTAATTATTATTTTTAAGATAAGAAATACTAAACATTAATGCCTATTAAATGTTTTAATCTCAATATTGCTAGCGGGTCAAGAAATATCGATTACTTGTAAATTAAGGAATCTCAATTCCGATTTCCTGAAAAAGAAAAAAAACAATCCGAGTATTACAAAATTAATAAGGTTTATCATTTTCTTACTTCATATATAACAAAATATACAATCTATTAGGTTATTCTTGTATACTTTTAGTTATAATGTAGGATATTACGATTTAGCGATCCGATCTTACGTTCCGATCCAAAAGACCTCCAACGATCCAACCTAAAATCCCGATCCTGATAACCTTGCTTGGAACTTCACACTTTTCGTCTTCTTTATCATGCACCAATCTGTCTAGGTTTCCCAATCCCACCCCTATAGAGGTAGCGAAAATGTTGGTCATTATCATCCCCCCCCCCCCCCCCCCCCTCAAATTATTACTTGTCTTCTGAACAAGGCGAAGGTGTTTTTTTATACAATGAGCGACCAACTCATTACAAGACAAACATTAGACCATCATTAAGGAACAAGCCCAGACTAAATTATTATAGCGGATGATCTATCAAAAATGTAACAACAGAGGATAACAAAACGGAAACACCCTAAAATTACAAATACTAGGATCTTGAGAAGACGAATCTTGAAAAGATGCCAAAACCACTTGATGACAATGATCAATATTGCCATGTTTTCAGGCCAGGAAATCAGTTGCAACATTATATTCCCTAAAACAATGGAAAAAAAATCACGTCATGAACCCTACAACCAAATTTCTAATTTCATTAAATAAAAACTTCATTTCCCCAGGTACTTTCCAGGTGTTTTTTAAGGAATTAATTAACACTAAATTATCTCCTTCTATTATTAGATGACTAAGATTAAAGAGTGACTGCTACATTAAGGCCTCGTTTGGTACGATTCTTATGGAATGAGGAATCTAAATCGGAATGGATCATTCTGGAATTTGTGTTTGGTTAGAAAATAAATTGGAATCACTTTCATTCTTTGGAATGGGCCACTCCATGGGCCATTACAAGCCCAAAGAACAACTTGATTCCAACCAAAAACCTAGGGTATGACCCATTCCAACATAAACCCCAAAATTCCTATTGCCTCTCTCTCGTCTCTCCAACATTCCCACCATAAGCTCTCTGAAGTCCGAGTGTTTGACGACAATGCTCAACAGTCCGGCGTCATTGCGGCATCTTTCCCGTCGTCTTCTTGTAGCCTCCGTTCCCTTCGGTCCTTGCCAGGTAATTTTATACTTCGAATTTCTCAAATCTGGCCTTGACGTAGACATTTGTAAAATCTAGAACTATAAAAAAAATTAGGGATTTTTAGATCTAGCCCTTAATCTGAATTTTAAACTAGTCTTGGATTCATCTACCTTTCTAAGAACCCTAAAGACCTCACAATATATATTAACAAGCTTGTAAATAAACCCTTTTGCATGAATTTGATTTTGTATTTTTTTTCAATTTAAATATATTCAAACAGTGTCATGTATATGATGGATAGGATTTATTTTCTGGGTTTAGGGATGAATGTTACTAACCCTAAATATCATACGATTGTACTGAATTTGTCAATTTTGGGTTGTACTAGATTTAGAATGAACAAATCAAATCATACGTAGATTATTTTCTAATTTATCAATTTGGGATTGTACTTGATTATTTTAGATGTCATAATTAATTTCGAATTTTATTTTATTTGTCTCTTATTGGATGTCCAATTACAAGTTTGGGGGAATTCATTTTTTTGCGGTGATTGCAAGCCCTTTCGATGATTTACTATCTTTAAGTTGTGACACATAGTCTTATATGTCAAATATTTGGTAGCCTTTGTAAGTTTTTGGGTTGTGTTAGGCTTGCATAAATGTTGACATGTTTGGATGTGATGTTTAGGTACTTGCAAAACACTTTGATAATTAATAGTTATATTTAAATATTTTGTACGAAAAAAATTAAATTTTAAATTATCAAACATAATTTGATTCCTCATTCCAGACTTCAGAATACTACTAAACAACAGTTTTCAGGAATGACTCATTCCAACAGCTTACCAAACAACACGCCTCTAGAATGGCTCATTCCGATTCCTGATTCCATTCCGATTCCGATCCGATTCCAGGGATCGTACCAAATAGGGCCTAAGACCTTCTAACAAGGCTACTGTCTCAGCCTAAAGGACTTACATTGGGTTAATTTTCTTACGGTCAATACTAATAATATTGCTATTATTATTTCTAATAATAAAGCTTATAAACGTATTAGAGTTAGTTTGTTTTGAAGCATAGACCAGTTATTGAGAGGTTTTCTGCAAACTACATTTGGTCTTCTTTTATGAGTATTAATCTTTGTAGGATTTTTTTTGCATGAGCCAAAATCCACAACAAATGTTCTCTAAAAGCCAACTCACACGGAAGTAAATTCGAACCAATTGTTGAATGATTAAAGATTATTGCATTTACGTGGTTCCAAATATACCACCAAAGGTAACATAAACTTTCCCCATTATGATTATATTTTAAAGTTGAAACTAAATTATCAATAAAACAACCCCAAGAGGAAAAAATATCAAAATTGACTTGTAACTTCAACACTAGACTTGCAATACTTTTACTGGTAAAGGGGCAAGCGAAAATGGTCTAAAGATTCATTATGTGAATCACAAAGCGAACAAGTAGCTGGTATAGAATTATAGAATGTATTGAGTCTTTTCGTTGTAGGCAAACAATCTGCACAAGCTTTTCAAATAAAATTTTGAATCTTAGGAGGGATATTTAATTTCCAAATCCAAGAAAAACCTGTTAAGGGTAAGTGTCTAATTGAAGTGATTAACTCAGATGTTGATTTTACTGAGAAGTTACCATCAGAAGATGGGCTCCAAATAATTGAATCTTGTATATTAGAAAAGAGAATGAATATAGAATAAATATTACTTACAAACCAAGATGGTAAAATAAGATCTAACGATTGAGTATTCCATGTTTAATTCGGAAGAATAAAATGTACTACTTTTAAATTGTGATCTAAATTATCAAAATATTCCAATAAATTCGAGCTTCATATCAAAATATTGGACCGGAAGTGTGTATTTAATCCATTACCCACTAACCATTTAACTCCTTTAGCGAAAACCTCCATTATATTTAATAAACGTTCAAATTGCGAGGACAAAGATTTTTGTTTGTAATTAAATATATGTTGATATCGCAAATATTTCTCATTAATAATTTTAATCCATATATTAGATGGATCATTTATTAGTTTCCACAGTAATTTCATCTGAAGCACAACATTATTATTATAAGTAGTACGCAAACCAACACCACCATTTTCTTTTGGAGAGCAAATTTTATCCCACCTAATAAGAGGATGGTGATTAGGTGTATATTTCTTCCAAAAGAACGTTTTATTAACCTTATCTATGTCATCACAAATACCTTTAGGAAGTAAAAAACTTTGCATTAAGTAACTTATCTGTCCTAACATATTTGAATGAATTAAAACAACCCTTCATGCTTGAGATATAGAATTTTCCTTCCATTGAGATCATTGTTGTTTCATCTTAGCTATTAGATTGCAAAACATAGAATTCAAAACCCGACCCTATAAGATATGAATTCTTAAATATTTTTCCATTAAAGTAGTAATTTGTATGTTTAAAATACTTGCCAAAGATAATGACGCAAGACGAGAAATAGTTGAAGAGGCCTGGATCGAAATTTTGTTATAATTGATAGACAAGCCAGAAATCCTACTAAATGTTTGTAAGAAAGATTTAATAGAGTTCGTATTCGTATGTGTAGCGTTTGCAAAAATAATAGTATCATCCGCAAAGCTTAAGAACCGAATACAAGTACCATTCTTAACTAAACGTACCCACCATTGACGAACTCAAGGAAGACCCAGCCTGCAAAGTATGAGGAAAATATTTGATTGCTAAAACAAATATGAATAGGGACATTGGGTCACCCTGCCTAATACCACATTGAGGAGTAAATTCAAGACCAGGTTCATTATTAACAAGAACAAAGGAGGTTGATGTAGTAATACAGGTCATAATAAGGTGAACCCAATGAGAACAAAAACCAAACTGTTATAAATTTGTCGAATAAAATTCCTATCAATCTTATCATAAGCTTTTTCCATATCAATTTTAACAGCCCTCCAACCCTTCAATCCCTTTTTTTTCTTATGAAAAGAATGGAAAAAATTTCATGATCAATAAGAATATTGTCTTGAATGAGACGACCTTGCACAAAAGCTCCTTGAAATGGATGAATTAATGAAGGGAGACTTTGAGACATCCTAGAAGAAATACTTTTAGTAATAATTTCATAATTGTATTACATAGGCTAATAGGTCGAAAATGACCTATAAAAAGTGGATTCTGAATTTTTGAAATTAATGTTATGAAAGATTTATTAATTGCTTGAAGCATATAACCTGAGTGAAAAAATGCATTAATTGCTAAGCTTACTGAAGACCCAACAATATGCCAATAATGTTGAAAGAATTCAGCTGTAAAACCATCTGGACCAAGAGACTTATCTAGGGCTAAATCAAACATAGCTTTTTTTAATTTCACATGGTGTTGGAGATTTGCATAGTGAAAAATTATATTCATGAGAAACCAAAAGGGGGATCATGTCAAGATCATTTAAATGAATCGAACAACAAAAGTTTACCAAAAACTGACTTCTCATCTTTGTAAAAATTGCTTCTGAAATTAATACACGATCATAAACTTCAATTCCTTGAGAAGTTTTGAAATTAACAATTCGTTGTTTAAAAGAGCGTACTTTTGAAACTAATTGTAAATATTTTTTATTTTTATAAATACATTGTAAATACTTTATCTTAGCTCTTTGTTTCCAAAATACATTTTGAGAGTGAAGGAGAGCATTATATTTACTTAAATGTCTTTGAATTTTAATAATTATATTATAATTATGAGGATTATATAATAAGTTATCTTGTAACTCATGTAATTGGGCTAAAGCAATTTTCAATTGTTCGTAATTATTATTTATGTGATGTTTTTTCCCACACCTTAGCATTTTTTTGATAAATACATTTTAGAAGATACTTTAAACATATATGAACCATTTAAATTATAATTCCAAACTTTAGAAAACGACCCCTCAAAAGTCGGTCTTGAAAGCCAAGCATTTTCAAATCAAAAAGGGTATTTTCTAAATGAATGAAATCCAAGTAAGTTCAAAGATATTAATCAATGATCTAAGGTTGTGAAAGGATGATAGATTTTTATTGAAGGCTGTTGTGCTATTAGAGAGTGGTGAGTTGATAATCTATGCAATTTTTCAAAAGTATTATCAATAGATGTAGATCTTTTCCTCCAAGTATAACGAAATTCAGAAGTAGGAGCATCTAATAATCCTAATTTATGTTTGAAATTAATTAATCTTGTGAATCTTGATTGTGAAGGTGAGACACCACCTAACTTATCATGATTAAAATTAATTTCATTTAGGTCTCCTATAATAAAATATTGAAGAAGAGAGCTTAAAAGGATATTTTCTAGAGATGACTAGTATATGTGCTTTTTATCTTCCCGAGAAGAAGCATACACACAAAGACTATAAGGAATTGTATAACTTTAAATTCATATTTTAAAATTATAAGATTTGTAGAATTGTAGTATTCTATACATTTTTGAGAAAAAGAATTCTGGGTCTTAGAACCCACAAACCTCCTCGAGTACCAATGTTAGGGCTAAATATTATCTTTTGGAATCCATATGTTTGCCAATAGTTTATATAGGGTTCTTTACCCATTTTAGTTTCTGCTAAATAAAGAATATGTAACTTATTTCTTTTTCTAATAAATCCAATTTCCTCCCAAAAATTGGATCTACGAACATCCCTAATATTCCAATAGGCTATACTCATAATAAAACTATAAGAAATCGAAACCTTTTTTTTTTATTAATTTGATACTCCATTTGATGTAAAATTCTGTAAGTAAAAATAAATATTTTATAGGCAACAAAACTAACATGAGTAGGAATGATAATTGTAGATTATTACTTGAAAATTAAAAATAACTTTTTTATTTATATCGGTAATTGGTTAAATATATCCATAGACAAATTGATCAAGCAACAAAAATATTCCCAATTTTGTTTATGAACAAATACTACTTGCTGTATGATAGCTTGCATATATGTGTAATTTAGATGCATGTTTTATGTTGGTTTTGCATAAGTTTTACTTATTTTTAGTTAGTTTTAGGTTAGTTTCTAGGATCTAGTGTTTTCGGGTAGTTGCGCTTGTTTTGTTCGGTTTTGCAGATCTTTAAGTAAACAAGCATTGACGGGATGGATCTTAAATGATTGTGGTGAAGTTTGAGGAAGCTTAGAGTGATACAAGTGAAGATTAGAAGAGCTAAGGCCCAAGAGCTTGTGTGAAAAGAAAGCTTAAACCCGGGCTATGCATTAGCGTTGTTGTTTCGACACCTCTATCTAGCAATGCAGGTTTTGGGAGCTATAGTGGTTGGATGAAGCTGAATTTGTTATCAATGGAAAGCTAACTCGAAGAGCTACAATTCATATTTTTACTCCAAGTCCAAATTCCAACTCGATGTGGGTCAAAACAGCCTCTGAAGTGTCGCCTGAATGCTGAACTGAGGCAATTGTGCGGCCGCGCATTAGGACAAACCGAGTAATTCGGTATTTCATGCGGACATCACTTGGGCCGAAAGTTTTGGGCCGAGTTCTTGGTTTTTGGGCTAGTTTATATCCGAGTAGTATGCTTAAGATAGATTTGTGAGGGTTATTTGGAAGACATATATATATACTTTATGTTAGTTTATTTTTATGATAACATTGATCAAACTTTTGGAGGCTAAGGTTTTTCTCTCTAGAGAGCAACTTTGAAACTCTTGTAAGTTTCCTTTTAATTTAATTATGCATTGCTAAATTTATTGTGTTTGGCTAGTTATTGAAGTCATGATTTGTATATTGTTGTGAGGTTTGATTGATTCTCAACAAACTTGAATAGAGTTTATTCCATGTGCTTAATTGAATCTAAACTAGGGTTTGTTAGATTAGCTACCTAATTGAATATCTAGTTAGAACTGAATCTGATTAATTACCGTCGGAGTTAATTTGATCAAGAGTATACTTTAATCAATTTAGTACCAGTTGGAGAAGTTGGTTAAAGAAGGGAATAAATTCAGAAGTCACTTAGATGTCTGTTTGCTCTAAGTATTTGTTTCTATTGTTAACTTGAATCTTCATGCTGTTATTTAATTGAATTTAGAATGTCTTCTAGGTTGTTATTTAATTAGGGTTGTTAGACTGGTAGTTTTATCAACTAAATCTGAAGTTCGGGTTTTAATCCTTACTAGGATCATTATCCACAATAGATTATTCGAGTGAGAAGAGAATCAAGAGAATCGATGATCGACAAAGCAATATCATGATGGATTTATCTAGTTGAAAACGTTTGTCTCTCATATATTTAAATCATCTTTTGCATTCATATTACTTTTACTTTTGCATAGTAGTTTAGATAATTATTCCAAAAACCCCCCTTTGGTTACTTGCATACAAGTAATAACACAAATACACGAGTCTCTTTGGGATCGACCCTTACTTGCCGCTCTACTGAGTTGGTAAAGATAAGGTTTCTTTGATAGGTATTAACGACCACTGAAAATACCTCATCACTGTAATACTTTAGTTATCGAATAATATACCAGAGATATATAGGAATAATGAATGATAGGTTTAAGAATTGAAACCACCCCTAGCCTTAAAAGAAGAAGAGCTAATAGAAAACAAGTAATTGGACAAAAACATAAACACATGGAACAAAAAAACTTATTTAAGGAATAAGACTTAAAATCGATGCATAATTCAAACAAAAGTCCTGTAATATCCACTATTTTTATGAATATTTTTTTAATTATTATTTTATTATTTTTACTAAATAAAATAATACTTTTATTCCCTTTTTACTCAACTTCCATCTTTAAAATAAAGATCTAATAATAATATTGGTTATAAATAAATTTATGGGTTAAGAATTTATTAAAGACGAATTTAATAAAAGTCTAACCTAAAGGAAATAAAAATACAAGCCCACTCACTCTATTTCTTCTTTACAAAGAAGAATCGGGCCTTAGTTATGGCCCAACTAGCAAGCCCATAAAGCAATTAAAAGGGGAAGAATCTAACCTATTTCTTCTTTAAAAAGAAGAATCGGGCCTTTGTGTTATGTTTTGCAATCCTACGGTAAACAGAATAATAATAAAGGGTGAGGAGTTTTTTTTTCCTTGCTAAAATAATTATGTGGAATTATTTTGGGCTATAATATTATTCAAAATTTTCAAACATCAGATTTATAAAACTAAAAAGCTTGTTCATAGATTAAATAAGAAATTAACATGCATGCATGATCTAGAGAGAAAATAATTTTGTTAAATCATACAATATTTTTTCTAATATTCTTAAGACTCATGAAAATGATTTTTAAATCATGTAAGAGTTAATTTTTTGACAAGAATATTAGCATAGATAAATTCTTGCATGTAAGGTTTTTATGAAAGGAAATACCTTGCATGTCAGCTTAAGTTTTAATATAATTTTTTAATAATTTATCTATGACCTTGTTAATAAAATTTAGAATCCTAAAGGATAGTATCTACTTAATTAATTTAAATAAATTTTGGCATGTGGATTTTACAAGGTTTTATGAAATAATCCACTTTGCATGTTAACTTAGAGCTTATTATAATTTTGAAATAAAATTATTTTTGACTTCTAGATAAAAAGGAGACTCACAAGGACAAGTAATACTTAAATAAAATAAATAAGTAATGCATGTAGAATTATAAAGGTTTTTATGGAATAATCCATTTGTGCATGTCAATATTAACCCTTATTATAATTTTGAGAATAAAATTATATTTGACATCTAGGAATAAGTATACTCATAAGAACAATATTTATTTAAGTGAAAATGCATAAAAATACATGTGGTTGTAAAAAGGATTTTTAATTGCTTTAAAACACTTTTACATGTCAAAATCTTCCTTTAAAATAATTTTCGGAAAATATATAAATGATCTTAGAAATAGTGAATTTCATGAAGACAGAACTTTTAATCCACTCAAATAATTATTGCATGTGAATTTTCTAAAATTATTTTCCATTTGATGAAATACATCATTTCATGTTTCGTTAAAGTAAGTATTTTTAATTCTATAGAAGTTTTTAGAAAGACTACCTTTGAAAATAATAATAACGGATTATTAATTAAATTAAATAATTTAGAATGACGTCCATTCTCTTAAAAGAGGAAAATAAGAAAAAGGATTGTTTGAAAAATATAATAAGTATTTTAATATAAATCCGTTTGTTATATTTTTGAATGACTAGGTCGAAGCGTACGAACTTCACTAAGTCATTTTAAGTTTCGAGTTTCGTAAGCTTACGAAAGAAATTCAAGGCAAGTGGATATTCTACTTGAAACTTTTCGATAATTCGATTCCATTAACTCTCTCTGTTGGGAACACCTTGTTTCTTAAAATGAATAAATCTAGGAAATATCGATTATTAGAAATAACAACCACTCGTGATGGCCGGATCGATGGTGGAGAGATGTTGGTGTGAAGGATCGCCTTGTCAAAGAGCAAAATCCTCTCTTGGAGTTCGATGGTAATGGAGATAGGCATGGGGGATATGGATGCCACACTTGGATATGACGCACCAAAAGTAACAAACTAGGGTCGAGAGATCGTCGAATATGACTCACCAACAACCAAACAACAAGATTAACAAAGAAAAGTGCAAGAAATTTAGATTGAAAAAAAAGGGAAAGATAGCATGTTCATTGTTCAAAGTTTAGAGGGAAAAGGAAACAAAACGAGGGTTTTAAGCTCCTAACCCACGCCTCACATCAATATCCCACACTTCTCTTGAAATTAGAAAATAAACCCTTAATTTCAAGAAACACAACTAATTGTCCTTAACCACAAAAGAGTCAAACCGTAGAACCAAGAGTCACAAGGAGACTCCAACCGTCATATACGTAAGCCTTCGGGAACTTGTAAGCCTTGAGCTCCTCTTGGATTTCGTCAAGCATTGCTTTAGCTCGGGCTCGAGTGATGCGCCCAAGATAGGGCGTTGAACCTTGGTGCGCGCCATGATCCCCTTGCAAGGGCTCCCTAGTAGGCATGGTGCCGAGCGACGCACCCTCGGCAGGCGCCTTGGCACTGAGAAAGTCGGCATTGGAGGGTTCGGTATCGAGGTGCCATGAGTCGGTAGTGGGCTCGTCACTGAGAGCAACATCGCCGGTTAGAGCGGTACCGAAGGGCCATGCCTCAGTAGGGTCAGTACCGAGGATCCAAGACTTGGTAGAGGGCTCGGTAGAAGGCTTGATAGACGAACTCACATCCTCCTCCTCCCCTTAAAAAAGGTTTGTCCACGAATCTATCAAGCCTATAAAACAAAGGACACATCGAGGGAAGCACAAACAAGTACAATCTATAGATTTCAAGTTAAGAATAACATTTCCAAGCTCAATATGATAGGCCAGAAAGCATGCACTAGCTACACCACTTCTCTTCCTATTCTTACGGGTACATCTCATAATAAAACAATGAAGAGATTGAGCGTAATTAGGCATCAATGGAACACTATGACTTGTATGCATCCTAGATGAAATGAATTGAGCAAGAGAACTAAAATGGAAGCAAGAGTACTTAGTCCTTGATGTCACAAATGCATGAAAAAAGTGAAAATATTGGATCAAATGCATGCGACACAACCAACACATAGTCATATATATAGAATAGAGGAGTGCAAGAAACTTCCCTGAGAGGTGCACTCGTATCACCCTATGAGCTCAACAGTGGAGGTAGGGCTTCTAGCTCCCTTGGTGTGGCAGTCTCCATGACAAAGACATCCTTCTTTGCCTCCACAAGAAAAGGAATGTAATGACCGCTTGGAGTGAATAAAACAAAAAGCCTCGTCCTCCTCATGGTGCAAGAAGGGCAAACTTGAAGGAATCATAGAAAATGCATCCACCCACGAAGTTGCCAAAGGATGAATAGAGCTTGGTGTGATGATGGGGGCAAAGCTCACGTTTAGAAAGAGATGGTTTCATAACTTTATGCCCTTTTCCCTTTGAATCAAGATCCTCTTCAATTGGCACTTGAATCACACGAGAGTTCTCATTCGAAGTAGAACCTTCCTCGACTTGGTGGGCAAACCCCGGGCCTTTGGAGGCAAGGTTAGCTACCTCTGGTGCAGTGAAGCCTGCCATGTCTCCAACCGACGTCGATGAGTTGATTCGAGTGCCTTCTGATGGACCAATTACAAGAAGTCGAGCTAGGAAGATTGCTCAAGGCACAACATCAATCTTGGTTCGAGTGGCAGCTGTTCTTGAAGAGCCAAGCAAGGCGAAGTGGGTCTCGTGCATTCGACATCAATTGAGCCCGGATTCCATGGATTAAATTATGAGGGTCGAAATTTACTTATTTCTTTATTTAGAAACATGTATTCGCTTGTCTCACTTTAGGGCTGAATTTAGTAAGTGACCGGGTGAGATAAGTTGGTATATGGGTCAAAGTCAACTCTTTGACTTGACCATTCTAAGTAGAGAAAATATCAGTCTTTTTATTTATTGATGATAGGCGTGTTTTATTTAAATAATGTAGAGAAATTCAATCAATAGGCTTATGTTAGTTGGTTGAATATTCTCTCTCCTGGTTGTTAAAGATATTTTTAGTTTGTTAGAGATATTTTGAGTTTGTTAGGATATTTTCTTAAATAAATAAATCATCCATGATTTATTTTATTTAAGAGAATCTAGTTAGTTAGCTTTTAGATATTTTATTATATCTTGGGAAGCAAGACAAGGGGGCCTAATCTATCTAATTAGGGCCGACCACATGCTTGACTTGTTCTCCAAGATTCAGCTTTGTATTCAATTATTTATACTTTGCAATTTCAGTTTACTAAAATGAGCTTGAGATGAGATAACCCTAAGAAAAGTTTTATCTCGTCTTTGGGCTCAAAAACACACGTGTGGCTGATTGTTATTGTTTGCTTGCTAGTTCGATCATCATCATCAATCCGAGATCATCACCATCACCGAATTCTCACTCTCTCTTCTTTTGTGTTTCGTTTGTTTGATTCATTGAATTGATCAATTGAGTTTAGTTCTAGTCGATTTATATCAACTAGTTTATCAATTTGGATTAGTGATCGAACCATCCAAGTTGAACTATCTTATTTGATTCAAATTAGTGTTTCAATTTAGTTTAAAATTGTTCAAGTTCGAGTTCTTCAATTACTTGCACAATAAGTTTCTCACAATTGAAAGCATTATAGGTTCGAATATGAGATTACAAGGCAAGATTGGACTTCGTGGGTTACATACGAGATTACTAAGGATCATTCCGAGGCAGTCACGTATCAAGTTGTACTTAGAGACCAACAAGTGGTATCATACTCCAGCGTCTCACCAAGTAATTTCTTCTTTCCTTAATTTGCTTTCTAGTTAGTTTAATTCAGTTTTTGATCCCAAAGTTTGCACCTTTCCATAAATCTTTTAGCTTTGAGACCATAATATGAATTTTCCACCACCATACCATCAACTTCCGCCACCCTCCACCACGAACCACCACCCGCCACCACCAAGATGGAGGGGATGATGGTGCAAAGAGATCGCCATGAGAATCCAAAGAATTCCGACAACAAACACCATGCAAACTGACCCGTATTAAACTGGATGGATCTTCCTCGTCCGAACTCGGAATGGAGTGATTCCAATTCGAGAAGTTAGATCTCTGAGTCTAGTTTAACCCCTAAAAACATTAGACCTAGATGATGCGTGGATTGAAGGATATGTCGATTTTACTGAGGAAATGCAGAAACCACCGAGATGGATGATGGATCGAAATGGGGAGAACAAGGGGATATGGATGCTTGACAACTTGGATATGACTCACCAAGCTCTCAAACAAACTAAGATGCCCAAATTGTCGGATATTACTCACCAAAAACTTGAACAACGTGAATTGAACGAACGAAATACAAGAACAAGAGCTTGAATTGAAATTGCAAGGAAAAGAGAGCAACAAGTTTTCGTCCAAGTCTCCAAAATGAGGAGGAGGAGGCCGACCTTAAACCTAACACAAAGCCTTACAAAATTAACCTCTCACTTAAGGAAATTACATAAATTAACCCGAAATCCCGAAAACTTATAAAGTATCCTTAATCGTCAAAAAAGTCATTTGTTGGAACACGAGTCAAAAGGAGACTCCAACCTTCTTCTTTGTAAACCTTTGGAAACTTATGATCCATGAGCTCCTCCTTGATCTTGTCAAGCATTGCCCTAGCATGTTCTCGAGTGATGCGCCCATAATAGAGCGTCGTGCCTTGACTCGGCTCCTTAGCGCCTCGGACACCGGCCTTGGATATGTGTCCAAATGAAGACTCTCCCTTGTCGTGCAAATAGGACTTGTCTTTAGAGCTGGAATCTTCACTCAAATCATGGGGCCATGACTTGGTAGATGGAATAACATCATCCTCCTCCCCTTCAAAAAGATTCGTCCTCGAATCTATCGAGCCTTGTGAGCTCAACAAAGTAGGTAGGGCTTCTAGCTCCCTTGGTGTGGCATTCTCCATGACAAAGACATCCTTCTTGGCATCCACAAGAAAGGGAATGTAATCACCGCTTGGAGTGACTAAAACAGCCTCGTCCTCCTCATGGAGGAAGAAGGGCAAACATGAAGGAATCGTAGGAAATGCATCCATCCATGGTGTCGCCAACAAGTTTATGGAGCTAGGAGTGATGGTAGGACGATGCTTGATTTTAGGAGACAATTCCACAACTTCCTCCTCTTCTTGCAATATGTGCATCAATTCTATTGGACACTTGATGGTAATGAGTTGTTCCAATCCATGGAAAGGAGTATCTCTTTATGGTTGTTCTGTGTCACTCATCACTCTTTGTTGGAAGGAAGTCTCCTCCCCTTTACAAGGGGTCGTCCTCGAACCTTGATCCTCTTCTCGTATCCCCTTGATCTTCACCACTTGAGGCACTTGTGTCCTCTCGTCCAGCCCTAGGATTTGGCGCTCCAAGGCATCCATGCGCGTCGCCAAAGCTTCCATGGATTGTTGCATGGATTGTTGAAAAGATTGTAACATGGCAACCACCGAGTTGGAGAACTCCTCGTCAAACTTTTGTTTTTCTTTTTCATCACCTACACTTGTCATCTTAAAAACACGACAAAGATCAAGGTATAGAGTGCACTTGAATTAACCACCAAGACTTGCCCGAGATGAAAATCCGACAAGTTGCAAGTAGGAGATGACCAAAAAAATGGAACAAGAAAAACTCAAAAACAACAACAAGAAAAGAAACAACCAAGCAAGACTAGCAATTCTCGGTGTCGTTTCCGTATCCTAGCACTAATTCTTTCACAAGCATGTAACGAACACAAAATCAAGGCTGGTTTTTAGTTTCAATCCCACGTTTTTTTACTCAACAAAAATCACCAAAGGCTCTTTCAATTCATGCACTAAAGGAAGGCATTAATCAAGCAACAAAAGCAACCTTTCAACTACCGATTAATGAAGGCCATTGGTGTTCCATTAGGGAAGTTTTTTGAGCAGCATTTCAGCCATGGTTGAACATCAAACTCGGCCAAGAACTTCAACAATTCAAGGACTCAAAAACGCCACAACTCAAGACAACAATTCGGACAAGGCCAAACACAACAACAACAACGCAGCCACTAAAGAGTTCAAACCTAAAACTTGCAACAAGTGGAAATTCAAGGTCGAAACAAGATTTAGATGGCGATACCTTCGCGTGGATCTGATACCACTTGATGAAAGGATTGATGGAGGGGATGATGGTGCAAAGAGATCGCCACGAGAATCCAAGGAATTCCGACAACGAACACCACGCAAACTGACCCGTCTTCAACTTGATGGATCTTCCTCTTCCGAACTCTGAATTGCGTGATTCCAATTCTAGAAGTTATATCTCTGAGTCTAGTTTAACCCCTCAAAATTTCAGACCTATATGATGAGTGGATTGAAAGATATGTTGATTTTACTAAGGGGGTACAGAAACCACCGAGATGGATGATGGATCGATATGGAGAGAACAAGGGGATATGGATGCTTGACAACTTGGATATGACTCACCAAGCTCTCAAACAAACTAAGATGCCCAAGATTGTCGGATATTACTCACCAACAACTTGAACAACGAGAATTGAACGAACGAAAACAAGAACAAGAACTTGAATTGAAAGATGCAAGGAGAGTAAGCAACAAGGTTTTTCGTTCAAATCTCTCCAGAATGAGGAGGAGGAGGCCGACCTTAAACCTAACACAAAGCCTTACAGAATTAACCTTTCACTTAAGGAAATTACATAAATTAACCCGAAATCCCGAAAACTTATAAAGTATCCTTAATCGTCAAAAAAGTCACTTGTCGGAACACGAGTCAAAAGGAGACTCCAACCTTCTTCTTTGTAAACCTTTGGAAACTTATGATCCATGAGCTCCTCCTTGATCTTGTCAAGCATTGCCCTAGCATGTTCTCGAGTGATGCGCCCATAATAGAGCGTCGTGCCTTGACTCGGCTCCTTAGCGCCTCGGACACCGGCCTTGGATATGTGTCCAAATGAAGACTCTCCCTTGTCGTGCAAATAGGACTTGTCTTTAGGGCTGGAATCTTCACTCAAATCATGGGGCCATGACTTGGTAGATGGAATCACATCAGCTCCCCTGAGCCGCACCACCCCTCAGCCTTGTCCGAATCCACCCCCACTAACCCGAACTTATTCGGACCCTAATCCTTCTTGTAACCCTAACCCTAATTGGCGGCTAAACAATACCCTAACCCTAAATTGACGGCCAAAACCTAGACCGAAACCCTACTCTTCCAAACCTTAGAACCAAACCGAACCATAACCCCAAACCCTCAGCCGCACCTGTCCAAACCCTAATCTCTCTTTTAGCTGCTTGCCCCCAAGCAATCAACTACCTAGGAGATTTTTAAGGGATTTTTGCATGTTTATTGGCTGAATTGGTTGAGTTTAGTTGCAATAGAGATTAGCAATTGCTTTCCTACAATTTTTATGAGTTTTTATTGCATATTGAATGATCAATAGAGATTCATATTGCTTGTTGATATTAGGTGATTTTTGCAGATGCGTCCTATCAAAATTCGACCAACCCTTTTCTTCTTTGTTAATTTGGCTTCTAGTTGGTTTCATTGGTAGTTTAAAGTCACCACCAATTTCTTCATTGTAGCACAAGAGTAGTTTGTGCATAAAGTAAAAAAAATATAGAAAATAAGAGTGATCTACCCCAGCTAGTTTTCAAGCCACTTTCACCCTTAGTGATTGCTTGCTAGAAAAGTAGCTAAGTAAAAATCACATTGAAGAAAATCAGTGACGAAATAAAAGTCACTTTAGCCCACCATATTTCTGTCCTTGCATGCTTAAATTTGGCTTTATTAACTTGCATAGAATCAATTGAGAGATTGCATGTGTTTTGAAGCTTATAAAGGGATAATTTGCATTGCTTGTCTTATTGCATACTCGCTATTCGCTTGAACTGCAGATTTCCTTTAATTATCATTAGTATACCATATCTACACTATATCTACCCTTTACTCCCTCAATTCAACCCAAAAACTGAATTAAGTTGATTGGATTGCTTTGAGGCAAGTTTTGGCTTGATTAAGGTGTGGTATTGCTTGTTGTGATTTTGCTTTAGAACACACTACTATCTCTCGTTTCTTGCTTGTTTTAGGAACAATGGTGATCCCAAATGAGCCTAATCCTGCTGAATTGAATCTTACTAAGGAGGCAATCGACATCATTAGATTGTCTATTAGTGAGAGCATTAGAGATGGGCAGCAACGAGCTATGGAGGTTGCAACTACATCCATGAACCCGAGAATGCAGCGCATTGAGGAGCAACTAGCAACATTAATTGAAGCATCTCAAGCAAGTAACAAAGTTGCCCCTGCAATTCAGTTTTCTAGTGACCCGAATAATGCCTCGGCTAGCAGCAAAGGCAAACAACATGTAGTGGATGAAGAGCATGATGTGCTTGCTAGCTACAACAAAGAACAAGATCTACCGGCTCAATACTCCCCCACAACCAGCCGAGGTAGAGGAAGAGGCAACAGGATGAGGCAACCACCGGTTACACACCAACAATTCTATACTCAGCAATCAACGGTTTCCTCAAGCCACTCATCATCAACAACAACAATACAACAATCCATTTGATGATGTGACGTATGGCTATCCCGGGGAAGAAAGGCGCCCATGACATCCTCCCCTTGATGATTTTTACAACCAAGCTAAGGTTGTAGAGGATATCCCACCAGCTTATGGAGTACAACGGCCAACCAACAACAACAACGCTAACCAAAATGTCAAGTAGATTGGTAAGCGTGATATTAAGATCAAGATAGAGCTATTCAGCGGAGAGCTCAATCCGGAGAAGTATCTAGAGTGGGAACAAGCTACAAACTTCATTCTAGATCACATGGGCTATGAAGAATGGAAGAAAGTTGCTGTTGTTGTTATCCACTTTGTTGGGACCACTAGAAATTGGTGGTTCCGAATGAAGGAGGATAGAATTAGAAAGGCCTTACCACCTATTGAAACTTGGGGCCAGATGAAGTTTGTCATGAGAAAGAAGTATGTGCCATAAGAACACACCGAGCACATGAGGCTGAAAGTTGTCACATGCAAACAAGGTACCAAGTCTCCAACTGAGTACTTCAATGAGCTAGAGGATTTGAGTTTCAAAGAGGGCATTCATCATTCCCAACGATCTCTAAGGACCCAATTCATGGCTGGACTAAATCAATCAATTAAAGACACACTTGAGATTCAACAAATCAAGGATCTCAATGCATTAGTGCATTCAGCCCAACTACTATATGAGCAGCAACAAAGGAAGAAGAAGGAAGCTTGGAATGCTCCAAAGTGGTATAATTCTAATCCTAGTTCAAATTCTACTTCTTATGCTTCTAACCCTTCTTTGCAGCAAAAGGGAGCTTCTAGCTCACCTAAACCAACAGGTTTTCAAGGCCAAAGGCGTGCAATAAATGCACCTCCAAATCAGCAAAGGGCACGTGATATTGTGTGCTACAAATGCCAAGGAAGAGGTCATTTTTCCAAGGATTGTCCAAATTAGAAACAAGTGCTCCTTACCACCAATGGAGGATATGTGAGTGATGAAGAAATACCTCCAAATCAAGTGGAGGAGGAGAGCAATGGACAAGAAGATGAAGACGTGGAGGCCATTGAACCAGATTGCATCGAACAACCTTTAACCTTGGTAACAATGCGTACTCTTACTTTACAAGAAACACCAAGGCTAGATCAAAGGGAAAATATTTTTCATACTAGGTGTACTGTGAAGAATCAAGTGTTATGCATGATAATTGATAATGGTAGCTGTTGTAACATTATTGATGCTAAGGTAATTGATCACTTGCAATTAAAAACTCAACCTATGGCTACTAGTTATGGTCTAAATGGCATAAATGATTCAGATGGTCCTAATCTTGTTACTCATCAGTGTTTATTCCGTGTTTCCATAGGCAATTATGTTGATGGTATCATGTGTGATGTGGTAAACATGGAATAAACTCATATCTTGTTAGGTAAACCATGGTTATTCGATAGGAGAGTTATATATGATGGCATGCTTAATACCTATTCGTTTAACTATGATGGGAGGAGAGTGTCTCTTCTACCATTGTCGCCCCAACAAGTTTTACAGGACCAGGTACGAAGGGACCAAGCTAGGGCACTTAGGCATGCCAAGGAAGAGAAGGAAGAGGCCGAAGCTATGGCCAAAGCAGCGCCGCACCACTCGGCGCCCGGCGCAACCACAAACACAAGCGGCGTTTCCCAGTCTCCACCCGGGCGTTCTAGCTCAAATTTTAGGACAACATCAAGCACGAGTGGAGCTATTGAATGGGACAAAGAACGCTGAGAAAATGTCCCTAAATCGTCAAATGTGCCGAGCAACACTTCCAGGAGTGCACCTGAGATGAAAACGGGGCTATCTCCCAAATCACTCGAGTGTTTTGGCTCAAAATTTGGAAGCAATTCAGAGACTAATAGAGTTACAATTCAGAAGGAAGAATGCCTGCAAAAGGAGCCAAATATCGACTTAAAAGGTAGTGTATAAAAACGTTCTCTAATAGCACAATCTAGTACTTCTTTCCCTACTTCTTTTTGTTTACTTTTGATGAGGAAAGAAATACTAATTATAAGTCAAGATATTTCACATCTTCCAAAGTTTATTCAGGACTTATTATAGAAATTTGAAGATGTGATGCCTAAAGAGTTGCCACAAGGCCTTCCACCAATTAGAGGCATTGAGCATCAAATTGATTTGGTGCCCGACGCTTCTTTACCAAACCGTGCAACTTATAGAGCAAGTCCAGAGGAAACTAATGAGCTTGAAATACAAGTACAAGACATCATGGAGAAAGGCTATGTGCGTGAATCCCTCAGCCCATGCGCGGTTCCGGTGATATTGGTGCCAAATAAGGATGGCACTTGGAGAATGTGTGTTGATTGCAGGGCGATCAACCAAATAACAGGTAAGTACCGTCATCCCATTCCTAGATTAGATGAAATGCTTGGTGAATTGCATGGTGCTAATTTATTTTCAAAAATTGATTTAAGAAGTGGGTACCATCAAATTAGAATGAGGGAAGGGGATAAATGGAAAACTCCTTTTAAGACTAAGTATCGTTTATATGAATGGTTAGTAATGCCTTTTGGATTAACTAATGCACCTAGTACTTTCATGAAGCTTATGAACCATGTTTTAAGAAGATACTTAGGTAAATTTGTTGTAGTCTAGTTTGATGATATCTTAATCTATAGCAAAACCTTGCATGAACATGTAGATCATCTTAGGGCTGTTTTGGACGCTTTGAGGTTAGAAAAGCTTTATGTTAATTTGAAAAAGTGTTTGTTTTTCTCGGAGTCTACCATTTTTCTTGGTTTTGTTGTGTCTAAAGGTGGATTGAAGGTAGATGAAGACAAGATCAAGGCTATAAAGGAGTGGCCATAGCCGACTACCCCAACCATGGTGCGTTCTTTCCTCGGCTTGGCTGGCTTCTACAGGAGATTTGTGCGTGATTTTAGAACAATTGCAACCCCTCTCCATGAGCTTACAAAGAAGGATACAAGATTTAAATGGAGAGAGCAATAAGAGAACGCCTTCAACACAGTGAAGGACAGGTTGTGCAACGCCCCGGTGCTCCAACTCCCTAACTTCTCCAAAGATTTTGAGATAGAGGTAGATGCATCAGGCCATGGCATAGGAGGCGTGCTCTTGCAAGACAAGAAACCCATAGCTTATTTCAGTGAAAAGCTTAGTGGGGTTGAGTTGAATTACCCTACTTATGATAAAGAATTGTATGCTTTAATTAGGGTTTTGAAAACTTTGTCTCGTTATTTGTGGCCTAAGGAGTTTGTAATTCATTCTGATCATGAGGCCTTGAAGTATTTGGAAGGCCAATCCAGACTCAGTAGGCGACATGCAAGATGGGTAGAGTTTATGGAGACCTTTCTGATATGTCCCAACCTAGGCCACATCATGATTTAATGCCACCTCTTCTTGGCCCCATTACAAGAAGCCGTGCTAGACTCCTCAAGGACCACCTCCAAGCTGGATTAGCCACCATGGCTGCGCCACCAAGCCACCAAGAGGTCGGGATTACGCTGCTTCAAGTTGCTGACTCACTTGGTGACTTTAATGCACTTTATTCTCCCTTCCAAGTGGTGCCATTACTCAGCCACCATCAAGGCTCACCTTCCATCAATGCAAGCAACCTTCATTCAAGTGCATTACTCAGCCACCATCAAGGCTCACCGTCCATCAATGCAAGCAACCTTCATTCAAGTGAAGACCCTTTGGTTCCTTCTCTTAATGGCCGAATTTGAGAAGTCTTTTTGCTGGCATTTGAGGCTTATATAAAGCTATTTTTTCTTTGTATTTTCAGATTACCTTCGTTTTAAAACTCTAGAGCTTAAGTCGAGTCTATGGCTTGTAACTCTT
Source organism: Fallopia convolvulus (assembly GCA_964016875.1). Classification (NCBI taxonomy): domain Eukaryota; kingdom Viridiplantae; phylum Streptophyta; class Magnoliopsida; order Caryophyllales; family Polygonaceae; genus Fallopia; species Fallopia convolvulus. Next base: position 40,074,362 of record OZ024720.1, read on the forward strand.
GCTTGGGGCGTCCAACCAAGTGAATTTTCCCTTTGTGTGTTCATCAAAGGTTTGGTACGACTCGATTGGGTGAGTTTATCCCAGCCGAGTTAGCCTTGTTTGATCTTTGTTTGGTGAGTTCATCCACACAAATATCAAATACTTATCTTTATCAATAAAATAGTAAGGAAATCAATTTGGTTTATATCCTTTGAGTTTGCTGAGTTCTAAATCCACCAACAACACCATTCGCTGGTTCAAACTTGGAGCAATCAAAGTAGCAATTTCCAACTTCACAACCACACATTCGATCCAGTTGCAAGGCGATCCAAGTCCGGACTCATCATGTGGTATCAGAGCTAGTCGAGTGAGTTCCTCAAGTTGTGGAGGTACGAATTGTTTTCTCTCTTTTCGGGTTTTTGTTGCTCATTTGTGCCTATCTTTTAGCCAGCCAAAAACCCATGAAATTTTCTTGTGATGTTGCTGCAAATGGTTGCTGAAAATTGAAGTTTGAATGCTTCAAATTCATCCCTCATGGTCGAAATTCCATTGAGGAAGACAACCCCTCATTAATACAGCAGCTTGAATGTACCCTTTCCACTCCATGCAGTCAATTCAACTTGAGTGCTTTAAAAACCAGCTGAGTAAATGCAACCCTTCTAATTCCTTCCTTTAAATCTCCTGGCTGTTGAATTACAATCTGATTTGTGCCCACTTTATTGCCAAAATTAATCAAGAGACATGTATTGAAAAGCCTCGGTTTAATATAAAAGGCAACCGGTTATTTATGAGTATTTAAGTTCGAATTTTTTTTACATCCTATTTCGAGCTTTATTAAAAAAAACAAAAAAAAGGAGAAAAGTTCGTTTCTGATTAATAAAAAAAATCAGATTGTGTTCTCTAGATCAAAGGTGTTCTTGTTCCTTGTTGTTCACTTGTTGAATTGCTCTTGTCTTTGTCTTGATCCTTTCTAGCGAAACCTTTGAGCAACTAAGACTGAATTGGGGGTTTGCAAATACTCGTCCACAAGCTCACTTGGCTTGTCTTTGATTGCTACCTCTGTTTTGTCTCGAATTTGCGGTTGACTCTTGTATTTCTAATTGTGTTGTTGTGCTTGGCAGATTACAACTCCCTTGTGTGTGTATGTGAGACGAGTGCCACAAAAAGTGTCAAACAAGAGTCAGTCCAATTACTTATTTACTTGCTTTGAGTGTGAGTGGGAGACATTGTGTGAGGTTTGAAAACTTGATTGAACCACCCGATGCCTTTCAAGTTAACGGAGGGAGTTTTGGAGCTGCGTGAACGGAGTGTACAAAATCTAAACACATTGTGTGACGAGGGTGACATTTGGAGAGGCTACAAGTTGTTCTTTTCCCCGGAAAGTTCAGCAAACGAGGGAGTTGCAGTTGTGAATGAGCCTCAAAGATTTTTGTCTTTCTTGAGTCAAACACAAGTGTGTCTTTAGCTTTCACTAACAATCACTTTTTCCTTGTTTCTTAGCTTTGTTATAACGCAGACTTTAGCCCGGGAAAAGACAAGGAAATGAATGAGGAGGAGACAAGTCGTCCCATTACTTTGGGAGATTTGCAACGTATGTTTACTCAAGTTCGGGAGGAGAGCAAATCTGATGTCAAGGAAGCTTATGAACACGCCCGGACAGAGTTGCTTCGGGTGCTTGACGAAAGACTTGAGAAAAGATTAGGAAGCACTCAAGTGCAAGTTGATACCTCAGGAAATAGCGTGGAGGTTGGCCAACACACGCCTCCAACCGTGGTTCCTACAGCCCCGGAAGACAATGTAACACCCCTATTTTGCAACGATGGGTATTACCGCCAGTGACCTCGGACTTTACCGTCCAAAGTCACCCTAGGCTTTATAAGGCATTAAACTTAAAGAAATGCAGAATTTAAATGGTAATATATGACATTAAAAGGTGCTCAAACTTGAGACTTTAAATATTGTCATTACATCTTAAATTGTTTCAAAACAACATGATAGAGTTAAGCAGCGGAATTAATAAAACCTTGTTCTTGCAAAGCGTAGTGAATCCAAAATATGAGAGAAATATCTTCGAGAAGACTTGACCTTCCTTCCTTCAACTTTCTTGATTCTTCGTTTTTAAACCTTCGAGTGAAGTTTCCTAGAGTCTGGCATTTGTCGCGAAAGGCGAGAAATACCAGGCAAAATGCAGAAAACAAACAGAATTAGTCTAAGGAGACTAAGCAAGTGAGAGCGGAAATTCTCAAGGGTAGTATGGTAATTTTATTATTTCATCAAGGATATTAAGGGAAGAAGTACTTGAAAATTATAATCACTTTGTGGAGCTTATAAGGACGGAATTTAGTTGATCTCGAAAAGAGATAAACTTGGATTCGAGAAGAAGGGAACCACAAGATTGTAGTTCCTCTTAGTGTACAATGGGTGTTTTAATTAGAGAGAGTGGCAATGTTTTCTATGTTGATTGAAGTTACTCCTATATTCTAGGATATTGGAGTACCTACTTATAAATGTAAAAAATCATTAAATACATCTATATTCTATTTTAAGCTTCTCTTAATATTTGTGCAAAATTCTAAACGCCCCTATATTGTGAAACGGAGGGAGTATTCAATTATGTCACTTGCACTTACATTTATGTCTTTAAACTAGTTAGCCCAATATTAATAATGTTCAAAAAAATGATAGGTGGACCTTAGACGGTGAGAGACATCAAATGTCCAAAATAGTTAAAATAATAATATATAGTTTTAAATTCATAAATATATAATATGAAAATAAAGATTGGATAAAATTAAATAAAATTATTTAACAACATTTCATATTATAATAATAAATAAGATTATATTTTAAGATTCTTTAATTTTTTTACGTTTTTAATTTTTTTTTGTTTTTTATTTTTTTTTTGTTTTCTTAAAGAAAGTTAACAATTAAAATTAATTTTATCTTTTTGATTATGTGATAAATTTCGTTTGAATCACATGGTTATTTTACAAATTTTATCTATACATCAAGGTTACCACATGAATTTTGTCAAAATTTAAAAAACCTTAAAAATAATGTCTTACCTCAAGGTTACTATGCAGAATTTTCAATTTATTAACTAATTTATTTATCTTGCCAAACACAGCCTTATTCATGTCGCAAAGGCAATTAAAATCAAACACCCCCATTAAGACAAAGAGAGAGACATGTTACGACTCTTGAGGGTTGTGTTATGTGTAATTGCACGTTGGAAGACATTGGACACCGGTTTATCAAATGCAACCATACGCAAAAAATAACACAACAAGTAAACCCAAAAACGGCTCAAGTGCTACATGACTATGACATAACGAATAAAAGACCACATAACATCTTTAATGAAATCAATGGTTTGATTGGTAACAAAGATTTTATGGAGTTGGCTGCCATTTGGTGGTGCCTATGGCATCAATATAACAAGTTGGTCTTCCAGTAGGATCCTAATGATCCCATACTTGACTTGAACCTATACATACGAAACCAATTGACGAATTGGGAAGGGGCACACAATGGAGGGAGGATGAAGAAATAGTAGGAACCAAAAAATACGCTAAAGTTAACAAAAAAAGGAAAGGAGATAAAATGGAGAAAGCCTCCGCATGGTGTAATTAAAATTAACATTGATGGATCTAGATTATCAAATGGACAAGTTACAAGGGGCATTGTTATACGAGACCATAACGGAAAGTGATAGACATGATGACGAGGAAATATGAAAAATGCTCGGCACTAAAAGCAAAAACATTAGCATTTAGGGACGCCATTAGGAAGCATGAAAATAGAAATTCCTAAACATTGAAATTGAGGGAGATAGTTTAACGGTAATAAAAGCTGCCCAAGGATATCGTGGTTGCCCTTGGAAAATAGAGATGATTGTCGGTGATATCCTTGCTTCAATGCAGGAACAAGAGACTGTTCGCTTAGTTCACTCTAAAAGAACTTGTAATGTTGTAGCTGACCAAATAGCTAACATGGGCTGGTCTTCCTATTAGTGAGATTCGAAACTCACAAGAGCTTTTACTTTTCATCCGCAAGGATGTTCTAAGACGACCTCCTTAGTCTAGGAGTGCGTCTAATTAGGGGTGGGCAACTGTCCAAAATTGGACCGGACCGAGACCTAGTTTCCTAAATCTTTGGACCGAGGACCGGATCGGAATTTCCCGGTCCGATCCGGTCCATTTTGGATCGGGATATTATTTTTTAAAATTAATATTTTTTAAAAGAAAATATTATGTTTTTATTGAGAAAATTTATGTATTATTTATGAAAAAATATAATGTATGTTATGAAGTATATACATAAAAATGAAACTTAAATAATAAAAAATAAGAGTAAGGTTCAAATAAAACAACCCCTTATCCTATAAGATAATGAGTGTTTAGAGCCCATGGATCAAGGTGATCCAAGGGTTGATGTTTTACCCCTTTTAGGGACGCAGTTACATTTTGGTAATTTCTCAAAAATTACAAAAGTGTATCACTATCGTGAAAAAGTGCATTGCTAAATACAAAAAGTGCATTAGTAAGCCGAAAAAGTGCAAACAAAAATGAAGCCAATAGGGCACGCTCTCCATGTTCAGTTTAGTAAAAGTGCATCATTATGGTAGAAAAGTGCATTGCGAATACAGAAAAATGCATTATTAAACCAAAAAAGTGCATCATCCTGGCCGTCCAATTGACTCGATTTTGATTGAACTCAATCGCCCAAAATATTTGGATTTAGTAATGCAATGTTTGTATATCGTAATGCACTTTTTTACCATAACGATGCACTTTTGTAATTTTCGAGACATTACAAAATTGCCACCGCGTCCCAATTTTTCGGGAATATTAGCCCTTGGATCAAGGAGATCTAAGGTTCTAAATACTCCTTATTTTATAGTATAAGAAGTTATTTTATTTTAACCAAACTCTTAAAGATAAATTTTATAATATTATTTATGTATACAAATTTTTATTTTTATTTTTATTTTTAAAAAGTCGGTCCGGATCGGGATGGAATTTTAAAATTCATGAACCGAGAACCGGACCGGTATACCCTCGGTCCATTCCGGTCTAAAAATCCGGTCCGGACCGGAATTTGCCCAACCCTTGTCCTAATTCTTACCCAATTAAAAAAAATAAAATCAAACACCTCGGTTCTGTTCCCATGGAGTTTGTAAGAAATTCTATTCGGTCTTGATAGAGAGAGAGAAAAATTAAATCTTAATCGTTTGATTTATATTTAATGGTCAGGATTTATCCAATCTATAAAGTTTTTTCACAACTCTAGGGGAACTAATTCCCAAACCGCCGTAAACTCAACGCCCTTCTTCAGCTTGGGTTTGGGCTCCTGGCTTCGAAAAGAGGAGGAGATGATGGAAATCGATGGATTGGACGGAGAGATCAACGGCGATACGGTCGGTACGTGTCTGAGCAGCTACGTCGATGACGGCACCGTCGACTCCCACCGTTACTACCTAGCTCGGCGTACATTGCTGGAGATGCTGAGGGATCGAGGCTTCATCATCCCTTCCGCCGAACTTGACTTCTCTCTTCAAGATTTCCGCGATAGTTTCGGACCCCGACCCGACCCCGACCGCCTCCGTGTCATCACCTCTCTCCGTTCTGACACCGATAAGAAGGTTCTGTGATTCTAGGTTTTCGTTTTCCTGGTTCAATCTAGGGTTTAATTTCCTCCTATTCTTATGTGTTGGCAAGGTTGATTTTGTGCTTCTTCATTATTTAACCGATGATGTTGCTTCGAATGCATGTAAGAGGACACATGGTTTTAGCAGCTTTTTGCACAATTTGTTTGTTTTTTCCAAAAACTGAGCTAGTAGATCAATTGAGTTTTGATGACTGTTTACTTGTTTTGTGGTGGAATCCTGTTGCTACTGTGGAGTGTATTGATGATTGGCTGAAGCCTCTTTCGCATTTCACATCTTACTAAGCAAGGTTTCAAATGAAAACTGCAGATGCTGGGGGTTTTCTGCGGGCCTGCCGTGATTAAAGTGAATGTAATCCGGGGCATTTTAAGTCAAATTGCCAACAGAGAGAGTTTGACTGGGCTAATCTTAGTGGTGCAAAACCAGATCACTAACCAGGCATTGAAGTCCCTTGATCTTCAACCCTTTAAAGTAGAGGTTTTCCAAGTGAGCTCTCTCTTGTACCATATGATATAGCCTTTCACTTTACTTCACTCTCTTGGTATTGATATATAATTTTTCTTAATTTCCCCGAGCATCATTTTATTGGAAGGTTGTCTTATTAATGAATTTCATCTTTTGTGGTTGTTGATTTATATATAGTAACTATGTCTTCCTTTCTACGTTGGTTGGTCAGATTACGGACTTACTTGTTAATATTACTAAGCATGATTTGAAGCCAAAGCATCGCGTACTAACTGAGAAGGAGAAACAGAAGCTCCTGAAGCAGTACAATTTGGATGAAAAGCAGGTTAGCTGTTGTTCATTTACTGATTGCTAAATTAAGTGATTGGCTCCGAGCTTTTGCGTTCTTTATGAAAAAAAAACTGCCAATTTGTTTTAGGCCAACAACATTTATGTAAGTTTCTAGGTTAAGTAGCATTTCTGGTTCACTACACTTCACATGCCATCCTCTCCATCTAAAACCAACATTTTCAACAGTACTGGCTGGATAGCTGGCTGGCTGATATCCATTGCTTTTATTAAAGCTCATGATGCACCATAAGGGAGAATTTGAAAATTTCTTTAATAATAAATGCTAAAATACACATTCAGGAAATTAGCAGCATTACTCATTGTTTTCAATGTTTGATTCGTACTGCATTATGAGACCACATCTCTCTGGTTGAGTGCTGAAGATAATGAACCAGTGCTTCTATTTAGGACCTTGTCGAGATGAGATGCCAAAGCCTTACCCTCTTGATCCTCTCCTTTCAATTTATTATGACGGTTTCTCCTGTTTCTGTTATTATTTTTTTTTTCAGCTGCCAAGAATGTCTCAGAAAGATGCAGTCGCTAAGTATTACGGACTGGAAAAAGGGCAAGTGGTCAAAGTGGCATACAGTGGAGACCTGACCCAATCACATGTAACTTACCGCTGTGTGTGGTAATGATAGATTGGAGACGCCTTCTTTCTGTAGGATTCAACAGCTAAGCACTGTCTAGTTTTGCCTCTCTTCAGGATAGTCTTGGTTGAATCTTCAACACTTGCCTACCTTTGTTTGTGGTTCTTACATCTCATGTTTGTGTTGAATTTATATGGAAACTTGAATGTTCCTCTCGTTCCAGTTTGAGTGCATTATCTTAGGGCTTACAGTTTGTGACTATAATTGTCTTGCACTTTGTCATCTTTTTATGGTGGGGGCACTGCCCTGCACTTTGTCATCTTTGAAAGTCCAAATGGCAAGACTTGCTGTGAATATTTCTGCATCTCCTGTGAACTTGAAATATATATGGTGTCCTCATGATTGTTGAAGCCTGGGGGATTCAACTGACTATTAACACGACAAACTTATACTTCTGCTTGGAGAAGAAAGTAACTTTATGTGATCAAAATGTAAAACGGGGTAATAAAAGGCTGGGTCCTACGCTAATCCATCTGCTTAAGTGCGAAATATGTAGCTGCACCAGGGCTGAACAACATATGTTCCAGGTTATCCTTATCCAGGTTCAAACATGAGACGTTTGTTTATTGAAATTTGAATTAAGAGTTTGTGAACATCCCGGGATAAAATAAGCGTACAAGAAGTTCATACATAAACAGTTTGTTTTCTTGTTTGATCTCCACCCCACCCCTATTTTAGCAGTTTAGCACCATGTGTAGGATCACCCTGGCATCTGATGTGATGTACTTGTAACTGTACAAAGCTTGAGAGGTTTCATTTTGGTAACTCGACCGCAATTAAATACTCATGTACTATTTAAGTTGCTGAAGTTATTTCAGAAAAATCTCAATGCATGGGTATACAGAATAGCAAGGCAACCCCTTTATATTGAACATATATATTCGCACTGATTTTTATTACATAACCAACCTAACAGAAATGAAGTTGTTTAACCTTGAACCGCGACACCCGGTAGCATGGGGGTGGGGGTGTGATAACCATCGCCATGTGACATGCCTGCTGGAGGCCATTGAGGAGTCGTTGGGCTTGAAGCGCCTAAGAGATTGAGGCAGGTGGCTACCCCACCGGTTTTCCTTTAGGTGCACACTTCGATGCCCACCTACTACGCAAATTGGGCCCAACCGTGCGTTTTCCTAATTCAGCTACTGCACTTGAACGACTGATTGGCTTCGATTCTGCTATTCTATGCGATCTATTAATTGTCAAACAATTTGTTAGTACATCAATTGGAGTGACTGTTGTTGCCGATCTTGCTGATCACAATTTCCTTTTCGGGTATCCATCCTCTGATTTATTCAAACTTCTTAGATTGACCATGAATGTTTCGTGCTATGCATTATCACGACAAAGATGCGTTAATGATGGCCACACGACGATCGTCAAATTGTTTAGGGTGAAAAGTGACTAATGTTTCACAAGCGAGTAGAGCCTGCTCTCGCCTTAAGGAGGTGGTCACATGACTAAAATGTACACTTCTATTAAAATGGAAATAGTTTGTGACTTTACATTTAATGAAAAATCGATCCGTTCTTGGTCAAAGTTACAGGAGAGAAACCGACGGCACCTTAGTTTGGATTCCCATGAGAAGATCAACCATACAACAAATCGAAAGAGCGCACATATAGGGGGCACTTTACACAAATGGAAAATCTAATTCCTAAAGTAAGAGAAGTTCTAGAATTTGTAATGTAATACCCATAAGATACAAACATAATACAATTGTACAACTAAAGATCTTGACGATTTCTTCAATAGAGGCATCTCTTTGTGCTCCACTCCTAGACTCATAAAAAACATATCCATAAGAAAATCCCAGAGGCAAAGAAGGAATAAAAAATAGAATCCACCTATGCGGATCCCACATAAAAAAAAACAAATTATTTATGCTGTTCAGCAACAGAGACAAAATTCCTACGTTTGGCAATATTTTTAGACCATTTAAAATCGAAAAAATTTGGATTTAGAGAAAAGATTTTGGGAACCCGCTAATCACGATGTCCGAGGATAATGATAAGGATTGGGCGACTCGCTTCTTTTCATCGAGAAAACAACTTTGGGTGCTTAGTATCAACTTGCCTTTTCCGATAAATGGAACGTCAAAAGTAAGAATTTTACCTCTATATCCTTTCCACTTCTTGGTAGAAAGTTCTAACCTCTTACTCCTTTTTGATCATTTTGCTCGCGGTTGCTCCTGGTCTCTACACCCACACTCTAGTGAGTGAAGCGTGTGTAAAGCGTTTTGCTCTTCCCTTAGGGAGACAGACTTATAGGAAGTCAGTCGACTTTCTCCCCAAAGGTGAATCGAGTAACAAGACGACCATTCCTTTTTTAAAGCCACGCGGGTGAAGAGGAAGAAGATGTGAACTCTACATATTCGAAGAAGACGGTGGAAGAAGTCGTTGTTGCTCCTCCCGTGGCTCCCAAGGTGACATAGAAACGTACCTAGGGCGATGTCATCGGGTAGATTTTGCTATAGCCTCTTATCCAAATTCCTATCAATTTTCCCTCTTGTTTGGCTTATCTCGTTCTAGGCATGCCTTCTCTGCAATTGACATGATCCAGCGTAAGTTGAGGTCGAGCGATAAGAAGCCCCCTCTGGATGTGAAGGTGAAGATCGGATTTGTCACTGGTCTAACTCCTACCAAGAGGTCCAAACCTGATGACTCTAAGATCACTGACCTAGTTGTGAAGGATCCCCAGGAATTATGGAGAAAACTATGTGACTCCATCGCTCTAAAAAGGTTCATATGGGTGTTTCGACCCCTACCTTTACCAAAGGTGCTAGTCTTGCGGTTGGTAGGTAACATTTCTGCTTTTTTTTAGAGACGTCAAATGTCCACATGTCTCTTATTTTAATGTATACTTCACCGTGTCCTAGGCTTTCCAGGGGATTCTCTCGATTGTTGATGTTGCTGACAAGGAAGGAAGCATTTTGGAGGAAAAGAGACTCAAGTGGGAGAGTGACAAACATGCCTTAGAGAAGGAAGTAGCCTCGGCAGATGATCGCCAAAAAAGGGATGCCTAGAAGATTAGAGCATTGACGGAGATTGTCGAGCTCCAAACTCGCCAAGTAGCTGCATATAGAAAGAGGATCGAGGACTTGGAGGCCAATCACAAAAAGATTGTCAAGGAGGCCAAAGAAATTGGAGCATATTTCTCAATCATGTCTTGGGTCGAGATGATTAGGCAATACATTGAGGGACTCCATGAGGAGTGGGACCTGGAGGAAGAGCTCAAGAACATCCATATGTGTTACCCGTTGGGAAATCCGGTGCCTGGTGACGAGCTCTTCGCATATCTCGATCTCTCTGATGACGAGGCAACTGGTGATGATCCCAAGAGCAAGACTGAAGACGGCGATGATCTGAAAGACGGTGACCATTGAATGCCTGTAACTGGAAGGTGTTCGGACGACCCTTCTGATAGCGGGGAGAAGTTGGTGGACCGTTCCATTCTCGAGGAGACGACCTCTGGTGGAGTCAAGGGTTAAGGCGATGGGCCTTTTGATGTTTTAACTCCTTCTTTTCATTAGTTTTCTTTTGGATAATCACACATGATTTCCTTGAATGACTGACTTTGTAAGGTTTAAGCGGGCTTGCGTAGGACGAACCTTCTCTTTTTGCTTGTTAGGCCCCGTTCTTGGGGGTATCTAACTGTGTGTTTATCGTTTGATTTCTTGCATTTGTATGCATGTTTTGTTCTCATATTTCCTTGCAGGTTTCTGTGAGCGATTATTGCTTCGACGGAAAGCTTATCGGGAGGACGAAGAACCCTGCAGAAGGCACTTGTTGCTCAAGGAGGCTCAAGACGGCCGATGCCACTTTGGCATAGCCAAAACTTTGGCGGCACTTTGGGAGCATTCTTTTGGCCACACATGGCTTGAGGTGTGAATAAGTACCCTTGGCCATGACCTACTATCTTTTATGCTAACTTTATAATATTTCCATTCTAGACTTCCTATATTTGTGTTTGTCTACTTTTGGCATGTGTTTAGTGGGCTTAGGGCGTCATTATGCCGCTTGCATGCGCACCCCTAGCCGCCACCCACTCTTGTTTCTAGGATTTCGTGGCCTCCTCTATATAAGGAGCCACACCCCTCTTTGTTATACACGCTTGATTAAATTGATAACGAACGTCTGTCGATTTGTTTCCAGAAACTATCATTATTAAGCGTCATCTTCTTTAACCTCTTCCTCTAGTCAATTTCTCCCTTGATCTCGACAATTCTCATCTCTTTAATTCTTATTTCTCCCTAAAAGTTCTAAGCTTCTCACCTCAAATCTATCGCTTCCGCATTTGCTCGAGACCTACTACGCTCTCCAAGATTAAGATCCACTAGTGACTCTGTAACATCCCTATTTTGCAACGATGGGTATTACCTCTAGTGAGCTCGGATTTTACTATCCAAAGTCACCCAAGACTTTATAAGGTATTAAATTTAAATAGAATGCGAAAATTCAACGATATTACATAATAAAAAAGGTGCTCACACGCATGAGACTTCAAGTGTTGTCATAACATTCGTAAACTTGTTTTAACATAACCAAAAGATGAAAGAGTTTAAACAGCTGAATTAACGAAACATTGTTTGCACAAAGCGTAATGCAACCCAAAATAAGCGAGAACACATTCTTAAAGGACTCGACCTTCCTTCCTTCAACTTGATGGATCTTCGTCTTTAAACATTCCACGGTGGTTTCCTAGAGTCTTGACATTTATTGCGAAGGGCGATTAAGCAAGTGAAAATTGAACTGACTATTAACAAGACAAACTTATATATACTTCTGCTGGGAGAAGAAAGTAACTTATTTATTTTTTTTTGATAAATGAGCTACTAGCTCATTACAAGGCCAACACTAGGTTACCCGTAAAATACAAGGCTAACCTAAATCATCACGGCGGATGATCTTAAGAAAATCAAACAACAGAGGATGATCACTAAACCAAGAACTACTAAACGAGATATCGACAGGATCCAACAAAGATCCCGGGAAAAAATTAGAAATAGCAAAACTAAGCTGAGGAAAACTAAAAAGCCTCTTGGCGAGAAAATCCGCCGCAGAATTGCATTCCCTGCAACAATGAAAAAACACCACACAAGGAACCAAAGCAACAAAATGACGGATATCATTTATAATAGCTTGAATTTCCCAGGGAACTTTCCAAGTTCGTTTTAAAGAATTAATAAGAATTAGATTATCCCCCTCAATGATAAGGCGTAAAATATTTAGTGAAAGCGCACTACGAATACCATCAAGCAGAGCAAGCGCTTCAGCCTGGAGAACCGAAATGGGAGGTTGTTCTTTACGATCAAAACTTAAAATCTTACTTTTGTGGTCTCGAATAAGAAAGCTCGAAAAAGTAGAAGAATTTGTACGCTTGGAAGCATCAAAATTGAGCTTTGACCATAACAGAGGAGGTCTAATCCAATTTCGGTTATTTTTCCTTTTCGGACGAGGCACCGTTTCGGGAGCTAAAATTGGTTGAGCAGAATTCCACTGTAAATACTGAGAGAAAGCTAAATCACATGGAAGCAAAGAAGAAATAAGTCTGGACGGATTAAAAATTTTACTATTTCTATGTCCCCAAATAAACCACCAAAGGAAACAAAGGATATTACTATTTTTATTTGAATTTATAGTAGAAACAAGATTGTCAATAAAACTACCTGAGGAGATAATCTGAAATTTAAGATTAATCTTAGCCTCGAGTTTTGAAAGCATATTTTGCGAAAACGGACAGTTAAAAAACAAATGATTCAGGTTTTCATCTTCATTTGAGCATAACGAGCACGTACTAAAAACACAATTGTAAAAGCGATTTAATCTATCTGTTGTTGGAAGACAATCAGCACACGCCTTCCACAAGAAATTTTTAATTTTAGGAGGAAGAGAGGTCTTCCAAATCCAAGCAAACTCATAGTTAAGATCAGGCCTATCTATAGAAATCATACATGAAGCTGAGGATACAGAGAAAGCTCCATCATTAGAAGGAAGCCAAACCAAACGATCATCAGAATCAGAGACAGGAATTCTAAGAGAAATAATTGAATTCACAATTGATTCAGGAAGCAGCAAACGCAAGTACTCAACATTCCAAAATCGATCAGGAGTGATAAAAGCCGAAACTTTTAAATTAATATTATCATTATCATAAAACGACATTAATTCAGTATTTCGAATCCAATGATCTTTCCAAAAATTTATAGAATGACCATTTCCAATAGTCCATAATAAACCTTTAGAGAATTTGTCTCTAAGATTGAGCAATCTACCAAATTGCCAAGAACAATTCTTCTTTTGTATCTCTAAAATTGAAGAGGAACCCAAATATTTTTCAGAAATAATACGTACCCAATAATTATTAGGAGCAGTTAAAATTTTCCAAAGAAGTTTCATTTGCAAAGCAATATTAGTAGTCTCATCCGTCCGAAGGCCCATACCCCCAGACTCTTTAGGAGAGCAAACCTTATCCCAACTTATAAGAGGGTGATGATTAAGAGTAAATTTATTCCAAAAAAAAGATTTATTAATTTTATCAATTTCACAAAGAACACCTTTAGGAAGCAAAAAACTTTGCATTAGATAATTAACCTGCCCTAACAGATTTGACTGAATAAGCACAACCCTACCTGCCTGGGAAATAGAGTTTGCTTTCCACTGAGATAGCTGTTTTTTCAATTTTGTGATTGAATCTGCAAAAACTGCATTTTGAACCCTACCTTTAAGAATAGGAATACCAAGATATTTCTCCATAGAAGTAGTCATTTGAATATTAAGAACACTTGCAAGAGAAGTTGCAGTTTGACGTGAAATATTTTCAGAGACTTGAAAACTACTTTTATGATAATTAATCGAAAGGCCAGAAACCCTAGAGAAAGAATCCAAGAAACCTTTAATATAATTAATATTAGCATGAGAAGCATTAGCAAAAATGATAGTGTCATCTGCAAAACTAAGGAAAGGCAGACAAACTCCATTTTTAACTAAATGAATACCCACAAATTTGGAATCCAAAGTGGATTGTAATTGAAGGGATCTCGCAAGATACTCCATACATATAATAAAAATAAAGGGGGCCATCGGATCACCCTGACGAATACCACATTGAGGGGAGAATTCAGTCCCTGGTTCGTTATTAATCAAAACCGAGGAAGAAGAGGTAGTAATGCAAGTCATAACAAGATTAACCCAATTAACATGGAATCCAAATTTAAGAAGAATTAATCTAATAAAATTCCAATCAAGTTTATCGTAAGCCTTTTCCATATCAATTTTCAAAGCCATCCATCCTTGTTTACCTTTTTTCTTTTTATGAAAAGAATGAAAGATTTGATGAGCAATTAGGATGTTATCCTGGATAAGTCTCCCTTGAACAAATGCTCCTTGGAGAGGATGAATTAGATTCGGTAAAATAGTGGCCATACGATTAGCTAAAATTTTTGTAATAACTTTATAAATCGTATTACACAAACTAATAGGTCTAAAGTGATTTATTGTTAAGGGACAATCAACTTTAGGAATAAGAGCTACAAAAGATTTATTAATCGATCTAAGCATATGACCAGAATGAAAAAAAGTCTGAAGTGCTAAAACTACTGACTTTCCAACAATATGCCAGTAATGTTGAAAGAAATCAGCAGGGAAACCATCCGGTCCCGGAGATTTATTAGGAGCGAGATCAAAGACGGCAAATTTAATTTCCGCAAGAGAAGGCGCTTTACATAGCATCAAATTATCCGAAGCTGAGACCAAATTAGGAATAATATCTAAATCTGAATTATTAACAAGTAATAAAAGGCTGGGTCCTACGCTAATTCATCTGCTTAAGTGCGAAATATGTAGCTAGCTGCACCAAGGTCTGAACACCATATGTTCCAGGTTATCCTTGTCCAGGTTCAAACATGAGCCGTTGTTTATTGGAATTTCAATTAAGAGTTTGTGAACATCTCGGGATAAAATAAGCGTACAAGAAGTTCATACATAAACAGTTTGTTTTGTTGTTTGATCTACACGAAAAATCGATCCGAACTGCCCGAAAATTTTAGGATCAAGACCCAAAAATTTGAACTCGAAACCAAAAATAAACCGAACCTAATAGATCTGAAACCCGTCGGCTTGACCTGATTTGTTATATTTTTAGAAGATATGTAATATATTTTGAAAATTATAATATATATTATTATTAAAATACATGAAAATAAAAGATTATTATTAAATATCATTTTTAAATAAAAAATATTTAATAATTGTAAAAAATCGATTTTCTTGACCTGTTAGGTCGAAACGACCCGCCCGAAAACCCGTATTGACCCGACCTGATTTGACCGGTGACCCGCCCGAATCGATTTTATCTTTTAAAAAAGTTCAATCTTTATAGTTTTTCATCTTTTCATATTAATTATATTTTGTATTTTGTATTTGAAATATTTAAAAGGAATTGAATTTGATTTTTTTTTAAGAATTTACATTCTTTTGATCTTTTTTTATCTATTTTTATAAAAGATTTTTATAATTGAATAATTCTAATTGAAATAATTTGTATTTATACCTAATAGATTTTATAAAATATATAACATACTGTTGGATCGTAAACGTTAGCAAAGAGCTTGGGAACAGGCAGTTAAGCTGTTCCCAAGGCAGCGGAAGTAAACAGTTCGCAAGTATTAAATACAGTAAAGAACGCAGTTCCTTTATAGAGGAACCCCACTACAACCAACTAGTTGTATAGGTAAACCTCTACCTCCGCTTGGAGGATTTTGAATGACTTACTTATATTGATTGCTTTGTTCCTTAGTTACAATAGCCGGATTCACACTTCTCTGTTCCTACGAGTTCTTCCTAACTCTAGCAACACTAGTAAATCCTCTCAACTGAGTTCCTAAGCTCACACCAACAAAATACAAATAACTCAAACCTTACACCGACTTCTCAGTTCCCTTGTCTCTGGGAACTTCGGCTTCACTGTCGTTGAGATCACACACTCGTCGGCGGGGACTTCTCTTCCTTTTCTTTCTTTTCTCTGGTGTGGGTGTTTGTGAGTTCTGGGAGAAGTACTCAATCCGAGTACTATTCATTTGGCTTTATAGTCCAGGTGAGCTTGGGCAGTCGCATCTTTCGTTTGTGTCCAAAATGCCCTTTGCTTGATGCCCAAGTTGTACTTTCTTCACATGTGAATTTGGTTTGAACTAGGTCAACTTCTTGGATCAATCGGACCGTTGGATCAAACGTGACAGTCTGATCCTCAGACTGTTCCTTTGGGCTGTCCAAGACAAAATCCCGCGATCTGCGCTGAACGGTCGTTGTCCTCACATGTGAGTTCCCATGTCATGGGAACTGTCTTGTTCAGAGTTCCCTTGATGGAAACTCTTCATCATTGCAGGCTTGTGTTCTCTTGATCATTTCTGGGAGTTCCCATTTCATGGGAACTTTCCTCATCAGAGTTCCCTTGATGGAAACTCTGCAATGTGAGCTTCTATGGCTTTTGGTCATTCATGGGAGTTCTTGGTTGTACATGCGTTCCTTAGAAATACTTGAGCAAACCACATTAGTTCCCTATGGTGTTTGTCATTATCAAAACTCGGAGAATTACATCGTTGATCCGTTGTTTAGAACCAGAGGTCCCAACAACGTCCCAACAATTTCCCCCTTTTTGATGATGACAAACCCATCACAAAATATGCAAGTATTTCAATGAATGATATGCTGATGAGTTCCTAAGTAAGATTTTGGGAAGTCACTTTTAGTGAAACAATTGGATTTAGGGAACCACTTCTGGTGAGACACTTAGTTCTTACTGAGCTTTTTATGCAAGTTCCCCCTTAGCTTATGCGTGGTCTGTGATAACTTAAACTTTTAACTCATCTCGCATTTTTTGTCTTTCCCCCTTTTGACATCATCGAAAACAAGCAAAGCAATTAATAGGGAAGAAGGGAACACGCAATCAAATTAAAGACCAATTCATTACTTAAGAAAATATTTACAAGGGAACTCAAGTACAATTTTGTGGTCATTTTTGGATTAAGGGAAAAAGAGGGGAGAGATCATGGGGCTTGAGGGAACAGGGCGTCACAGAGGCGCGTCAGGACTTGTGTGAGCTTTTCTTGTCCTCTGGCCAACGCTGCTTGATCCCTGGCAATCTGGTCGAGGGTGTTGGCGATACGGAGCAACACTTAAGAGTTCCCCTCTTGTTCACCAGACTCCAGTTGAGCCGCTTCCTCTACAGGCTAAGAGTGCCTCATTTTCTGGACAACTGAAATGTCCAGTTCCCTTGCAAGCTCGATTTCGTCCTTAGAGGCGTCGTAGAGACCCTCTTTTTGTAGGAGCTTCTTTATCAACCCAGAGTAGGGAATGGAGTGGGACTTGGAATCCATGCACTTCTACATGTTCCCAAGGATGATTCGGGGAAGGTTGATGGGATTTTTGAGGAGGAAGTGGTAGAGGATGATCGCATCAGGGATATTGACGACCAAACGCTTCTCTTGGCGCGGGATCACCACATTGATGATGAATTGGTGAGCGAGCTTGGCGACCAAGGACAGATGGTGCGTCGAGGGAACTTTGGAGGGGACCCGAGCCTCAAAGATGGTGTTGTACACTTCAGCGCTGTTGAAGTCACCCCAGAGCTTGTGGGGCAACTCGTTGAGCCCTTGGACTGGGACTTGGAGATGAAGGCGGATTGTAGAAGTAGTGAATATGAATTCGTCGCCTTCGTGGGAGAGAGTTCCTTGAGTGCAGTCATTGGAGATGGTGAAGTTGTTGTAAAATTGACGCACTTGTGATGGATCTACACTCACAGTTTCTTTACAGAGGCTCTCCCAGCCCTGGGCCTTGATCAGGTCCCACAGTTCCCCTAGGCCGTGTTCGTTGATCACTTCTTCAGAGATGATGAGTGGGGGAAGGAGCTTCCGGCGTTCATCCACAGGGTGCCTTGTGGAAGAGATCCCCTTCCCTTTCCTTATTGTGCTCTTGGATGTGTTCCCCCTAGAGACCGTTCGAGGTCCTTTCTGCTGAGGGGGTGCAGCCGCTTCAATCTGTAGCACACGTTCCCTTGGATGTTGGGAACCCGTGGACACCACCATTTGGTGTCCAGGGGTTGGGATCGGTGCTCGCTCCTTAGCAGCTGGAGCTTCTTCTTCTTCTTCGACCTCATCGTGGGAGGTCCTTTCTTCCTCGGAGGAGCTCGAGCTGGAGCCCTCCGCGTCATCTTCGGGATGACTTGTTGTTGCCCCAGCACCACCAACTGGTGCGGGGTCCCTTGTCTCCGTGGGCTCTTCCGGAGCCACCTTCTCTGGGGACTTGGTCCCGTGATCAGTTGTGTGTTCGGAGGGGTCTCGGTTGAGCTCTTCTTCGATTGCCTTGAGCTGGGCCTCCTCCTCCACAGTTCCCATTATGATAGGAGGAGGGTCCTTGGTCATTTTGCCGATGACCACGGAGAGAGGGAGATCATCGCCGTCCGAGGTGAGGGCGACGACACTTTTGGATGGTGAGGGAGAGGGGAGTTTGGTGGTGGTGGGGGATGTGGTGGAAGAAGGGAGAGAAGACGAAATGGGAGTAGAGAGTTGGGTAGAAGGAGGAGGAACGGTTTTGGTAACCTGGGGAGTAGAGATCCCCGGGGTAGGAATGGGAGAGGTGGAGGTGTGTTTTGGTGAGGAAGGAGGAGAAGGAGTTTTGCGAGGTGGAGGTGGAGTTGGAGTTGGAGTTCCCGTTGTTGTGGGAACGGAAGGGAGTGAAGGCGGTGGAGTTCCTTTTGGAGTGGGAACAGAAGGAGGTGGTGGTGGAGGAGTCTGTTGTTTCGTGGGAGGAGGTTTGGGAGGTCCCTCGGTTAGAAGAGGAGGGAGAGAGGAGGAAGAAGGGAGTAGACTTTGGGATTGAGAGGTCCCATCGTCAGAGGGGAAAGGGAAAGGAGGTTTGGGCGCACAGGAACTCTCCTTGGAGCAGTTCAAGTAGTCCTCAAACTTGAAGAAGGCTTTCTTTCTAGGCTCCGAAAATTCAGAGACCTCGGAATGTTTGCGTTTTTTGGATTTTGAGGGATCTTTGGAGTGTTTGGATTTTTTGGGTTTTGAGGGGTCTTTTGAGGAGTGGCGTCGTTTGGATGAATGGCGGTGTTTGGATTTTCGGGGTTTTTCATTGATGGAAGGACGAGCGTCTCCGAAATTGTCAACGATGACAGCGCCGGAGGAGGTGTTGGTGGTTGTAGGAGGAGGAAGGGATTCAGAAGAGGAAGAGGTCCAGGCGTCAGTGTCGTCGACCGGAGGAGGAGGAGGGGGCAAGAAAGGGCTTACTTGGTTGTAGAGCCCTTGGATAAGAACATCCTTCATAGTTGGGTCTTGTTCTTTCTCAAGCTCTTTCAATTGAGAGATGAAGAGGATGCGAGGGATGGCATGTACCCACGCTTTGATCTGGGAAAAGGTGGGTTGAGGGGCCATTTTTGTAAGGTTGTTGAAGGTTTTGGAGGTTTCTTGAAAAAGGGAGTGAAAGGGATGTGGAGGAGAAGAATGGCAGAGATGGAAGATGGAATAAGATCCCAAAAATGGCAAATGAGGGTTTTAAGAGGAGAGGGGGCGAAGGGTAGAAGGGGAAGTGGAAAACCTCGATAACCGTCGCCCAATGAACGTGGGGCATCGTTTCAACTTCCATGGCACGCTTCTGCTGAAATTGGATTTGCCAATAAAATTCAGACCCACAACCTACTCTTTTAATGCTTTCCAAGTCTCCGATTTGTGAAAATACTTGATACAACACTTGATCGGAGATTCGGTAGTATTCGCGATGAATTATGACGAGGAGCGTTAGATCCTTCATATGATCTTTCGGTACACTGCGTGAATAGATCTTTGACGTTGTTGCAGCATCTTCAATCACCATCTGAATCTTTTTAGCGGACAGTTTGCTCGGAGCGACAAGTTACTTGAACTCCTCCAAAACAACTTTCTCCTTCTCCACTTCTCTGGGAGTCCGTTTGCAGTGGATGAGCAGAGCAAGGCATCTAGCGGATCACGAACCTTAGTAAACAACAGAGAAGAGGCTAGAAGTGCTATAGTCAGGTTTGCATGGGGTTCCCGAGTCCAGGCCAAGCGTGGGAGAGATCGGCATTGTTGGATCTCGAGCTTCTCAAGACATTTTGATTATACTTTTTTACCTTTTATTACACCTTTTGTCATCAACAAATTCTCATCATGGCATTTGATGATACTTTTTTCCATCAAAAAATTATGATGGCTGTGATGACGGTTATTTTTGTGTGGTTGAATGCCATTGATGATACTTTTTATCATCAAAAAGTTGTCATCAAAATGTCTTCATGACACTTTTCAGCTTTTATTACTCCTTTTGTCATCAAAAAATTGTCATCAAGTCATTTGATGATACTTTTTGTCATAAAAAATTTATGATGACAGTGTTGACTGTTGTTTTTATGTGGTTGAATGCCTTTAATGATACTTTTTGTCATCAAAACGTTGTCCTCAAGACATTTTGATGATACTTTTTTTACCTTTTATTATACCTTTTGTCATTAAAAACTTGTCATCAAGGCATTTGATGATACTTTTTGCCATCAAAAAATTATGATGACAGTAATGACAATTGTTTTTATGTGGTTGAATGTCTTTGATGATACTTTTTGTTATCAAAAAGTTGTCATCAAGACATTTTGATGACACTTTTTACGTTTTATTACTCCTTTTGTCATCAAAAAACTGTCATCAAGGCATTTGATGATACTTTTTGTCATGAAAAAATTGAGATGACAGTGATGACGGTTGTTTGTATGTGGTTGAATGCCTTTGATGATACTTTTTGTCATCAAAAAAGTTATCATCAAAACATTTTAATGACACTTTTTAACCTCTTATTACACATTTTGTCATCAAAAATTGTCACCAAGACATTTAATATACTTTTTGTCCTCAAAAAATTGTGATGACGATTAAAGTTATGGCGGTCAACGCCGCTCAATGGTTGGTCAACACCCGTTTAACGGTAGGTCAATGATCGGTCAATAGTCGGTCAACGCCCGATGAATGGTCGGTCAACTTTCGACTCTACCTGGTCAATGATCGATTCAACTCGGTGGGGGTGGATGGTGGGGAATTTTTGCCATTTACCTAATTTTTTTTGCCCTTTTTAACAAATGCCTAATTATGTATTATTTTTTTTCTATTTACTTAATTGAGCCTAAAAATAATGATATAAAGAATATAGTATTTTAGATCACACATTTTGATAAAAATACAACATAAATTTTATAAGTTTAATGTGTAACAATACAAATTTATGTCATTGAAATACTTAAATAAATAATAATACACAACAAATTTAATATAAAAAGTATGAAATTTAGATCTTACATTGATAATTTGTTGAATTCTTTCACTTGAATGAGAGCGCATTAAGATTGTTAGAAACAAATGAAAAACTTTCCTCTATTTATTACCAACTAGTTGTCCCCGTCGTGCCCTGCACGACTATGAATCGATATTTTTTAGATATATTATAAAAAGATATTAATAAATAAAAATATAATATAAATAAAAATTGTGAATTGGTGATTGATATAAATTGTAACAAACATAATTTTACATTAAAGATTTTGATAGCAAAAATGAAAATAATGAGACATTTAATATGGATTAGCAATAAAATTGACTCGACATGTACGTATATTATCAAAAAAACACTATCGGGAAATTATAATTGAAAATACAATTGTAATTGGCAAGATTTGTATGTAAATTATCAAAAAAAATCAAAATTGAAATGTCTCATTATTTATTGAAACGACAAGATTTGTAATATGGATTAGCAATAAAATTGACTTGACATGTACGTATATGTACATAACATATGAGTGACATGGAAAAAATATGACATGTAGACTATGACATGGAATATTTATGGAAACGTCTAAATTATAAGAAATTGACATGTGTAAAAATCTGATGTGGCTTAATATAGGATTGACATGTGGCGAAATCCTAGGTGGCGTAATGAGAAGGCTCCAATCGTTACTAGTTGTTCCCGAAGTGCACGACTATGACTCGATATTTTTCAGATATACTATAAAAAAAGATATTAATAAATAAAAATATAATATAAAATTTAATGTAAGTAATTTATTGCCTTAATGTATACCTTTTTTTTAAAAATCAAATAAAACAAATTAAATCTAGATTATTAAGTTCAAAATTGAGAATAAACATAGATTATTAAGATAAAGTAATCTACCTTTCTTATTTTTCTTGAAAATATTTCATAAATAGATTTAATTTGAAAGAAAGAGAAAAAATGTGAAGAAAATAAAGCCAAAACTATATATTTTGAAAATATGGAATAGATTAGATTTTGAATAATAATAATTAATTTAATAATAACATACAATTTAATAAGAAAAATAAATATAATTTATTTATTTTAAATAGTTAAAATATAACTAAATAAACAACTAAAAGGTTCAAAAGATTGAGCATATATATTTTATTGGCTTATAAAGAAAAAATCCAACCATTAGTTACAATAATTTAGTTAAGATATTATCTCCTACCAAAAATAAGATATAATCTTAATTTGGGAAATAAAAATAAATTTCAATTAAGTTGAAAAAATTTGTCATGTGGAATATGAAGGGGAAAGAATAATTAATATACAATTTTTATGGAGAAAGGATTAAATGACATGTGGTAAACTCCTACATGGATTAACCATGGAATACCATGTGTCAAAAGCTGAGATGGCGCAATGTGGTGGCTCCAAACCTTATTGCTTTTATATATATAGTAGATTGCTTTTTATATATATAGTAGATTCCTCCAACACATCAAATGAAACCTTTACCTTTAAACTTATGTACATCAATAAGTTTAAAATACATAGGCAAATAATGAATAACGTATTTAATAGGCGAATTTACACTTAACCACCCGTTATACACGAATTTGCTTTAAAAATTGCACTAAACCACCCGTTAAATAGGCGAATTTACACTTAACCACCCGTTATACACGAATTTGTTTTAAACCACCCAAAACTTTCATTCCGTTAACAAATAGCCACCCACAAGCCTTTTCCGTCAAAAAATCCGTTAAATCCTATCCTTTGACAATTTTGCCCTCAACTGTCATCATTTCTTCTTCTTCTTCCGTCTTGTCTGGCCTCTAACCTCGCTCGCCAACCACACAGGTTCTGGAGGCCGCCGAACACCTTGGATTTGAGCACCAGGTTCTGGAGCTGGCGATTGAAGCCCTGGGAGATGCGGGTCTTGAATTGGGCGAGCAGATGAAGCAACGCGACCTCCTCTTCCGCCTCCCCCTCGGCGAGGGCTTTGACGAGATTGTGGACGCTCTCGCGGTCGATCCAGGCCTGGATCTCGGACTCGATGCCGCCGGTGACGCGGGCTAGCTCGTGAGTGGAGGCGCGGAGGCGAAATTGAGGCCAACCCCAGCCCTCTGCATATCGAACAAAACAGAAAACGCCTGAGACGGGTAAAAGCTCTAGGCATGGGCTTTAATAAGCGTATTGTAGAGATTCGTATTGGGGCGGTCGACCTGATTGAAAGCCCTAACAGCCAATCCGATTTCCCGACAGAGGGAGAAAGCAGAGATGAGCTTGGGGATGACGAAGAGGTCGTCGTGAAGGCCGAATTTGAAGACCTGAGAGTGGATTTGCAGGGCGTAGCTGAGATTAGTGCACTTGTGGAGGTCGGAAAGTTTCTCCTCAAAGCGTCGGCGAGAAGAGACCCAGGAAGGGGCTCGGAGTGGGGCTGAAGCGGCGGCCATTGAAAGCGGGGGTTCAAGGAACCCGTTTCAATTTGGGGCGAAATTGAGAGCAAAGTAGTAATTGTACACGATTTAACGGATTTTTTGACGGAAAAGGCTCGTGTGTGGCTATTTGTTAACGGAATGAAAGTTTTGGGTGGTTTAAAACAAATTCGTGTATAACGGGTGGTTAAGTGTAAATTCACCTATTTAACGGGTGGTTTAGTGCAATTTTCTCTAAAAATAATTGCAATCATGTCGTTAGACTATCTTAAAACTACAAACATACATTTTATTCTTGAATGGGCGTGAGATTTAAAACCTCGTTTACATTTTTGATTTGCTTCTAAAATTCATGACCTTGGATTTTATTTATTTTCTCACCCTTAAATATCAAAATTATAAAACAAACTCTTAAATACATAGATAGTTAGAGCGGTATTAAAGATTAGCATTATTATTTTAGCAAGATAACATACATATAAGCTCTAGAAAAAAAATTAGACAAAAATAAAAATTACTCATATCCTTACTCATCCATGAGACATTCTAAAAAAATATAAAACTAAATATTACATAAGAGAATATGGCATTTTAAATAGGAATTGAATCAAATGAAAATGGGGCTTATCATGAAAACTAAGAACAAATCTGGACCATCCGATTGAAACACTAGAAATGAATAATAAGGCCCTAAAATGTGAGACATTCTAGGCCATCCGATTAAAAAAATAATAAAAAATAATAAAATATTTAAAAAATTAATTTTTTTTTATTTTCTTAATATTTTTTAAGTCTTTTTACGTATGTAAAATGATGTAAATCGAGTATGAACATAAGGCCCTAAAACGTGAACATGCAATACTAATATGTGAGCTATCGCTATTATATGTGAACGTATACTAAATTTTCTGAAGTTAAAATGCGGTTATATGTGAACAACTCTTGTAAAAATGTGAACATGTGTATAAAATATGTGAACAGAACGTAAAATGTCAACCGTCGTGTTTTTGGCAAAAATAAACGAAAAAATTAAAAATTAAACAATAAAAAAAAATTTATATTATTTTTTTGTCAAATTTTTTAAAGTCGTTTAACGCTTGTATTATGATTTAATCGAACATGAACACATGACCATAAAATATGAACAAACAGTAATAATATATGAACACACTTGTAATATATGTGAACGTATTATAAAATCGTTGAACTGAAAAATGTAATAATATGTGAACATGTCTTATAATAGTGTGAACATATGCATAAAAATACGTGAACGTAACGTAAAAAATCAAATTTCGTGTTTTTGGCAAAAACCAGCGAAACTAAGAAAATTTTAAAAAGAATTATTCTTTATTTTTATTTTTTATTTTTTATTTTTTTATTTTTTTATTTTTTTATTTTTTGTCAAAATTACCATTTTGCCCCTATCTCTTCTAATACTAGCCATCCATTTCTCAAATCCAAGGGTCCTCATTTATTCTTAATTTTCATGATAAGTGTCATTTCCATGTGAATCAACCTCATTTTAAATATTAACTTGTTGACCGTAATAAGTTCTTTGACTCGCGTCCTCATTTCCAAATATAGTCGATCTAATTTCACCATTGATTTGATGGCAAACATAGACCAACAATATAAGAATATATTATATAAAAATAAATTTTTACACACCAGCAAGAGAATATTTTTTATCATTTAAAATGAAGTAATTATTTGTCTTAATAATTGTAAGCGGGTAAGAAAAACATAATTACCATAATTATTTTCACTATTAAAAAGAATTTCTTAAATTACTGCGCATTTATTATTATTTTTATTATTTTCCATACTATTAAATATATGGTAGTTATGCAAATTAATGGAAGATTTTATCCTTCAAATATGATGGAATTAAACTTGGAGAAGGTGGGAATATTCCTACCTTGGGCTCTAAGCAACCCTAGGAGATATGTAAAGTCGGCCCCCTGATCTCCTTCTTCCTTTATAAATATACGCTAGGGAGAGTCACATGTGGATATCGGCATATTCTGAAAACTTGAACAAGCTAATTCTCGCTTAGCTCGACTGTTCAGGGATTCGTCGTTCTCTCTTTGTACCTCGCACCCATGTGTCCATTGTTTTAGGAGGTCTACGCCCCCTGTGTCCATTGTTTTGCAGGTTTTAGGTCAGAAGATTGGGCACGAAGCGGAAGAGGAAGGAGCGTTCAATTAGTGCATTGAAGACGGAATTTTTGTGCAGTAACAATTGGTGCCGTCTGTGGGAATGTGGATTAAATCCATGAGTAATCGTTCCTAGAAAAAAAGAATCGACTTTTTGAAGCCTTAGGGAGATCGCGAAGCCTCAACGAGCGAACCACGGTCGCACAACAGCGTACCGCAATTGCGGCCACCGAAACCGCGATCGCGGCACAATAGGCCGCGACCGCGGCCCACCGGAGTGCGCCTCTGGAAATTCGCACACTCCGGATTTTCGACTAGAGTGCCCCTCCGATATTTGTGACTTCAGAAATTTGGGTTTTTTGGGTTTTTCTAGCCTAAGGGCGTCCCCAAAAATCAACAAAAAAGATCCGATTTGGGTTTTGTATAAACCCTAATCAAAATCATGATTGAATCATCATAACCGGTGTTGATCGCAGTGCGCGGTGCGAAATCGACAACACTGGGGGCAAGGAGCGACCTTGCCAGCCACTTGTCAAATTCAATCCCGCCTAAGGTTGGTAATCGACCACCAATTGACGACTTAGGCTCCAAGTGCGCGCCCGGTAGCCCAAAGTTGAAAACTTGATTATATATCGACGTTCAACCACAATCAAAGCGACAAAAAGCAATTTTGGGAAAAGAGTACTCGATCCACGTGATTACCGCGTTGGAACTGAACCTTGAAAATCAAGAAGTCGTTTTCTAAAACCCTGGGGCACCGTCGCGAAGCGAAATCGCGGGGTACGCCCAACAAAGAAAACCGCGATCGCGGTACCGAGGTACGCGACCACAACACAGTGAACTGCGACCGCGACTCATTCCCCTATGAACGCGGTTCGGCAAGAGAAGTCGAGATTTTCGAAAATCGCTCGGAAAATCAAACCCTAGTGGAAATTGATCTATCTAATTCCGACATTCGCTCAGAAGGTCAGACCTTTGTGTCCGGAAGCGACTTGAACCGTGACTCGGCCCCTGTCGCTAATACGGTTTTTTATCGAACAGACCGTTTAGGGCACGAATCGAGCGACGGAATCGTCAGTCGTGGTACTTCAAGGCCTCAATCGATTGAATTTGATCAAGCTTGGGAAACGGCAATGCGTGTTGCCAAAAATGAGGATAATCCAAGGGTACAAGAGTAAGGCGAGTCGATCCAAGAGATCGTGATCGCCGAACCGAACCGCGACCGTGGCCAGCAGAGTCGCGGTCGCGGCCAGTCTAGTCGCGCCCGCGGTTCAGAAAAACCGCGACCGCGGGCTACATATTTTTGAGCGTTCTCTCTCTATTCGCAAGCCAAACCCTAATTTGGTTATCCATCGCTTAGAGTAAGGCCAAATCTAGTCATGTCGGGTTTAATCCTGTAAGAGGTGACAATCGCATCACCTTGTTATCCGCTCCAAACGACGAGAGTAGGGCGTCTACTACCGCTAGAAATGAAGAAGAAGATGAGCCCAAGAAGAAGTTCTACTTTCATTGGGGAAAATCTGACAGGTTGTCAACAATCATATACCTATTGCGGGGTAATCGTGATCACCCCGCATAAGGCCATACAATTTGCTTGGAAAAGAATCGGATCTTACTTGCTATAGGCAGAACGTTGTCTTAAAAACGTAAAAGCCGATCATAAAAGCAAGAGAAACGATCCTATCTAGCAATCAAAAGCCTTAATCGCAGAAATAAGGGATGAAAATAGATCAACGCTATTCAAGAAATATGGTGTCCAACTTGGTTATCAAAAACCGTCAGGATCAAGAGATTTGGAGAGTTTGAGTGTACTTTACCAATCCTAATAGAGCGTATCCAAAGATTTGTTCTTGCTTTCAAAGATCAACCAATCAATGGATTTCGAGTCAAGATAAGTTCTTAGAGGATGACAAAAATCGAACCACCCATGCATGCGTGAGGCTGTAATCGATCTCTGACAACCAAGAAACAACCTTTCTTGGCCCCGAAGAAACAACGAACTCGCCAACCTTTAATCGCCAGCGAGTTCTAACACCATCGTGATCACAGCATCATCAACCGTGATTGCGGCCTTGCCAACAACGATCACGGCCCGTACCACCGCGATCGCGGCCCAAGCGATAGCTATCGCCACATGGTTTTTTGGAATCCGAAAACCCTAAAATCACTAGGGCAAACTCCGATCATCTCTCGGAAAATAATCAAGACTCATAAGGTGATCAAGCAAAACTCCGATATTCGCTCGAATGATCAAACCCTAGAAAGTTCCAAACAAGACAACATGCTCAAAAATGATCAAATCCGTGACCCGACCTCACCCTCAGAGCATGCTTGCTTTTCGTGTAAGCCAAGCGAGGTTCGGATCAAGCGACGGAACCAATGGTCATAGCTCTACACAATTTGATGAAATCAATAATATCTAGGAGTCAGCGATGCGCATCGCTGAACCCGAAAGCAATTAAGATAGTGGGGCATCGACCACCATCAAGAATGAAGACAAGATTGTGCTTAATACGCACTCTAGCTTCCGCTTTAAGAGAGAACCAGCGGATTCAAAGCAAGCATAATTGAATGAAGTCTTGTTGTTATCAAGCCTTGGAGAAATCTCTAGGCTAAAAGCTTTCTTTGTAAAGATCTAAGAAAAGTGCCTCATCGATGAATCGGCAATCGAAAGGACCAATCGAAGGCTCATTAGCATTATCAGATTCGCCGATAACCGTTGTGGTCCCGAGCCGGTAAACGCTGGTGAGAAGATCGAAGAAATACAAAAGGCCAAATACGAAGAAAATTACCGCAATTGAATAACCTCGCGAGCGACGAAGACCTCGATCGCGGCCAACAAAGCCGCGGTCGCGACCAGGATCACCGCGATCGCAGCGCCCAGAGGTCGCGGTCCCGGCTAGTCTCCAGAATTGTTCGCCACCTCAATTAGAGAACACCGCGGCCACAGGTTTCCAGACCGCGACTACGGTTCACCCTCGTAAACTTCAAATTGAAGATAGACCCTTGAAATTGTACGCCGCGTGTCGGAATCAAGGATTCAAGAATAAGTGTTCGAGCAATTTAAAACCGAGAGGTCAACAATGCTCAAATATGATAAAAGAGTTCAAGCTATTTAAGATTGGACAATGGGAAAGCAATCAAAACGAGTCCATTGATGCATTGACAACGTTAGCCACTCTTGCAAGAATCGCTTAAGACCTCGATGCGCGTCGAGGCAACGGGATGTCCAACAAATTGGTGTCTAAATCGAAATTGTGAGCAAGAACGTTCTTGCACTGTGACCAAGATCATAAAAGGCGAAACCGTCTAAGGATCTCGAATGGCAAACGCCCTTGATGTGTAACTTGGATGAGAACATTGGCCCTCGGATATCGCCGGGGCATGGGAATTTCTCTTAAGGGCTCATAGGTTTTGGCTATCGCCGGAAAAGATTCTTTATTATCATTATCTTTCTGGGCCAAACTTGAGAAGCGTATCCCAAGCAAGGTTGATCCTACATTGAAACAAGATTGATGAATGCATACATGAAATGTACACCGGAGATTGCATTTCGGCTCTCCAAGCTCGTTTACAAAAGATAATGGTGGCCTTTTATGTGAAAAAGTTCCTCGAGATAACTAATAAAAGAATCGTCGCGCTCTTTTCGACCAACTCGTCTTCGCTGAGGATTATCGGGACGTTGCCACTATGCAGTGCAAGGTTGGAAAGCATATCGTTAAAAGTCTTGATGGGAAAAATGTCCCCCGGGCTTGGAATCTCGCTCGTTTGAAGAGATTTTTCCTTTAATGGAAAAATCACGGCCGCGGAATTGTCGCTCGCGACCGCGAAATTGTTGATCGTGCCCTCGGCTTTTCTAGCCGCGACCACGGAATCGCCGACAGTCAGTCTCTTCTTGAAGGCTCCTTTGCGTGGATGCTAAGCTAATTCTAGAATTGGTAGAACAGACACCTTTTTGTTTTCTTAAAAAGCCTAGCTAGGCGCTTTTTAAACATAAAACGTTCTGTTCTCCCTAGTCTATTTTGTCTGTTCTAGTGATTCTACCTTAGTCCTTGGCAAAAGAAACGACTCGAAAAAGAGAGTATGCGCCCCATGATGTTCTCTCATGGATGTACGAATATACAAATATACGAATGTGTTAGGGGACCTCAAATCGCTAAATCCATATGGCCACTTCGATTAGAAACCCTCTGTACCCTACGTCGACAAACATGGTGATCGCCCTCTCGGATGCGAGGGTCAAGAGATACAATTTATAACCCGACCCCGTTGTAGTACGTGGTGGGTGTCGAACACTCGGGAAATCTACTCGATCGATGTGCCTAGATACTAGGAAGCTAGAAAGGAGAGCATAAAACAAAGGAAAATAAAGAAAACAGTCAGGACCGACACTGAGGTCACGTCGGGCCCGAGGTTGGCGACAAGAGGAAGTCGGGACCGACACTGGGTAAGTCGGGCCCGAGGTAGCTGGGGATGTCGAACTCAAAGATTTTAAAAGTAGATCTTGGGCTTTTGGGTTCCTTCCCTAGTAGATCAAGGCTTTTCCACCCCAATTCAGGCAATGAGTGATGATCGGACTAGGATCGAGTGCTTTCGCCCTCGTTCCAACCACATCTACACCTCGATCCATGGTGAAATCCCCTTCGAAGCAAGGTCTTGAGATTGACACATGTTCACTTTCGCTACTTTGCCAATCTCAAGCCTTGATTCCCGACTTTCGCAAGGAATTGTAGCTCGATGTAGAGTGGGTTCCTTAGATCAAACACTCAAGGCTATGGAATTGGGGTTTCTAGCCTAAACCTAGCTAGGGTTTTCCCCCATAACCCAAGATCAAGGAGATCTACTCCATGTGACAAGCAAAGAAAGCAATCAAATCAAAAGAGAAAGCAATCATCATAATCAATCTCAAAACAAAGCAAGGGTTCATTTAAATCCAAAGCAATCCACAAATACAAATCAAGGGTTTTCAAATCCACAAGATCAAAGCAAATCAAAGCTAAACAATCAACAAAACCTCTCAAGTCTTCCTCCTCCTTGGCCGATTCTCTCTCTCTTCCTCCTCTTCTCCTTCCTCCTTTCTCTCCAAGTATCCTCTTGGCTCCCTTGGAACCCCCCTTTTGTGTGTGTGAGGGAACCCTTTCTTAGAAGACAAGAGGGCCTTTTATAGATTAGATGAGGGGCAAAAGTGGAAGTTCACAAATTCGTGCCTTGGAGCCCAAGTAGTCCGGTGACCGACTCGGCCCGACACGGAGGAACCTCGGGCCCGAGGTACTGTGCAACTCGGTCCGAGGTTGGAAACTTCAAAGTCGGGCCCGACGTTGTTGCATCTCGGTCCTGACCTCGTTCCACCTTCTTCTTAGTTGGATTCTCTTGTTCTTCTTCATGGCTCGCTTCTCTCTTTCCCGCTTTAGCTCGGCCTTTGCTCCATGTCTCGACCCTCCTTCAAATTGATCCTCGATTCATGCCAAATTACCTACAAAACACATAAAAGGTGCGTAGTCTCCGAATCTCATAGAAATACGGGAACTAAGCTAAAAAGGAACAAAACGCACAAGAAAAGGGGAAAAAGAAACATATTTACAAAGGAAATCACATATGAAAACACCACCAAATAGAGAGACATCAAAATACCCCATACTTAAACTTGCTTGTCCTCAAGCAATAACAATGTAAGCAAGACCGAAACATAATCTTCAAGTAAAGCCTCGTATGAAAACACATTTTAAGCACAAGTGATCGATATTCAAGCAAGATTACATCATCACACGTGATTAAGTGTTCCAAGGAATAAAGTCAATGCAACTAAGCCTCACTTTAGGGATATGTGAATGTGTATCACTCATCATGTGTTTGGGTTTAGCAATGAACACTCAAGCTCAAAAATCATGCAATTAAGGACTTTACTATTGAAGCTAATATCACCAATTCCTCCACCTAGCGATGCCTAATGCAAAGTACACAAAGAATTTCGAACTTGGCTCAATGGAGGTCCTCAAAGAGGTTCCATTCGGCCGGGTTGTAATGGGGCTTTTGGTATTTCTCAAGGTGGGAATTATTTGGTCTTGTGGTGCTTATAATGGGGATTGAACAACCTAAACTCTCACCAATTTCACCAAATTCCACAATTACTTTCACACTCACCCAAAAGACTTAACATTTTCCTTTCAACCCAAAATTTCACTTAACATTCCACTTCATCTTTGCTCTTATGCTTTTTGTTGGATTTTCAACACTTTCTACATTTGGACCGACTTTCTTATGACATCGGGCCCGATGTTGCTTGTAACTCGGTCGGACCATTTTCTTCACTTAAGCTCTTTGCTTTATTCCACTTTACATTTCCAACATTTTCTTTCTTCCTTTTATTTCTTTCTTTTTTTTTTTTCATTTTGTACAACAAAGATGCACTACCCACATGATTCATAACACCATTCCTTGCCCTTAAACCCAAGAGAATCTCAACTCTTCAAATACAATCCCAACCTCTCTTCTAAAGTCCAATCCCATAAGGGTCAAGTCATATAAGGCTAGGAATAATATTTTTGAGGAGTTTCAAACAAAGGCTTAGGCTAGAACGGGGCTACAATCAAAGGATTAACTTCATGGTAGGATATGGAACATTTATGTGACTAGAAGAATAAAGTCCAAAATCAATGTGACCATGCTAGGACAATTCTCATGACGATCTTGGAAAATAGATAAACACCGCAATAGCAAGTTTTACTAAGCATGAATGAGCTAATTACACAAGAAACATGAGGGATATGCAAATATGATCAAGCATCCCTAAAATGGCCAAAAATCAATCTCACAAGGGTCACTCATACTTAGTTGCATAAGAACTCATCCTAGAACTCACATGCTCAATAAAACAAGCAAGGTATCATGATCATATCAAAAGCAACATCATTTTTAGAGGCTAAACTATCCAAAAATATGCAAAGGAATTTACATGCTCACATTATCATTAGCTTTTATTTTGGCAATCTAAGATGGGAATTTCTAGTCCAAAACCTACAGAACACAAAATCTTTTTGTTGTTTTTAACACAATTTTTTCAATTTTTTTATGGATTTTTTTGCAAAAATTTCTCTAAAACCAAAAACTCATCCATTCTAGACCAAATTAATCATCCACGTCTTTCCTCAAACCACTAACCAATCAGCAAACATCCCAAATACAAACTAGGAACACAAACTAAATATCCTCAAAATAACAAACAAACATAAACAAGTGAAATCATGAACACACTTACCCCCACCCCATACTTAAAATTTTTGATGTCCCCATCAAACAAGGAAATCAAAACTTAAAAGCAAGAGAGAAGAGTATGAAAAGCTCACAATTTCTTATTCTTCAATGGCATGTATAGGATCAATCGGCGAGGACGAGAGCCCATGAGGCTCTAACTTCTTCGTTTGGACCGTCCTTGTCATAGAACTTCTTCACTCTATGACCATTCACTTTGAAAATATGTCCTTGTTCATCAACCAAGTCCACCGCACCATGAGCATAGATACGGTGGACCACAAATGGTCCGCTCCACCTAGTCCTTAACTTCCCGGGGAAAAGTTTAAGCCTTGAATTGAAAAGGAGAACCTTGTCACCGGTTTGATAGGTCTTTGGAATTAACTTCCTATCATGCCACTTCTTGGTCTTTTCTTTGTACAGCTTGGAGTTCTCATAGGCCTTCAACCTCAATTCCCCCAACTCATGAAGTTCTAGAAACCTTTTCTCACCGGCCAAGTTGATATCCCAATTCATCTCTTTGAGTGCCCATTTCGCCTTGTGCTCAAGCTCTACCGGAAGATGACATGCCTTGCCATAAACTAGATTGAAGGGTGTAGTTCCCAAAGGTGTCTTGAAGGCAGTTCTATAAGCCCAAAGTGCATCATCGAGCTTAGAGGCCCAATCTTTCCTTGATCGAGATACGGTCTTCTCCAAGATAGCCTTGATTTGACGGTTTGACACCTCGACTTGCCCGCTTGTTTGAGGATGATAAGGAGTAGCAACTCGATGAGACACCCCATACTTAATCAACACATTTTCGAAGCACCTCTCAATGAAATGAGGTCCGCCATCACTTATGAGAACCCTAGGCACACCAAACCTTGCAAAAATGTTGCTTTTCAAAAACTTCATCACCACCTTAGCATCATTGGTTCTTGTTGGTATGGCCTCCACCCATTTTGAAACATAGTCCACGGCTACCAAGATGTACTTGTAAGGCCCCGATGTGGGAAATGGTCCCATGAAGTCAATACCCCATACATCAAATAACTCAACTTCTAGAATTCCAGTTTGAGGAGTCTCATTCCTCCTTGATAGGTTCCCCTCTCTTTGGCACTCCTCACACTTCCTCACATAATCATGCACATCCTTGAACATGGTTGGCCAATAATAACCACATTGAAGAATTTTTGAGGTGGTTTTGGAACTCGTAGCGTGACCTCCAGTAGGCAAGGAGTGGCAATGGTGAATTATGCTCTCAACCTCTTCACTTGACACACACCGTCTATAGATTTGATCACGCCCTTCCTTGTAGAGATATGGATCATCCCAAAAGTATTGTCTAGCATCATGTAAGAATTTCTTCCTAGCTTGATAAGACAAATTTGGTGGGATCACTCCCCCTACGGCAAAGTTAGCAAAATCCGCAAACCAAGGGGAAACCCCTAAACTTACGGCACTAATAGAAAGAAGGCCAGTGGGAGAGAAAGAATCAATCAATTGAGAACGAGAAGAAATGGAAATCGAGCTAGGAAACTTACTTTCTTCCACGGACCGACATTGAAGTATACCGTGCCCGACATGGTTGGACGCCGGTCCAGCTTCGCAGACACACAACTGCCTCGGGCCCGATGTTGAAGTCCTCGGTCCCGACTCACTCGCACTTGCCTTGCCTTCGGTCCGATGTTCTGAACCTCGGGCCCGACGTACGTGGTTCGTCGATCCACCCTTCCTTTCCTCCCTTCCGCTCATGAGAACTTCATCTTCTCTTGAATCATCTATAGTCATACCATCCTCCATTTCCAACATGTACTCGATGGGCAAACGGGATAGATGATCCGCTACCACATTTTCCGCACCGGTTTTGTCCTTGATCTCATGGTCAAACTCTTGGAGAAGGAGCATCCACCTTAGAAGCCTCGACTTTGCATCTTTCTTCTTCATGAGGTATTTGATTGCCGCATGGTCTGTGAAGACTACCACCTTTGATCCCACAAGATATGAACGGAATTTCTCAAATGCAAACACTATCGCAAGAAACTCTTTCTCCGTTGTTGTGTAATTGCACTGAGTTTCATCCAAAGTTTTGCTTACGTAGTAAATGGCATGCAACTTTCCATCCTTCCTTTGCCCAAGGACGGCCCCTACGGCGAAATCACTAGCATCACACATCACCTCGAATGGAAGATTCCAATCGGGTGCCGCCATTATTGGAGCCGAGATCAAGGCATCTCTCAACCTACAAAAAGAACTCATGCAATCCTCGGAAAATACAAAGGGCACATCCTTCATCAAGAGGTTAGACAATGGTTTTGCAATTTTAGAAAAATCATTGATGAACCGTCTATAAAATCCTGCATGACCTAAGAAACTCCTAACATCACGAACACAAGAGGGGGGAGGTAGTTTTTCAATTATTTCAACTTTAGCTCTATCTACCTCTATCCCCCTACTAGAAACTAGGTGTCCTAGTACTATGCCCTCCTTCACCATAAAGTGGCATTTTTTCCAATTAAGCACCAAGCTAGTCTCCTCACATCTAGTCAAAACCTTGTCTAAGTTAGCTAACCAAACATCAAATGAGGATCCGTAGATGGAGAAATCATCCATAAACACTTCTACTATATCCTCAACCATATCGGAGAAGATGGACATCATGCATCTTTGAAATGTTGCCGGCGCATTACATAAACCAAAAGGCATGCGTCTATAGGCAAAAGTCCCATAAGGACATGTGAATGTCGTCTTCTCTTGATCTTCGGGATGAATAGGGATTTGCCAAAACCCGCTATACCCGTCAAGGTAGCAAAAATATTCATGTTGTGCTAATCTCTCTAGGACTTGGTCTATGAAAGGAAGAGGAAAATGGTCTTTGCGAGTGCCAGTATTAAGCTTACGGTAATCAATACACATACGCCATTTTGTTGTGGTTCTCATAGGTATCATTTCTCCCTTTTCATTTTGCACAACGGTGAGACCTCCTTTCTTAGGAACTACATGAACGGGACTCACATACTTGCTATCGGAAATTGGGAAGATAATTCCCGCATCCAACATCCTAAGTATTTCACTCTTTACCACTTCTTTCATGTTAGGATTTAATCTTCTTTGGGGTTCAATAGTGGGTTTATGGTTATCCTCCATATAAATCCTATGCATGCAAATTGAGGGAGAGATTCCCTTTAGTTCCTCTAGTGAATACCCTAAAGCTCCTCTATGTTTTCTTAGAACCTTCAACAACTTAGACTCCTCATCATCATTCAAGTTGGCATTTATGATTACGGGTAAAGAAGAGTTGGGACCAAGAAATGCGTACCTCAAATCTTTTGGAAGCTCCTTGAGTTCTTGAGATGGTTCCGGTGGTGCTTGAACTTCTTCTTTCTCGGCCTTGAACACCTCCAAGTAAGACATCCTTTCCTCCAATTGCTCATGCTCAATCATATTGAGGGCTAGACCTTGGCGCTCTATCTCAATTTCTCTAGGTGGTGGGGTGGCTTTCAACCTAAGCTCCCTTGGCCTTGACTTTTTAGAAATGGCTTCCCATTGCAATCCAAGAGGAACTTGGATCATCTTAGCTTCCTTATGTACGGTCCCTTTTGAAGTTGGTCTAAAGAAAAACTCAATTTCTCTTCCTCCAATGTCAAGAGACAAGTGGCCCTTCTTTACATCAATGATTGCCCCAACCGTAGCAAGGAAAGGTCTCCCTAGTATGATCGGTTCACCCGTCACTTCTATCATGTCTACTACAACAAAGTCGATTGGGACATAGTGGCCTTCAATGCAAACGGGATAATCCTCGACGATACCAATTGGTTCGATGGACGACCCATCCGCTATCGTTAACCTCATGTTGACCGGAGCTATGAGACCCATAGATGTGGATTTCCATATGGTGTAAGGAATGATGCTCGTGCTTGCTCCAAGATCACATAAGGCTTCGAAATTTTGAGAC
Source organism: Fallopia convolvulus (assembly GCA_964016875.1). Taxonomy (NCBI): domain Eukaryota; kingdom Viridiplantae; phylum Streptophyta; class Magnoliopsida; order Caryophyllales; family Polygonaceae; genus Fallopia; species Fallopia convolvulus. The sequence goes on from OZ024720.1 coordinate 40,111,551, forward strand.
CCCACACCAATGGTTATAGCAAAACGACCGGGATCTCCTAGCTTTTGTGGTAACTCCAAGGTCTTGACTTCATCTTGCATTTCCACTATGGACCTCTTCTTGCTCAAAATCTCCCTTAAAAACTTGGCATAAGATGGCATCTCACTCAATGCGTCGGTGAACGGGATGGAGATGTTCAAGCCTTGCAAGAGTTTGAGAAACCTCTTGAACTTGTTCTCAACAACATCTTTTGGCTTCTTCGAGGGATATGGAAGAATTGTTGCACCTTGAATCTTGCTTGGATCAACTTCTTTGGACTTCCCTACTTCAATTGCAACATTTTCTGAATGGACCGACTTGGGCACCATGTCGGGCCCGATGTTGTGAATCTCGGTCCTGGGCAGAGGAGTTGGATCGAGGTCTGTGTACGTCGGTCCCGAGTCACTCTCAACCTCGGTCCGTGGTGAAGGAGTCGATCTTCTTGCTGGGTCGACTTCGGGGAACGTCGGACCCGACTTGCTGGGTAAGTTGGTCCGACTCTCTTCACTCTTCTTAGGCACGTGTGGCTCGGGTAGGTTTCGGCCACTTCTCAATCCAATTGCCCGGACTTCATTTTGATTGTTTTGAGCTCGAGGATTCTCCTCGGGTCGGCCCGGAAGTCTCCCATTCTCTCTCGGGGCTTGAGTCGCAATTTGGGCAAATTGATTGTCGACTTGCCTCCTCCATGCACCAAACTCATTGAATTGGGTCCTCATCTCCTTGAACCCATCTCTCATTTCTTGAGCAAATGTTGTAACTCATTGAATCCCGGTGGTCTATATGGTGGTGGAGGCGCCCTTGGCTCGTTTTTGTAGCTTTGAGCTTGACCGTTGTTCCACCGGCCATTGCCACCATTGTTGAAGTTGCCTCTTCCACCGAAATTTCCTCGAACATAGTTTGCCTCCTCAATTCGCTCGGCCAAGCGCACTTGGCTCTCATTCGAACAAACTTGTGTAGCATGTGCAAAGGATCCACACTCCTCACAAGCTCTAGCATTTTGCTTGTAGTAGTGGACTTGCCTCTTAAGCTTGCTCACTTCACCTTCAAGGAATTGGAGCTTCACATCCCTATCAATGTCTTCTCCCTTTGGATCATATAACTTCCTTGCACCTTCACCTTGAACTTTCACCTCCTTGCTAGCTTGACTCACCCCATACATGGCCTCATAATCGGATAGCTTGTCAAGTAGCTCCCAAGCTTGATCCGGTGTCAAGTCTATGAACCCACAATCGGTGTGGAGATTGAGCTTGTCCTTCGTTACCGGATTGATGCCTTGGAAAAAGATGTCTTGAAGCACATATGGTTGTTGGCCATGAGTAGGACATTGGCGCAACATCTCCTTGAAACGGTCCCATGCTTCGAAGAGAGGCTCATTCGGACCTTGTTGAAAGCTTGCAATCTTCCTTCTTAGCTCGGTTGTCTTTGAGGGCGGGAAGAACTTCATCAAGAAGGCATCATAGAGTGTCTTCCAAGTTGTGATTGACCTAGGAGCTTGGCTCTCGAGCCAATGTGTGGCCTTGCCCCCAAGTGACCATTTGAACGCCTTTAGAAGCACATACTCCAATGTCTCCTCGTCGGTAGAGATCGTCTCACACATGTCCACAAAGCGTTTGACGTGCTCTATGGGACACTCATGTGGACGGCCCTCGAATTGATCACGCTTGATGAGGGAGATGAATTGCGTCTTGATCTCAAAATTCTTGGCAACCTCGGGAAGCACAATATCCGGCTCGGGTACCCTAAACTCCGGATGCATGTATTGGCGTGCATTCCGGGGTAGAGCGTTGATTTGAGCCTCAGCTCTCATCCGTTGCTCCCGTTCTCTTCTTGCCACCTCCTCTTGATTGTCCCTCTCAAGTTGCAATCTAGCCATTTCGGCCCTAAGTCGAGCCAACTCCTCATCAACATGGAGAGCTTGATTCTCCATCCTTTTCCTTCTTCGGGCTTCCTTGAGAATACTTTCCGGATTACTCACAAACTCAAGCTCAAGTGTTCCTCGGGAGGAACGAGCTAGCATACACCTATGAAACAAAAACACAAACCAAAACAAATCAAAAACAAACAAAGGGTTTGGGCTATTCCCTCACCCAAATCACTACCAAAACACAAGAAACTAACCAAATTGGCACTCAATGCACTTAGACTTCCCCGGCAACGGCGCCATTCTTTTGATCGCCCTCTCGGATGCGAGGGTCAAGAGATACAATTTATAACCCGACCCCGTTGTAGTACGTGGTGGGTGTCGAACACTCGGGAAGTCTACTCGATTGATGTGCCTAGATACTAGGAAGCTAGAAAGGAGAGCATAAAACAAATGAAAATAAAGAAAACAGTCGGGACCTACACTGAGGTCACGTCGGGCCCGAGGTTGGCGACAAGAGGAAGTCGGGACCGACACTGGGTAAGTCGGGCCCGAGGTAGCTGGGGATGTCGAACTCAAAGATTTTAAAAGTAGATCTTGGGCTTTTGGGTTCCTTCCCTAGTAGATCAAGGCTTTTCCACCCCAATTCAGGCAATGAGTGATGATCGGACTAGGATCGAGTGCTTTCTCCCTCGTTCCAACCACATCTACACCTCGATCCATGGTGAAATCCCCTTCGAAGCAAGGTCTTGAGATTGACACATGTTCACTTTAGCTACTTTGCCAATCTCAAGCCTTGATTCCCGACTTTCGCAAGGAATTGTAGCTCGATGTAGAGTGGGTTCCTTAGATCAAACACTCAAGGCTATGGAATTGGGGTTTCTAGCCTAAACCTAGCTAGGGTTTTCCCCCATAACCCAAGATCAAGGAGATCTACTCCATGTGACAAGCAAAGAAAGCAATCAAATCAAAAGAGAAAGCAATCATCATAATCAATCTCAAAACAAAGCAAGGGTTCATTTAAATCCAAAGCAATCCACAAATACAAATCAAGGGTTTTCAAATCCACAAGATCAAAGCAAATCAAAGCTAAACAATCAACAAAACCTCTCAAGTCTTCCTCCTCCTTAGCCGATTCTCTCTCTCTTCCTCCTCTTCTCCTTCTTCCTTGCTCTCCAAGTATCCTCTTGGCTCCCTTGGAACCCCCCTTTTGTGTGTGTGAGGGAACCCTTTCTTAGAAGACAAGAGGGCCTTTTATAGATTAGATGAGGGGCAAAAGTGGAAGTTCACAAATTCGTGCCTTGGAGCCCAAGTAGTCCGGTGACCGACACGGCCCGACACGGAGGAACCTCGGGCCCGAGGTACTGTGCAACTCGGTCCGAGGTTGGAAACTTCAAAGTCGGGCCCGACGTTGTTGCATCTCGGTCCTGACCTCGTTCCACCTTCTTCTTAGTTGGCTTATCTTGTTCTTCTTCATGGCTCGCTTCTCTCTTTCCCGCTTTAGCTCGGCCTTTGCTCCATGTCTCGACCCTCCTTCAAATTGATCCTCGATTCATGCCAAATTACCTACAAAACACATAAAAGGTGCGTAGTCTCCGAATCTCATAGAAATACGGGAACTAAGCTAAAAAGGAACAAAACGCACAAGAAAAGGGGAAAAAGAAACATATTTACAAAGGAAATCACATATGAAAACACCACCAAATAGAGAGACATCACATGGTAAAACATGTAAGGCGGTGTAGGTGGGGCATTTGTGAGCGGGTAAAACAAACATAGTTACCAAAGTTATTTTCGCTATTAAAAGGTATTTCTTAAATTACTACGCATTTATTATTATTTTTATTATTTTCCATATTATTAAGGGCTCATTTGGTATTGATATCTAAGATATGAGATATCGGATATCGGTATCGGTATGGATATCAAGATATCGGTATGAGTGATATCTAGATATCAGATATGGGTATGGATATGAGTGATATCTTTGATATACCAATTTCCTGGGGTATATGAAAATAACACTCTAATATCACTCTGATATCAGAAAGATATCAGCTGATATCGATATACTCCTATACCAAACAACAGATATCAGTTTGATATCGATATCAGCATATACCAAACACCAAATATGGGTATCAGTCATATCCATACCCATATCTGATATCCTGATATGGATACCAAACGGGCCCTAAATATTTGGTAGTTGTGCAACTTAATGGAAGATTATATCCTTCAAATATGATGGAAATAAACTTGGAGAAGGTAGGAATATTCCTAGCTTTGGCTCTAAGCAACCCTAGGAGATATGTAAAGTCGGCTCCCTAATCTCCTTCTTCCATTATAAATACACGCCTAGCCACATGTGCATATCGGCATGTTCTGAAAATTTGAACAGGCTAATACTCACTTAGCTCGACTGTTCAGGGATTCGCCGTTCTCTCGTACCTCGACGCTCGAAACGACAATTCGCTCTTTTGACTTAGGCATCGGAGGTGGATTAGGGGATCCCCGCCCCTTGTGTCCATTGTATTGCAGGTTTTAGGTCAGAAGATTGGGCGCGAAGCGGAAGAGGAAGGAGCATTCAATTAGTGCATTGAAGACGGAATTTGTATGCACTAACAATAATGTATACCTTTGATCCTTCCACGTGAGCATATTATCTCATCCTTTCATCACTGAAATTTCTTTGTTTTTCTACATATATACCCTTTTTCTTTCATCCATTTAAATATTAAAATTATAAAACAAATTCTTAATCAAATAGAAGTTATAAATATTGTCAAAAAAAATTGGACATATAAATTCTAGGATAAGCAAGCTAACAAAAGTGTAATCTTTAAGAAGGAATTAATTTTGTTAGAAGTTAAAGTGACTTTAAAAATTATGAAGTGTTTCATACAACGAAGACTTTGAAACTTTATTTATTTTCAAAACATTTTTTATATATACTAATTATTGAATCATAATAATAAGACAAGAAAAGTAATGCATTTTTGTCATACTCAGATCCTTAGGAAAGGGGAGGATAGTCACACAATAGATAACGCCAAACCCTCTTTTTTATTTTTACAAGCACATTTGACAAGCCCGAATATGAGTTCATATAAGATCAAAACTTACGTAGTCAAGGTTTGTTATGCATGATCATCATTAAAATTATATCAACATTGTCAACATCATCATTATCATTTTTGTTATCAACATTATCACTCTATTCACAAATTCTATTATCATCATACTATAATAACAACATAATCCCATCCTATAATCATATTAATATTTTCAGTCTTTTAGACATACTCAAGGTTAAATAAGATAACATATATAATTGAATTCTAACCTTTTTTTAATGTGATAACTCATGAGGTATGTCAGATATACAATGCACAAATTAAGAAGGGGATTGATGGCATTAAGGAGGGGAGCTAGTATTCATGCTCAAACATATTTTAATTTGTGCGTTTTGTCATCAATTTGGTCGAAAGAAGAGGGGAGTTTAACATTTTCAAGCTTAAGCATAAGTCTTTCTCCTTATAATTCAGTGACTTGCTTTTCAAGATCATCAACTTGATTTTGCAAATCAGTGACCTGAGATTTTAAGTCAATAAAAGCCTCACAAGTAGTTGACTTAGAAGAAGAAGAAGTCTTTTCAAGTTGTCATTGGACATTGTTTATGACATTGTTTAACAAATATCTCTTTGCCTGACATTGGTAACAAATCACCGCCTTCATATCCTTGCTCGACTCAGAAGTTTTTACTAAAGCTTTGTTGCTATTCCATTACCGCTTCATGGCTTTTACGATGAGAGCAACATCTTTATCCACTCCTTACATATCATCATCTCCTTGAGCCAAGTCAAAAGCTTTTTCCACTTTGAGAGCAATGTTCTTGACTGATGCGTCCCTCGTTTGGGATGCCTCGGATCGATCGGTGGCTTGAGTAGTAGGTCTCAACTTGGCGTAGCGGAAGGCTGATTTGATTGAGAAAAGGCACGAACAAGAGGGAGAATTCGAGAGCAATTGCGATTGATTTGAGAATTAAAGAGGCGGTGCAAGCACAAGGATAAAATAAGGAGTAAAACCTCGACTTTATTAAACCCTAATGTGCGCTAATCAAAAACATAGGCCTAATCTCCCTTATATAGAGAGGCGGCTGAAGAAAACTAGAAGAAACCCTAAAAAGGAGGTGGCGCGCCTAGGGCTAGCATGCAAGCTAGAGGCCCAACGGCGCGATCCATATGTGTTCGGCGCAAGGCCCATAATTAAGCTTCTAAATGCATAAAACTAACAATAGTAATGTTCTATAATGGAAAATATGCAAAAAACTACTAAAAATGGATAGGTCGTCCGTGACCGTGCCGGGAGTGTCACGACAAGGCTGTCGTGACGCTGGCGAGGCAGGGTCTCGGCGCTGGCGAGGTCATGGCACGGTACCGGGCACTGGCGCGGGTGTTGGCGAGAGGGTCTCGTGAACCTCAAATGGCGATCCATGGCACGGTGCAAGGCTCGGGTCCGACGGTGGTAAGGGGTTGGAGGTTGTCCCCGTTGGCCCAAGTTGAGGTTCCTCGACGCCGAGGATGCACAAGGAGGTGTGCGTCAGCGCAGCGAGGGACGCGCCGTGGCCTGCAGAGAGGCGCGCCACGAGAGATCGTGTTGCGTCCTGGATTGCTCGAGTCCTGGCACGATTGATGGGGCCATCCGAGCGAAGTGTGAATGCGTCGTCCTCTTGGCTAGCATCCATGACGGGGGTCGCATCACCCTCCCCCACTTGGTTGGGAAACGTCCCCGTTTCCTCATAAGCGGGTGCAACGTAGGCGGAGAGCTCGGCGACATTAAATGTGGAGTGTACCGAATGCTTGCCTTCGAGGTCGATCTTGTAGGCGTTGTCCCCGATCCGCTCCAAGACTCGAAAGGGTCCATCGCCACGCTGGTGAAGCTTCGTCTTCCTTGAATCCGGAAACCTGTCCTTCCGAAAATGGAGCCACCCGAGATCCTCGGGGTTGAAAATCATGCGTTTCCGACCCTTGTTGTGCTGCGCCTCGTACTGAGTGGCTCGGCGCTCCAATTGAGCTCTAGTCCGCTCATGCAGTTTGCGGATGGCGTCGACGCGATTCGAGGCATCGATGTGCTCGCCGTTATTCAAAGGCCGAGGGGTAAGATCCATGGGAGAGTGGGGGTTGAGGCCGTAGACAATCTCGAACGGCGTCATCTTGGTGGCCGAGTGTTTGGACCTGTTGTAAGTAAACTCAACAAATGGTATTAGATCCTCCCACCGGTGTGGGTTATTTTTATGCACCGTCCGAAGAAGGGTGCCCAAGGTCCGATTGGTCACCTCAGTCTGACCATCGGTTTGGGGATGATACGAAGTAGAAAATAGTAATTGTGTGCCTAGCTTTCTCCAAAGCGTTTTCCAGAAATGGATACAAAATTTCGTGTCTCGATCACTAACAATAGTGCGAGGCACGCCATGTAATTTCACGACATGCTCAAAGAACAAGTTTGCGATTTCAGTCGCATTGTTGTTTCCTTTGCATGGCACGAAGTGAGCCATTTTGGAGAAACGGTCCACAATTACGAAGATCGAATCTTTACCGCGCCTAGACATCGGAAGACCCGTGATAAAATCCATAGAGAGATCTTCCCACGGAGTATCCGGAATAGGCAACGGAGTGTAAAGGCCATGAGGTTGGAACCTTGATTTAGCAGTTTGGCACGGCACACAACCCCGACAATACTTGTGAACGTCCGAAGCCATGTGTGGCCAAAAGAAGTGTTCACGAAGTGCGGCTAGGGTTTTGGCTATGCCAAAGTGGCCTCAGCCATCATGAGCTTCTTTGAGCAATAGATGCCTCACAGACGAGGCCAGAATGCAAAGCTTCTCGGCTCGGTAGAGATATCCATTGTCCAAAAAGAATGTCTCATGGATTCGACTTTGCTCAAGGTTCTCCATGATCGGTTTAAAATATGGATCATGCAAATACAACTCCTTAATCAAGGAGAACCCTAGCAAATTGGCATGAAGTTGAGTTAATAGCACATACCTGCGTGACAGAGCGTCTTCCACGACATTTTCTTTTCCTTTCTTGTGGGCAATAATATACCGAAAAGTTTCCATAAACTCCACCCACCGAGCATGTCGCCTGTTTAGAGTCGTTTGACTCCTAAGATAAGCAAGGGCCGCATGGTCCGTGTGAATAACGAACTCACTCGGCCATAGATAGTGCTGCCATGTCTTTAGAACCCGAATTAATGCGTACAACTCCTTGTCATACGTCGGGTAATTGAGAGTTGCTACCGTTAATTTTTCACTAAAATAAGCAATAGGGCGTCTCTCTTGAAGGAGTACGCCGCCTACGCCATAGTTAGAGGCGTCGCACTCGATCTCAAAGCGCTTAGTGAAGTCTGGCAATTGCAAGACCGGAGCGCAACATAAAGCATCTTTTAAGGCCTGAAAGGCAGCCTCATGAATCGGCATCCACTTGATTGTGGTTGCCTTCTTGGTAAGATTGTGGAGTGGCCCGGTGATGGAACTAAAGTCCTTGACGAATCGCCTATAGAACCCTGCGAGCCCTAAGAAGGTGCGAACCATCGTCGGGGTCGTAGGGGTGGGCCACTCTCGGATGGCGCGGATCTTGTCGTCATCCACTTTTAGCCCATCCTTGGACACGACGAACCCAAGAAAATTCGTCGTGTCCGTGCAAAACGAACACTTGTCCAAGTTTACAAACAAAGAATGTTCGCGAAGGCATTCTAACACCGACCTTAGGTGCCTCGCGTGAGAGTCTAAGTGCTTAGAAAAAACCAAAATGTCGTCAAAATAGACAACAACAAAACGTCCTAGAAATTTACAAAAAACAAAATTCATAAGTCCCATAAAAGTACTAGGGGCGTTTGTCAAGCCAAAAGGCATGACAAGCCATTCGTACAAACCATGCTTGGTTTTAAATGCGGTCTTCCACTCGTCGCCTTCATGCATCCGGATTTGGTGGTATCCGCTCCGGAGATCGATCTTGGAAAATAAGGCGGCGCCGTGGAGTTCATCGAGCATATCATCGATCCTTCGAATTGGATGCCTGTACTTCACCGTGATTTGATTAATGGCTCGGCAGTCGACGCAAAATACGCCACGAACCATCTTTCTTCGGCACGAGGATGACCGACACCGCGCAAGGGCTCAAGGACTCGCGGACGAATCCCTTGTCCAACAAGTCTTGAACTTGGTGTTGAAGCTCCTCGATTTTCCTCGGTGAAGTCTTATAAGCTGCTCGATTTGGAAGGGAGGCGCCTGGTACGAGGTCGATCTTGTGCTCGATCCCTCGGATCGGCGGCAAGCCCTTCGGAAGCTCATCCGGCATGATATCTTCAAACTCCTTCAAAATAGACACAATAGAAGAGGGGAGTGAAGAATTCTCAGATTTATTAATGGAAAGAAGGGGAACAAGAATGAAACAAGAAAGACTCCCCTGAATGGACTTCTCGATGTCCCGACGCCTGGCTAAGAGAAGACGATCCTAGCATGTGCCTAGTAAGGGTGGCTCGGTGTCAGTGCTCGTCCGATCAGATTCTGGGGCGATTTTTGGATATGTTGTAGCCCTTGGAATTTGAGGAAGATTGCCCCTGGAAACACCGTGAAAATCGTCCCGTAGCTCCTAGAATCCGAGTTTTCGTGCAGCGACGGCATGTTGCGCGACGCTAGGAGGTGTGCTCGGTGGTCCTTTGCTCAAACTGATATCCCATGGGCGTTTTTTGTTCAGATCCGTTGGAAACTCAATTTTAAGGGGTTTGGAGCTTGGAACGCGAGGGAAGCATCATAAATCTGTTTGAGGCCTGTTTTGTCAAAATCTACGGCGTTCGGCGGGTTGCCGAGTCCTCTCGACGCAAACTGTCGGCCCTCCTCCAGTTTCTATCGGCGTTTTGCATCTTGATCATCAAGGGACCTGTTTTTGGAGGGATTGGCACCAGGAACGCCGATAGAATTTGCAGACTTGCCCTCGGACGCCGATGGCGTCGTGTTTGGCGCGCCGATGTCGTTGTCGCTAGCTTTTTGTCGTTGCCTTTCGTCTTCATCCTGTAGAGCTTCACTAGGCGACATAGGTATGATAGTCACGCGCTTCCCGTGGTAATTGAACATGTAAGTGTTCAAATACCCGTCGTGAAGCACGCGACGATCGTATTGCCATGGGCGCCCCAACAAGAGATGTGTCGCGTCCATTGGCGTTACGTCACATAAAATTGAATCCGAGTATTGACCAATAGAAAAGGTGAAGATTACCTGTTTTTCGACCCAATCTCCTCTATCATTTGAAATCTATTGAAGCTTGAATGGTTGAGGATGTAGTGTGGTCGGCAATTGGAAGTGATCGACAACCTTCTTTGAAAGGAAATTTGCACATTTTCCGGAATCAATTATGACACTCAGCGAGACATTGTTGACAAACATCGGGTGTGAAAAAGTTGCTCGCGTTGATCCATGCGGGGTGCCTCGCGGACGCTCAGGGCGCGCCGAGTAACCAATCCGAGCTTGGCCACGCCGAGGGCATCCGATGGATCGCACTCAAGCTCGGCAACGTCGATCTCATCCGCCTCAAGTTCTTCGTCCTCCTCACTATCATATGGCTCGCCTTGAGTGGTGAATAAAACCTTCTTGTTATTGGGACAGTTCCTTTGCATATGGCCACGTCCCTCACATTTGTAACACGCCATTTCACGTGCGCAATCGGCGCTAGGCTCGGCGGTGCGCGACGCGACTGGCGCCTTGGCAGGCGAGGCTTCAGCCTTTGCTTCAGAACCTGTCGAAGAACTTGGCAAAGAAGTAGCAAACCGATTAGTAGATAAACGGGATTGACTAGAGTTAGACACATACCTTGAATTGGACCAACCCGACTTGGTTCGCATTTCTTGTTTGTGGATTTGCATGGCGGTGTGAACTAAGTTGTTGATGTCCTTAATAGGAAGGATCTCCAACCTATCTTGAATGGACTGCCTCAAACCCGAGAGGAATCGTGTCTTCATAACGGAGGGCGACACACTCATGCCCGCCTTGAAGAACATGTCTTCGAGCTTTGCAAAGTACTCCTCCGACGTCATTGTGCCTTGTTTAATGCGCATAATTTCAATGTGCATTTTATCCTTGTAATCGATCGGAATGTATCTTTTCTTCAAGATGTAGACGAGTTGATGCCACTCGCGGATTAGGGGTTTGCCTTTTCGAATCCTTTCGGACTCGAATCGGTTCCACCAAGTCCTAGCGGCACGAATGAAGTGAAGTGTCACGACCTCCACCTTCTTGTCGTCTTCGTAACCTAAATGTCGGAGCGTGTGCTCCGTGCCCTGTAACCACTCCAAAAACGCATCAGGATCATAAGAACCGGAAAAGGATTCGAATTTTACCTTCACATCTCGGCGTTGTTGGCGTGGATCTCGTGCATCGCGGTGATCTCGATCGCGTCGAGGGCTTGGTCGGAATGTACGCGCCTGTCGCGCCGATGCCGAGGCTGTCCTCGATGCGGATCGTCATCCCCATCATCCGGATCGTCTCCATCGTAAGGCCTCCGAGGACGTCGCGCGTCACGATCCTTGTCTCGCCGTCCATGCGCGCCGTGCTTGCGTCCTGAGCCGTAGACTCGATCGTACTCGGTGCGATGCTTGGAAAGGCGTGGCGGCGGGATCCAATCCGAAGGCCGGTTGTCAAGTTCTTCCGGATCCTGCACATTGGGATGCTCAAAAGATGACTCGTTAGAATAATCCGAGAACTCATCATACTCATTTTCAAACTCCGAGAACGGACTCCGAGCACTTTGATGCCCGAGGTCGTCCTCAACTCTATATGCGTTGGCGTCGTAATACTTGGCCCCGTGCTTCCGCTTTGGGGTTTCGTACACATACGCTGGCGATCTATGCTTTTTCTTCCTTTTTGGATCCCCACTCGTGTGTCGACGTCTATACTCCTCGGAGTTGTACTCCTCATCGGAATATACGTCATACACTTGTGTGTCCCAAAAATCTCGCGCCATTTGATAGCTATCTGCGGTCCGGGGACCACCATCGTGTCGATCATGTTGGCGACTTTCTTTGATCGACTCCATGCGTTGCATGGTGCCGAATTGTGATGAAGGTTGGGCGTGCTTCTTCCCCTTAGCGTTGGCACGAGCAACATCGTCTGCGGACACGCCCGACACGCCGTGAATCTCCGAAGCGAGGCCATGCGTCGGAGATGCTCGAGCTCTTCAATTCTCGCCACGGCTTCGGGGTTCCAAGCATCTCGATTCTGGTTATGGTTTTGGCCCTCGGTGGGGTTGTTGTTCCCTCCGTCTCCCGAGTCCGAAATTGTACCTATAGTGACACCAGTCATCGAAGCAATAAGAAGTTCACAAGCAACTAAACAATGAGTTACAGTTTGCTTAAGTCAAGCCGACCCTTGTGTTCAAACCACACGTTTAAGGATTGGCGAGGCTAAAGGTCACTCAAACTTGATCAATGTAATGGATCCGAAAATTACGATGCAAGTAAGGCAAGACAAAGGCAAGTTTGAAACCAAAATCGCAAGAGCAAGCAATGATATGAATGAAAGTTGCGAGAATGAAGAACAAAAATGAAGGATCTTGCCTTATTTTGGCTTGTGATCTTCACGAGATTTTTCTATTTTTTTTTAATCCAAACGACTACGTTACCTTATTTTGGCTTTTATAGTCGAAGAACAAATTTTATTTTATTTTAACAAGGAAAGTCGGACTAGGTTTTCTCCTCTAGAACCGATTCAAGCAAAGAGATAATCAACACGCAAGCAATCAAAAGATGCACAAGAGAAATTGGCAAAATAAGTCCTAAGTTCATGCAACTAGCAAGACAAAGCAACAACTTCACCAAAATCAATAGATCGAATGAGTTAGGTCACGTTTGATTTTTTTTTTTGGATTAATTACGAAGCAAGAAATTTTTTTCGGACCCTAGATGGCGGATATGGGAAGTGGAGGATGGATTCTAGGGTTTCAAGTGGCGGAATTGCGTGTGAGAATGAACTAGAAGGGTTGAACGAGACTTACTCAAACCTTGGCTCTGATGCCAGTTGGTGCGTCCCTCGTTTGGGATGCCTCGGATCGATCGGTGGCTTGAGTAGTAGGTCTCAACTTGGCGTAGCGGAAGGCTGATTTGATTGAGAAAAGGCACGAACAAGAGGGAGAATTCGAGAGCAATTGCGATTGATTTGAGAATTAAAGTGGCGGCGCAAGCACAAGGATAAAATAAGGAGTAAAACCTCGACTTTATTAAACCCTAATGTGCGCTAATCAAAAACATAGGCCTAATCTCCCTTATATAGAGAGGAGGCTGAAGAAAACTAGAAGAAACCCTAAAAAGGAGGCGGCGCGCCAAGGGCTAGCATGCAAGCTAGAGGCCCAACGGCGCGATCCATATGTGTTCGGCGCAAGGCCCATAATTAAGCTTCTAAATGCATAAAACTAACAATAGTAATGTTCTATAATGGAAAGTATGCAAAAAACTACTAAAAATGGATAGGTCGTCCGTGACCGTGCCGGGAGTCTCACGACAAGGCTGTCGCGACGCTGGCGAGGCAGGGTCTCGGCGCTGGCGAGGTCATGGCACGGTACCGGGAGCTGGCGAGGGCGCTGGCGAGAGGGTCTCGTGAACCTCAAATGGCGATCCATGGCACGGTGCAAGGCTCGGGTTCGACGGTGGCAAGGGGTTGGAGGTTGTCCCCGTTGGCCCGAGTTGAGGTTCCTCGACGCCGAGGACGCACAAGGAGGTGTGCGTCGGCGCGGCGAGGTGTGCGCCGTGGCTTGCGGAGAGGCGCGCCACGAGAGATCGTGTTGCGTCTTGGATTGCTCGAGTCCTGGCACGATTGATGGGGCCATCCGAGCGAAGTGTGAATGCGTCGTCCTCTTGGCTAGCATCCATGACGGGGGTCGCATCATTGACCTTCTTGATCCATGCATGGTGAGTTGTCCAACAAGATCGTCCACAGTTAGTGACTTTGTTTCCTTTCGATTAAGCAGTGATGCATCAATGGTGTCCCTACTTTTGTTCTACCTAGAGATCAGCTTGTTGGTTTGCTTCCATTGAAGAAGCTTCTCTCGCAGAAATTCCAATTGATTGACAAGAGTCTAGAACCCAGAGTGATAATCACGGAGAGACTCACATTTTCCTTGAAAGATATTCTCATATTCCCTTTTGTGTCTTATGATTCTATATCTCTTGACATCCTCGTTACCCTGATGAAGCCTTTTCAAAGCATCTCGAATCTACTTTGTCGTCTTGTAGCCAATGACCTTCTTGAAATCACCATCGATAAGGGCATGGTGGATAACTTTCTTAGACCTTATATTTTTCTCCAATTTGTTGAAGTCGATGTCATCATATTCAGTTGTTGGTTTCTTCTTTTTCCCATCTTTGTCAAGAAAGGTTTCCGGACCAGTCTCAATAACCTTCACAGTTGATTGTCGAGAGAGCAGATATGGGTCTTTATTTGTTCTACCCACCAGTAACTTCATTAACCAAAAGCTTAACACACTTATCTACTACATTGCACTCAGTTGGGCATTCACATAATGGATCCTAATAGACTCATGCTCAGCCTAGTGACAAATAAGGTTTAACCAATAATATTAAGCAACAAGATTTAAATAGCAGAGGAAAATGAAAATAAAGATTGTCCATTGAAATAAATTTCGCATGATACCCATAGATACACATTATTGTAAGAAACAGGATCTTGAATACTGTAAAAATAAAGTTTGGAGCAGGAGTGGCAACTAACAAGCATAATAGCAACTAATTTTATCCGTGCATTCAAACATTTTGTTGAAGCATTCATGAAGGCGACGAGTCGATATCAAAGTTGAACACCTTCCTCACAGCCCTCGGGACTATGCCGAGGTTTACAATGACCCCACCAAGATAAGATTGGCGCTAAACTGGACAGCAAGTTACCTGATCTTCAAGAGAGTTTAAAGATTGCATGGAGATGGCAACAGACTCATAGGAATGGATATGGTCCTGCATTACCCATGCCTTATTGATTGAATTAGTAATTTTTTTCTTCTTGTATATTTGAGGGCTTATAGAGCAAGTAAGAAGCCATCCTAATCCTACTTATTATTTTACATATCTTATCCTCTTTTTTGTTCTTTTATTTTTAGTATTAGTAATGAAATAAAATTATTCATGGTCCATCATTGGAAGGTAGTGTGTAGGGGTAGCTGTGTAAAAGTAAAACTGAATAGTAGTTGTATTATTATTATTATTACAAGGGCATTATATAGTTGAATAATTATCTTTTTATGCTCCTAAATTTTAATCTTGTTTTTTGGTACAGTTGGATTAATATTCAACTTGAACAAACCTCCATAGCTTGAGGTTTTGTCAAAACTGGATATGTTGGGTGTCAGAATCTAGAAGAATACCTCCATTTTTACAAGTCATAATAATGGTGAGAAAGATTTTAATTGCAAGAATTGTTTCTCAGAACTTTTATTCACACTATTCGAATCCTTTATTTATCTCATTGTGCTTGTACTATAATCTCTACTTTCAATATCTATACTGTTAGTAACAAAACTTATTACCTGATGTCAACGTCTTCTTTCAATATATATACTCCACCACCGTGCGCTCCTCCTTCTGACCCTCATCAGCTTCATCCAAGAGATCCACTAGCTTTTGCTTCTCTTTCATGTGTAGCTGCCTCTTTTTCAAAATCGGCATTAACAACTTGTCAGAACTGAAATGCATGTCAAAAGTCGGGAGTCAGGCAGAACACAAACACATAGCAACTTAGAAATCTAATGTCGTTTCCTTACAAGCATAAGGCCCCACTTCATTCACAGTCACCTTTGACGAAGTCTTGTGATAGCACTTCTTTGTAGCTAGGTAAAGAAGGTTACTGAAATTAGGCCAAACATCGGTTACTTCATCCATCTCAGAAGGGCCCAATGCATCACTATTAAGAGGTAGCGTCGATGGGGGGAAGTTGCATAAATAAAGAAGCTGCAAGCATCTCCATGATTACCACCATACTTATCTTCTTTTCATGTACTTGTATTTTGCGGGAGATCAAATCCTTGTAAGATGGAGAGGAAGCCAAGCAAAAGACAAGAGTTTTTGTATCATTCGAAAAAGAAAAAATGAGATCCAACAAGTACATACCCATGGCACTTGACTAGTTGGGAGATGGTGGAGCTTTGGACATGGGTACTTCCTCTTCCTGTACAGTTTTAAAAACTTTTAGTAGGAGAATGCATATACCGACAAACACATTTGATAGCATAGGAAATTTCTGGTCTAGTAATAGTGAAATACTGAAAAGCCCCTACAATGCTCCTATTTAAAGACATAAAAAAAGAGGATTACCAAAATGAGATAACTTAGAGGTCGGTTCAGCAAGAGAAGAGATGGGCTTAGCATCCTGCATTTTGTTGCGAGTCAAAATATCCCGAATGTAATTTTGCTGAGATAACATAAAATAATCAAAACAACGAAGAACCTGAAGGCCGAGAAAGTAGTGCAGCGGTCCTAGGTCACGCAAAGCAAAAGTTTAATTCAGCAGATGTACAAAAGGATCAATATCAGCAGAAGGCGAGCCATTAATTAGAAAATCATCAACATAGACAAGAATATATAGCACATCAGATCCTTATCGTTTGACAAAAAAAGAGGTGTCAAAACGACATGAGCGAAACCTTGACAAATAAGAAACTGCCTAAGCTTAGTACACCAAGCACTAGGGGCAAACATGTGTGGGTCGAGTATGATCAATGAATCCTGGTGGTTGAGCCATGTAAACGTTTTCTGAAAGATCTCCATTAATATAGGCATTATTAATATAGACTTGTCTAATAGCCCAAGAATGTTGCAAAGCAATAAAAAGAACAAGCCTGATAAGTAGTGGCTTCACAATAGGACTAAAAGTGTCAAAAGTAATCGGTGCCTTCTTCTTGATTGTACCCCTTGTCCACCAAACGCACCTTATAACGCTCAATGGAACCATCTACTTTCTACTTTATCATGTATACTCACTTACAACCAACAATGTTAGAATGACAAGGGTGTGGGACAAGTGTCCAAGTTCCATTACACAAAAGCGAATCAAACTCAGATTGCATAGCATGCTGCCATTAATGAGGTTTGGAATCCTGAAGAAAGGTTTTGGGCTCATCATAAAGGTCAGCGGAAATAGGTAATGCATTTTTAGTGGAGGTCAAGGATTTGGGTTTTAAATGTTTGGGTCTTGAGAAGTGGACAAAGCATCAGCAAGTTCTCCATTCAAAGAACGTGAAATCGAGTTATCACTTGATCTTGGTTAAGTTGATATGAGGGCCGAGACATCCGTGGCATCGTGGGAGATGAGGGTGTGAGTGAAGGGCTCGGAGAGAGAACCGGCTGGGAAGTTTGTTAAACAACTTGCATGGGTATAATAGGGGAATTGCATGGGGACATAATTTGCATGGGGGACGTAGGTGAATTTGAAGGTTGTCCATGGGAAGGGGGTTGCATGTTTAACGTGGGCAAAAAATTGGCGGGTTGGAACCAGCAAGCTGTAAAAGTGAGGCTGGAGGTGAGGTTAAAATTTGTTTGGATGAATTTGGTGTTTGGGTATATAATGGGTAAGGAAAAGTGGATTCATCAAAAATGACATGGCGCGCTATGTAAGTCCGATTGGTAGGAACATTAAGGCATATATATCCTTTATGTTTAGTACTATACCCAAGAAACACACAAGGAGAGGACCTAAACTCAAGCTTATTGGCGGCATATGGGCATAGAAAAGGGTGACAAAGACACCCAAAACTTTTAAGAAAGGAATAATCCGGGATTTTGCCATAAAGAATCTCAAAGGGAGATTTGTAATGAAGAATAGGAGTGATGGTTCTATTATGCAAATAAATAGATGTGTGGAAAGCATGCTCCCAAAACAAAGACGGGAATTTGGAATGCGACAAAAGTGCTAGGCCATTGTCAACTATGGTACGGTGTCGGTGTTCAGCCGTCCCGTTTTTAGACTAAGTTTGAGGGAAAGAGACTCTATGAATGATTGAGCTTGTAGGTATTAAGAGACATTGCGGTATTCTCCCCCCTCAATTAGACTGAAATTGTTTAATTTTGATAGAAAATTGAGTTTCAACCATCTTTTGAAAAAGTTGAAAGTGGGAGAGAACCTATGATTTTTGAGAGAGAAAATATATCCATACAAACTTAGTGTAATCATCCACAAAAATAAGATAATATGATTTGCCATTAAAAGGGGAGACCGGGGACGGACCCCAAACATCTAAATAAACCAAGTCAAAATGTGACAAACTAGGAACATGACTATGAGAAAGGGAAGTCTATGACTTTTCCCAAGCTGACAATTGCAATAATAGGGTTCATTGATATTCCCGACTCACAAACATACTTTAATTTGTTCAAAGAAACTGCTAATTGAAATCTAGACACTAAACGACAAAAGATAGACTCATGAGGGTGTCCAAAGCGCTCATGCCAAGTTTGAAGTGTGGTCTTCTCACCAAGATTATCATGTGGAGGAGGAGGGGTCATTTTGGTGGAGGCGTGGGATGGCAAGTGATATAACCCATTTTCAACGGTTCCTTTGAGGAGTGTACGCCCCTGTTTGTCCTTCACAAAACAACAAGTAGGGTAAAATATCATATAAAAATCATTGTATTTTGTTAATTGAGAGATACTAATATGGTTTTTCTTAATTTGAGGAACAAATAAAATATTATGTAATTGAATAGGCCTAGGATAGGCAGGTAGAGTATAATTACCCAAACGCGTGATAGAAAGAGACATATCGTTGCCTACTTGTGATCCTTCATTGCTAGTGTAAGAATGCACAACAAGATTACTGAAATTAGAGATAACATGAGCATTAGCCTCGGTGTGAAAACACCAATTAGGGTCAACTAGAGCAGAGGGTGAATAACCAATCTGATATGCATGACGAGGTTGTTGCTAATGGGCTGACAAATTAGAATAATGACTTGCTGGATACTGCTGCTAATGAGGGTAAAAGTCGCCACGACCACCGCTGTTCGAGCGAGAACTATCACCACGGCCTCAGCCACCACGACCACCTCTGCTGCTATAATTCGGATTTTTCGGTGAAATTCCGGGAAATTCTGTCGCTGCCAACAGTTGACAACTTTATGGCTAGGCTTGGAACAAAGTTGGCAAGAAGACCGAGAAGAAGAGCCCGAGTCAGGAGCCGAATTAGGTCGTGAACCAAACGTACGGTTGCGACCACCCCAACTTTCTAAATTAGCCGTGAGTGAGACATCAAAGGCGGGCTGAGTGTGAACCGAAATACGCTCTTCTTTTTATAGAAGGAGCCCTAGAAGTTCATCAGAAGAGATAGGCTCCTTTTGCATTATAAAAGCTCATAAAGGTGGAATAACTAGAAACAAGCCCATTGAGAATGCATTCAACAAAGTCAGAATCATGAATAATATATGCACATTCAGCCAATGCATTAGAAAAACTTCGCTTCTTTTCAACATACTCCAAAATAGAGAGGTTCCCTTATTGCAAGTTGTGCATTTGTTGTTTTAGATGCATAGATCTATCCTGAGTTTGGACAAAGAAGATACGCTCTAAATTAGCCCAGGCTTCATGTGTAGATTGAGCACGAGCCACATGAGCAACAAATAGAGTAGAAAGTGTAGAACGAATCCAAAAAAGAATAAACATGTCTTTCTTCTTCCATTTCGGGTAGTCAGGGTTTGGAATAGGAGCTGTTGTAGATGAGCTGAATCCAGCAGGTAGTGTTTCAAGCTGAGCATTGCTTGCAATGAAAAAAAGAATCAATATTATAGGCCTCAAGATCAGATTTGATTGTATGGCGCCATATAGTGTAATTGGTACTATTGTTCATTTGACAACTTGCTTGAAATTTACCTTTTAAAATTACACTACTCGTTTCTTGGCTAAGTTGGTGTCGTATCCCATCTTCTACACAGAACCATGTGATTATGGTTTTTATACCTCAAGTCTCCATGAAAGTTGAGTCGGGATAGAATAAACAAAGAAGTCTTGGTTTAAAAAAATTTACCTTTTTAAAATGATAGTCTTGTTGTGCCCGCCATGCATTATTTAGCATGTTTTATGCATTATATTAGAAAAAAACACATTTAGTTTTGTTTAGTAAGTCTAAAAAATAATGCATTATGATATACTAATATAATGTATTTTTTGTCCTAAAACAAATATATTGCAATAAAATCAAATAATGCATTTTCAATTTGAATGTTCAGTAATGCAATTAAATCCTTGGAATTCCTTTTAAAAGTGTTTTTTATTAAACCTCACCAAGACCATTTGATGACATTCCTGATAACAACTAAGTGTCACCAATCTCCTTTGATAACACTCAAGGTTACAGTTGTCACCAAGGCCCTTTGATTACAGTCATGGTGATTGTTTTGGGCGAAAAATACTACGTATCTCAACGCCCTAGATTTGGGTTACAATCGAATTTATCAGACGAAGTTTGCACAAGTTCTATTTTGGAAGAAAGGTTGATTTCGTGTTCTTTTTATGGAGATTATTCTCTCGAGTTCATGTTACAAAAGTCTCCTCTTATATTCGATTCTCTCTTCCTTTCTAGCCTTAATCCCCGTTCGGCCACGTGAAGAACCGTGTTCACACTCTCGTCGTAAACTCCATCACCGTTGTCCACTTCCCACATCGCGAGAAGGTGGAAACTGGCACTTACAACCGCTTTCGAATTCTTTCCCCCTTGATGTTGACGACGGTCTTCCTTCATTAGTTTGATGATTGTAATCTTCCTTGGGTGTCCGGGCGCTAGCTTTGATCTGGATCATAATTTCAGGAGACGTAAGTGCACATGATAACTAGTCCAATCAGGGACTATTCATCTATGGGATTAAAAAGATAGGCCCAACAATACCCTCAAATCCGATCCGAATCTAAGCGCGGGATACTGATCTGATTTGTTGTTTCTTATTTGAATGACTAGGGATGTGTGGAAGCTCCCGGATCGCCCGATTGCCTTTGGAAGGGGAAGGGTCTCTTCAGCTTCAGGGCTATAATTACCCCTGCATCAGAATTGTATAATCGCCCTTTCTAGAGCAATCTTTCTTCTCCGTTGTTCATCTCTTTTTTCCGTCTTTCTCTCTGTGCCTTTTTTTTCTTCCAATCCATGGGAAAGCAAAAGATTGCCAATATGGGTTTTGAGTCTTTACATTCACTAGATCCCCAAGATTTCCATTCATGTTCCAGGTCCCCTCCATGAACGAAGTTTCATTGTCTGGCGATCAAAGCCATCGATTGGGTTAGGTCTAGGTGGGTCTGCTTCTTGGAGTATCCCTTTACTCTAGGGGCCATGTTTTCATTATTTACCCTCATCCTAAATTTTTAGGTATCTTTGAAGGTTTCTCCAGTGCAGGTTATTCCGGCGACGTGGAAAATCCTCTTCCAAATCAACGAACTCGCTTTGGGAGAAGGTATCACTTTCATTGTATCAGACCTACTTTTTGCATACCGAGTCCCTACTCTTAGGCCGATCCGTATTACTCTACATGCATGGGATGCCAAAAACCCGCTAATCCCGGTGCCCAAGGATTGGGCGACTCGATTCTTTTCATCAAGAAAGCAAGTTTGGGTGCTTAGAATCAACTTTTTACTCCCTTTTGGTCATTTTGCTCGTAGTTGCTCCTGGTTTGACTTTTTACTTTTTGGTCATTTTTCTCGTGAAGCGTGTGTAAACCTTTTTGCTCTTCCCTTATGGAGACGGACTTATAGGAAATGGGTCGACTTTCTCCCTGAAAGTAAATCGAGTTACAAGATGACCGTTCTTTTCATCGAGAAAGCAAGTTTGCTCATAATCAACTTTTTACTCCTTTTTGGTCATTTTGCTCGTAGTTGCTCTTGGTCTCGACTTTTTACTCCTTTTTGGTCATTTTGCTCGTGAAGCATGCGTAAACCTTTTTGCTCTTCCATTAGGGAGACGGACTTATAGGAAGCGGTTCGACTTTCTCCCTAAAGGTGAATCGAGTAACAAGACAAACGTTCCTTTTGATAGCCACATGGGTGAAGAAGAAGAAGATGTGAACTCTTCATATTCCAATAAGACAGTGGAAGAAGTCCTTGTCGCTCCTCCCATGGATCCAAACGTGACATAGAAACCTAGGGCGATGTCATCGGGTAGATTTTGCTATAGCCTCTTACCCAAATTCCTATCAATTTTCTCACTTGTTTAGCTTACCTGTTGGTTCTGAGATCTTTACTTTCTCTTGTTGGCTCAATAGTTAAAGCAATATCTCGTTCTAGGCGTGCCTTCTCTGCAACTGACTTGATCCGGCGTAAGCTTAGATCGAGCGATAAGAAGCCCCCTCTGGATGTGAAGGTGAAGACCGAAGTTATCGCTGGTCTAACTCCGTACAAGAGGTCCAAAGTTGATAACTCTAAGATCATTGACCTAGTTGTGAAGGATCCCCAAGAATTATGGACAAAACTCTGTGACCTTCACCACTCTAAAAAGGTTCATATGGTTGTTTCGATCCCTACCCTTACCAAAGATGTTGATCTTGCGGTTTGTAATGTAACATTTCTGCTTTTTACTAGAGACGTTAAATGTCCACATGTTTCTTATTTTAAGGTATACTTTACCGTGTCCGAGGCTTTCCAGGGGATTCTCTCGATTGCAGATGTTGCTGACAAAGAAGGAAGCATATTGGAAATAAAGAGACTCAAGTGGGAGAGTGACAGACATGACATAGAGAAGGAAGTAGCCTCGGCGGCTGATCGCCAAAAAAGGGATGCCAATAAGATTAGAGCATTGACGGAGATTGTCGAGCTCCAAACTCGCCAAGTAGCTGCATATAGAAAGAGGATCGAGGACTTGGAGACCACTCAGAAAAAGATTGTCAAGGAGGCTGGAGAACTTGGAGCATATTTCTCGATAATGTCTTGGGTCGAGACGATCCGGCAATACATTGAAGAACTCCATGAGGAGTGGGACCTGGAGGAAGAGCTCAAGAATTTTCATATGTGTTAGTTGGGAAATACGGTGCCTCGTGATGAGCTCTTCACATCTCTCGATCTCTCTGACGATGAGGCAATTGGTGATGATCCCAAGAGCAGGACTGAAAACGATGATGATCTGAAAGATGGTGACCACTGAATGCTTTTAATTGGAAGGTGTTCGGACGACCCTTCCGATGGCGGGGAGAAGCTGGCAGATTGTGCCGTTCCCGAGGAGACGACCTCTAGTGGAGTCAAGGATTAAGGCAATGGGCCTTTTGTAGTTTTAACATATTATTTTCTTTAGTTTTCTTTTGGATAATCACACATGATTGCTTGGAAAAACTTTGTAAGGTTTAAGTGGGCCTGGGTAGGCCGGACCTTCTCTTTTTTGATTTGTAGGCCCCGTTCCAAGGGGTATCTAACTATGTGTTTATAGTTTGATTCCTTGGATTGTATGCATGCTTGGTTCTCATATTTCCTTGTAAGTGTCCGTGAGCGGTTAATACTTCGACGAAAAGCTTATCGGGAGGAAGAAGACCCCTACGGAAGGCACTTGTTGTTTAAGGAGGCTCAAGACGGTTGAGGCCACTTTGGCTTAGCCAAACATTGGCGGCACTTCGGGAGCATTTCTTTTGGCCACACATGGCTCGAGATGTGAACAAGTACCCTTGGTAATGACCTACTATCTTGTATGTTAATTTTAGACTATTTCCATTCTAGACTTTCTATATTTGCGTTTGTCTACTTTTGGCATGTGTTTAGTGGGTTTAGGGTGTCGTTATGCCACTTTCATGCGCACCCCTAGCCGTCACCCACTGTTCTTTCTAGGGTTTCGTGGCCTCCTCTATATAAGGAGCCACACCCCTCTTTGTTATACAAGCTTGATTGAATTGATAACGAAGTTCTATCGATTTGTTTCCAGAAACTATCATTATTAGGCGTGATCTTCTTTAACCTCTTCCTCTAGTCGATTTCTCTTTGTATCTCGAAAATTCTGATATCTTTAATTCTGATTTATCCCTTAAAATTCTAGGCCTCTCGCCTCAAATCTATCGCTTCCGCATTCGCTCGAGACCTACTACGCTCTCCAAGCTAGACAAAGATCCACGAATGAATCCATCTTTTACAAGACGAGTTCACATCAACTGGCAGTTACAACCTCTTTCGAATTCTTTCCCCCTTGATGCTGACGACGGTCTTCCTTCATTAGTCAGATGATTGTAGTCTTCCTTAGGTCTCCGAGTGCTAGCTATGATATGGGCCGTGATTTCAGGAGGCGTAAGCACCCATGCTAACTCGGCCGATCGGGGATTGTTCATTATTTGGCTTAAAACGATAGGCCCAATAGTAACAACCGAGAGTCCTTAAGACCCTTTGATAGTTTGATGACACTCTTGGTGACAACCGAGTGTCGTCAAGGAACTTTCATTACCCTCATGGTGACAACCGAATGTCATTAAGTTCCTTTGATAACACTCGTGATGACAACCAAGTATCGTCAAGTCTTTGACGATGGTTGAATGTTATTAAGCATTTGATGACGGTTCAATGTCATCAAGCTATTGATGACCGTTTGAATGTCCTCAAGCCTTTGATGAGGGTTAAATGTTAATTTTGATGATGGTTGAAAATTATCATTAAATGTGTCATCAAGCCTTTTGATGATGGTTGAATGTCATCAAGGTGTTTGATGACATTTTGTGATGACGGTTGAAAAAAGCCATTAAATACCATCATGTTTTTTGAAATGATTGAATGTCGTCAAGGTCTTTTGATGACAATTGTGATGAAAAATGAGTATCACCAATTCACTATCAAGTTTTATCTTGTCATCAAGTTTCATCAAGTGTCATTGGTCAACTTGTTGGGTTAGTGTTGACCGAGTGAATTCATAAAGGAAGGAGGTGGAGAAGGAAGGAATGGTTTGTAATGTTTACATGTTAGATGCCTAATAAAATAAATTTTGGTTAGAAACGTATAATTAAATTTTTTTTTACTAATTATTTAAATAGCCCAAGATTACATCGATTTTTAATTAATTTTTAAGTTAATTCGGAAGTACCTTTGAACCCAAATACTTGTAATTAAGCTAATAGGGATTGAAGATTCATTATATATTATTAAAAAAAATTAATGATGTCCGATTGGGGAATCTCCTCAGTCTCTCAACAAAACTACGTACTATTCATAATTAAAAAAGAGAAACTAAAATGCCAAATTTAATAAACACAAACGGCACTTGTAGTTATAGTACGTATATAGAAAACCCAACTCCACCAAATGTACAGTATATCGGAAGCTGGCATGCATGACATGCTTAATTTGACAAACTTAGACTCGAATTAATAAGTTGCAGACATATATCGAAAAAACGTAGCTATGAGAACTCGTGCAACACACGGATGGTCTAAACTAATTATAGATGTATATACGCATGCTATACATGCATGCAGTTATATCAAGCACCTTTTCACTTGCTTGCTTCGTCTACTTATTCGACGATTGGATGGAGCTGCGTACGTACAAACGTATCTATGGCTTATATATTTTTAGTTCATTACCGTACCACGAAGGGAAGAACGCTAAGCAGGAACTCGTCGTATGTAAAGGTAGCAGTTCCGGTATACGGGTCCTCCTTTGTCTTAAATTTCTCAGTTAACCCCTACACCGTACCACATATCAGGAAATCAAAATTTATTAAGTAGATCAAATAATTAACAATAGATCTTGCGCATATTGGCATCCAATTTTGTTCATAGGTAGAGGCGGTCAACACGTACGTACCTTGACCACCAAGCAGCACCTGCAATTTCATTCATCCAAAAAGGCGGCATAATGAGTTGAGATCAGTAGATGGAATCCAGAATCCAGATTTAAACCGAAACAATAAATATTATTAGATGTACTCAAAACTGAAGAGGGACGTACTCGATGAAGTAATCGTATTCAAGGCCTGATTTGGTGCCAAATTTGTCAAACTTGGACACGAGCAGTTTTATTACGAACGGGGAAAGATTGTAGCCCATACTCATCATAGCCTCTTTCAACTCCCTCTCGTCCATGCTCCCGTTCCTATTCCTATCGTACATCTCAAAACTCGCCTGCCAATTAATTATAAACTTCATCTCACATCGAAAATCTAAAGAGAAATAATTAAGTCAGTAATTGGGCGGTAGCCCACGGAATTTCACAGCCATAATAAAGAAACATCTACAGTACATATGTTAAATTTTATGAGATAAATTTATTTGGACCTTCCAGGTTTGAAGGCAGCGGATGAGAGGGACGAACTCCTTGGGAGCGACGGCGTTGGTGTTGGAACCGGTGAACAGGTACATGAGGAGGTGGACGGTACGTACGGAGGCTGAACCTCTGGTTAAAGGAGGAAAGAGCCGCCTGCAACTCCTGATCGCATATGGACCCGTTCCTGTCCCGGTCCATCCGGTTAAAGCACTCTATGAACTTTGGGTCCGTGCCGGGAGGGAAGCTAGTCGGAACAAGCGCCGATATCAGATCCGATCCCCCAACACCCTCCAAAACCGTGTTCGACGCCATGCTTTGCGCCCTACCTTGGTGAATCCAGAACCGGGCTCCTGACCCGCCGCCAAAGGAGTAGCCGGAGCCACTGCTGCCGTAACCGCCGGAAAAGAACCGGCCGTCCGCGGCTGTGCCCACTTTGCCGTAGTAGTCGTGTCCACCGACACTGCCGGAAAAGAACTGGCCGCCGTAGGCCATGTTATCTAGAGCCGTCGAGATCGTGTCCACCGAAGCCGCCATAGCCATGGCCAGAGGAGTAACCGGAGGAATTGCCGTAGCCGACGCCGATGTCCTTCCAGTAGCCGTAGCCGTCGGACCAGGATGGGTGAGCTACTCCATTAGTACTGTACTGAAGATGCTCGTATTTGGTGTTTTGGTAGGAAGACATTGGAAGGGGAGTTTTAGTCAAAGCTACGGTTATGCTTTTCAGGTATATAGTTGGGTTTGATGTTTTAGGACATATACCAGTGAATGCTTTATATATCTGCATAGTTATATACTTGGGCTTAGGGTCTAGAGATTTTACGGAATTTACCATTGTTAGTTACATTTCCACGGACTCGATCCATATAATATTATTATTATTATTATTATCCTCAAAAAATAAAAAATTCCCTATTATTATCCTCACAAAAGGAAATACGAATATGGTACTATCTATGTGTATGGACCTCAGAGTGGCAACTATAGTTGAGTCCACATTTTATGCTCTTTCATATTTCATTATCACTTTTTTTTATTTACAAATCTACATATACATTTAGGATAGGGAAAAAAATCTTACACCTCCATCAATGTCTGAAATTTTCACCATAAATTTAAAATAGGAAAAATAATTTCAATAATACGAAGTTTCTACTTTAAACCAATAATAATATGAACTATTGCAAAGTATCCATTTTTTAGTAGCCACTAGAAGGTTTAGCCCGTCCGATGGACGGGATATGATTTCGTGTCTATTGTTTTTTATTGGATATGAAGCTGGTACGGGTAATTTCCTTCAGTATAAGTGGACATAGATGAATGTGTATATTATTTGAATTAGGATAGAAATAGTAATTGTATGTGTGAATTGATAAAATTAAATAATGAAAGAAAATTAGATTTAACCTTTAATTTTGAAAGGTTGGTTTGGTGGAGGGATAATATATTATAGTCGTTAGTATTTGTGTATGACATGGAATTTAGTAAGGTAATTTACCTTTTTGTCCGAAACAAAGAAAATATATTAGAGGGAGGGTGAATACAAATCCGGGTTGCAAATGTATGATAATCTATCTTATTGTCCGAAACAAGGAATTCAATACTAAGATATTTTCCATAAGCATTTGTTGCATCCCACTTTCTGCACAACATCACTTCGAGTTCATGTTTACCACCATCATACAACTCATCAAACTTGCAAAATGTGGGCCTTCTTGTTCATGTGTTTTGGAATCCAAGGCTAACATTTTTTGGGTATCCATGGATGAAGGTGCCACCATTTTTCCTGCTCATGTGAAAACTAAATTGTAATACATGTTTATAATACTTGCATGATCCTTAGTATGAAAGCAAAATGAGAACAAACCTATATCGTTTCTTCAAATCGGTGAATGCGCGAACTCTAAAGATGGAACTATGACTGGCTGGATGAAAGGTACAGGCTCCGAGGTAGGGCTATCTATATAGTGCAAGGTTGAAAGGCTACTCTTGGAAAGGTGAAAGGTTGCTTGATTAATATGATGTAACTATATTCAAGAACGAAGGTGAAAGGGCTGATGTTACAAAATGGAAGAAGCTGAGAGGCTAGAAGAAATCAGATAATTTCGTGCAAATTAGAGAGTTAATTATATGTCTACTTAAAATATTTCTCATGTTTTGACTTCAAACATAAATCGGTTGGGGTTGCTGAAAGGGCTAGACGTTGAGAGTGTTAATACATTTAATGAAGATTAATGCTCTTATCACTAACACGTTTTCTGACTGTGAATGGTGGGATTAATTGTTCATGCCCATTCACTCTCCTGAATTTTAGAAGCTTAAACACCATCAGACCTTAATGCTCCTTTGATTATTTGTTAATTGTATTTATTATTTATTAGACGTTTTCTAATTGTGAATGGGTGGATTAATTGGTCATGCCCATTGAAATTGAAATTATTTATTAATTGTATTTATCATTTATTGGTCTTTGATGGAGAGTTTTATAGGTTGTAAAGATGAGTGTAACATACCAGAAATTAAGGGCGTGTTACACAAGGTAGCGGATGAAGTTAGGCTACACTTAAGAGGCGACGAGGATGGAGAGAGGGGCGAGGTTGCCGAATGTGGTGTACGATGTTGCAACTCTCAAAGAATCCGGGTGAATTCATTTTAAAATTTTCACCCAATAACGTTCTTGGTTTCCTTTTTCTCCTGCCTTCATTCATTTACGAACCCCACATTCGATCCAATAACGCCATCATCGTTGTAGATGACAACACCACAACCATCACCACTAGCAACTTCGGCATCACCCTGACGTAGTTGCTCTCTAGCCTACCTGGAAAGTGCTATGCCTTAACCCGATTCGGTCTCCCCGTCTTCCACTCCATCAACTGTGACCATGTCGACTAGTCCAAATGGAAAGCCACTGCCAGCTCCTCCCTCTTCCTTTTACAAACTTGGTCCGGCTATAAGCACTCCAAGAGTCAAAGAAAATCTGAATCTAGGATATTTGGCGAGAAGAGAGAATGGTGAAGATCTGGACATTCTAACCACTTAGACATAGTTCTGGATAATCATACCTTGGGAATAGTGGACGATTGGGTAGATTTGGTGAGAAGAAAGAACAGTGAAGATCTAAAAGGCAATGGTGAACCATCAAGGCGTTATACGTGATATTTTGATATGATTCTCCACTAGAATTTTCAAGTAAAAGCAGATTCATCATACCTCCTCCTCCACCTCATGTCAATGCCCCATCGAGGTGTTTTACGTGAGATTTGGATCTGATTCTCCACTAGCAATTTCAAGTAAAAGCAAATTCATCATACCTCCTCCTCCACCTCAAGTCAACATGGTTGATTTCAGGAGAATATCATTCGGATCGATTGCAGACATTGGGTCTTACTAACATCATCGTGAACATTCATTTTGTTTTTGATTTCCTTCTCTTTGTGGCATTGGCCTATTAGGGGATTCTATCGATCGTAGACATTGCCAAGAAGGAAAATCTTGCTCTAGAAGAAGAGAAGCTCAAGTTGAAGAAGGGGAGACTTACCTTGTAGAAAGAGAAAGCCTTAGTTGTTGATTTCTAGAAGAAGGACATGTATTATATCAAGGTATTGATTAAAACAATCAGGGCTCAAACTCGCCACGCTACCACCAATCGCAAAAGGATGAGGAATTGGAAGCGGCCCAAAAGAGGTTTGTCAAAGAGGTCGGAGAGATCGGGGTGTACTTCTCGATGATGTATCGAGTCTAGACGATTAGGGAGTTCAACGAGGGTCATCACATAGATTGGAACCTGGACAAGGAGCCCAAGAAGTTTCACTTATGTTATCCGCCAGAGAACCCGGTGCTCGACGATCATCTTTTTGTGTCCTTCGAGATTTTTGATGACGAGGCAGATGGTGATGATCCAAAGAAAAAGGTTGGCAGTGAGGCTTGGTCGAGGAGCAGCGACATGGTGGCACTCGCGGTGGAAGGCTGCATGGATGACCCTACTGATGACGGGAAGACGTTGGTGGACCATGCTGATCACGGAGAGGCACCATCTGGTGAAAACAAGGATTGAGGTTGTGGGCCTCTATAATCTTTTTACTTTTGCTGTCTTTTGACCATGGATGTCGTTTGAACTTGTTTTGAAATTTTGTGGGCCTTGGTAGGCCAAACATTGTTTTTTGCTTACTAAATTCCATTCGTGGGAACGGTTCTTTGTATGTATTTTTGTGATTACTTGCGTGTACGTGTGTATTGTGCTAGCTCGTGGTGCCTTGTAGGTGTTCATGAGCGATCACTGCTTCGAAGAAGGCTTATCGGCAAGACAAGGCCCCTTATAGAAGGTGCTCGTCATGTGTAACAATTGCACGCTCTTAATAAAGGAAGTCCCACGACTCAAAGCGTTTTTTTTTGTGTTCCGAGCATCCGTCGATTAGAGTCGTCACTGATTATTTGTAATTTCTAGAGTTTGTTATCTCGGTCCTTATGGCTTGTGATCTTAGCAGTTAATCTTATGTAAACATACGCAGCCATAACACATGATTAAGCAACTTCCATATAATATAGATGATGAATTCATGTGCATATCAATAATTGAGTCATTCAAGCATTCAGTCATGGCTCAAAGTTTTAAAGAACAATTTGCAAAAGCAATCTCTATCATTAATTCACATGGAAAGAAAGAACGATTTTACTTCAAGCAGTACTCAAGTGAAATGTGATAAGGAAATGAGGTTCACACAATGCAAAAGAAAACAACTAGATAACATACGTGCAAAGCAAAGATAAAGGGATAAATGACACCAACTGTCACGGGTGACAAGAGACCCACATAACGATAGTAGTTTGGCTTCCTTTCGGGAGCAGAATGAAATGACCAAAGTAGGGAAAAGATGCCTTTAGAATTGGTACTTCTTTAGATGTATTGTGTTCCAGCTAAGCGGTACGACATCTCCATCTTTTGATTCGAGCTGGTATGCACCGTTGTCCAATGACTTTCATGATCCTGTACGATACGGACCTCCTAAGTTGGTGCTAACTTGGATGCTTTTGGTTTTGTGGTGTAGACTTTCCTCAACACCCAATCGCTAATCTGGAAAGAACAGATCCTGACATTCCGTTTGTAGCTCTTGGCTACCTATTGATGCTTAGCCAAGCGAAAATCTGTCTGTTATTGGAGCTCTTCGGTGGTATCAAGGTCTGCTACCAATTCTAGATGATTTTGTTCTTCCATCTAGAGACTAGAACGGGTTGTGAGGATGATAATTTTTGTGGGAATGACCGCCTCACATCCATAGACTAGTGAGGAGGGTGATTGCGTTGTAGCCGCTTTGGGGGTCGTTCGGTCAGCCCACAAGACATAAGGAAGTTCATCAGCCCACTTTCTCTAGGCTTTGACGAGTTGTTTCTTTAGGTTATTCACAATCACTTTGTTACTAGCCTCAGCTTGGCCATTAGATTTCGGATAACGGAAAGGGGAGTTAATGAGATCAATGTTCTAATGTTTGCAGAAATCTCTAGTCTTTCTCCTTATTAACTGGGAACCGTTATCACATACAAGTTCCAAACGCACCCCAAATCTACAAAGGATATTCTTTTTTTTATAAAGGATTTTACTTGTTTGTCTTTGCTTTCTAGGTAGGCTTCTTCTTTGATCCATTTGGAGAAGTAATCTATAATGGCTAGGAAGAAGACTCTTTTTCTGGATGACAACGGTAATTTTCCAACGATATCCATTAGCCCTCGAATGAAAGGCCATGGGGTAAGAGTGGGATGAAGGGGTTCTGGTGGTTGATGTGTGGTTGGTGCGTGCCTTGAGCACTGGTGGTTTCCAGAATGAATTGTTGATGGTTGTGTTTGTTGACGTCATCTTTCCTGTAAATGTAAAGTACTAAAAAAGATCTAGAGTCAAGGCTCTGATACCAATTGTAGGATCGTTAGTATGTCTAGGTCACCGACCTCAACTAAGTCGTCGACCTCTTAAGTAAATGCAGCGGAAATTTAACTACATGAAAGACTTACTTGAACACAAGGATTTTTATAGTGGAAACACTTGATCAACGAACTCAGTTAATCAAGTGTGAAAACCACTTCATTCCAAGTTCTCACTTGGAAGGATTAAAAGTTGTAGCTTATGATTATTGATACTTTTGAATTGATTAAAAGAACACGCCAGAGCTAGTCCAACTTCATAAGCACACTAGAACTCTTGTGAACGAAGTAACCACAACTCTCAACCAACTAACAAACCTACGTCTCTCCTTTCTTTCTTTCGAACTCTCGAACAATCTTTTTGTTTCTTTCACAAGTGGAGTTCTTAGTTCGTATGTGCTCTAACCTTAAGCTTAGATTAAGTACACGATAACTAGGTCATATTAGAAAAGATATTATCTTCCAATTCGGTTATGATAAAATAATATTTTTCTTATCTTTAAAAATCTCATCCTAAGCATAAAACAAGATACATTTAGATATGCCTTAGGGCAAAGGCAATAAGCGTCCAGGCGGTCCAGCTATCCTATCATAGAAAGATCTTTTCTAAAACAAGAATATACTATCTAAATCTCCAATATCTCACGCATCTTCAAGATCTTCTATGTTTGCCTTTAACTCACGTCGGTGACGTGACTGACGTTGGCGACTCTGCTCATAGACTCGATATCGTCCACGTGACAAATGTTTGGAACCATCAAAATCAAAGTCTTAGCTTTTCTAACATATGTGTTGAAATGTTTACCTAAAAAAGTGTTGTATCATTAGTAAATGAAGTAAATCTGCAAGCTTTTAGCATGATGTTTAAGTTCAGACCTTGCTTAGATTATTTGTCATTCAAACTTAAGATTCATGTTTAAGTTCAGACCTTGTATCTATTATTAATATTATGGTCATCTCAAACAGTTGCACCGCCTGACTCCGAAGTATTCTCAATTTGAAAGGGTCGAGTCCAATACTGATAAATTGTACAACTCAAACCAAAATTGGACAGTAACTGCATATTTTCAAAGCTCGAATCCAATACTGATAAAGTGTTCTCAATTTGACTTCTTGCATATTCTGATCATTAATTCCTAAGGTGGTATATAAAATTAGTTTCTCCTTAGTTTAGCAATTCGTGCATTCTCCTTATTTTGTTTGACTTCTTTTTTAACTGCATGATCAATCTCTACTATAATAATAACTATTGTACTTTTTTTTCTTACTAATAGTAAAACAAATAAATAAAAACAAATAATGTACATGTGAAAGTGTTGGAAAGGGGAACTGAAATGTGTCTATACATTATAGACCACAAGAATACTCTAATGATGAAAAGAAGATATGAATATTAACACAATATTTATTTCATTAGAGATTAGGGTATGAATAATTTTTTATTAACACAACTGAGAAGACCCAAAGAAATGTCATCTTTGATAGAATCACCTGTAGAGTATTAGAGAAACTGATGATATTATTATGAGATTGAATCTCAATATATAAAGTTTGATAAGTTCCCACGTCTCGTTTTTCACCAACGCTTCAAACTCCACAGTCATAGAACGACGCCACTCGGGATCTTTTAGGGCTTGCGTAATGTTTGTGGGTTCACGATGGGGATTGGTTTGAGCAACAAGATTGAGTTTTTGGATGGGTTTAAATACATTGTTTTTGGAACGAGTTATCATGGCATGGTTCAGTTGAGATGGTGCGGTTTCGGCTAAAGGCTTGGACGACGGACTGGAGGAGGACGAGGCAGAGGTGGGAGGAGAGGCAGCCATGGACGGTGTAAGCTGCGAACTAGCAGCGGAAGAAGGCGAGATTGGATTAGGGTTTGAAGTGGAGGGATTAGGGTTTGAGTCTTGGGGAGGAAGCAACCCCAGATTAGGGTTAGAGGGAGAAGGTGTGGCGGGGTGCGCCTCAATGGAGAGCGATGGGACAGGCGGCGGGTGTGGTGGCTGAGGCAGGAGATGTGGCGGCCGGGCAAGAGGGACACCAAGAGAAGTCCAGGGAGAGGTTGGCGAGTCAGCACTGGAGTCGGACAGAGGTTTAGGGCCGATTGAACTGGACTGTAAAAAAGGATACACATTCTCAACAAACTTAACGTGTCTTGAAGTGTATACTCTTAGGGTTTCGGGGTCAAGGCAAAAATAGGCACTTTGAGAAAGTGAGTACCCAACAAAGACACAAGGAATACTTTTTTGGTCCATTTTATGATTAGTATAAGGCCCTAGCCATGGATAACACAAACAACCAAAGCATTTTAATTTATGATAATTGGGAAGGGTATGGAAAACTTTAAAATAAGGAGACACATTTTGAAGGGTGGAAGTGGGCATACGGTTAATTAGATAAACCGTTGTTTGAAAAGCAAAGGGCCATAGATGAATGGGTAAACCGGAATACGTCATTAGAGTTAGACTCGTTTCGACAATATGGCGATGACGACGCTTGGAATAACTGATGAGGTATTTTTCAGTCGTTTACCTATCAAAGAATCCTAACTTAACCAATCTGAGTAGAATGGAAAGCAAGAGTCGATCCCACAGAGACTTGTGTATTTATGCTTTTACTTATGTGCCAAGTAACTAATATGGGGGGTTTTAAGGATTGAAATTCTAATCTAATATGCAAAGTTAAAAACTATCTAAGAATGCAAAGTTGATTATAAATACATATGAGAGAAATATGTTCAACTAGTTAAATCCATCATAAATATGCTTATTGATCATTGATTATCTTGATTCTCAATTCCCTTGAATAATCTATTGTGGATTATACTCCTACTAAGGATTATGACCCAAACTTCATAAATAGTTGAAAGAACTAAGAGTCTAAACAACCCTAATCATTTAACAACCTAAAACAACGTCTAGATTCAATTAAACGGCAGCTTTACGAATCAAGTTATCAATAGAAACAAACACTTAGAGCAAACAGACATCTAAATTATTTGTGGATTTATTCCCTTCTACAATTGAATAGCCCGAACGGGTCCAAACAATTATAGATGCTACTTTATCTAATCAACCCCGAACGGGCATTAATCAGATTAGTTGTAAATTAATCCTAGAAATTCTATTAGGTAGCTAATCTAACAAAATCCTAGAATAATTCTGATTCAATTAAGCACATGGAATAAAACCTATTCAAGTTGATGAGAATCAATCAAACCTCACAATAATATGCAATCTATGATTTCAATAACTAGTCAAACACAAGGAAATTAGCAATGCATAATTGAATTAAAATCAAACTTACTAGAGTTCAAAGGTTCTTCCTTGAGAGAAAACCCTAGCCTCCAAAAGTTATGATCAAAAGTTATGAAAATAAAACTAACATAAAGTATTTATATGTCTACTAAAAATATCCCTCAAAAGATATACTAAACCCCATACACTCGGATGACATAAGCCCATAAGTCAAAATAACAAAGCCCAAAACCAAAACTTGGCCCAAACTCTTGTCCGTGAAAAGCGCCAGATTGCGCGGCATCGGCCTGGAATTGCGCGGCCGCGCAATAGCTTCCCAGCGCAATGGGATGTTGAGAGGGTTTCTTGACAACAAATAAATTTATAAGTCAAGACCCCACTGAGTATAGCAGAGTCAGGATCGTTCCACAAGAAGCAAGGTTGTTCGTTTATCAACTTCTAAAAAGCAAACAAAATCAAGCAAAAACACTCACAAGCAGCCTCGTTAATGACGTTGTCAGGGTCGTTAACGAACCACCGTACACAAAAAGACTCAACTAACGACCTAAATAAATTCGGTACCGAGCCAAGTAACTCAGCAACGAAATTCACTTAAGATAATTCAAATAAAAACAAAGATCTAGGACTAGGGACACCACAACATAGTCATGCATATAAACTCGTAAGAAGATAAGATCATGCCTTTAAATAGATAGAGTCATCAAATTTCGTTGACTATCAAGTAAATTAACCTACTTTCGTATCCTAATTCACTTAATTGCTTGCTTTGGATCTAAAGCTTGAAACTTTCGTATTCAAACAATATCTACCTTCAAGTTACTAACTTTCTCTTTCAATCAAGTTAAAAACTCAAATTACCTCAACTTTAATCTTGGTATAAGCACAACAAACAATCTCAATAATAGATAAAAGGCATTCAACACACAATCTCACTCATCAAACATGCTCAACTATGCCGGGCTTAACCCCCGATCCTAGAAAAGAAGACTACTCACTAATCATAACTACTAAACAAATAAATTCAATAAAAGAAATCATTGAAAACAAATTACTACTCAAATTAAATAGAAAAATCTGTCTTACAGAAATTCAGAAGAAACCGAAAAAAGAACAAAACACCGAACCAAAATCTCGATCAACGAACTCGATAACTTTCGTTCACCGACCTCCGAACTCGACTCCAATCCTCTCGCCTCTTCGGCTCTTCCTACTCTCCAAAAAAATAATCTCCCTTAAAGTCTGCCCTCCCCTCTATGCTAGATAGAAGGGTATTTATACTAAAAAGGCTAGAAACTAAAAAAAACTAAAAGATATAAACTTTCCTAAAAAGATAGAAAAAAAACCCTAAAAGATAGAAACAAAATCTAAGATGATAACAAGACCTAAAATACATAATATAATAACCCTAAAAATCACAAAAAGATACTCTACCGACACGGAAATAATTTCCCGCACAGGATCGGTGAGTCACAAAGTCAACCATCAAAATTTCTATCACGTGGCCTCGTTAATGAGCCCTCACAACCTCGTTAACGAGCCTGGGCTTGGTTTCTTCCACACTTCATCTCGTAAATCTTGAACTCTGACTTCTTCAATCTTGTGTTCCTCCGTCTTTTACTGTAGCGCTCCAAATTCAGCTCCATATAGCACCTTTTCCTTGCTAAAACCTACAAAATACACAAAATAGAATAGCTTCCATACTTTCCATAGAAATATGCAAAACTATCCAAAAACACACAAAACTAAACCTAAACTTATCAAAACTAAACCTAATAAACAAAGAAAACCTATTAAAAACTATACTAAAATTGCGAACATCAAAATACCCCATACTTAGACTTGCTTGTCCTCAAGCAATCATTAAACACTTAACCAAAACCAAACAAACATACTTATCAAAATATAGCCATCATCTGAAAAGCAACATCTACACATGAGAAAAATATAGCAAAGGATTATTAATGTCATCACACATATATGCACTAAATAGACATAAGAAAATACAATCCAACCTCACAAGGGATATAATGTGTTTCACTCAACTCTCAAGTGTTTAGGCTTATAAATTCAATCTCTCAACTCATCTTATATACAAAAACTCATAGAAATTGGAACTTATATCACCAATACTCTCCACCCAAGATTTGTCAAAACAAGCAAAAATCATCAAGAAAACTTAGGGGGCTCAATGAAAAACTTCATAGAAGCTTCCATTCGGCCGGGTTGTAATGGGGCTTGGTAAAGACAATAAGGCGTGGAAATATTTTTTGCTATGTGGTGCTAATAATATCCGGGAATCAAAGACTCCTAAAAACTCACACTTAAACAAAACACACTTTAAAAGATATACCAAACTTACTCTCTCATTATACACACTCATTTTCACTCACCCATTATTATCCTAGCAAGTCTCATAAGAAATAAAAGAATCTCTGATATTATCTATAAACACACATGCACTTCAAACTTCTTCCTTCCACTATTACTTCAATTCTTTACTTCCTTTCTCCCCCTTTTTTTTCTCCTTCTCTTTCGCTGCCTCGTTAACGAGCTTCCTCATGTATTCCTTCCTTTTTTTTCTTAACAATTTTATTTTCGTGCATCCTTTGCTTATCAAGAGATCTTTCTTTTACATAATATTAGAACAAGAGAATTCCAATCTACCCTTCCAAATAATCCTTCAATCAAAGCATACATTATATGACACTCTTTTTTTTTATACTCAACAAAGTTACCTCTCCAATCTAAGTCCTAATCCCCGGATAGGGTCAAGCTTATCTCGGCTAGGGAACATATTTTTTTTGTGGAGCTAAAAATAAAGGCTTCAGGCTAGAATTGGTTGTCAAAAGAAGGATCATGTAAAGGTGGATAGGGAATAATAGGGCTTATAAAAATAAGTTCTCCATCATATGATTTTCACAAGTAATGAACTATAAATCCCATACGGGTCTCAAGAAATAGATAACCATCACAATTCCAAGAGATAATATGCATATAGGGAGTAAATCACACAAGAAAAGAAGAGGGATTTATTGATGTTCTCCCTATAAGGCCAAAAACAACTCACTAGGTAATGATTTTGTTGGATTGCATCACTTATGCTATAAAGTATATGTGCTCAATTTCATCAAGTGATATCTTCTTCTAAAAACAAACAATTTCAAGTTAAAAATCCGGCTATACTATTAAAGACATGCTTGCAAGGAATTATATGATTAAGCTAGAAACTACTATCATAGAACCTAAGAAAGGGATA
Source organism: Fallopia convolvulus (assembly GCA_964016875.1). NCBI lineage: Eukaryota > Viridiplantae > Streptophyta > Magnoliopsida > Caryophyllales > Polygonaceae > Fallopia > Fallopia convolvulus. The sequence continues at coordinate 40,150,102 of OZ024720.1, forward strand.
TCTATCAATTCTAAAACTCTTTTTTAGATTTTTTCAAAAATTTCTTAGATTTTTTTTTATTTTTTTTAGAATAAAAAACTACTCAAAACACATAAACAGACAACAAGTTTTCTATTTTCTCCCACCCCATACTTAAAATTAAAGTGTCCCCACTGTAAGAAAAATAAGAAGAAGGAAAAGAAATAGAAAAGAAAACAAATAAAGATAAAAATAAGAAAAAGAAAAAACATAAAAACTTACAAAGTCTCAAAAGTGGGAAACAAGGAAAAACTTCATCTTCAGGCTGAATCAACGGTTTGGTGGAGGAAAGTAGTGCTCAAAGTTCCCCATGAAGTCGTACATCGTCCTCCAACGCTCAGCATCATCCGCCTCTCTCTGACGATGCCTCTCATCCTCCATCGACATGCGAGCAGAATAGACGGATTCCCATCCATCTATCCTCCTATGAATATGGTCCTACTGGAGGTGAAGTTGTTGCATCCATGCAGAAAGATCCTCGGCCCATGGTGGTGGCATACTCGATCCTGTGTACTCGGGCTGAGGAGGTGGTGGATAGTGAGGCTGGAAATGATCTTGGTACAGCACCGGGTTGTAAGGCATGAGTCCATAGGAACGAGGGTCGGTAGGAGCTGGCGGTGGGTCGACAAGAGTTCTCGGTGCCTCGTTAACGAAGCTGGGTGCCTCGTTAGAAGTGTAGGAAGGAGGCTGGAAATGGTTGTTAACGAGCCTAGTAGGCTCTTCAACGAGGACGTTGCTGCCCAATACTTTCGTGTCAAGGACTTCATCCTCGAGGTTTAGCTCCTCAGTTCCTCCCTCTGTGTCGGCTTCTTCAGTGTCATCGCCTACTACCTCGGTATCCTCATCTTCATCTTCATCTATTGCGTCTTCCTCTCGCTCAAACCGGGACACACACGGCCTAGGTGAGAGATCATCCTCCAGCTTGGGTTCCAATGGGAAAGCATGCCCCGTCCACGCCTCGTACCAATTTGGTACGTAGAGAAGCTCCAACTTATCGAGGGTCGGTGTAACGATGCGGTCTTGTACTTTCACCTTGAATCCTCCCTTGGCTTGAATGAAGACACTGGAGCTATACCAATAGTTCTTGTTGAGGAGTTGGGCGTGAGCCGGTGTGTAGAGAGTAAGGTCGACTCCTAGGTTTTTAGCCAAAAGACTAACCAAGTTGCCACACCAAACCTCCTTGGACTTGGTTGATTTCTCGACGTAGTATAGCCATTCATACCCCAAATTCAAGGGGTCGGGCTCCTCGAAAAGGATGGTGCGGAGACAAGCAACTTCCGTCCTCGTTGGCCTGTTCAACTCTCTCTTCGGCCAAAACGTAGCGGCTAGGACTCGGAGAATAATCCTGAAGATGGGGTTGATGATGCTTGCCCCAGATAATGCCGTTGTGGAGGATTAGACCTCCCCGGTGATGTAGCTCCAAGTACGAGTCACTCTGTAGTCTTTCAAGCTGTAGTCTCGAGACGGGTTCGGAAGCTCTAGAATTGCATTGATCTCTGCCATGGTGAACTCACGGCTCACATTATCGAGCCAAAACCGGATTCATCTCGCTGAATTCTTCGACGAGAAGCTAGTCTCTAATGTGGCCAAAAACTCGGATGTGAGAGCCGGATAGTGTGGTAAATTCTCCTGCTTCAGGAGATGAGCGGCACCAAGAATAACAAAGGCCTCCTTGACGTCCGTGTAGATCCCTGTGTTTACAGCACTGGACTTCGAGAACCAACGGGTGTAGTGGTCCTTCTCTGGAATGGCACGGTATCGATGCACTTGGCCTTGAGTACTCAAAATCACGTTGTCCATGCGAGGTGGAGATGGGGACCTCTGGTTCCTTCTCTTCTTCTGAGCTCGGGTAGCGGGTCTGCTTGAACTTGCCATGAGATCTAATAAGGATCGAATCGGTGGAGTCGGTGCAAGGTAACTTCGGTTGCTCTCTTCTTTGCAAGGGAACGGATGGAGTGCCTCGGAATTGGTGAAGGTGGACGTGTAAAGCTTTGGAAAACCAGTAATGGATGGTGGATTTGTGAAAGTGACGGATATGAATGAGTTTAGGGTGTGGATATGACTCACCACACTCGAAACTCAGACTACGAAATTCAAGGACAAGGATGTGACGCACCTTGCTCTTGGATCTCAAGATTGATCCAATATGACTCACGAATCAAGAATTGGAAAACAAAAACAAACAACTTTATTCAAGGCAAAAACGCCTCAAAAACATAGCCTAAACATGGCAATACAAAACAAGTGTTTTCATCATCAAATTCAAAGTGTCTAGCAAGGGAGAAGGGGCGCCCCTTTTATCCTAAATTCAGCCATCAAACAAGCCTTTTCAATAACCAGCCATTAAACCAAATTGAAGACAAAACGACCCTTAGAAACCCGACATTAATTGTGTCTTGAAATGAGCACGTAATAGACGCCAAACTCGGAACAAGCTAGGCGCCCGTCATGGCCTTGGCGCGCCCGGCGACAAGTAACGTGCACTCCATGTCGTCTTTATATTTGATCGGCGCACCATGGTTCAAGAGACAATTTTGAAGCTCTTCTTGCAAGACACGAGCTCGAGCTCTTGTGATCCTCCCTAAATAAGACCAAGGAGTGTTGTTAGCGCAGTCGGCGCGCCCCGAGGACTCGGTACACAACTTGGTAGGGAGCTCGGCAGGCAGCTCGGCACCGAGGTCAGGCGGGTTGGCACCGAGGTCAGGCGGGTCGGCACCGAGGTCAGGTGGGTCGGCACCGAGGTCAGGCGGGTCGGCACCGAGGTCAGGTGGGTCGGCACCGAGGTTGGATTGCTCGGTATCGAAGGCGTCAAAACCATGATGTGGCTTCCGAGGCGTAGTCACATCAAGATCCTTATTTTTAACTCTAATTGGGCCCCTGACATTAGTCACATCCAAATCTCCATCCCGAACCTCAATGAACCAGTTATCCGGGCTGTTCCCTATCTTCACTCGGCTTCCATCAGGAAGCTTCATTACTTTCCCAGAATCCCCAAGCACCCAATAGTAGGAGTTCCTGTAAACATAGAGTACACCCATCTTCTTGAGCATAGTGAAGTTTATAGCCACCGGTGGGATGTCAACCTGTAACTTGCTCAGATCAACGCCAAAGTGCTTGGCCAGATGGGTCACAATCCCACCAATACAGATAGCTCCTCCACCCTTGTTTCCAACATGGTACATATGATTCATCAGCATGGCACCCAAACTCATCCTTTTTCTCTTCAAACAAGTGGCCAACACAGCCACATCTTTCTTTGGGCAGTTGTTTCCACCATCACCCCGCCCATTCATACTACCAGCAATAAATCGTTGAAAAACTTTGATGCCGGGATGAGTGATGGGAGAGGCCTTTTCTCGGGTTGAGTTATAAGTGGGTCTCCCAGTTATGGCTTTCCAGAAATGCTTGTCAGCCCATGTAGCACTAGTTTCAGTGAGCACTACATCACTATCATATATATGAAGGAACCCAAATGCCCGATTGTTATCTTTCAAGGTCATCTTCCTCCTTATACCTCTGAGCCAGAACCTAATCTCTCCTTCTCCTCTAAAATCAATGGACAACGTACTCAGAAACTCCAATGTTAACCCTTTGAAAGTGGGTTCACACAACTTCAAGAACTCGCCCATATGCAAATGCGCCCCTATCTCATTTAACAGGTGAGCAATCCCGATCTCATTCATCAGGTTCCAGTCAATGAACCTAGTTGCTTTCCATTCCCTGTCTTTCAGATGCTCAAACCGGATCACATGATTATTCTTTGCCAGACTGATCCCATAAGTTTCTTGGGTGGTTTCTCCCACCACAGCAAGGGGAGCGTAAGAAGCTCGGGATGATGAAGCTATGTTTGTTCTACTTCTTTTTGGAGCCATTATATCAGAAATTCACAAGAACCTGCACAAAACCACAAACGGACCAAGCAAACACAAATTTTGTTGTCCCGACAAGGACAACCACAACAATATTTCAAATAATCGCTCAAACACTCTCTCCCCCCACTACCTAGAACAATTTAATCAAAGTTTAATTAAAATTTAATGAAATTCTAGGTAATTTTCGGATTTGTACAAAAAGCTCAAATAAAACACGAATCTAGGCTAGAATCATGCAATAAACGAACTTTTGTGAAGAACTTAAGCCTAAATCCGAGCCTAAAGGGGTCAAATTCGGGTTTTTTCTAACCAAACCTAGATCTAGATTCAACTTTATAAAAACCGAAATTCAATGGGGAGTTTGAGAATACTTACTTGAATCCTTGTTGATGTGGAGTTGTTTGCTCGATTGGGTTCGAAAATCCGATTTGAAAAGCTTGGATAGAGCTTGAGCTTGCCTTCAATGGAGGTTTTAGAGGGGAGTGAGGAAGGAGAGGGGCGGCGAAGTGAGGAGAAGGAAAGATGAGTTTCGGGTTTTTATGAAAAAGGGGTCCCGAAAATTGGCTAAATGCGCGGGATCGCGGATAATTGCGCGGCCGCGCAATATGCTTCCAGTTGGCATTGCTCGGCTTCGGGGTTTGAGATTGCGTGGCCGCGCTTTTAACAGCCCAAGCCGCACAATTCCAACTGAGTTCGCATTGCTCGGCTTGGTTACAGAGCTCTTGGCCACGCAAATTTTTGTCCCCCTTTCGAGTAATTCTGTACTTCATGGCTTACCCGAGCTATCTAAAATTTTGAGGATTATTTCAACCTAAACTAACTAATAAAAACAAAAATTGTAAAACAGAAAGCAAAAATCAAAGCAAAACTATCCTAAAACATGGGTTGACTCCCAAGAAGCGCTTGTTTAACGTCTTTAGCTTGACGTAAAAAGGATATTAAGAAGGATATGAGTTGTGGAATTCGATCTCCTTCCCATCGAATCCCATCTTCAGAGTGCCTTGAGGTATGTCAATCCTTGTATTAGCAGTCTTCAAGAATGGTCGACCTAGCAACATTGATATATTTCCAACTCCCGATCCCATGTCCATCACTTGAAAATCAGCCGGAAATTTCAAGGAGTCCACCGTAACCCATACATCTTCAATTTTTCCTTTGGGCCTCACAGTGCAATGATCAGCTAACTCTACTATGGTTCGGGTCTCTTTTAATGGTCCCAGACCGAGTTTCTCATATAAGGAAGAAGAAATCACATTGACAGATGCACCTAAATCAATTAAAGCTTCATTCACCTTGGTGCTTCCAATCATGCAAGCAATAGTGAACATGCCAGGGTCGCTGCACTTCTCAGGCAGACGTTTTTGAAACACAGCAGACACATGTTCTTTTTCTTTGACTTGCTTCTGACTTTTCTCCTTCTGTCCCCTTTTCAGAGTGCACAACTTTTTCAGAAACTTTGCATACCGAGGTACACTCTTGATCAGATTCAGTAACGGGACATTAACTTTACATGTACTGAAGACCTCGAACAGCTCTTTATCATTCTTCAATTTCCGGGTTTCTTTCAAGGCTTCAGGAAAGGGTGGAACAGGTACATAGGCTTTCAGAAGAGGTTCAGAAGTGGCTTTCAGTTCGCCCAAATTGCGCGGCTTCGCATCCAATTGTGCGGCCGCGCAATTTTCTTCCTGCCCGCGCAATCCCAACTAGGAGCACATTACGCGGGGTGCACATTGCTCGGTCGCGCTTTTAGCAGCCAAGCCGAGCAATTTGCCTTCGCTTTGTTCTGTTGATTCTTCAGCTTTGCTCAACTGGTATACTTGTCTCGCCTCAGAACCATCATAAATGGAGATAAAACTGACATTCTCCCTCGGGTTAAGCTCTGTCTGAGACGGTAGCTTACTTGAATCTCTGGCTTCCAGTTTACTCACTGCCTCGACAATCTGACTAACTTGATTCTCCAGATTCTTTATACTGGACTTGGTTTCCTGTTGGAGCTGAGTTAGAGAACCATGTATTATCGAAACTGTCTGAGTCAGATTTCTGATCATCTGGTCAGTGGACATAGCATCCTGATTCATTCCCTGAGCCTGAGGTTGGAAAGGTGGTCTATACTGAGCTTGGCCAACTTGATTGTTGAATTGCTGATTGCTCGAATTTCCATACCTTAGATTAGGATGATCCCTCCAGCCTGGATTGTAGGTGTTGGAGAAGGGGTCATACCTCGGCCTAGGTGGTCCATATCCGCCTACTACATTCACCTCAGCGTTTTGACCTTGAAGTGTAGGGCAAGCATCAGTGGGATGCATGTTATCAAAACAAATCTCACAGGATTTCACCTGTTGTCTACCACCTTGTTGAAAAAGCTGCTTCATCATCGTTTTCAACTCAGTGACTTCATCTTGGATTCTTGAATTAGTCACCACAGAATTTGCAACTCTTGAGCCAGTATCTGAACTATCTTGTGCCCTCAGACAGTTGTGTGAATAGTTCAAACGCAGCAGCATGAGTTTTGTAGAGAATATTACCTTGGCATGCTGCATTAACCTTCCTTCTCTCATCATCCAAGAGGCCATTAAACAAGTATAAAATCAAATCTTGATCAGTGTGGCCATGGAACGGACAGCTGGCTATCAGCCTCTTGAATCTCTCATAGTATGCATACAAGGTCTCATTAGCTTCTTGCTCAATGTTGCTAATCATCTTCTTCGGTTCATTGAGCCTTGTAGAAGGGAAGTATTTCTCTAGAAAAGCTTCTTTCATTTTAGCCCATGTATCAATACTTCCCGGAGCCAAGTAATAAAACCAGTCTTTAGCCTGATCCTTGAGAGAGAAACGAAAGGCTCTCAGCGCAATCTGTTCATGAGTCACATCAGCAGGCTTCATGCTTGAGCATACACCATGAAATTCATAAAGATGTTTGTTGGGATCTTCACCACTAAGCCCATGGAATAAGGGCAAAAGGTGAATCAACCCAGATTTCAGCTAGAACTTGACTCCCTCGGCAAGAGCAGGAAATTGCACCGCCAGCAGTTGTGCTCCAGATTTGGTGCAGTTAACTATCTCAATGTTTGATCAGCCATCTCTACTATTTCAGGAATGCTCTCGGTGTCAGAATCAGATGAGGAAGACGCCAGGTTAAGCTGCAATTCACGGGCAGTCGCACGAGCTTGCCTGCGCAACCTAGATAATTGGGAAGGGTATGGAAAACTTTAAAATAAGGAGACACATTTTGAAGGGTGGAAGTGGGCATACGGTTAATGAGATAAACCGTTGTTTGAAAAGCAAAGGGCCATAGATGAATGGGTAAACCGGAATACGTCATTAGAGTTAGACTCGTTTCGACAATATGGCGATGACGACGCTTGGAATAACTGATGAGGTATTTTTCAGTCGTTTACCTATCAAAGAATCCTAACTTAACCAATCTGAGTAGAATGGTAAGCAAGGGTCGATCCCACAGAGACTTGTGTATTTATGCTTTTACTTATGTGCCAAGTAACTAATATGGGGGGTTTTAAGGATTGAAATTCTAATCTAATATGCAAAGTTAAAAACTATCTAAGAATGCAAAGTTGATTATAAATATATATGAGAGAAATATGTTCAACTAGTTAAATCCATCATAAATATGCTTATTGATCATTGATTATCTTGATTCTCAATTCCCTTGAATAATCTATTGTGAATTATACTCCTACTAAGGATTATGACCCAAACTTCATAAATAGTTGAAAGAACTAAGAGTCTAAACAACCCTAATCATTTGACAACCTAAAACAACGTCTAGATTCAATTAAACGGCAGCTTTACAAATCAAGTTATCAATAGAAACAAACACTTAGAGCAAACAGACATCTAAATTATTTGTGGATTTATTCCCTTCTACAATTGAATATCCCGAACGGGTCCAAATATAATCAACCCCGAACGGGCATTAATCAGATTAGTTGTAAATTAATCCTAGAAATTCTATTAGGTAGCTAATCTAACAAAACCCTAGAATAATTCTGATTCAATTAAGCACATGGAATAAAACCTATTCAAGTTGATGAGAATCAATCAAACCTCACAATAATATGCAATCTATGATTTCAATAACTAGTCAAACACAAGGAAATTATCAATGCATAATTGAATTAAAATCAAACTTACAAGAGTTCAAAGGCTCTTCCTTGAGAGAAAACTCTAGCCTCCAAAAGTTATGATCAAAAGTTATGAGAATAAAACTAACATAAGTTATTTATATGTCTACTAAAAATATCCCTCAAAAGATATACTAAACCCCATACACTCGGATGACATAAGCCCATAAATCAAAATAACAAAGCCCAAAACCAAAACTTGGCCCAAACTCTTGTCCGTGAAAAGCGCCAGATTGCGCGGCATCGGCCTGGAATTGCGCGGCCGCGCAATAGCTTCCCCTCGCAATGGGCCACCAGTTGTGATTGCTCGGGCTCGTTACGCGGGATGCAAGTCGAGCAATTGGCTTGGCTTCTTGACTCGTCCTTTCTTGTCTTGGCTCTTCTTCTAGCATATCCTAGCCTCCTTAGCTCCTTTGCCTCGTCCACCACCACCATGGTCAATCTGCACTCGCCCCGCTGTTGCTCCTGAACCTAAAAACCTGTAAAACCGAGCAAACCAGCGCATAATACCCGACAACACTAAAACCTAAAAACTACATAAAAACCAACATAAAAACCAACCTAAACCTAACTAAAACATATATAAAACATGCAACTAAACTACTCCTATATGCAAGCTATCAATAACCATTGTGCTGAGGTGTGTGAGGGGGAGTAGTGAGGTGTGTGACTCCATTTTGGGCCAGAAAAGAAGCAAGCGCGATATACTCACCTCCATTATCGGAATAGAGAATTTTGATTTTGGATTGAAAGTAATTTTCAACTAAAGACTTGAATTTGATGAAGGCATCTTTTGTGTCAGATTTCTTCTTAAGAGGATAAAGCCAAATATATTTGGTAAAATGATCGAAAAAAATAATATAATAGCGAAAACCCTCATTAGACAAAACAGAAAAAGTTCATACATCAGAGAAAATGACCTCTAAAGGAGAAGAAGAGAAGATAGACGATTGATGAAAAGGAAGTTGATGACTTTTATTAATGGAACAAGAATTACAAACTTTAAACGGAATTGAAGAACAACCTACATTAAAACTGGATAACATAAATTTAAGAACAAAATGAGATGGATGCCCATGTTTATGATGCCAGGAGGACTCTTGGACTTGTTGGGCGACAAGAGCTTGAGGAGACACCGATAATGGCCAAGAATAAACCCCATCAATGCAAGGACCACTAAGAAAAATTTGCCCGTAAGAAGATCCTTCACAAGAAAAGAAGTTGGTAAGAATTCAACGGAAAGGTTATTTTGAGAAGTAAATTGTGACACAGAGATGATGTTTTTGGAAATGTGAGGAACATGGAGCACATTATCAAAATTAAAAGTTCGGTTGTTTGTATTATAAGAAAATTGGCCAATATGAGAAATAGGAAGACCTTTACCATCACCAATGTGCAGGGAATCAGGACCTTCATACGAGACTCAGGTTTTGGAGATCATAGGTAGTTGTGTTGGAGGCGCCGGTGTCCATAAGCCAGGACTGACTCGTGTTGACAGCAAAATTGGCTTGAGGCGGGCGAGGGGTGTAAGTTTGATTGGACGGGGGAGGCGCCCAAGAGTAAGTAGGTGGGCGCAGGTTAGGAGCAGCTTGACGAAACCCACTATAATGGAACATGACATGGTCCCGTTCTCCGCACCATTGACATTTGCCGAGGAACGGACGAGAACCCGTCACTGGTTGACTAGGGTTTGGGGAATTTTGGTTGTAGGAAGGGCCGAGATTAGGGTTTTGTGGATTAGGATTAGAATTTTGAGGAGGACTGCATGTTGGAGCGTGGTTTTGAACGAGATTTGGTCTGCATTGTCATAGCAACCGCCGGAGACAAGGCTGAATCACCGGTATCAATCTTGATTTGGAGTTCTTTTTGTATGAGCTTCTCATGCAATTCCTCAAAAGAGATAGTTGTGTCTCGAGCATGAACACCGTCGATAACAGCTTGATATGATTTGTCAAGCCCATTAGGCACATAATCAATCACATCCTCCGGATCTTGTTCCTTGCCAAGAGAGGCCAAGAGATCAGCACACGTCTTGACTTGTTGCATCAAATCAGAAACCGATTGAGAGCCTTTCTTCAAGTGCAGAAGTTTATCTTTTAGTTGATGAATGTGCCCCCGGGAGGGATTAGCATAAGTATCGGCCAGAAGTTTCCATGTTGCGTGAGAAGATGTTGCACGCGTAACTAAGGTGAAAACCGTCCGTGACAACGTGCCTACCAGAGCACAAAATAAGAGACGGTCTTGACGTAACCACGTCGTATAGGCCGGATTTGGAGTTGTAGTATTGGGATCAAGAAAATTCAGGAGTGTTTTGGAAGGGGCGGGATGAGATCCATCAAGGAATTTGAATAGATCGTAGCCGATAAGAATAGATTCAATTTGTGTTTTCCACGTAACATAGTTAGAGGAGGTTAGTTTGATAGCATTGTGTAATTGAACGATGATGAAAGGTTTGGATGGTTCAACATCATTCGGGATTATGTTGTTGTTCGTCGCCATTGAAGGATGATCGAACGAACGAAAAAAAAACGAAAGAGGATCAGGCTCGTGATACCATGTAGAGTTTTAGAGAAACTGGTGATATTATTATGAGATTGAATCTCAATATATAAAGATTACATATGCTTAGGCTCCAAGCCATAATATTATGATATCTAGGATTTCCATATTACAAAAGATATAGGCTATAATCTAAAGATATGAAAACCCTAAGATAAGAAAATATAAGAAACAAAATATATGAAAAGATATTCTTCTATGAATTATCCTTAACATCACCAACTAAAATATACTTCAAATAATCAAACATAATTTTTTTTATTTAATAGAAAGGATTGTCAAGTTTATGCTGGATTGGATACGACCAAGAAAAGTTGATTTGGAAGCAAAGAATATTGTACGATGTACTCTATATGCTTGGCCCAGTTATGTTTGTGATATTGCCTATGTGTATTTTGTATGTATTATGGAGAAACTCCATTGCATATGGCAGAAAAAAATGGGTGTAGATTTTGTTGGATTGTCAATCTTAATGCATCAAACTGTCCTTTTGATTCTTTTTTTTTTATCAATACCCCCAGCAAACTATTCATTCAAATCCAAACACAACAGTTCGTACATCTCTAAAGGAAAGTGAGAGCTACCAGAAAGTAAAATTATAGAAGAAGGGCACCACCTACTTAACCAATTTGCCACACTATTAGTTGACCTACGAGCAAAAACCCAATTGCACAAAGAAAACTCATAACTAAAATCAACTAAAAGAGCAATTAGGCTGCCCAAAGCTGTCCTGGGCAACGCACCGTATTTAAGCTTTTTCACCAGAGCCTGGCAGTCTGATTCAACTTCAATGTGATGCAGACCTTGCTCCCTTGCAATATTCAAACCCCATCGAATTGCTTCCGCCTCAGCCATCTCAATCTCCGTCCCTATCTGAATCTGTTTTGCACCATAAAACACTACATTCCCTTCAGCATCCCCTGCAATCACACCAATACCACATTTTTCACTCTTGATGGATGCATCACAATTGATTTTCACCCAACCCGGGTCTGGTTTCTTCCATTTCGTGACCTCCTGCTTAACAACAGCTTTTTCCACCAGAGAGTTTGATCCAGAAAACCATTGCTCAAGACCAGTTGTTGCATCAGAAGTAATGACAGCCGGATCTTTATCCATCCCTTCAAGCAGAAAAATGTTTCGAGTCCGTCAGATTTCACTAAGAAGCATAACCCACAGATCCTGACTCCCTCCTGGCAGACTCGTTCTAACAAGATCAGCCCACTCCATAACTGAATTCGACCTCCGGGAAAGAGAATCTAAATCCGGATAGCTCTTCCAAATCCTCCTCGCTCGGAAACAGGCACATAAAGCATGAAGAGAATCCTCAACCTGACCACAGAGATGGCACCCTGCCTCCTGAGTAATTTTTCGGCGCACCAAAACGTCCTTGCATGGTAGAATACCTCTATAAGCTCTCCACAAGAAATTTCTTGTACGAGGAAACACATTCCTTTTCCAGACCCACTTCCAAAAACTATCATAACTCCCAACTGACGACTCACCCTTTGACCTACTACCTTCAGCCTTTGATGTCCACACATGATAAGTCGACTTAACTGAAAAATTCCCATCCGTAGTAAAAGCCCAGATGAGTTGATCTTGAACATAGCTATCAATAAGGTGGATTTTAAGGATCAATTCTGTGTCACCTTCTAAGAATATCTCATTCACCAAGTCTTCTCTCCAACAACATTCATTCCAATCAATAAGGTCCAACACTCTGAGATTTTCGTCTGCTCCCTTAAAGTTTCCAACAGGTTTAAAGGAATACGGCCTAGGAATCCACTTATCATTCCAGGCATTCACCAAGGTACCATTACCCACTTGCCAAATCAAACCCTCTTCGAGAACTTTCATGGCTCTGTAAAGGCTTCTCCATGTATAACTTGGAGAAAAACCTAAACCAGCTTTTAGAAACGAAGTGTGTGGGTAGTATTTTGCCTTCAAAAAACGGGCCAACAGAGAACTCGGATTCATCAACAAACGGGCCTAAGTTTTGGAAGCCCAAACCTCCTTCATTTTTTGCTTTCCCCATACGTGCCCAACTCATCCAATGTGTGCAGCGTTTCCCTGGTGAACTCCTCCACAAGAAATCAGCCATCATTCTTTCAATGTCCTTATATAAACCCTGTGGAAGTAAAAAACAGCTCATAGTATATGTAGGAATGGATTGAGCGACCGCCTTTAGAAGAACTTCCTTGCTAACTATAGAAAGATTGCCCTTATCCCATGATTGAATCCTTCGCCAAACCTTCTCCTTTACTTGATCAAATATGACTTTCTTTGACCTCCCAACCATAGTCGGTAAACCCAGGTAGCGCTCATGTTTCTCTACTTCCTGGATATTTAAGATCCCTTGAATGGCAAATTTCAATCCCTCACTGACATTTCCACTAAAAGACAGCTCCGATTTTGCAAAGTTTACTTGTTACCCTGAAGCAGCTCCATATTCATGGAGGATTTTAACAATTTCATGTGCTTGTTGACAAGTCGCACTAGCAAACAAGATGTTGTCATCAACAAAAAACAAATGAGAGACCTCTGGTGCCGTTCTCGCGATTTTAATACCCTTCCACCGATTCTCCCTTTCACTCCTCCTAATCATAGATGAAAGCCCTTCAGCACACAATAGGAACAGATAGGGTGAAAGCGGATCTCCCTGTCTTAAACCCCTGGAGGGAGTGAACACCAATGAAGGGCTCACTACTGGAAAACGCGTCTATAGCCAGGACCGTTGGCCACGCGATAAGCCACAAAGTTAGCCTGGAAACAGCCTTCGCCACAGCGGTAGCCAGCAGTGTTCCTGGGACAAAAAGTTTGTGGTTAAAACGCTCGCGGGTATAGCATAGTGTGAACACTACCCACAATAAGCACTATCCATTCCATGAGGACCGAAAACGAAACCGTACTAACACACTTCATAATAAGCACTATCCATTCCTCACAGAAGCCAAGCATCCTCATACGTACACTGTTCTAAATATGGCCATTCCACCCTATCATATGCTTTGGCCATGTCAAGCTTCAACGCCATAAAGCCCTTTCTCCCTTCTTTCTTCTTTTTCATATAATGGAAAATCTCAAACGCCGCAAGCACATTGTCAGTAATTAACCTGCATGGCACAAACGCACTTTGAGCATTGGAGACAACCTTTTCAAGCACCTGTTTTAACCTGTTCGCCAAGACCTTGGACACAATTTTGTATAAAATATTGCAAAGACTGATTGGTCTAAGATCCTTCATACGGAAAGGATCAGTAACTTTTGGAATAAGGGAAATAAAATTATGGTTTAGGCCCTCAGGAAGATCGGCCCCATGCAAAATATTAAGAACGAAATTTATGACATCGACCCCAACAGTATTCCAGCGTTGTTGAAAAAACAACGCTGAAATACCGTCCGATCCAGGAGACTTAGTAGGATGCATAGAAAAAAGAGCAGAGTATACCTCATCCCCAGTAAATGGGCGTGTCAGCTCAGAGTTGTCCTTCACCGTCAATAAAGGCGAGAGTCCTTGAGGAGCCGCATCCATGTGTGTTCTAAGATCGGTTTTAAACAGCCCCTTGAAATACTCGACTGCAACTCTCTCCTTATTTCCCCTACTCCTCCATTCCATGCCATCATCATCAACCGGTTTCCTAATTCTATTCCTCTTCTTTCTACCATTTGCCTTATTATGAAAGAAAGTTGTGTTTTTGTCTCCCCACCTTAAGTTGTTTTCTTTCGACCTTTGAAACCACAACATCTCCTCCTTAGCCATGAGGTCACTTTCCTCCCTCTCAAGCCTTCTCCTTTGCCTAACAAGTTCCCCTTTCATTCCCATTTTGTTTAGCCTCCTCAGTTCTTCCCTTACACTCTTCAACTTTTCAATAATATTCCCAAATTCCCGTTTGTTCCACACAACCAGCTCCTCTAAACATCTATTCATTTTGCCCATGACTCCGTTCTCAATATTAACCACACTTGGGTTTCTCCATGAATTCTCAATCACGACTCTGCACCCCTCATGTGTCGTCCACGTCCTTTTGATTCTTAATTGTCAACAAGCCTCTAATTTTCTCATATGAAGACTATCAACCTTATGCATCACATAGATAATAACTAAAGTCTCTAACTTAACTAAATCAAATAAAAGTATAAAACAGAAAATTAAGGAAGCAATCATGATTCAAGAGTTGGGCAATGGCAGCAAACTGACCTTAATTTTTTTTATTTTTAATTAAGGAAGCAAACAGAAAATAACATTAGCATACCTCTAGAGCAGCCACAAGTCGAACGGGCGGTGGTCTTTGCAGTTGTGAATTCCTCCATCTATTTTGAGTCTGTGAATCTATCTAGACTCAAAATTGGTCTTGAGGAAAGAGAGGTTGCTGGGTTGAGGGCAAGTGTGAACACATTGGTTTCTAAATAAGTTAGTTATGCGCTGAGAGAAAAGAAGATGAGGATTCCTTGAGGAAGAAATGGAAAAAGATTGAGTCCATATATAGCGCTTTGCTTACTGCCAACAAGGTTGCAACAACATTCTGGAATCAACAGCCATTGATTGTGATATGATTCGAACCCTCAAACAACTCAAGAACAGAAGCAATCAAACAAAAATAGCAGAAAAACGGTAAAGAACACGGGATGTGTTTACGCGGTTCGAGCAAGCTCTACATCCGCGAAGTCTCAGTGAGGAGAATTGTCTCAATCCACTATTTGAAGATCAAGTTCAAGAGAGATTACAAAGCATACAAGCAAGGCAAAGAAAACACGAAATCGGAAAGCTACAGAAGAAGATTTTAGAAGAAAAGAAAAGAGATTAGGGATTCGGCCCCCTAAAAGGCTACACAAGCTTCAGGAAGAAGCTTTAAGTCTTGCGCCACCACAGATCTCAACGAACAAGAGCTTCGTCTTCAACGTCGCCTTCAAGCTTCACCGTCTGGCTCACCGGAGTTCTCCTTTCTCCGATCTCTCTCTTCCTCTCTCTTTCTTTCTCTTGGAACTCTCTCGAAGCGCCGCTCACTCTAGGGTTCGGAATGAGCTCTCTCGAGAGCTAAGCAAAGCTTTATAGTAAGTGTCGAGCTTCAATATGCTGCGTTTCATCAAAGCAGAAGCGAGCTCGAGTTTTTGGGCCACACGCTTGATTTTGGGCCTCTTCTATATCTGAAGTGATCGATTCAGCCTCCAAACCGGTAAACCGGGGTGGCTTTTCTCGATCTAGTTCACTAATAAATAAGACTCGAACCAGTGTTCTAAACCCGTTTCCTGACTCAGTATTTTCTCTACCATTTAACAATGTATACTTTGACAAACCATTCTCTATGTCACTTGAGCTTATATACTAGACTTATATCTTAATAGAGTGCAAAAGAGTATGCATCCAGCACCATCATCCCGGCCAGCATGTACAACAGTAGTAGAGCTGTCTAAGAATGCAAAGGATCTAATAGAGAGTCAAGTGTCTGCCTAGCTTCACTCAGAGCCCTGACAATAGTCTCTACATGCTTCCATTAACCCCTCAGGCTCTTCTGGAGTCCATAGTTCGAATGGCATGTTCAGGTCTCTCTTGAGGCCACACGTTGTGCTCTTGCGCTTTTCATTTCCTACACTTGACCTAATCTGATTTTTTTTCTTACCTAAAACGCACTTAAAACCGGAATCACATCATTAAAGATACCAATTCTAGCAGTGGTGGAGCGGAGGGGGCGAAGGGGGGCGGTCGCTCCCTCTCTCGTGCTCTGAACTATATAATATATATATATTAAAGTTTCAAAATAAAACAGTATGAAACCTTGGTCCAGTGGGAGATGCCCACGCATGTTGTAAGTGTCCGTGTTCGAGTCTTGCGGCATACAAATATTTGCCCCCCTCTCTCACTTTTTTACTTGTATTGTCTACCAGGCCACCATAGTATAATATAAGTATTATATTTCGTTTTATATTTATTTTTTATTTCAACCAAAAAAAAACTTAAATTAACTATATCTTTATTATGGTGAGTAATTTAAAATATTAATAATTTTGGTTTATAATTAAAACATAATTACTACTCCTATTAAAATAGAGATGAGAATTTAATTTTGTTTTACATACTTAATTTATTATTTACTTAATTTATATAAATATACTTTTAGTTACTAGCCAATCATTATATATCGACATTTATTTCAAATTATTATTATTTAAATAATAATATAATAATAATATGGAGTTTGGTTGAAATGAAACAAACTCTTATCCTAAAACGAACTCTTATCCTAAAACGAATGCACTTTTTGTAGTTAGTAGTGCACTTTTCATACTTAAGAGTGCACTTTTTCGCATTTGAACTTTTCGTACTTTTTAGTGCACTTTTTCGTAATGCACTTTTTGTATTTTTCAATGCACTTTTATATGAAAAGTGCATTACTAACTATGAAAAGTGCATTCGTTTTAGGATAAGAGTTCGTTTTAGGATAAGAGTTTGTTTCATTTGAACCAAACTCTAATAATATGTTATCTATTTGTCGATCCTTATAGTAGACTCCGCCCCCCTTCCAATTTGTTCTGGCTCCGCCACTGAATTCTAGTACGCATTGCATGATTTTTAGTTCTTGCGAGGTTGATGTAAATGTAAAATTATAATACGTACGTATTGCGGTTCTTCACCAAATTCTATCGAACAAGAATACATTGCGGTTCATAATTGTAAACTCCATCAATTGTAATTGATCATCGATCAAAAGTACGACTCCGATCAACGCAATTTTTATAAATATGATCGACCTTATTATTGATGTAGAAAGGATTTTGTTTAGTGGCTGATCACAGCCACCTAAGCAGAGAACTTAAAACAGTACGTAGGTGGGATGGAGGTAGAAACATTACACACTTAGGTTTTGGATTATTAATTACTCCATACCACAATAAACAAGCATACATGACAGATGAATATATAATGATCGATATGGAGCTAGTAATTGAGCAACGATGGATCTCAATTAAATAGCAACTTAATTGGAGGCATCATCAATCTGAGAGATTAGATTAGATTGATTTTTCTTAATTAGGCGACGATGAACGGAAGAACACTGAGGAGGAACTCGTCGTAGGTGAAGCTTGCAGTTCCACAGTAGGAGTCCTCCTTTGTCTTAAATTTCTCTGTTAATCCCTGCATCAACCAAAAACACATAAGATTCTCTACGTACGTACAAAATCAAAATCAAAATTGCGTTATGAAATTAAAGTAGGTACCTTGACAACCACGCAGCACCTGCAATTAATGGTACAAAAGGCAAGGGGCGAAAGCGTTAGTTTTGGAAAATAATTAATTAATTTTGCAAGAATATATATATAGAGAGAGAGAGAGAATTAATGGAGAGATCGATGGATGAATGCGTACTCGATGTAGTAGTCGTATTCGACGCCACACTTGGCGCCGCCAGATTTGTCGAACTTGGACATGAGGAGCCTGAGCACAAAGGGCGAAACATTGAAGCACATGCTCATGAGAGCATCTTTGAGCTCCCTCTCGTCCAGCCTCCCGTTCCGGCTCCGGTCGTACATCTGGAACGTCGCCTTCCAGGTTTGGAGGTTGCGAAGGAGAGGGACGAACTCCTTGGGGCCGATGACCTTGGAGTTGGACCCGGTGAACATGTACATGAGCAGGTGGACGGTCCGGAGGCTGAACCTCTGGTCGAACGTGGACAGCGCCGATTGCAGCTCCTGGTCGCAAATCAGGCCGCTCCTGTCCTTGTCGATGCGGTTGAAGCAGTCGACCAGCTTGGGGTCCGTCCCGGGAGGGAAGGACGACGGAACAAGCGCGCAGAAGGGGTCTCCTCCGCCGCAGCCGGATCCACCTTGGTACGTCTCCACAGCTGTTATTCTTGCGGGCATGGTCTGCATCCCGGGTGCGCAGACCTGAGCCTGCTGGCCATAGGAGGCGCTGTTGTTGTAGTACGAGGCCGCTGGTTTCTGCTGGCAGGCGCCGTTGCTGTTCGACCAGGATTGAGCGCCGCTGCTGCCGTACTCACGGGCTTCGTACTCCACGCGCTGGTAGGAAGCCATTCCTCTCGCTCGATCGATCTATGCAAGTGAAGCGAGGATGATTTGATCGATGAGAGGTTTATGCGCCATTGGAATTGGTTATATAGTAGCCCGGTTAGAGATTTGGGCTTCGAGTTTCGGAGGATTTACGGAATTCGCCATCATTTCCATGGACGGATATTATTATTATTATTATTATTTTGAGGGCGAGCGAATATGTCAATATTGTTGGGGTGGGTGGGTGTGGCTCCGATCGCATCAAGGCGGGAATATTTTTTCTCTCTCTTTCAAAAACTAAAGGATTTGATTTTACTATTTTTTCTATGTTTCTTCGGAATAGGATAACCCGTCCACCACATTTCCAAATATTTTCTAGGCTTGTTTATTAAGGTTTCTTAAATTTTAAATTATTGGATTAAAAAAATGGTGATTTTTAATCAGATAAACATAAGCTACATTGTAGTCTGCGCTCAGTAAGACAGCGTTATAGTGACTGTGAAACAAGTACGTCGTCTTCTCGCAATAACAACCATCTCAAGCTCGATCCCCGACCCACATTGGTCACTATCTGAAGTCCGTCATTGTAGAAAATAAGCAGAAATGAACACAAAAGGTACATGCCTGTGCCCCACTTCCGTCCGGCGAACCGACTGGATTCATTAGCATAATTCGATCAATTGGTCACCCTTCTTCTATGATAGTTTGCTGTTTTCAAACCCCTTACTTTATAAAAGGTAAAACCAACGTCATTTTTGTCATATTTCCTAAAAACACTTTAACAAAAAAAAATGCGGTCGAATTGACTTTCTTTTGAACCCGTTTATAAAAATATTTCGTTTTTTGACGCAATTGTTAATTTTGACACAACGACCTTATTATTATGCCCACCACACCTCAACAACGGGTGAGCAAAAATACTCAATCCGACAAAATTTGGATTCGAATGGATCACAAAATTTTCAATCCGGAAATTTTTTCCGAATAGTTGCACCGGATACGGATAGTGGTTTTGAAACAACTGGATATTCGGGATATCCAGTACTATATATATTTTTTGAAAATACACATTAATACTAAATAACACGGTTGTTTAATGAGTATTAACGCAAAAAATAAGTACTTTGTAAAATTTCAACTCATTAAGGGTTCAGTTTTCCTCAACCATGTAAACTTTCTCTTAAAATTTAAACGGATTGGTGGATATCCAACTCTGATATCGGTCAATCATGCATATTAATTAGGTCTAAACAAAATAATAGTAGAAATATTTTTTTCAAAACAGATAGTTTGGATATTCGTTACCGGATATCCGGTAATTAACGGATCGGATACGGATTGAAATTTTAAGGAAAAAAAATTACCGGATATCCGGTATAACGTACAGGATCGGATATATCCATTTGTTCAGCCATAACCACAACAACACACTACCATGACTACATCAAATTAAGGCCCTCTATTTAGCACCCACACTATATTTATACCCAAGTCCACCCTAAACCCTATTACATCTATATTAAAAATTTTGTTACAACCGCATGGATAAACTCACATTAATCCGTCAATTTGGGAAGATAAGTTTAACTCTTGATTTCACCCGATTTTGTTCCTATTAAAGTTAGATCTAGGTTTTCAAATATTTTTAATGATTTTCTTCAAAATTGTTCAAATTAGGTTTCAGATTAAGAGTTTGGAATAATTTTTAAGGATTTAAATCAATTTAGTTAAGGGTTGAAGGAATGAAACGGGTTAAAAATGACTGTGGTCAAAATCCTCCATCGCAGCCGCTTCCTTCGACCTCGTGACGGCACTTCCTTCCTTCGACTTCGGCAAAGGTTGAAGACGACCAGGCCATTATGACCAAGACAGCTAGGGTCGTGACGGCCTGGACGGCCATGACCGTAACGGCCATGGCATGCTCAGCCGTTGCAATTGAATACGTAACAGTTGAGCGCCGATTGAGCCGCAAAGGCTGATGCCATTGTCATCCTCGATTGTTTTTGTCTTTCGATTTATATTTTCGTATTTCAATTGTTGAGATGCTTACACTACACCATTCTGTAGATTTGGCGAACATATTTTAGCGACCACATAAGATGGTCGCTAATTACTGACCACGTGGTTGCTAACTCCAACATAAAAAAAAATTAGTGATCAAGTGGTCGCTAATTTAGCATCCAAGTGCTTGCTCATTTAGCGACCACGGATCATCTATTCGCTAAAATTGTGCGGGCAATTTTGGCACCAGATGTTAGCACCCACGTGGTTGTAGAAGTTAGCGACCACTTGGTCGCTAATCTTGCGACCAAGTGGTTGCTAATATTGGTCCTGAAGGTAGCGACCACTTGGTCGCTAACTTCTGCGACCAAGTGGTCGCCAACATTTGGCGCCAAAACAGGCAATTTGGCGGGCATCATTCCGCGGATTTAGCGACCACTTGGTCGCTTAATACAGTGGTTGGTAAAATTGCAGCCAATTGGCTTTTATATAGTCGCAATAGTTTCCTATATGAACTCTGCACATCCTCATACCTTTGTACAAAAAAATTCACAAAACGAAGAAGGAGATATTTGCGCATCTTAGTTGCTTATAGGGAGGAATTCCGTCATATTTTACCTACAGCTACATTACAAGTATGTAATTAAAAAATTCCGTTTAATTTCATCATGTTATACTTACATTCAAGTATTGTTGCTAGAAATTTTTCGTTTAAATAATTATATGAGATTGTGTTACCGATGTCTACATTAATTTTATTTTCGATTGCGTTATTTTTGCATTGTTAAAAGTTTATTTCCGATCATAATTTGACATTCGACGGCCATATGAAAGCTAAATAACATTTATATAGTCGTTGAATCCCTATAGTACAACAATCGAGAAATATCACCAAGTTTGATATTTTTGTTTGTAATTGGCGACCATATGGTCGCCAATTAGTACATAAGATTTGTTTGCAATTATTCTCTTTTTTTTGTCTTTGGCGACCATATGGTCGCCAACTCCAATGTAGCAACCATATGATCACCAAATAAAGCCTATAAATTATTTACAAGGTTATATTCATTTACATGAATAAAATGCGTGAATGAATGTATTTGTGTGATGTAGATGGTTTTTTGAACGACCAGTTTATTGTTGGCATTGCTCAATTTATTAAGTTCTGCAAATCTATGTCGAGCTATAACCCTCAAGAGTTAAGGTGTCTTTCTCGGAGGTGCAAGAATAAGAAACTGATTTCAGTAGAAGATGTGCATTATCATATTTATAAGGATGGTTTTGTTCCTGATTATTACCTATGGGTTTCGCACGGGGAGACAAATGAAATGCTTGTTGCATTGTTGGTTAAGTCTAGACAAAATGAAGGTTGTAGTAGTACTAATCCAACACCGTCGTATTTGGGTATGATAATCGAATAGAGCAGATAGTCTATGATGGTTTTAATGTCCGAGCTCATTACATTGATGATCCCTTCTAGAATGAGGATATAAAGCATGAGGGAGATTAGTATTATCATGAAGTGCCCAATCCCAGTGCACAACATATGTACGACATGTTGTCGGCTATGAATAGATAGTTGTGGCCTAGATGTGATGTCACCCAGTTGGAGGCGGAGATGGAGCCTCTTGCTGGTATAGTTCAATGGGAATTCATTCAATGCACATGCAACTTGGTTTGTTGTACAATTGCTCTTTATTATATCTCAACACATATTTCTTCTTTTGTGTAATCCTTCCAGCCAGTGGGTAGCCATACAAACTGAATCCAATCTTATGGTTGTGAATTGAGTATACAACAACTATCTTCCATGCTCTTATAGGATGCTCTTGACACTTCAATCTAAATCGACACTCACGTCTCTTGTTTTGGCACCTTTTGCAAACTGGCTTATTTGCACTTTTCCACGGGGTGTGCTTATTCTCTCTCTCATAAAGTAGCCATGTCTAGATGAGTCATATCTGACTTTGTATACCGACCTATTTTATGCACATGTTATTTTGAATACCGACCTCTTTAACCAAAGAAATGGCCTCCTCTCGGGAACCAAATGTTATATCAGTGGTAAACAAATATGAATAACCTTCTGAAAACTCCTCTAGGACCTCACCTGTATGATTTGAAAATTGCGGATGACTGCTCAAAGGTAGGAATCCAAACATGACTGGTGTAGATTGTACTTGTCATGGTTGCACCGCTATAAAATCCGGGAATCCAAACACGCTTGGTGTAAATGTAATTTCCCCGACTGAAATGGCACATGAGCTGCAAATCCAACAACCAATGTACTTTGTAGGTAATCCGGAAAACCAAACATGGCTGTTGTGTTTGGAACATTTCGATATGTACTCTCATCACTTATTTCAAGGTCATTCTAGCAAAAACGGACTTGGTCGTTATGGCAAGAACGTACACAGCCGTTACTGCAGTGTATGCCCTTGCCGTAACGGCCAAGTCCGTTTTTGCCTTAACGACTATTTCGTGCTCTAGACATCCTAAAAGAGAGAGAGTTTGATTGCTAAATTGAACAATTTTCCACAATGAAACGAGAACAAGTTCTAAACTAAAATACCAAAATATACAATGATAGTACGTTAACTTTGATGAGAAGTAAATTACCTCATTGTGATCTATGATAAGCGTGTTTTCTGCCAAATTGTAGTTATATAAGAAATCTTCATTAGACATTATGAAGAAATATTTTGGGAGAAGGAAGAAGAGAAGCGAAGAGAAGAGATAGTTTGAGTGTCTTTGTCTCGTTTTTATTGTAAAAGGGTTATAATCTTGTACAATAAATGTCGTTAGGTAGGGTCGTTGTACAATAAATGTCGTTTTTTTTTAAATTGGCCTCAGCCGTCTATGCGTAGACCGGATGCCAAATAAACACTTCGTAAATTAATCTACAATTAAATTGTACGACGCGTCGCCTTGTAGTAGTAGCCCTAGTCTCTATCATTTTACGGTTCTTACTTTTACTCGAGCAAAACCAATAAAATAAAGTGCCTACGGTAAATAGTAATTTGATCGTTCAATACTTTCTAGCTCTTTAAAGTAATAAGCATTACAACATCAAATGGTGACTCGGTCATCTATTCTATCAAATAAAGAGAATTCTTAAGGTACATTGGTACATATGAGTGTGAATCACATGCGACATAAAAGTTATTTGTAATATGAGGCTTACTATCGGTCGTTGGATACACCCCATCTACGGTTCTTATTAAAATTGAATCATAAAGTGTCAAAAGTACATTCAAACTAAGAATGCACTTTTGATGCTTTACGATGTATTTTTGATGTTTTACGGTGTATCGTAATGCACTTTTGATGTTTTACAATGCACTTTTCTTGCCGCACATTCTCACGGAATATTTGTTCCGCACAAAATTCAAACTCGGTACATATAGGTTTATTTTCTTGATAAAAAAAAACAAACATATTGCATTTAATAAATGGTAATTGAAATCCCTTCCTCGCATAAAGTGCAACTAGTGTATGTAGTATTTATATTCAAAAAAAAAAAGATACGAATACATTTTTTGCCGAAACACGCACAAAATGCAAGTTATCTTCTGAGTATATAATTGTATAAACGTAGAAGTGGAAGCATGGAAAAGCCCGTTTACAGGCTTTGCTTACACCCTACGTTCAACTATAAGAGAATAGGAATCATAAAATCATGGCCCATTTCAATTAAAAAGCATAAAATTAGTCCCGGATTTGTACATTTGAAGATTCGCATCCACCCAATAATAACGCTTTCTATCATGATTATCATCCATGCTTACGTATTGTAATGAAACAAGTTCGGCCTTGGTTTCGTTGGTACGGTTAGCTTGCCTGCTCTATTATTGCTAACTAGTATCATTCCCGTACCTTGTACGGGTTTAATATAAAAATTACTTTATAAAAAATGTTTTCTACTTGTTTTTAAAAAATTTCCCAAACACATTTTCAACGACTGAATCACACTTTTTTAATGTTCATGTATATTGTACGGATTTAATATAAAAGTCATTTATAATTACAAAATATTAGAATTGATGAAACCCGAAATAACGACTCGCTAGAAGACAAGGAACGAAGTTATTATATTCGAAAGTGCAAACACTTGCTTCTTTATTTATAATTTTCTTTACAACGAGGTTACAAGCCAACGAGGCTAACAAGCAATTGAGAATTACACCTCGGACCTCCTACGGGTTTTCGAGATCTCGAGCTAACAATATTCGAGATCTCCTACTTGCTAAGAGATTCTACCGCCCAAGTGTAGCGTGATTGATCTTGAGGCGAGGTGGATTCTGCGAGTGCGGTGTAGAGTCTTGTGAGATTGTGTAGCGAGGTCTTTTAGTGTGAACGGGGTCTCTGTGTGACTTGAAGTCTTTTTGTGGACTCTTCTTGTCTGTAGCGAGGTCTTTTGACGATGTTTCTATCACGTCGATCTTCAACGAGCAAGATAGTTCTTGAGTTTAAGATGTTTTTCGACCCCCTCTTCCTACGAGGTTCTCCTCTATTTATAGAGGAGTGGGGAGTCGAGTTTTGGCCAAGGTCCGATGTGGGATGTCCAAGATGGAGGCTCTTGATTGGTCCGGAGGTGAGGTAGATGGTGATTGGTTCGGGGGGCGGCATCCTTGAGTGGTCCGTGGGGCGGGGGTGTCAGTAGAGTCGATGGCGAGGTTTAGACCTCGCTCTGAGGTTTCGGTTGGCCTCGCGAGGGTAGGAACTTTGTTTTAATAAATGGGGGATTTGAGCGTGGGACCCCGAATTATCCTTGGAAGTCCCGTCATGGTTATTTGTTTTTGGGTGCCCCGGACCCACCTGCTATTTTACTACTTTGGGCATCATCAAGAATAAATTTAAAAAATAATTTTTATTAGATCAATTTTAAAAAATGATTTGTCTTAGTCTCTTAGATGATCAATTAAAATATTAAGACATTTTTAATCAAGTGTTCATTAAAAAAAGAAATTACATATCTTCAAATTAACTATTTATATAAAATTCTTAGAATAGTATTTTGGAATCAATTTTCATCAAAAAAATAATTTGTAATTGTTTCATAGAAAGTGGGGGAGTGGGAAAGTGGGTAAGTTTTTTTGCCAAATTTTTTGATGAAGTGGGAAAGTAGTTTTAGAATTTTTAGTTTTTGGTAAAAGTTATAAATTTTAACTAGTTTTACCCGTCGTACCATGTACGATTACGATTCGATATTTTATAAACATTATAAATAGAATATTAATAAATAAATAAAAATATGATATAAACTTTAATATAAATAATTTATTGCTCGTACAATGTGTAATTTTTTAATCAAATAATATATTCTTTATATTTTATTATTTTTTATTTATGTAAATTTAGGGTTTATCAAATATTTCAATATATCTATTAAATATTTTATTATCTATTTTTATTAATTTTAAAATTTATAAATATTTTTCATTAATTTTTTATAAAAAAAAATCACTATATATCTATAAATAAATTCGTCAGAATATATATGCTAAAAGATTTATATTTATTTTAAAATATTTTATCTTTAATTTTAAATACTTGTATAAGAAAGTTTCAAAAGATATTATTATACTAAAAAGATATTTGTTTGATGTTAAAGATAGATTTATATAAATAAATAAGAATTTAATAGAAAAATGTTAAAATATTAGGAATAAAAATTAATTTTATAATTATAAGGTGGGGCTAGAATCGTTCCGATTACTCGAAAAGGTATAACTTTAATATATAGTTATAGATTGTGTATATTAGATTAAGCCACGTGGCTAAATTTTTTCTAGGGTGAATTTCACAAAACCACCCGTAAAATAGAGCTTTATGCACAAAACCACCAGATTAGATAGAAAAAAGAAAAAAACAAATGAATCACCCTTCCAAATAACCAGATCTATGAGAAATCATGGAGCTTGCAATCGAGAGGCTGTTGTTGAACGAATTGAAGATCACTTCCACCAGATCGACATCGGAGAGCGAGATTCCCGGTGAAGGATCATCGACTTTCGACGAGCGAATTAGGTGGCGAAGAAACTGTTCGGCGGCGCTGTAGCCGGTCTGGAGCTCTTGAACGAGGCTACGGTGGCGGATCGTCGTCGGAGATAAGGGAGCAAGAGGTGGAGTAGTTCATCGGAATTCGAAGGCTCTTCGTACAGGATTTTGCAGAGAGCGAGGGGGATAAGGAGGAGAGAGAGGGGAGTTGGGAGTCTGGGACATCTCCCTGCTCCGTCGCCGCCTCCCGCAAGTACGCCTTGGCGGTTTGACCCTTATTCCGTCGCCGCCTCCCGCAATCAAATCTCTTTCCTCGACAATTCACTGGTGACATCTCCCTGCTCCTCAACCTCTCCAGCGTCGGACTCCATCAACACATTGACTATCTCGTATCCCTCAAATTATCCTAAACTATCTTTCATTCAGTTTAATTTGCATCTAATAACCCCTTAATCAGTTATAGGAGTCACAAGCAACATCGATTGTGCAGGATTTGGGGGTAATTAAGCATAGTGGAAGAGAGGGGAATCAGGGGATGGATTTAGGGTTGTGATTTACTGAAATGGATTATATGTTAATTTGGAAATGTGTAGATAAAAGTTTTTTTATTTGTACTTTTTCATTCATTTTTAACGAAAGTTAAGGAGTTAGAATTAGGGGTGGTCAAATGTTAACAGATTGTTTTATGGGTGGTTTAATACAATTTTGAATTTTACGGGTGGTTTTATGCACAAACTCCTATTTAACGGGTGGTTTTGTAAAATTTACCCATTTTTCTAAACACATGGATTCTCCTTTACAATTGTAATATATATATATATATATATGAGCCTAGGTGGACCTAAACTTAACCTAAAAAGGTCTGATTGCAATTGAAGGTATAATCATTGTATAAAGAAAGAAATAAAGGACGCATCGCTTTGCTTTGGCTTTTCCCCCACGAGTTATTAGAAGTTGATCGCAATTAGGTAACAGAGATAAAAGAGATTCTGAGTTGATAATCATGAGCCTAACTTCAACTTCAATTTGATGCTGTAAATTCAAATTGCAAGCGACTTTTTCATGTGTAGAAAATTGAAAGTAATTCCTACATAAGCAACATTATCAATATTTCCGATAAAAAGAAAAAGACCTCAAAATTCCTAATTTCTAACAGAATTTGGATGTGAAATGTGCCAGTAGAATCATCAAAGAAAACTAAGTAAAATGTAACGTCAAGGCTCTAAATTCTGAAGTCAACGAATACCGTGAGGGAATTAACACTAATCGTCAATTAACTGCGGAAATTAACAGTAATAATCAATTCATCGTGCAACCGTCTGAGCTTGAGATTGTGTGTGCTCCATAAGCTGGCTGACTAGTTTATAAGTGCGTCCAGATAATGCTTTTGTGTGATCAATTAGCTGCTCATACCTGAAGAAGGAAAATCACCGATGTCAAACAACCCAGAACCCAGCATAAAGAAATAAGGAGATCTAAAGCAAAAAAAAGGTCATATTTCTTACACATTGGGGTAATTGGGTTCCATCAAGACTGTTCCCGATTCAGAATCAATGGTAGCATCCACCTTTGAGCTGCGGATAAGATTCACTAACCATCTCTCAGCCTCCTCATAGCTCAAGTTCAACTTCTCAGCAAGGACCCTGGCATCACAAAAAGATAGAAACCTTAGCCCCCACAATGAATAGAGTGAGCATTCTTACTAAACAAGTCATTGTGAAAAGCAAGCAATTTACACCATAAAACCTTCTAAACACCAGGGTACTTTTTGTTTTCTTAAAAGAAGACAATAGGGTACATGAAACAAGAACAAATAGCATCGCAAGTGCAGGGGAGACTAAGACAAATCATAGAATAAATAAACACAACAAACCACTTATAGACAGATGGAAACCATGTCAAGCTACACGCCTGCAAAAGGTATAAATGAAACACATACAACATGTCAATTCGCTGATGAATCCGGCAATAAGTTTCACAAATGAAAAGGCGGGCATTTTCAAGAAACTCGTCCCGCAGTGGAACAGTTGTATAGTTGCCTTCCTCCAATCGCTTCCCAAGGAATGGATCGTTTAGAATCACCTAAAGAGAAGAGACTAAGGTTAAAAGTCAGGGAAGCTGCTAACTTGATACAGAGATGCCGAATCAGTTTTACTGATATTTCAACAGGCATATATAGATTGAAGGTATATGGTGATCATATCGGAAAATTCCCAAAAGGACACTAAAAACCTTACCTCTTCACACTCTTTCATCTTCTCTTGTGCTCCATCAAAATCATAGTTAACGTATATGCAAGCCAGGAATTCTGTGATGGGATCTTTGTATGAATATTGCTCCTGCTGGATGACCTTAATAAATTCCTTAAACTGAGGCCTTCTTCTTTTATTGACTATGAAAGCAGTTGCAAGATAGCGTAAAAGATGGGGTGCATGGGTTTGGATAGTATTTAAATACCTGTATACAATAAAAACCAAGCAATAAGACGAGAATATGATCAAAGCTATTACTAGATGCACATGTATGCACATGTTTTTGATAGAAAGTTCCTTGACAAAATTAGCCTTCATGCTCCTCCAAAATGGACAATTAAGAGTAACTATACACTGAAAATGCACTAAGTTCCTTGACAAAAGTAGCCTTCATGCTCCTCCAAAATGGACAATTAAGAGTAACAAAGTTCCTTGACAAAATTAGCCTTCATCACATCAGTAACCACCAAAAAACATTGTTATCAATATTGATTGCCTCCATATAATGTAGAACACTCACAAATTATGAATGACTGTGTATTATTTTAACAAATAAAAAGGTGAATGCATATTAGACGGAGTAGAGGGGCAAACTTGTCTTGATTGAACAGGTCAATGATCTGCGTCCTCCCATTGTCATTATTGAAAAAAATGAATAAGCTCCAGTGCATCAACCATATTCTGCTTTGCACCTGACTTAACGGGGAGGCAAAGCTCTGCAATACATAGTTCACAACACAAAAAGTAAATAATGAGTTGAAACAATGCTAATAGATTAAGAAAATAAAATATGCATGCCAATAGTACATACTTTGGAATCAATAATTTCCTTCAAAGTATTTAGTTCGTTAAGCGCCACATCCCAGTTTTGCATCAAAATTTCAGCGGCAAGCTTTCCCCACAATGCACTAAGATTTCTCTCGCTGCTTGTACAAAGGGCCCTATATTGGTACAGATAATCAGGCAGCACCGGAGTAGTTCCCGCACTCAAACTGGAACTTGGCATACTGATACAATGCTTCGATTTGATCTGGACCAATCTGCATGAAAGATACAGTTCAAAGCTTTAGAGTCAACAGAATGCATAAATCAAAAGCCCTTAGAACTTCCAAGAGCAAGAACACTATATTTGCAGTTTGAAACATGAGATATGTATCATTCTCCTTTTTGAATTAACGCAGATAACATATCAAGATTGTTCAATACCATTATAGTGGATTGAAGACATTAAACGAGAGACACAACACTCTTCTCAGTTCGATTCAACTTAAAAGTGTAATGATTATGCATCAAAAGCGTAGATAAACGACCACTCGTTCAAAACAAAAACAAGCTCTTTGTCATCCTCAAAGGCCAATTACTACCAGTAGAAAACAAGTTCTGAATATTTCTAACTACAAGCGAGCATCGATAGATCTAGAACATTACCTGGAAACGTTCTTGAAGCATCTGGAGATTATATTGCTTTTCAGCCCTCAACTCCTGAACCGAATTAGGATTCTGTAGAAACGCAACCAGTGGCGCCGCTGCTTCCTCTTGAGCTTTCAACGTTGTCACAACCTCCGCTCTTCTCTCCACCATCTCTGCACGCATCCAACACCAGCAAATCAACCAAAAAAGATGAAGAAACCTTAATCAAATCAGATCAGAAGAGAACCCTAGAATTAGACCTAATGACAACAAGTGTAGGAATAAAAAAAGGTATTGCCTTGGGGCACTTCCTCGGTCTGGTAGAGGCTTTTGTGGATGTCCACGCCGTAATCAACCATGTTCGTCTTGTTGAGAAGCTCGATTTTAGCCTTCAAGAGCTCCTGGGCAGGATACAGCTCGCGTTCTTGTAGGAACTCGAGAATTGGAAACACGAGATGCCTATCGAGGATCGGTCCGATCTTCGGCGTGAGGTCGTATTTTGCCATTGTCGTCTCCGTTTGCCGTCGAAGAGTTCCGCAGAGATAGAACGAGAAGGGACGGCCGCCTCGCGAGAGACCACAATAAATCTAGAAGGCGAAGTGTTTTAACACTACAGTTAACCTATCTGTTCGTTTTCCTGTTTTTTTTTTATTATTATTAGGTAAGAATTAGGGTGCTCTTCTTACGGAGGGCGCCCTAGAACATCTTTCGGATGAGAACTATTAGTTTTGGGTGAGTCTTGATACATTCAATAGGAAGACTGTGGCCTAAATTAGCAATTTTGTTGGTCACAGCGTTACATTCCCTAAAGATATGGTTAATCGCTAAATCATGGTTTCCATGAATGGAAACAATAATATCAACGATAATGAGTTCGATCTCCCAAGGACACTTGGTTTTCCCTGTAATGGCGTTTATGACCTGGAGATTATCCCCTTCAATTTCCACTTTTCCTAACATTCTGACTCTTATTTACCTAATTGCTTCCCGAAGGGCAAGAGCTTCAGCCTTTAAAACTGACACTTTCCCAAAGTTAGCCGTCATAATATCAGTTACCTGGCCAAGGTGATTTCTGAATACGATTCCTCCAGAAGTGTTTCCGTTGGACAATTTTGATGCATCGAAGTTAACTTTTATGTATCCTGATTTAGGGTTTTTCCACTTCCTTAAGGCCCTTTTTCAGTGTCTCTTTTTTTCGCATGAGGTGTTATTATATTTTCTTCACCCTTTGTCCAATTCGTCGCTTTATCCCAATTCCCTTTGGTGGTTTCTTATATATGCTGCCAAGTCTGATATTCCTTCGTCTTGGTGTTGTTGAAAAGTCAATATATTTCGTTGATGCCAAAGGCTCCACCAAGCAACAGCTAAACACGTGAAATCCTTTTTTCCTAGGAGTTGATACAATTCACTTAGTATTATTCTCGGCGTTTTGATTAGAGGGTCGTACCCCTGGATAGAATTTGCTATGTTTGGGTTAACTTTGCTATTATGTACATCATATATGGGCATTTTGTCAGTAAGTGACTTGTATCTTCATTAGTGCAATCACACAACACACAACCTCCCGAAGTTGTGATATGTTTTTCCCTAAGTCTAACTTTCGTAGGAAGTCCATTGTTATCCACTTTCCACAGAAAGTTTTTCACCTTTGGATATGTATCCAGTTTCCACATCCAGTTATTTATATGAGGTGCTTGTCTTTCTAGATTTGTGATTAGGCTTACTGTAGACGAGGTGGAGAACCAGCCATTTTTGCTAGGGGCCCAGTACAATCTAGCTTGAATATAATTATCTGGAATTGGTGTATTTTCAATTTGCTTAACAATGTTATCCGGGAGGATTTGCTTTAGTTCGTCTATTTTCCATTTATGATCATTAGTGATCCACGCGTCTACTGTTTTTGTTTCGTCTACATTTGTCGGGTTCTTTGCGTGTGGTCGAAGAGGGCCTTGATAGAGCCAATTATCTTTCCAAAAGTTGACTGTTTTCCCATCCCCATATTGCCATATAAGACCTTTGTAGAATTCCTCTCTTAGATGCATTAGTTTTTTCCATTGCCATGAGGTGCTTGCTTTTAGTTTATACGAGAATAGGCTATCATTTCTAAGGTATTTTTGTGAGATTATCTTGACCCACATATTATTTGGTTCTGCCAGAATCTTCCATAATAGCTTCATTTGGAGCGCTTTGTTCATATGTTCTGTTTTCCTAATTCCTAGTCCTCCTACCTCTTTGGGCTTACATATCTTATCCCATCCCACCAGCGGTTTATAATTCCTATCTTTATTCCAGAAGAAGCCTCTGTTTAACCTATCCATCTCGGATTGCACGTTCGCTGAGAGCATAAAGCTTTGCATTACATAATTCGGTTTTGTAGCTAGGTTAGCTCTGATCAAAGTGGTCCTACCTTCTTGAGATAGCGAATTTGATTTCCATTTTGTGAGCTGTTTTTGTGCATTTCCAATATTGTCTTTAAAGGTGTCCTTATTAACTTTACCATTTATAATAGGGCAACCTAGGTACTTCTCTAGATTTGTCATTGTGGCGATCCCCAAGGCCTATTGTGCTACACTTTTTTGTTGAGTAGTCGTGTTTTTTGAGGTGTGAAAGGCTGACTTGTTATAGTTAACTTTTTGACCCGAAAGTCTACAAAATTCATCAATAATGGCCTTTACTTTTTGACATGATCGCTGAGACACTTTGGCAAATATTATAATGTCATCTGCAAAGGCTAAGAACGGGATTCTCGTCCCACCACGGGCGATAGGGAATCCTATTGTGTTTTTATCTAGTTCGCTGGTTAGCTGTAGTTTCCTTGCTAGAATTTCCGATGCAATAACAAATAAGAAAGGCGAAAGAGGGTCGCCCTGTCTAAGATCCCGTTCTGGGTTGAATGGATCTGTGGGTCCATTATTTACTAGTATCGACAGTGACACAGTACACATGCATTCCCTTATCCATCCTATAACTTTTCTATCGAATCCAAATCTCTGCATCACGTCTAAGAGATATTCCCAATCAACCCGGTCATACGTCTTTTCCATGTCTAGTTTTATTGCTATCCAACCATCTTTATTTTTTGTATTTCTAAAAGAGTGAAATATTTCATGGGCTATAAGTATATTACCTTGAATGGCTCGGTTTGCTATAAAGGCTCCTTGGAGCAGATGAATAATTTTGGTTATAACTTTTTTAATCCTTTCTGTTATAATTTTCGAGATAATTTTATAAATGGTTGAGCATAGACTTATGGGCCGGCAGTGATTAGTCGACTTTGGGTTCTCTACCTTAGGTATGAGCGTTATAAACGTATGGTTGGTTTGTCGTAAGACTTTCCCTGAGTGGAAAAAACTTTTCACAGCTTTGATTATTGTTGGTCCCACAATATCCCAATATCTCTTGTAGAATTCCGCAGTAATACTATCCGGGCCCGGGGATTTGTCAAAACCCAGCTTCATTACCGTTGACTTGATTTCTTCATTAGTGACGACGCTAGTTAGTATAATATTATCTTGTTCCGTTATTTCCTTGGTGATCGGATTGAGATATTCACTAGCATTATTTAGATGAGTTGGTTGCTTAGTAAATCTCTTTATAAAGTCATTCCTAATTTCTTCTCTAATATTATCTGTACCTAGGATTTGTGTTCCTTCCGTTGTAATGATTTCCTTAACTATTTTCCGATTGCGTTTGCCACTAGCAATCTTATGGAAGTATCCTGTGTTTGCATCCGACAGTTTTATATGTTTTGTCTTAGCTCTTTGTTTCCAATACGTTTTGTGGAATTTTAATATGCATTCTTTCTTATTCAACAGTCGGAGTTGTTTCTGGATGATTCTTGATTGGGGAGAGATTAGAATTTCTTTTTGGAGCTCTACTAGTTGATCTTCTATTTCTTTTAGCTGTTCGAAAGTATTGCCTAATGTGTTCTTATTCCATTTTTTGGCATGCTGTTTAAAGAGTTGCGTTTTCTTAAGTAGGTTAAACATATTTGATCCCTGAAATTGCACTCTCCAAGCTTGTTTAACGACATTTCTAAAATCTTTCCTGTACATCCACATTTTTTCCACTTTAAACGGTTGTGCTTTGATTATTTCCTCATTATTTAATTCTACTGTCACTTTACAATGATCTGAGCTAGTGAAAGCGTGGTTCTGGGTACTAATGTTTGGAAAATTTTGTAAGATGTTATTACTTACTAGAACTCTATCTAGTTTTTCATAGATGTTATCAATTTCAGTTTTATTCTTTCTCCACGTATAGGCATTACCTGTAGTCGGAATGTCTTCCAGAAGGCAATCGTTTTTGAAGTTTAATAATCTTTCAAATCTGCTAGTGTCCGGATAAACACCTCCTTTTTTATCATTAGGTTCTTGTATTTCATTAAGGTCCCCAATCACAAGGGTAGGGAGGTTTAGGTTTTGTAGTGTTATTGTTAATTGGTTCTAGAACTCCTCTTTGTCTCCCGCGTTGGGGGGGCATATGTGCAACAGATTGCTATCATGTATTTTGTAACTAGATGGTGGTATTTTAGTATTACATACCTAGGCTCTTGAACGAGAATCGTTACTTCCTCATTAGCGAGATGATGTGACTTCCAAAAGATTGCAATTCCTCCCGCCCGACCCGAGGCAGGAGACCAAACAACATTATCAAAACCTGCTCGCCTCCAAACCTGGTCACTTGGTAAAGCATCCGTTTAGTCTCCGCTATTGCCATAGTTTGCACTTTTTGAATTTTACAGAAAAAGTCAAGTTCTGGCCAAAAGGATTTTCTACCTATCCCTCTACAGTTCCAAAAACCAATCTTCATGGATACTTGATTTAACCTTGACCCATCCCACCCACAGTTTAAAATTTTGTAAAACGGGCTCCATTTTAATCCACATAATAGGACTTGTCATGCTGGTCAAGTAGTATGGGTTCGCATTCAACATTTTTTCCAACAAAAAAACACTACACATGTTCAGTAGTCTCTCGTGACAATAAGCATACACAGAGATAGCATGTTTCTCAATTTTTCTTCGAATCCAAGTACAATTTAAGTGTTCTAAATTACATTCATGCAGCTTTGTCACGTTATTATTTTAGATAACATTGCTATTTTTTTACAATTTTTTTCTAACCTCTCTTGAGTAGCAGAGGGGAAGGTATTGATATTGTTTCATGTTGTTAATCATACTCCATATGCATACAAGCTGCATCGTTCTACATGCAATCATTTCTTTTTTATTAATAGTCTTAAAGAGGTGATTTTGTCTGTTATATTTACCTCTTGAGTCTTTCGAGCACAAAGGGCCTGAAATTTGACAAGTAGTTAAGTGCCAAAATCGACCCATTAATATAGCAACACCAATTTTCCCTCTGAAAGGACCTATTATTTTGTTATCTTTATCATGTAAATCAACACTCGGCAGCCTCATCAAAAAGCTCCGCTTTTGCCATTCAGTTGACATTTTTCCATGTTTTTGTTTATTACACTTTTTGAAATGCAATTGATAAAATTTAGCACACCTCCATACACAACATGTATTATATTTCATAGACTTCTCAACACACCAGTTGTAATAACCACTATTTTTAAGAACGATATTACTGTAATTTCCTCCTTTCTCATATCTTAATAAAGAATTTTCTTTATTTCTTAAAGGAATAAGAAAAGTTAAATAATAACTTGTAATAGTTCTTATCGAGTTTGGACCTTACCCAAAATAATAGTATATATATAAGTATTATAATATTATAAGTTCATAAGAAATAAGTTTATGGAAATAAAATTGTGTTATGTTCATTATAAAAGTATGGTTATATTTTTATATTGTTTTAAATAAAAAGAAAGAAAAAAAAAAAGAAAAAGGAATGAGGTATATTGTATTTTGGGAATGAAAATTCCGTATAAGAGTTTAAGAGGGACGTTTTTAAGCAAAATGAAGAAGTTGGGTACCTTTTCATAATTTTTGAAAATTTATTTGTTCGTGGACGGGTATTTTTATCACAACTAAAAACAAGTGTGTTTAAAATTGTAATTTTGCCAAAAATAAGGGCCAATCGTCCATATCTTCTTCCCCACCTCTTTCCTTTCTTGCTCTTCCTTCCTTAAACCCATTCAAGCTCGATTTCGGATCAAATTAGGCCACGATTGTGGCTATGCCCAAAAGGAAAGTTGTAGATTATGTCCTCCTTGATCTACACGTTTTGGTAGCACTTTAAATAGTGGAGAATTGAGCCCGATTTCCGCCTCACAAAATCACGAACCTTAGAAAGCACACCTCTCGGTTTTTCGCCGATATCTCTCAAACCAAAAAGCCAATCCCAAAACTAAAATAAGATCTGAAATTCTCATTCAATTCCCTACAAAATCCCTCTTTACCCATGATTTTTACATCGCTCGAACTCTCCGGAAAAACCCAAACAAAGTCCGACATGTGCAGCGAAAAACAAGGGAACGAACAACCCCATTCTGTCCCGATTCCGACCACCACAGGCCACCAATAGCGCCGCCGCCATCCTCCGTGTGTGCGCCAGCCTCTTGGTGTTCGAACCCAACCGGTTCCGAGCCTTGCCGTGGTCCGAGCCGCCCACACCGAGCCATTTTCTAGAAGTATGTGAGCAGCCCAAAACCCTTAATCCTAATTTTCAGATTTATTTATTTATTTTATTTCGGTTTAATGTTTTTTTTTATTTTTTTCTAGATTGAAATTAATTTTATAAATTTATGATGTTACTGTTTATAAAATTCCAGATTTATCAAAATTTCAGAAAAGTCTAAAAGAATTTAGTTTTATTGCTTAATTTTATGGTTAGTCTTTAAAACTAGAATAATCATGGAAATAAAGAATTATTGTAAATTTTAAAATAAAAATCAGAATATGAACTATTCTGATTTTATACTACATGTTATGATTTATAAAGTTGTTTAATAATTATTTATGATTTTTAGAGATTTAAGATAAAAGACTTATACTATATGGGTAAGAAGCATGATATAAATACATGTATGTGCTAGCGCATATACTATTGTTATTTATATAAGTCCATAGAGTTAACATGATTCTAGATGTTAATCGAAGTGTTATACATTAATATGGACGACTTATTAATGTAGTAAAAATAAAGTGAAAATAGATCAAAATAAATTATTGGTAATTTATTTTGTAAATTATTGTTCACTCAGGGTCCGAGCGTTGGAATTTCTCTCTTTAGGTTAATCCGTACACTCGTCTTCAATCAAGGCAAGTGGTTTGGTTCGCTTTGCATTATTTCTTTAAGCATTGGAATTGAATCCATGTTTAATTATTGTTGGGAATTGTTTGTATGGAAATAATTGAGCTAGGTTTATTTATCGTCTTAGATTTAATGACCTTGTTATAAAGCGCTAGATATATATATATATATATATATATTAGGTTGTGCGTAGCCTCGGGCTTGTTTGTGAATTGTTGTACTTTGTCTATGGACATTATATGCTAGCGTAGTACTAGGGGTGTAGGACTTCTGATCTTTGGACACCTCTCTATAACATTCGCATTAGGATGGAACTAAACTCTAATGCTGGTCATGACCCTGCCCGTCTCATCCGTGCATGAGGGGTGTAGCATCTAGCTAATGCTCTCTATCGAATCCTGAGTAGTTCTTGTATTCGCGCCTCGACTAGTTCGAGAAGTATTAAAAGCATATAACTCAATGTGTAATGTTTTGTCATTTAAATAAGATAAGTGCCCAATGCACACCTTTAATGAACCAGAGTGGTGGTTACAATTTGTGACCCTACTCTTGCTCCCGGCTAAGTAAGTCTTCTTTCCAATCTGAATGCATGCTCGGGTTTTTTAAAATGCCTATAAAATGGCAAGACGGGCTTGGTACTTAAGCGCATTCGCGACCACCTCCATGTCGGCACCCTCCGAGTATAATGAGGTTGCTCGGGACCCAATTAGTCGACGCGAGGCTTTTCAAAATAAAATTATGTGAATAATAAAACGTTCCCAACAAACGCATATTTCCTTAAAGGAACCACAATTCTTGTGGCGTCCCCTCTCTTTTCATTGCATTCCTCTTTTCTTTTCCGTGGGAGCATTGTTGCTCTCATCCCGATTATGATTTCTCGTGTTTACAATCTGAATAAATTTATAAGATTCAATTCATCCAATCAATATATAGAAGTATGTATGTTATTAGACCAGAATTGATAGAAAAACTTAATAGTTTATTCATAATAGTAATATCCTTTAAATATCAAGCAACATCCAAAGCTAAAGAAAACAACTTAAGTTTGAGAACTTTATTCAAAACCGAAACATAACTACTAAAGCTAGGAAAGAAACTGATAAACTTTCTAACGACGATCTCCCCAGAATTTCCGATACTTCTTAGGCTCTCCTCCCTTAGCTGGCCTTGGACCCTCTTCTGGCTCAGGTGAGGCCCTCTTAATGTCAGCTTCCCACCATCCTGGTGGTCCTTTAGGTGTACTTGGGGGATAACAATATCTGTCTAGAAATCCTGGAGTGAAAAGCTTCGGATCCATGACCGCACCACTGTGATCCAACAAGTTATTAGCTTGTTCCACATCGGTCTTCACTACCTCCACCTCTTGCCTCACTCCCTCCAGAGCCTCTTCTAATGTTATGATCCATGCCATGCTCTTAGATAATGTGTCCCGCAAGGACACCATGTGGGGTAGAAGGGGGTCAGGACGAATCCTTGCACGTTTAGCCTTGGTGCTCCCAGAGGCTATGAAAGCTTCCCATGGGCGACTCTTGT
This sequence comes from Fallopia convolvulus, assembly GCA_964016875.1. NCBI lineage: Eukaryota > Viridiplantae > Streptophyta > Magnoliopsida > Caryophyllales > Polygonaceae > Fallopia > Fallopia convolvulus. Next base: position 40,189,119 of record OZ024720.1, read on the forward strand.
TGTACTAACGATCCGCCATGTCACTAGCCCAACGAGGGGCTTCCTCCTTGCGTACGTTAATCCAGGTGGGTTGTTCTCCACTAGTTCCTCCAAAGTAATGTGGTCTAGGAGAGTCTCTAGCAGGAGGGCTCAAGGGCGAGTACTCCGGAGCTGGGCGCAGTCCAACGGGAGGGGATCTAGGCGTGTACTCATGTGTCTTGCATAAGCCCTTACAGAAGCAATGATCTGGACGCGGTGTTGGTGGATAGGGAGTCCGGAATCTCCACTTTCTCTTGGATGTTCCCTTGTTAGCCATGTGATGGGTAAGTCTCCCTCTTGGATGTTCCCTCGTCAGCCACATAAGAGGGGTAAGGCTCCCTCTTGGATGTTGCCTCGTCAGCCACATAAGAGGGGTAAGACTCCTCCTCACTCTCGTAGTTAGAGTCCATGCTAGGATCCTCAGTTTCCAAATCGACTATAGCGGCCTTACCTTTACGGTGTTCACTACCCATTATCTGAAAGTAGTAGGAAAAGGAGGTTAGTATTTATTAGTAGAATTTCCTTTATTCTATAATAAATACAAGTGACTACAACTTGAAAGGTTTTTAAAACAATTACTTGAGAAATCTTTTGTATTAGGACTATAACTTTTAGATATTGTAAATCTTTTTCTAAAACGGTTTAAAACTCATTTAAAACTTTTAGCTCTGATACCATATTTGTAACTCCCCCGATTTCCCTCGGAGAGGTTACACGCCAGTGACCTAGGAGATTTATCCTAAGCCATCCAAGGCTTTACAGTAACAAAACTTTCATACAAAATTCATAATAAAATAAAAAGTAGAATAATAAATTATAAAAAGAGTGCGTACATAATTAAGTCAACTTTAAAAATGTGGAATTAAAACAATCCTTTAATGCAAACTTGCTTTGACGGACCTCACAAGCCAATGATCTCGCCTTTATTATAAATAAAGAAATAACTTAATAGAAACCTTGTCACTAAATAGAAACTCCAAGTATGCTGTAATCACCTTCTTCACTCCGTAAGCTTGAAACCTGATGTTTCCGTATATGGACGGGTTGACACCAGCCGAACATGCAAAAGAAAGAAACGGTCGGGTTAGTCTTGTGACAGACTAAGCAAATGGGACTTTTTGTGAGTGGTTCTTGTGGTTGTATTAAATCACCACCATTGAATTCCGAATAAAAGCCGGTCAACGGTTTAGTAACTACAATACTCCCACGAAAAAGAAAAGAGGAATGCAATGAAAAGAGAGGGGACGCCACAAGAATTGTGGTTCCTGTAAGGAAATATGCGTTTGTTGGGAACGTTTTATTATTCACATAATTTTATTTTAAAAAGCCTCGCGTCGACTAATTGGGTCATGACCAACCTCATCATATTCGGAGGGTGCCGACAGGGAGGTGGCCGCGAAGGCGCTTAAGTACCAAGCTCGTCTTGCCATTTTATAGGCGTTTTAACAAACCCGAGCATGCATTCAGATTGGAAAGAAGACTTACTTAGCCGGGAGCAAGAGTAGGGTCACAAATAAAAAAACATTAAACCGAAATAAAATAAATAAATAAATAAATCTGAAAATTAGGATTAAGGGTTTCAGGCTGCTCACATACTTCTAGAAAATGGCTCGGTGTGGGCGGCTCGGACCACGGCAAGGCTCGGGACCGGTTGGGTTCGAACACCAAGAGGCTGGCGCACACACGGAGGGTGGCGGCGGCTCTATTGGTTGGTTGTGGTGGTCGGAATCGGGACGGAAAGGGGCTGTTCGTTCCCTTGTTTTTCGATGCACATGTCGGACTTTGTTTGGGTTTTCCGGAGAGTTCGAGAGATGTAAAAATTATGGGTAAAGAGGGATTTTGTAGGGAATTAAATGAGGATTTCAGATCTTATTTTAGTTTTGGGATTGGCTTTTCGGTTTGAGAGATATCGGGGAAAAACCAAGAGGTGTGCTTTCTAGGGTTCGTGATTTTGTGAGGCGGAAATCGGGCTCAATTCTCCGCTATTTAAAGTGCTACCAAAACGTGGAGATCAAGGAGGACATAATCTACAACTTTCCTTTTGGGCATAGCCACAATCGTGGCCTAATATTTGATCCGAAATCGAGCTTGAATGGGTTTAAGGAAGGAAGAGCAAGAAAGGAAAGAGGTGGGGAAGAAGATATGGACGATTTGCCCTTATTTTTGGCAAAATTACAATTTTAAACCCACTTGTTTTTAGTTGTGATAAAAATACCCTTCCATGAACAAATAAATTTTCAAAAATTATGAAAAGGTACCCAACTTCTTCATTTTGCTTAAAAACGTCCCTCTTAAACTCTTATACGGAATTTTCATTCCCAAAATACAATATACTTCATTCCTTTTTCTTTTTTTTTCTTTTTTTCTTTTCTTTTTATTTAAAACAATTTAAAAATATAACCATACTTTTATAATGAACATAACCCAATTTTATTTCCATAAACTTATTTCTTATGAACTTATAATATCATAAGACTTATATATATATATAATTATTTTGGGTAAGGTCCAAACTCGATAATAACTATTACAAGTTATTATTTAACTTTTCTTATTCCTTTAAGAAATAAAGAAAATTATTTATTAATATATGAGAAAGGAGGAAATTACAGTAATATCGTTCTTAAAAATAGTGGTTATTACAATAGTACCTCCTTAAAAAGAGTTTCGTCCCCGAAACTAAGGTACGAACAACTCTGGGAACCGACTTTTCATGTCTTGTTCAGTTTCCCATGTCTCCCATGTAATATATTCATTACCATTTTTAGACCACAAAAGCCGCACTAACGGAACCTTCTTGTTGCGTAACTCTTTCACTCGGTGCTCCAAGATACGGATTGGTCTCTCTTCATATGTACCATTTGGTTGTACTTCAATGTCATCATAATTAAGAACATGTGATTCATTTGGCACATATTTGCGTAAGAGTGCTATGTGGAAAACATCATGAACTGGATGAGCTGACGGAGGCAGAGCAAGACGATACGCGAGCTTACCAATCCATTCCAATATCTCAAAAGGACCAACATAGCGAGGGTTTAGTTTCCCACGCTTTCCAAAGCGAAAAACACCTTTCGTCGGTGATACTTTAACAAACACCTTTTCTCCCACTGCGAGTTCCAGATCCCTTCTCTTCAAATCAGCGTAGGATTTCTGTCGGCTCTGAGCTGTAAGAATTCACTGTCTGATCAAACCAATTTCAGTCGTGGTTTTTTCCACCAACTCTGGCCCAAAAAGGAGTTTATCAGCTGGCTCATCCCAGCATATCGGTGATCTACACTTTCGACCATACAACACTTCAAATGGTGCCATTTTGATCGTTGAGTGCCAACTATTGTTGTATGTGAACTCAATCAGACCCAAACTATTCTCCCAGCTAGTAGGGCGATCTAGTACACATGCCCTAAGCATATCTTCCAATGTTTGAATAGTCCTTTCTGATTGCCCATCAGTCTGTGGATGAAATGCAGTGCTGAAATGCAATTCTGTCCCCATGGCCTTATGTAGCTCTTTCCAAAAATTAGCCATGAATCGCCCATCCCGATCAGATACAATAGTCTTGGGAGTTCCATGTAGACGGACGACTTCATGTATAAATACTTCTGACAACTTTGGAGTTCTCCACTTAGACTTAATTGCTACAAAATGAGCACTCTTTGTAAGTCTGTCAATGATCACCCATATGGCATCTTTCTGGTTCTGAGTCTTTGGTAGACCTGTAACAAAATCCATGGCAATGTCTTCCCACTTCCATTCTGGCACTGGAAGGGGTTGCAATTCTCCTCCTGGTCTACGATGCTCAGTCTTCACTTTTTGTTAAACTAAACATTTTGTCACAAATTCTGCTACTTCCCACTTCATGTTTGGCCACCAGAAATTCCTACGCAAATCCTTGTACATCTTACTAGATCCTGGGTGTATCGAGTAAGCAGAAGAGTGCGCCTCCTTCATGATCAATTGGCGAAGCTCCTCATCAGCTGGCACACAAATTCGGTCACGAAACCATAAAGATCCATCATCCTGGATGACGAACCCAGGTGCCTTTCCTTCTTGCACCTCACTACTTATCTTTACTAACATGGGGTCATTTACTTGTTTCTCCTTGATTTAGTCCAATAGTGTAGCCTGAATCTCTAATGTGTTCAGCCTACTCTGTTGATGTCCAAAACAAACTTCAGTCTTAGTCCTCAATAGCTCATTCTGCAGTACTGGTTGTGTTGTGGGCAATGCTACCATGGTAGCTTGAGTTGCCTTTCGGCTTAAGGCATCAGCTACAACATTGGCCTTACCTGGGTGGTAAAGTAGCTCAATGTCGTAGTCCTTGATTAACTCTAACCATCTTCACTGTCTCATATTTAGCTCCTTTTGGGTGAAAACATATTTCAGGCTCTTGTGATCTGTGAAGATCTGACATTTCACCCCATACAGATAATGTCGCCAAATCTTCAAGGCAAAGACAACTGCTGCCAACTCTAGGTCATGTGTTGGGTAATTAATCTCGTACGACTTGAGTTGACGAGATGCATAAGCGATGACTCTACCATGCTGCATCAGTACACAACCTAGCCCTTGCTTGGAAGCATCACTGTACACCACATACTCCTCTTCTCCATTGGGTATGGTTAGGATTGGGGAACTAGTCAAGCGTTTCTTCAATTCCTGGAAACTCTTCTCACACTTCTCATCCCATATGAACTTCTTGTGCACCTTGCGGAGTAAGTTAGTCATGGGGAGGGCGATCTTGGAGAAACCCTCCACAAACCGTCTATAGTACCCTGCAAGGCCTAGGAAGCTACGTACTTCCTTGACATTTTGAGGTTGCTTCCATTCTGCTACTGCTTGTATCTTTTGAGGGTCCACCATTACCCCCTCTTGGTTGATTACATGTCCTAGGAATGCAACTTCCTTTAGCCAAAAGTCACATTTGGACAATTTAGCATATAACTGATTCTGTCTTAGTATCCCTAGCACAGTCCTCAAGTGTTCTTCATGACTTGCCTCATTAGCAGAATATATCAATATGTCATCAATGAATACCACCACAAACTTATCCAAAAACTCGTGGAAGCAGCGATGCATTAAATCCATGAAAATTGTCGGGGCATTAGTGAGACCAAAGGGCATTACCACGAACTCATAGTGGCCATACCTTGTTCGGAAAGCAGTTTTCGGAATATCCTCCTCGCAAATCCGAAGTTGGTGATAACCAGATCTCAAGTCAATCTTGGAGAACACCCTTGCCCCTTTTAGCTGATCCAACAGATAATCTATTCTCGGTAGCGAATACTTGTTCTTGATGGTGATCTTGTTCAGCTCTCGATAGTCAATACATAGTCGAAAAGAACCATATTTCTTCTTTACAAATAGCACTGGCGCTCCCCAAGGTGAAGCACTAGGTCTTATGTACCCTTTCTCTAGCAACTCTTCCAGTTGCTTCTTTAACTCCTTCATTTCCACCGGAGCCATTCGGTATGGTGCCTTAGAGATGGGCGCCATCCCGGGGTCTAGTTCGATGGTGAATTCTATGGTCCATCGAGGTGGAAGTCCTGGAATTTCCTCTGGAAAGACATCGGAGAATTCTCGTACCACAGGGATCTCCTTAACTCCTACTTCCTCCTTTTTAGGTTGCTCTAAATAGTATAAGTAGCCCACACATCCTTGTCGAAGCAGCTTCCCAGCAGCCATTGCATTAATCAGCTTTCCATTATCTACATCACGCTGACCCTTAAATTTGCATACATACTTGCCTCCTGCGGTAACAGTTACTGTCCTAGTACTGAAGTCTATGACAGCCCCGTGACGGGTCAACCAATCCATTCCCAAAATGATGTCATAAGGAGCCATAGCTATGCAGATCAAGTTAGCATCAAACTTCCGACCTTGAATGGTGATCGGAAAGTCTGTAAGCTATTTGGTTCCTACTATCTTCTCCCCATTGGGAAGATTCACCACGAAGGGTTCACATGTAGCGTTACATTTAAGGCCTACTTTCTCTACACAGCTTTCAGATATAAAGGAGTGTGTTGCACTCGAGTCAAAAAGCATAAAAGCAGTTAGGGAGTGAAGGTATAAGGTACCTTCAGTGACTGGGGCATTGGGTTCATCTGTTCGACGCATTTCATATAACCGTTGCCCTTGGCTAGACGAGGCTACTGGTGTCTTTCCCTTGTTTTGAGCCGTAGACAGCACAGAAGTTGCCCTTGATGCTCCTGGGTAAGCTCTGTTATTGTGGGATGTCGATGCTTGTCTTGTTGAAGCTGACCTGTTTCCCTTCTGAGGACAGTACGTGCGCATGTGTCCCTCCTTTCCACAAATAAAGCACTTCCTCTTCTCCTTAGGGCACAACCTACTAATATGACCTGGTTCCCCACAATTATAACAAGTCATTGGCCCTCTTTGCTGACTGGAATGCTGAGGGACCTTGATTGTGTTGACTCGGTCCTAGCTCTGTTTGACCTATTAAAGTGCGAGGGAGGAGGGGGTCGTTTAAACCCACTGAACTGTGATCCTTGTTGAGGTGGTTTGCCCCAGCCTCGGGTCTTGCTAGCAGACTCTTCAAGGGTCATCTCTACCTAATAAGCAGCATCAACGTACTCCTCAAGAGTGATACAGGTGTGGTGAACCATGAGTGGCTTGACAACTGGACTCATCCACTCATGAAAGCACTTGATCTTCTGACTCTCAGTGGACACCTCCGTCCCCGCATATTGAAGTAGATGATTGAATTTTGTGGCTAGCTCAGACACTTTCATCCCTTCAATCTTTGGGTTAAGAAATTCTTTCAGCTTTTCATCCCTCATAGCATTAGAGAAGAAACGATCCATCATCTTGTTTTTAAACATTTCCCATGTAACACCCCTATTTTGCAACAATGGGTATTACCGCCAGTGACCTCGGATTTTATCATCCAAAATCACCCAAGGCTTTATAATGTATTAAATTTAAATAGAAATGCGGAAATATAACGATATTACATATTAATAAGAGTGCTCAAACATGAGACTTTAATTGTTTTCATTACATCCTTAACTTAGTTTCAAATAACAAAACATGAAAGAGTTTAAGCAGCAAAATTAGTGAAACCTTGTTCTTGCAAAGCTTAGTGAATCCAAAATACGGAAGAAATATCTTTGAGAAGACTTGACCTTCCTTCCTTCAACTTCCTTGATTCTTCGTTCGTTAAACCTTCGATGGATGTTTCCTAGAGTCTGGCATTTGTCGCGAAGGGCGAGAAATACCAGGCAAAAATGCAGAAAAGAGCGGAATTAGTCTAAGGAGACTAAGCAAGTGAGAACGGAAATTCTCAAGGGTAATTTGGGTAAGTTAACAAATCTTTAAAGAGGTATGTGAAATGTGTTTGAGATGTATAACCTTTATATGAAGCTTAAGGACGGAAATGAGTATATCTCGAAGCGAGATAACTCTAAACCGAAAAAAAACAAACTACGAGATTGTAGAACTTCTTAGAGTAGATTATTGGTGGGAATGTTTTAATTACACGCAAGTTTCTAGAAAACCTCTCATGCCCTTATTGGAAAGAGAGTCGGGTTGGTCTTCTAAAACCAGCCCGATTTTATTGTCCTTTAATGTGCAACATTTATCTTTATTACGTTTCAAAACTTTACATAGCCTTAATGACTTTTAACGGTGTGGAGGCTATGAAAGGGCCGAGTCCACTTAAGGGAACGGAGTTCTAACACTTAGTTAGAACATAGCATAAGTTTATTTAGTGGATTGAACAAGGCAAACCTTTAGCCTTATTATAAATTTTGAATGTCTGCATAGTGTAGACATTAGTAAGAGACTTTAGTCGTCTTTTCTATTTTATGTGGCATTGCTTAAGACTTTAGATGAAACCTTTTTATTCCGACATTGCTTTAAGACTTCAGCCAACATTTATTTTCCGTATGACATTGCTTTAGACTTCAAACGAAACCTTTCTATTTCGACATTGCTTAAGACTTCAGTCAACGAAGTAAGAGTAGAGTCATGACCTACATATATAATGATGTTATAAAAAGTGGTTTAAGGACTTATGTCCAACATTTTTTACTATACTTTTCCAAGCGATGTCTCTAAATGAGACATTTTAAACAAACAAGGTCGTAATCATCGGTCCTAAGTTCATTTCTCGCGTTCGAATAATAATAACGATAAAGAGATGTTATTTCTAACAATTGATATATCCTATGTTTATTTATTTAAGCAAACAAGTTTGTTATCAATAGAGAGAAGTTTAACAACATCGAGATATCGAAAAGGTTACAAGGAGAATATCCACTTGCCTTGAATTTCCTTCAGGGATGATACGAAACTTGGAATTCGGAAGTTTTAATGACGTTCAAAAACTTCAACCTAGTTAACCGAAAGAACGACGAACGAACATGTATTAAAATCCTTATTTTAATTTAACTAAACCTTTCTCTTATTTTCCTCTTCTAAGAGAAGGCAAGTTAAATCCAAATTATTTTAATTAATAATTTAGATATGAGCTATATAAAAATAATAATTCTTTATTATTATTATTTTCAAGATTGTACTCTTTACGATTTTAAAATATTTAATAAAAGAAAACATGTAAGGCCTTATTTAAACGTAAAGGAAATTCCTTTTTTAAACCACATGCACTAATTGTTTAAAATAGACTTAAAATATGATGTGCATGTATTTTATTATTTCTAAGTCAAACTTTGTTTTAAACCAAAAGTTTATGTGACAAAGATGATTTTGACATGCATGTATATTTTACCCACAATTAAAACCTTTTTCCAATTGCCATTATTTTTATGCAAAGCTACTAATAAGACTTATTCTTATGATCACAATTTCTAAAGTCATGATTTACTTGTTATAAAATTATAGAAAATTTTAGGATTGTCATGCATGTGTATAATACTTTATAAAAACACTTTTTAATCTCACATGCAACATTTTAGGTTATCTTACTATGATTTAAACTTATCAAATTAATCATCCTTTTTACTAAGTAAGTTTAACAAGTTTTAATTCAACATTTTTCTAGTTCTTAACACACATGCAAGTATAGTTTTAGTCCACAACTTTATAAAAAAATCACATGCATAACCATAAGATTTATTTAAGTACCTATTATCTTTTTACTTGATAGTTTTAGTTCTAGATTGATCATCCATAAATTATACCAAATTCTTCTTAGCTTAAATTAACATGCAAGAAGATTTTAAGTTATAAAGACTCCATCTTTTAACATCCAACAACTTCTTAACTTGTTTAATAGAGATTTTGATTCAAAATTTTATAACTAACACATGTAAGGGTGACAAGAGTTAAAATAATCATTTTTATTAACATGCAAGTACTTATATGAATTAAACAACCCATTGTAATCTTTTACTTCTTTCTCTACTCAAAGATCATTTACAAAAAAAAAAACATTCTCAAGTTTACAAGTTAAAGGAAGAGACATGCAACTAAGTTGATTTCATAAAAACTCACTTAAACTTACATGCAAGAACATTTTAACTTAATTGATCAAAGCTTGTCCTTATGAAAATCATTCAAACTAGGAAAAATCATATAAAAGCTTTCAAAGTCTTATGAAAGACATGCATGTTGGTTTTATGCATAACTAAATTATCTTATAAAATTCTCAAGTCATTATCTACATTAATCAAGGATTTTTGTATAGAAAAGGAACAAAAGTTGGGGTCTATTATAATAAAAATAAAAAATCAGAATTTTTAAGGCTCAAAAATCAACTTGTTCATCTTAAGAAGTTCAAAAAAAATCATCTAGAAGCTTATAAGACAATTTTCTTTTAAAATTCTTGCATGCATGTCATTTATCAAAGATGATATGAACAAAAAATGGTATTTCATAAAATCTAAAATTTTGAGATTTTAATTCATGATAAACTCCTAAAAATACTTGGAATTATCCTAAGAAAAATACTTAAAGAAATTTGAGAGATTACCCTTTAAATGTGTCTTGTGTCCTTGTAGGAAGAACAACACAAGGGGAGCAAGAAGAGCAAGGGGAGGAGGGCTGGCAGCAGCTCCTCAGTGGCTGGTGGCACGCTTGGTGGCTGTTGGTGGCGCAGCATGGTGGCTGCCAAGGGAGGTCCGGTGGTGGTGGTGGCTAGGGTGTGCCAAGGATGGAGTTTAGGTGTGTTCAGGGGCGTAGCCAGGAATCCTAGTCAGTGGGGGCTAAATATATAAAATACGAGAAATTACATTAGTTTGTTCATTATAATGGCATTCTTCGATTTGTCATCTCCTACATTCGTAGGATAATATCTTCAGTTTCAATACAATCACTCCATATATTTAATTCATCAACTTTAGCACATTTGAAACTCGCTCTAATGGCTAATTCTTCTGGAATTTACGGCTAATTCAGCACATCTGAAACTTAGCACACATATATTTATCCAGTAACAAATCTGAAATTTCAACCATAACTCGCTCTAATGGCTAATTCTTCTGGAATTTGGGCTAATTCAGCACATCTGCAACTTAGCACACATATATTTATCCATTAATAAATCTGAAATTCCAACCACAATTGCACAAATATGAAATTGGGGCTAATGCAACATTAAATTGGGGCTATTTCAGCACACATAAATTTACCCATCCATTAACAAATCTGAAATTCAACCACAATTACACAAATCTGATATTGGAACTTCCTACTTTGCTCAACAAGAGTTTACATTAACAAATTACTGAAGCGTAGTACAACAAATAAATGTAATAATTTGGAATTGGAGTCGCTGCGTACCTCGCTGGAATTTGGAGTCGTTACTTGCTACCTCGCTGGAGGTTCGTCTGGGACTCGGGGCTGTTGGAAGAGAGGAGGCGAGGAGCAGACAAGCAGTGGAGTAGTGGAGGCTGGGCTGCTGGAAGAAAACGCTCAAATAGAGGGAGGCGTCGGGCTGTTCAACAGTATTGGACGATGGAGAGGCGTCTCCTAAACCTAAAGGCCGATTTTTTTTGTAATTAAAAAAAATATTTAAAAGTCAGTGGGGGCTATAGCCCCCACTGGGCACAACGTAAATCCGCCATTGGGTGTGTTTGCATGTGAAAAATCAGCCCTTTGAGAATTAAAGTGTGGCTGATTTTTCTTGCTCTTTAAGGAGAGAAAAGAGAGTTTTTTTTAGAGTAGAGAAGAGAGTGTTTGAAATATGAGAAGAAAATGGTAGAGAATTATGTGTCTTTGTTAGAGAATGGAGCTTTAGAAGCCAACTAACAAGTGTTAGTGGGAGATCAAAATCATCATGACTAAATCCTTGCTCATGTGAGTGGAAGAGGGAAAAAAAATTTGACTTAATAAAATAAGTCTCATGTGAGTGGGAAATCTCTACCCAAAATCCCACCCAAATCCACTCTTTAAATGATCCAACGCATTCGTAAAAGGATCGAAAGTCGGTTTGAAACGCATACCGACAGGTCGGGTTTTACGAATAAAATTTCCATTGGTTACGAATTTATTAAATTCCATCTATAATAAATTCATTTACTCGAATAAATATTTCCTAATAATATTATAATTTAGTTTAGAATGTCTAGAAAGAAATTCAAATTTATCTGAAAAAATCATGGATATTACATCCCATATTAAGGCTGGGTGATCTGCTAATCCTGAGTTCTCCCACCACTCACTTGCACCTTCTTTGAGTTGCAGTGAGGCAATGTGCACCCTTTCAGCCTCAGTGCACAAAATATTGCGAAATAAGTGCTCCATGTGGGAGAACCAATAAGCAATCCTAACTGGCTCGCAGGTACCATCGTAGCTGTCCGGCCTCATAGAGTTAAATGTTTTCAAGGCTCGACCATAGCTTGAGCCATTGCCTTGGTTAGGGAGTTGTAAGTTCACTGCATCATTTCCAGTAGATTGATCGCCTACCCCTGGTGGTGTGGCATCTCGATTCATGTTTCAGACTGTCTGCTCAATCATAGTTTGAATAGCCGCTAAGGTGGCAGCATTCATGGTGACATCGGTGGGAGGATTGGAAGTCCCATCTTGATTCTGAGGATCCCTTGGTAACCTAGAGGGGTTCGAAGCTCGGTTGTTTCCAGACCCAGTGTCATCCCCTTGATTAGCTGCACTCCTTAGTTGAATCCGGGGAGCATTGTTACTAACCATATTTGTAATAACCACTATTTTTAAGAACGATATTATTGTAATTTTATTGTAGTTACTAAACCGTTGACCGGCTTTTATTCGGAATTCAATGGTGGTGATTTAATACAACCACAAGAACCACTTACAAAAAGTCCCATTTGCTTAGTCTGTCACAAGACTAACCCGACCATTTCTTTCTTTTGCATGGTCGGCTGGTGTCAACCCGTCCCTATACGGAAACATCAGGTTTCAAGCTTACGGAGTGAAGAAGGTGAGTACAGCATACTTGGAGTTTCTATTTAGTGACAAGGTTTCTATTAAGTTATTTCTTTATTTATAATAAAGGCGAGATCCTTGGCTTGTGAGGTCCGTCAAAGCAAGTTTGCCTTAAAGGATTGTTTTAATTCCGCATTTTTAAAGTTGACTTAATTATGTACGCACTCTTTTTATAATTTGTTATTCTACTTTTTATTTTATTATGAATTTTGTATGAAAGTTTTGTTACTGTAAAGCCTTGGGTGCCTTAGAATGAATCTCCTAAGTCACTGGCGTGTAACCTCTCCGAGGGAAATCGGGGGAGTTACAAATATGGTATCAGAGCTAAAAGTTTTAAATGAGTTTTAAACCGTTTTATAAAAAAGATTTACAATATCTAAAAGTTTTAGTCCTAATACAAAAGATTTCTCAAGTAATTGTTTTAAAAACCTTCCAAGTTGTAGTCACTTGTATTTATTATAGAATAAAGGAAATTATACTAATAATTACTAACCTCCTTTTCTACTACTTTCAGAGAATGGGTAGTGAGCACCGTGAAGGTAAGGCCGCTATAGTCGATTTGGAAACTGAGGAGGATCCTAGCATGGACTCTAACTACGAGAGTGAGGAGGAGTCTTACCCCTCTTATGTGGCTGACGAGGGAACATCCAAGAGGGAGCCTTACCCCTCTTATGTGGCTGACGAGGGAACATCCAAGAGGGAGACTTACTCATCACATATGGCTAACAAGGGAACATCCAAGAGAAAGTGGAGATTCCGGACTCCCTATCCACCAGCACCGCGTCCAGATCATTGCTTCTGTAAGGGTTTATGCAAGACACATGAGTACACGCCTAGATCCCCTCCCGTTGGACTGCGCCCAGCTCCCCAGTACTCTCCCTTGAGCCCTCCTACTAGAGACTCTCCTAGACCACATTACTTTGGAGGAACTAGTGGAGCACAACCCACCTGGATGAACGTACGCAAGTATGAAGCCCCTCGTTGGGCTAGTGACTTGGCGGATCGTCAGTACAACAAGAGTTGCCCATGGGAAGCTTTCATAGCCTCTGGGAGCACCAAGGCTAAACGTGCAAGGATTCGTCCTGACCCCCTTCTACCCCACATGGTGTCCTTGCGGGACACATTATCTAAGAGCATGGCATGGATCACAACATTAGAAGAGGCTCTGAAGGGAGTGAGGCAAACGGTGGAGGTAGTGAAGACTGATGTGGAACAAGCTAATAACTTGTTGGATCACAGTGGTGCGGTCATGGATCCGAACCTTTTCACTCCAGGATTTCTAGACAGATACTGTTATCCCCCAAGTACACCTAAAGGACCACCAGGATGGTGGGAAGCTGACATTAAGAGGGCCTCACCTGAGCCAGAAGAGGGTCCAAGCCAGCTAAGGGAGGAGACCCTAAGAAGTATCAAAAATTCTGGGGAGATCGTCGTTAGAAAGTTTATCAGTTTCTTTCCTAGCTTTAGTAGTTATGTTTTTGTTTTGAATAAAGTTCTCAGACTTAAGTTGTTTTCTTTAGCTTTGGATGTTGCTTGATATTTAAAGGATATTAAAGATATTACTATTATGAATAAATTATTAAGTTTTTCTTTCAATTCTTGTCTAATAACATTCATAAGTTCTGTATATTGATTGGATTAATTGAAACTTATAAATTTATTCAGATGGTAAACACGAGAAATCATAATCGGGATGAGAGCAACAATGCTCCCACGGAAAAGAAAAGAGGAATGCAATGAAAAGAGAGGGGATGCCACAAGAATTGTGGTTCCTTTAAGGAAATATGCGTTTGTTGGGAACATTTTATTATTCACATAATTTTATTTTGAAAAGCCTCGCGTCGACTAATTGGGTCCCGACCAACCTCATCTAACTCGGAGGGTGCCGACAGGGAGGTGGCCGCGAAGGCGCTTAAGTACCAAGCCCGTCTTGCCATTTTATAGGCGTTTTAACAAACCCGAGCATGCATTCAGATTGGAAAGAAGACTTACTTAGCCGGGAGCAAGAGTAGGGTCACAAATTGTAACCACCACCCTAGTTCATTAAAGGTGTGCATTGGGCACTTATCTTATTTAAATGACAAAACATTACACATTGAGTTATAAGCTTTTAATACTTCTCGAACTAGTCGAGGCGCGAATACAAGAACTACCCGGGATTCGATAGAGATCATTAGCTAGATGCTACACCCCTCATGCACGGATGAGACAGGCAGGGTTATGACCAACATTAGGGTTTAGGTCCATCCTAATGTGAATGTTATAGAGAGGTTTCCAAAGATCACAAGTCCTACACCCCTAGTACTACGCTAGCATATAATGTCCATAGACAAAGCACAACAATTCACAAACAAGCCCGATACGCAGAACCTAGTATATATATATCTTTTGGCCAAATACATGATATGGCCTATCATCCCAAATACATGATATGGCCAAATACATGATATTTTTATGTGCACATTAGGACTCATGGCTCAACCCAGCCATGAGTCCTAATGTGCACATAAAAATCACCTTTGATCTGCCAATCAATCCTCAATTTCTGCCTTAATCGAGCCACCTCAATGGGATCCCCCGAGACAAAAGCAAACAACGAGGTTTCTTTGAGATGCATAATATTTTCTTTTACTCGAGAGAGCTGGCCAAGAAAGGCCTTCATATCAATTTTCTTTTTGATTTTTCTTTTCTTGACCCTGAGGGTCCAACCTCATTAGGCATATCCATTTTGCCACCCTTTAAGGTCCCTTGGACCATGGTAGGCATTTGTTCATCCTGAGCAAGACAAGGGTCGTGCTCATCTTGTTCTTTAGAAAATTCAGGATCATAAACGAGTACCTTCTTAAAGGATTTCTTATGTTTCTTCATGTCATCCTCGTGTTTTTCCATGTTCAAGACACCCAAGCCCCCAACCCGAATAGAAGTATAGAAGACAAAGGTAGAAAGACAGTAATAGGAGAGCAAAGCAGGGAGAGAGAGCGTGAGAAAGCACCCATCCCCACCCCTCCATTTATAGGCCAATAACCCAGATCGCAAGGAGAGATTCCCCAAACATAAATTTAAATTAATAAATTCTATAATAGAGAGTAGGAGATACGACCTGATTACACAGCAGTCGCCTACGCGTTTCCTCCTGTGTCTTTGCCAAGGATGGAGTCCCATCCACCACCTAGCTTGCGCCTTCCTTTCCTCGAGAAGACAGTCCCCGCATATGCCTTCTCTCTTCTCCCTCATGTCGTCGAGGAACAGTTCCACATAGGACCGTAGGCGTAGCAACCCTAGCCTCCCGAAAGATCTCCTTTGATATCTCGGAGAATCCATTGTTTTAATCCGCTTCCCACACTAGTCATCACGTACGAGGCGGAGCAGACGAGTTTTAGCCACCTCCAAAGGCGGACTCGAGTACCTTTCTATCAACTTATCTCGTAAGAGATGCTTGGATTTTCGGGGCCAACGACCCCCAAATGCCTCAATTCGAGTATTGAAATCATTCTTTGGAGTAGAATAAACTAGAATTTAGGTGAGAATCGTCTCTAGGATTACCCAGATTTTGGATTTAGGGTTTGTAGAAAGGGGGCGAATGGGTTGATTTCGGGCTAGGGGTCGAGGGAGAGAGCGTTTGGGGTTTCGCGTATACCTTATACTATTTTTGAAAAAATTTCGATATATTACAAGTTATATCTATAACAAATCGTGACAAATCAAATATGGTTAAATAAGCATGGTGAGTTACTTAGTTCCGATCCTAGGATCCAACTAGTTATATTCATCATGTCATAAACGACTATATGGATTTAGTACTTAATTTATTTAATAAATAATTTTAGTTTAATATAAAAATAAAAATAACTTATTTATTATATATATTTTATATAAAATTTTATATTTATTACAATTGAGACTAAGCCAAAATCATTAAATAATTTTAGTTACTCTTTTACAAAATAGATAAAAACGCAAAAATAATGCAAATTCTTATAATTTTTTTAATCAAATTCAATTCTTTAAAAAATATAAATAAAAAAGTTAAAAAGATAATTAATCTAAAAACCTATAGAAGAACAAAAAAATTATTTGGGCGGCTTGTCTCCTATGCTCAACTAATAAACAGTATTTTTTCAGTCACAGCTTCAGCTTGGCTCGATGCTCGGCTCTCCACTTTAGATTTTCTACCCTATCAATTTTCGACCCCGTCTTATCGTGTTGCAAAGACCACCACTCCGTCGATTTATTTCGATTTCCCCTTCTTGATTCCGGTCGTCCTTCTTCGATCGGTCCGTACCTTCGAGTTCAAATCCTCATGTTCAGTGGTGCCTTTCTCGGAGGAGCTTCGAGATTGAAATCCTTTTTCAATTGAGGGAGAAATCCGTAAAATTGTCCCAATCTTACCAAAACCCTAACCTTCTCTACACCAGCGACAATTTTGTTGTTGGCGATCCGATCCCCCGTCTCGGGGGCTACACTAGGCTTTCCTTTAAAGGTAAAGTGTACAATTCGGATTAAGCAAAATTTGTTAATTTTGTGCTTAATTGAAATCCTATCTGAATTTTATCCCTTCCATATCTAATTGTGTTTGTTGATAGCATGCAGGAGTAGATAACTTAGTGTTGTAATTCAATGTGTTGTAACCCAAACACATTGGTGTTATTTCATGCCAATTCAAATATTAAAGATTTAGGTATGGGCGGACTGAATAAGAAAAAGCTCACTAAATTGGGTAATTTTTGCAGTTCATTTAACAAAATTAGCTTACGAATAAAAAAATTTCATCTAAGCTCAGATTTGCTTCACACAAGAGGTAGTTGGAATATGTACATAAGCCAATAATGACTTAAAGAAAACACTTTTGGATTTGTTTTCTTTGTATTGTCTATAGACTGAACCATGGGATTGTTAAATTTATAAATGAAAAGGTTCAGTGGTTGATATTTCACAAACTGTTTCCTCCTGCTTAGAGTGCATAATTTCATATGCCACTTCTTACAATCCATGTTATGATTTTTAATTAGCATTTCCCGTAATTGGCACCATTAACTCACTTTGGCTAGAAACTTGACCTCTATCCTAAATTATAACTGAACCCACACAGCATCCATTTATACGGTCATCATTACTGACCTCAACTAATAAAACACTAATTGATGTTTAAGTGGTCAATAATCAGGATTCTTTATTAGTGAGAGTATTGAAGTTTGGAGTTTGTGGTGAGACATGGACCACCAGATTTTCTTTAAATCATCTGATCATCTTAAATCCGATATTATATGCCTATTTAGTATTCTCAGAATTGAAATATTTCTTCCTGGAGTGAAAAAAGTTGGTTTAGGGTACCTAAACATCAATTGATGTTTAAGTGACAATTAAAATACGCAGGTATGCTATTTTAGTCATCTTAGTGATAACTTGCATTTAAAGCATGTTTAGGGTGCATATTCGATCATGTTTAGTCATGTTTTTAGCTTACATCTCGTGTGTCTAGTTAGTTTTTAGTAGTTTAGTTTAGTTTTGTGGTTCGGTATCTGGGCTTTGCATTTCTTGGAATTTCATGTCAAAAGGAAAAGGAAACCGAGCCATTCAAGCAAGCTGGGAAGTCAAGGATCTAGAAAAGGAGTCAAGACAAGAGGTTCAAGGCCAAAAAGTCGGGACTTTTCCCAAAGAAAGAAGTCAAGTCAAAGAGCAATTAAAATAAGAGTTACCCTACCAAAACCACCCACGGTAATAGCAGGGTAATTTCAATTGAGAGCTACCCGACCGGGTAGTTGGTAGGGTAATTGGTAGGGTATTCTCCCGTGTTGGATTTGGACGAGATCCACTTGATTTATTTATTTCCAAAAATACTTTTATCCTAGTTATCTATCTTAGGAGGTTTTTGGATTGGAGAACAAGTTTCAATTGTAATTTTCTCCCTACTCTCTCTCTCTCTCTCTCTCTCTCTCTCTCTGAGAACCCTAGCTAGTTGGAGATTGAAGACTCTTGTTTGATTTTGAGTTTGGATTTGTTGGATCTTAATCAAGTTTGCTTGTTTATTCAATCCAGTATGTTTATTCTCATTATTGATTTGATTTCTTTGCTCTCTATGTCTAGCTAAACCCTAAATTCTAAGGTTGGGGTGAACCCAATGATGTGTAGGTAGACAAATCTATAAAATTTTGCACAATCTATTGTTTCAAGCTTTGTTTGATTCAATCCTAGATGCTTTATGTCTTAGTAACTTTTGTGAATGGGAACTTAGGGTTTGCATGATGCCTATGTCGCTGATCTAGAAGCCCAACTAGTGGCTACTAGAAATCAATTGGTTGCGGTGACCCAAAACCAAGTGCTCCAAGAGCAAGGACAACGCCCACAAACTCTAGCTGAATACATGAGGCCTGCTCAACATGAGCCTATTTCTGGTGTTATCTATCTTGACTTACAAGATCGTTACTTTGAATTGAAGCCCTCTTTGATCAACATGGTTCAACAAAATCAATTTGGAGTTCTTCCATCTGAAAACCCTCACCAGCACCTCACTACTTTTATTGAGCTCATGGAAACTGTCAAAATCCATGATGTCTCAGATGATGCACTCAAGATGAGAGCCTTCTCATTCTCTTTAAAGGACAAGGCCAAGACATGGTTCAAGACTCTTCCTCAAAACTCCATCAGAACATGGGATGAGTTAGCCACAACCTTCTTGAACAAATACTTCCCACCTAAGAAAACTTATGAGATGAGGCAGAAAATTAGTAACTTCAAGATGAAAGATGGAGAGTCTTATTTTGAAGCATGGGAGAGAATCAACGAGCTTCTTGTGATGTACCCTCATCATGGGCAATCTAAGGTGGTGCTTCTTGATATTTTCTATAATGCAATAGATCGTGCAACTCGTCTGCTAATTGACGCTTCATTTGGAGATAGCTTGTCTAATATGCAAACAGACGAGACATGGGATTTGATTGAAAGAATTGCATTGCATTCCCATAATTATTTTGGTGTTCGCTCTACATCTAGTGCCAAAAAAGCCACTGGGATGTACGAAATTGATGCCAATACTCAATTGAGAGCTCAGGTTGATTTTCTTACTCAAAAGGTGAAGCAAATGGAAACAGTTGCAGTTGTAGGAAAGCCTGTTGGTCCTACACCATCAAGCTCAGTGGTAAATTGTCAATTTTGTGGGGCAGGTGATCACACAATATCAGCTTGTAATTTGTATGCTTCTCAACGTGAGCCACAAAAAGGAGAAGTTAACTACATAAATAACTAAAATCAGGATGTAAGGAATGACCCATACTCAAATACTTACAACCCCGGTTGGAGGAATCACCCAAACTTCTTCTATGGAAATAGTCAAGCACAACAAAGACAACCACCGGGATTTCAATCAAAAGCTCCTTAACCACAAACTACTCCTCCTACACCACAACCTCAAGAATCAACAATGGGGCTTCTACTTGAGCAACTTATGGCAGGTCAAAAAGCAAGCCAATCCTTTCAACAAGAGGTGATCTCAAAATTACTAGAGATGAAAAAGCAACAGAAGATGTTTGAGCAACAATTAGCTCAACAAGCCTTGAGTGATCCAAGACCCATGGTCAATTGCCTAGACAGCCTAAAGCTAACCCAAGAGGCCAAGTGAATGCTATATATCTAAGAAGTGGGAGAGAACTTGAAACTCCTCAACCAAAGACTCAAGAGGTGAAGGAGAATGAACCACAAGAAAAAGAGGCTCTTGAGGAGTCCAAAGAAGATGAGAGGGATCCTGCATATGTTCCTCCTCCACCATACAAGCCACCTCTACCATTCCCTCAAAGAAGAGCTCAAGCCCAATTGGATCCACAATATAGAAAATTTGTGGTTGTGTTGAAGAAGCTCTACATCAACATTCCTTCATGGATGCCTTGAAGCAAATGTCGTCTTTTGTGAAGTTCTTGAAAGAGATCCTATCCAACAAGAGGAAGGTTGATGAATGTCAATTCGTGTATCTAAATAAGGAGTGTAGTGCCCTTATCCAAAACAAGCTCCCTCCAAAACGTGAAGATCCAGGTAACTATTCTATCCATATTGTCTTTGGAAATACTACTTATGATGCTTTATGTGATCTTGGAGCTAGTGTTAGTATTATTCCCTTATCCATCTGCAAAGAACTGGGTTTGGAAGAACCTAGACCTATAGGGATTACACTTTATATGACGGATAGATCATCGGTTCGCCCCATAGGAATCATTGAGGATGTACCTATTCGTATAGGTAAGTTCTTTGTTCCTGTGGATTCACTAGTACAAAAAAGGCTTCGGATGCAGTTTTTAATGAAGTGGATGGCGCTTTTTGTGACGCTATAATAAGGAGTGCACTAAAAGTAGCGGATGGCGGTTTTTAAAAAGCATCATAAGAATGCATGCGAATGGTGCTTTTTTTTTAAAAAAAAGCGCCATGTTTTCATTTTTTTTAAATATAACAGAAGCGGATGGCTCGTTTTATGAAAAAGCGCCATAATAAGGCTTTTATTTATGTAATAATCAACAAAATGGATGTAGAAAAAAAACACAACATTACATTGTAGCCATCAGAAGCAAAACTGCTTCATGTACTTGTGCAGGAACTTATGGTGGTTGATTCCTGCTCCACTTGAAAACAACAAGCAAAAGAACATAAAACTATTAATCACATGAAGAGAAAAAAACTATTTTCACCTTATGTTGAGTTCTTTTGCTCTTAAGCTAACCTCTACACACTAAACCAGAATAAGATAACAATTGGACAAGCAAATTTATGTTACACAATACACTCTACATCTCTAAGTAGAAGAGGAGACATTCAATGTAGTATAGTGTACTGATTAATTTTCTCAACTCCTCTCCCTACCAAAGAAGATCAAAATTGTTTGTCATCCCGAAGATCTGAAAGTGAAAATAATATTGAATATAGGATCAGATCAATTGTTGAATTTTGCAACTAATGCTTCATCAAATTTGGAATTTACACAAAAACTACTATTCTAATTCCTAAGAACATAAGCACCAATGCAAATTCAATATGAAGTATGGGATCCAAACACGCTTAAACCCATTGCAATAATAGGTGAATATCGTTAAGAATTGTTGACTGGCCTTCACTCAGGACATCTAATAAATTTATAAGTCAAGACCCCGCTGAGTATAGGGGAGTCAGGATTGTTCCACGAGAAGCAAGGTTGTTTGTTTATCGACTCCTAATAACAAAATCAAACAAAAACAAGCAAAACACTCACAAGCAGCCTCGTTAACGACGTTGTCAAGGTCGTTAACGAACCACCGCAAACAAAAAGAATAAAAATAACGACCTAAACAAGTTCGGTACCGAGGCTAAGAACTCAATAACGAATATTACTTAAGATAATTCAAATAAAAAAACAAGAATCTAGGATAAGGGATACCACAACATAGTCATGCATATAAACTCGTAAGAAGATAAGATTATGCCTTTAAATAGATAAATTCATCAACTTTCATTGACTAACAAGTAAATTAACCTACTTTCATAAATCAATTCACTCAATTGCTTGTTTTGGATCTAAAGCTTGAAACTTTCGTATTCAAACAATATCAACCTGCAAGTCTATAACTTTCTCTTTCAATCAAGTTAAAAAAACTCAAATCACCTTGACTTTCATCTAGGTCTAAGTGATGTTCGCATTTTTAGTATAGTTTTTGATAGGTTTTCTTTGCTTATTAGGATTAGTTTTGTCTAGTTTAGGTTTAGTTTTAAGTATTTTTAGATAGTTTTGCATAAATCTATGAAAAGAGTGGAATATACGCTATTTTGTGTATTTTGCAGATTTTAGTAAGAAAAGGAGCTAAATGGAGATAAATTTGGAGCATCACGGTGAAGGATGGGAAAGTGCAAGATTTAAGAAGTCAAGAGTACAAGAGGAGGTGTTGAAGAAAACAAACCCCAGGCTCGTTAACGAGGCTGTGAAGGGTCGTTAACGAGGCCACGAAGAGAAAGATTTCGGAGTATTATTTTATTATTCACCGATCCTGAGCGGGAATTTATTTCCGTATCGGTTGAGTATCTTTTTAGAATCTTTATGGGTTGTTAGAATATGTATTTTAGGGTTTAATATCTTTCTAGGATTTATTTCTATCTTTTAGAGATTGTTTCTATCTTTTTAGGAAAGTTTTTATCTTTTAGCCTTTTTAGTTTTTTTAGGATTTTTTCTAGTAGAAATACCCTTCTATCTAGCATAGAAAGGGGGGGCTTGATTTTGGAGTTGAATTTTAGAGCTAGTTTTGGAGAAGATTTGGAGGAAGGCCGAAGGAAAGAGAACCGGATCGGAAGTCGGTGACGAGGGTCGGTAACGACGGTTTCCGAGGTTCGTTGATCGAGTTTGTTCGGTGATTGTTTTGTTTAGTTTTCTTCTAAGTCTCTGTAAGACGATATTTTTGTTATTAATTTAAATTTGAGTTTTGTTTCAATGTTTTCTTTTATTGAAGTTTTTAGTTTCTTAATCATGAATAGTGAGTAGTCTATTTTTCTAGGGTCGGGGTTAAGCCCGGCATAGTTGAGCATGTTTGATGAGTAAGATTGTGTGTTGAATGCCTTTTATCTTTATTGAGATTGTTTGTTGTGCTTAATACCGAAACGGGAGTTGAGGTAATTTGAGTTTTAACTTGATTGAAAGAGAAAGTTAGTAACTTGAAGGTTGATATTGTTTGAAAACGAAAGTTTCAAGCTTTAGATCCAAAACAGGCAATTGAGTGAGTTAGTTTATGAAAATAGATTAATTTACTTGTTAAGACAATGAAAGTTGATGACTCTATCTATTTAAAGGCATGATCTTATCTTCTTACGAATTCTTATGCTTGGCTATGTTGTGGTGTCCCTTATCCTAGATTTTTGTTTTAATTGAATTATTTCTGATAAATCTTCGTTGCTGAATACTTGCTTCGGTACCGAGTATTAATTAGGAATTTAATTAGGTTGTTAGTTAGTATTTTTGAGTTCGGTGGTTCGGTAACGATCCTGACAAGGTCGTTAACGAGGCATCTCGTGATCGATTGTGTTTGATTTTATTTGATTTTTATTAGATTGATAGACAAACAACCTTGCTTCCTGTGGAACGATCCTGACTCCACTGTACTCAGCGGGGTCTTGACTTACAAATTATTTGTAGGCCGAGAATACCCTATCAACAAATTGGCGCCGTTGCCGGGGACGCAACGAGTTGTTAGTTTATCTTTGGGATCGGGACTAGCCCGACCCCGTTTTTGTTTTTAATTTTTGTTTTCTTTGTTTGTTTTCTCAGTGTATGCCGGTAGGACGAAGAAGACTTCAGTTTGATAGCTCCACTTATTACTCAGAACCCGAACGTTCCCTGCACCGACGACTCCGAGAAAACCGAGCCATGGCCACAGCTGAAGAGATGGCTCGAGAGTTAGAGATCCTCCGGACCCAGATGGAGGCACTGAAAGCCGAGAAGGACGGCGCTGACGCAGACAAGGCTCGACTGCAAGAAGAGCTAAACGCCTATCCAAGGAATGCCAAGCAATACATGCATCCGGAACTGAGGGTGCCAGAATCTCCTATTGTGCTTCCTGCGATAGAGAAACCTTTTGAGATCAAGTCTCAATTTATATCCTTGATTAAACGGGCTCAGTTTGAAGGGAAACCTGCTGAGTGCCCTATGGAGCATATTAGAAATTTTCTTGATTTATGTGACACCATAGCTGCTGAAGGTGTCTCGCTAGAATATGTTCTGTTAAAAGCTTTTAGATGGTCACTTACTGGAAAGGCCCTGAACTGGTTAGAGAGCCTACCTTCTAAGTCTATCAGGACTTGGAAAGCTTTGTATGATCAATTTCTTACAAAGTTTTTCCCTCCTACTAAGACAACGGAGTTAAGGAAACGCATCACCTCTTATCACCAGTTGCCTAATGAAACATTTGTTGAAACATGGGAAAGATTTAAAGAGATGCTTAGACAATGCCCTACTCATGGGCAACCTTTATATGTATTGCAAGAAATCTTTTTCCAGGGTATCAACGCGGAGACCAAGAACCGCATCAACACGCATACTGCGTGCGGTTTTATAGAGATGAATCCGACAGAGGCGTGGGAACTATTGGACAAGCTGGCAAATTACGATGCTATGTACGGAACCCAGCAGGCTCCACAAACTCAAAAACGTCTCTATGTGCCCAACCGAGATGAAGTTGACCCCGATGTTAAAAATCAATTCTTACAAGATGAGGTCAACCGTTTGAGGAAACAGGTAAGTTTTCTGAAATCCTCTCAATCATGTCAAGAATGTGGTTCTTCTGCGCATAGTACTTCTGCTTGCACTAACATTGAGCAGGTTAGAACCGCTGAGACGATAGCTGAGATGAATTACATGAGAGGACCCTACAGGAACCAGCCTAATTATAATGACAGGTCAAACTACTATCAACCGTGGGGCAATTAGAATACAAATCACAATTACACAGGACCCCCACAAGATAGACGACCTGCACCATATCGACCTCCAGGCCATCAGGAGACACCATCATGGGTTCAGGAGATTAAAGAGAGCATCAACGGAGTGAACAACAAGGTTGATGACGTCCAAGACAAGCTGAACCGGCAAGATAAAAGATGGGGAGAGTTCGATATTTGGAAGAGGAGTGTTGATTCCCAACTAGGAGACCTTGCTGCACGGATTCCAAGACCACAAGGGCAACTCCCGGGCCGTCCCGAGGAGAACCCTAAAGGCCAAATAGTAGCGGTACACCTCAGAAGCGGGAAGACACTACCAGAGAGAGTTCAAGATGAAGAGAAGGAGGAAAAAGATCTCGCCAACCAGCTCGTTAATGAGCCAGCGAGAGCTAGTACCGAGCCTACAAATAAGGATGACGAGGCTCCGAGGATTCCTGACGATCCTACCCCAGGTAAGTTCTCTAAACCGAGCCTTCCTCTCAATCCTAGGGTAGTTAACGACCATATCAGGGTCGGTAATGACCCGCCGAGGACACCGAACAACCCCAATGTCGACCCGGTACTCTCACCTCTCGAGCCTAACTTGGTTCCGAGAATGGTGAAAACTCTTCCATTTTCAACTAAGAAATCTATGGACTCTACCGAGAGTAAGTTCAAGCGTTTCGTTAAGATTCTTCAGGGCATTAATATTTCCATCCCATTCTCTGAGGCCCTAAGCGAAATGCCGGCTTACACAAAATTCTTGAAAGATATTCTTAGCAGGAAAAGATCTATTACAGAGCTGCAAGACGAGGTCAGATCTATAGCTCTTCCAGAAAAGCTTGGAGAGCCTGGGAGGTTTGCAATCACAATCGGCATAGGCAACCACAAGTTCAAAGCTTTATGCGATCTTGGTGCCAGTGCTAGTCTTGTTTTGCTCTCAATATGGTCTAAAGCCAATATGGGACCACTAGAACCTGTGGACATGAATCTGTACATGGCAGATGGGTCAAGTGTCAAGGCCACAGGAGTAGTGGACGATTACCCTATTCAAGTCGGGAAATTCTTTATACCGAATGATTTTATTGTCCTTGATATGCCTGAAGACCCTCATGTCCCCATAATTCTCGGGCGACCATTCTTAGCCACAGCAGGAGCAAGAGTTGATGTGCGAAAGGGACTCCTCACTTTTGATATAGGAGAGGAACAGGTGGAATTCAATTTAGATCAAAAAGCCAACGACCCAATTGGAGTGTCACAACTAGAGTTGACTCAACC
Organism: Fallopia convolvulus; assembly: GCA_964016875.1. Taxonomy (NCBI): domain Eukaryota; kingdom Viridiplantae; phylum Streptophyta; class Magnoliopsida; order Caryophyllales; family Polygonaceae; genus Fallopia; species Fallopia convolvulus. The sequence continues at coordinate 40,215,207 of OZ024720.1, forward strand.
CGAACTCGACACCACAGTCCCTACCGAGCCACATCTGCCAATCACTGATTCTCACATGCACAAAGGCCCTACTACAGAGGTTACAGAAAAGTCCAAACCACCTTGGCTTTCGGACTACACTAACAATCCAGGGATATCGAGCTTACTGATAGAAGAAGAAGGTCCTAATTTAGCAATTCAAGTGCACAGAGGCAGTAAGGCTACAGGCAGGGTATCTCAAGACCCCAACACGGCCATACATGAACCACCATGAGACCAGCGAGAGAACTCGTCGGGCTATTTACGTTAAACATGGCGCTTACGGGAGGCAACCCGCTTTTTAGAATAGGTTTATTTTATTTTTTTTTCTTCTTTTATTTTCTTTTTCTTTTTAGATTATTTCTTAGCTTTCTTTTATTTTTCCTTTTTTAGTTTTAAATAGGATAGAAATAAGATTTTTTGAGCTAACAAGATTTCAGGAAAAAAGGGGTCGAAAATTCACTCAAGAAGGCTACGGTGGCTCGTTAACGACCCACCCAGGGTCGTTAACGACCCGGTTCGGACGACCCGATTCGTCACAATACGGGGCAGGTAAGTAATTCTAACCTAGTTAATTTTTCTAACCCTAGCCGCCACCCCCTTCTATCCTTACCCCTCCTATATAAACCCTTCTACCCCTCCCAAAATTCTACCACAATCCCTTCAAAATTCACTCTCAAACCCAAAACTCTCTCAATCCCTTTCCCTTCTCTCCCACCGAGTCGGAAATCCCACGCTAACGACCACCGGAGACGCCATCGTTACCGGAGTTCGGAAGCCACCCACCGTTGACGACGAGCTCGTTAACTACCCCGATTCCGACCCTTGTTCTTTTAATTCTCGGTTCTCCGGTATGATTTCTAAACCCTTGCTTGAAATTGCATGATTGATTATCTATAGGGTTAAATTTCATATCTTGAATCATGATTTTTAGGGAGATCGATGAGCATGCTTAAATTCCGTTCTAAAAATTCTTGATTGTGCTTAGTTGTTCATGTTTTAGGTAAGATTATTCATGTTAGATTAGCTATTATAACCCTTTAGTTAGGAAAGCATGAATTTTTCTTGTTCTAGAACTAAAAGTTCGAACTTTGCATGTCAAATTTCTGGGAAATCTTTAGCATGTTCGGGATGTGTAATTGAGTTAGTATGGGGTGCTTTTACCCTATGGAGGATTTGTGGAAAATAATAGAAGATTGCATGCTTGATTTGTGCTGAATTAGAGGTAGATTTAATCTCGGAAATTTCTGGTTTAGCTCTCGGCGGATCGTTAACGACCCACCCAGGCTCGTTAACAACCCTGCACTTCATAGATGATCGATCCGAGGCCAACATCGTGAACAACCCAATTGGGTAGTTTATGAATAATTCCGAGGTTAATTTTGAGACCAAGTATGGGGTCTCGTACCTATTATTTTTGAGTGGATCTTATCTTGGAAATTTTCGATTATTTTGTAGGATCCATGGCTAGTTCAAGCAGACCCGCTACCCGAGCCCAGAAGAAGAGGAGGAACCAGAGGTCTCCATCTCCATCCTGGGTGGACGATGTGATTCTGAGCAGTCAAAGCCAAGTACGGCGCTACCGGGATTTTATGGAGAAGGACCATTACACCCGATGGTTCTCGAAGACTAGCGCCGTCTCTACGGGCATCTACACGGATGTCAAGGACGCATTCATCATCCTTGGGGCCGCACACTTATTGAAGCAAGAGAGCTTGCCACATTATCCGGCCCTCACATCCGAGTTCTTGGCCACCTTGGAGACCAACTTCTCGTCGAAGATCTCACCGGGACGCATTCGGTTCCGGCTCGGTAGCGAGGACCGTGACTTCACCATGGCGGAGTTCAATGCAATCTTGGAGCTCCCAAACCCGTCTAGAGACTATAGCTTGAAGGACTACCGAGTGACCCGCACTTGGAGCTACATCACCGAAGAGGTTCAATCCTCTACCGCGGCGCTATCCGGGGCAACCATAGTCAACCCCATCTTCCGGATTATCTTGAGAGTCCTCGCCTCAACATTTTGGCCGAAGAAAGAGTTGAACCGGTCTACAAGGACGGAGGTCGCTTGCTTCCGCACCATCCTCTTCGAGGAGCCCGACCCCTTGAATTTGGGGTACGAATGGCTCTACTATGTCGAGAAGTCCCACAAGTCCAAAGAGGTGTGCTGTGGCAATTTGGTTAGCCTCTTGGCTAAAAATCTTGGAGTGGATCTCACCCGTTACACACCGGCCCACGCTCAACTCCTCAACAAGAACTATTGGTACAGTGCCGGGATTTTCGTGCAAGCCCAGGGAGGTTACAAGGTGAAGGTTCGAGATCAAGTAGTCATACCCTCCCTCGACATGTACGAGCTACTCTACGTACCGAATTGGTACGAAGTGTGGATGGGCCAGCCTTACCCATTGGAGCCAAAACCGGAGGATGAGCTCTCGCTTAGGCCATGTCACACCCGGTTTGAGCGGGACGACGTAGACGAATATGAAGAAGAAGACGAGCAAGAGGATACCTAGGTAGTAGGCGATGACACCAAAGAAGCCGACACCGAGGGCGGCACTGAGGAGCTCAACTTTACAGAAGAAGACATGGAGACGGAGGAATTAGGAGGCCACATCTTCGTCGACGAGCCAACCAGGGTCGTTAACGACCATTTCCAGCCACCACCCAACACTGTTAATGAGGCAACCAGCTTCGTAAACGAGGTGCCGCAAGCTCCTGTCGACCCTCCACCAGCTCCTGTCGACCCTCATGCATTTGGCTTAATGCCTTACAACCCGGTGATGTATCAAGACCATTTCCAACCTCACTACCCACCACCTCCTCAGCCCGAGTACGCAGGATCGAGCATACCACCACCATGGGCCGAGGACCTTTCTGCATGGATGCAGCACCTTCACCTCCAGACCGATCACATTCATCGGAGGATGGATAGATGGGAAACCGTCTATTCCGCTCGCATGTCGATGGAGGACGAGTGGCAACGTCAGAGAGAGGCGGAGGATGCTGAGCGTTGGAGGAAGATGTATGACTTCATGGGGAACTTTGAGCACTATTTCCCTCCACCGAACCGTTGATCAAGCTCAAGATGAAGTTTCCTTTCCTTGTTTCCACTTTTGTAAGTTTTATGTCTTTCTTTTTCTTTTTAATTTTTTGTTTTGTTTTCTATTTCTTTTCCCTCTTCTTCTTATTTTTTTTTACAGTGGGGACACTGTAATTTTAAGTATGGGGTGGGAAGAAAGTAGAAAAATTATGTCCTAGGTGTTTTTATGTTCTATGTAGTTGTTACTTCTTTTAAATCGAAAAAACCAAAAAAATTGAAAATTTTTAAAAAATCCAAAAAGAGTTTAGAATTGATAGATATCCCTTCTTAAAGTTCTACGATAGCAATCACTAGTTCAATCATATAATTCCTTGCAAATATGTCTTTGAAAATATAGCCGGATTCCTAAAATTGAAATCATTGTTTTTTAGAAGAGAATAGCATTAGATGAAATTGAGCACATATACTTTATAGCATAGATGATGCAATCCAACAAAAATCTACCTTGTGAGAAATTTTTGGCCTTATAGGGAGAACATTTATAAATCCCTCTTCTTTTTTGTGTGATTTACTCTCCTTATGCATATTATCTCTTGGAATTGTGATGGTTATCTATTTCTTGAGACCCTTATAAGATTTTTAGTTCATTACTTGTGAAAATCATATGATGGAGAACTTATTTTTATGAGCCCTATTATCCCCTATCTACCTTTACATTATTCCTTCTTTTGATAACCAATTTTGGCCTGAAACCTTTTATTTTTAGCTCCACAAAAATTATTCCCTAGCCGAGATAAGCTTGACCCTATCTGGGGTTTAGGACTTAGATTGGAGAGGTAAAGTTTTGTGTTTTGTTGAAAAGAAAAGAGTTTCTATTTGCTTGAATTGAAGGGTATTTGGGAAGGGTAGATTGGAAGTCTCTTGTTATTACATGTAAGAAAGGTCTCTTGATAAAAAGATGCACAAAATAATGTTTTAAGGGAAGAAATGTATACGGTGGATCGTTAACGACCCGGATGTGGGCTCGTTAACGAGGCAGTGAAAAGAAAAGAAGAAAAAAAGAGAAAGAAAGAAAGGAAAAGTTGAAGTGCATTTGTGTTTAAAGATAATATCAAGAGATTCCTTTATTTTGATTATGAGACTTTCTAGGATGATAAGGAGTGAGTGAAAATAAGTGTGCCTAATATGAAGAGTGAGTTTGGTATATGTTTTTATGAGAGTTTTGATGTTATGTGTGAGTTTTTAGGAGTCTTTGATTCCCGGATATTATTAGCACCACATGACCAAAATATTTCCACGCCCTATTGTTATTACCAAGCCCCATTACAACCCGGCCGAATGGAAGCTTCTATGAAGTTTTTCATTGAGCCTAAGTTCTCTTGATGATTCTTTGCTTGTTTTGACAAATCTTGGGTGGAGAGTATTGGTGATATAAGTTCCAATTTCTATGAGTTTTTGTATATAGGATGAGTTGAGAGATTGAAATTATAAGCCCAAACACATGAGAGTTGAGTGAAACACATTATATCCCTTGAGAGGTTGGATAGTATTATTTTATGTCTATTTAAGTGCATATATGTGTGAGGATGTTAATAGTCTTTTGCTATAATTTTCTTATTTGTAGATGTTGCTTTTTGAAGATGGCTATGTCTTGATAAACATGATTTGTTTTGGTTTTGGTTAATATCTTGTTTATTGCTTGAGGACAAGCAAGTCTAAGTATGGGGTATTTTGATGTTCGCATTTTTAGTATAGTTTTTGATAGGTTTTCTTTTCTTATTAGGATTAGTTTTGTCTAGTTTAGGTTTAGTTTTAAGTATTTTTAGATAGTTTTGCATAAATCTATGAAAAGAGTGGAATCTACGCTATTTTGTGTATTTTGCAGATTTTAGTAAGAAAAGGAGCTAAATGGAGATAAATTTGGAGCATCACAGTGAAGGATGGGAAAGTGCAAGATTTAAGAAGTCAAGGCTCAAGAGTACAAGAGGAGGTGTTGAAGAAAACAAACCCCAGGCTCGTTAACGAGGCTGTGAAGGGTCGTTAATGAGGCCACGAAGAGAAAGATTTCGGAGTATTATTTTATTATTCACCGATCCTGAGCGGGAATTTATTTCCGTATCGATTGAGTATCTTTTTAGAATCTTTATGGGTTGTTAGAATATGTATTTTAGGGTTTAATATCTTTTTAGGATTTATTTCTATCTTTTAGAGATTGTTTCTATCTTTTTAGGAAAGTTTTTATCTTTTAGCCTTTTTAGTTTTTTAGCATTTTTTCTAGGATAAATACCCTTCTATCTAGCATAGAAAGGGGGGGGGGGGCTTGATTTTGGAGTTGAATTTTAGAGCTAGTTTTGGAGAAGATTTGGAGGAAGGCCGAAGGAAAGAGAACCGGATCGGAAGTCGGTGACGAGGGTCGGTAACGACGGTTTCCGAGGTTCGTTGATCGAGTTTGTTCGGTGATTGTTTTGTTTAGTTTTCTTCTAAGTCTCTGTAAGACGATATTTTTGTTATTAATTTAAGTTTGAGTTTTGTTTCAATGTTTTCTTTTATTGAAGTTTTTAGTTTCTTAATCATGAATAGTGAGTAGTCTATTTTTCTAGGGTCGGGGTTAAGCCCGGCATAGTTGAGCATGTTTGATGAGTAAGATTGTGTGTTGAATGCCTTTTATCTTTATTGAGATTGTTTGTTGTGCTTAATACCGAAACGGGAGTTGAGGTAATTTGAGTTTTAACTTGATTGAAAGAGAAAGTTAGTAACTTGAAGGTTGATATTGTTTGAAAACGAAAGTTTCAAGCTTTAGATCCAAAACAGGCAATTGAGTGAGTTAGTTTATGAAAATAGATTAATTTACTTGTTAAGACAATGAAAGTTGATGACTCTATCTATTTAAAGGCATGATCTTATCTTCTTACGAATTCTTATGCTTGGCTATGTTGTGGTGTCCCTTATCCTAGATTTTTGTTTTAATTGAATTATTTCTAATAAATCTTCGTTGCTGAATACTTGCTTCGGTACCGAGTATTAATTAGGAATTTAATTAGGTTGTTAGTTAGTATTTTTGAGTTCGGTGGTTCGGTAACGATCCTGACAAGGTCGTTAACGAGGCATCTCGTGAGTGATTGTGTTTGATTTTATTTGATTTTTATTAGATTGATAGACAAACAACCTTGCTTCCTGTGGAACGATCCTGACTCCATTGTACTCCGCGGGGTCTTGACTTACAAATTTATTTGTTGGCCGAGAATAACCTATCAACACTAAGCACAACAAGCAACTTCAAAGATAGATAAAAGGCATTCAACACAAAATCTCACTCATCAAACATGCACAACTATGCCGGGTTTCAACCCCGACCCTAGAAAAGAAAACTACTCACTACTCATAACTAAGAAACACATAAATTCCACAAAAGAAATCATTGAAAACAAAACAATACTCAAATTAATAATAAATATCATCTTATAGAAATTCAGAAGAAACCGAAAAAAATTACAAAGCACTGAATCAAAACCACGACTCACGACCTCGACAACTCTCGTCCACCGAGCTCTCGATCTCGACTCCGATCCGTCTCTCGTCTCTCTCGGCTCTTCCTCTTCTCTCTACTGCTCGCTTCCCTCCTTGGCCTCCCTCTTCTAGGCTAATAAGAGGGCTATTTATACTAATAAGGCTAGAAAAATAAAATCTAGAGAGATAACAAGATAGAAATAAAATCCTAAAAGATAGAAATAAAATCTAGAGAGATAACAAGACCTAAAATACATAATATAATAACCTTAAAATCATAAAAATACACTCTACCGACACAGAAATAAATTCCCGCACAGGATCGGTAAGTCACAAAATCAAACTCTCGAAAACTCCATCTCGTAGCCTCGTTAACGAGCCCTCACAGCCTCGTTAACGAGCCTGGACTTGGCTTCTTCAACACTTCTTCTTCAACAAATTAGACTTCGACTTCTTCGTCTTGTATTCCTCCGTCCTTCATCATAGCACTCCAAATTCAGCTCCAAACATCACCTTTTCCTTGCTAAAACCTAAAAAAATACACAAAACGGAGTAGCTTTCATACTTTTCACAAAATATGCAAAACTATCCAAAAACACACAAAACTAACCCTAAACATATCAAAACTAATCCTAACAAACTAAGAAAACATACTAAAAACTATACTAAAAATGCGAACATCAAAATACCCCATATTTAGACTTGCTTGTCCTCAAGCAATCACTAAACAATAATCAAAACCAAACAAACATACTCGTCAAGACATAGCCATCAATCTAAAAAGCAACATCAACACATAGAAGAAAAATAACAAATAATTATTAATGTCATCACACATATATACACCAAATAGACATAAGAAAATACAATCCAACCTCACAAGGGATAATAATATGTTTCACTCAACTCTCAAGTGTTTAGGCTTATAAATTCAATCTCTCAACTCATCTTATATATGAAAACTCATAGAAATTGGAACTTATATAACCAAACTCTCCACCCAAGATTTGTCAAAATAAGCAAAAATCATCAAGAGAACTTAGGGGGCTCAATGAAAAACTTCATAGAAGCTTTCATTCGACCGAGTTCTAATGGGGCTTGGTAAAGACAATAAGGCATGAAAAATATTTTGGTTATGTGGTGCTAATAATATCCGGGAATCAAAGACTCCTAAAACTCACACATCAACCAAAACACTCATAACAACAATAATACCAAACTCACTCTCATTATGCACTTATTCTTCACTCACCCAATATATCATAGAAAGTCTCATAAAAACAAAAAGAATCTCTGATATTATCTATATGAACACAAATGCACTTCAAACTTCTCCTTTCTCCTTATCATTCTCCTTATTTATTTTTCCCTCTCTTTTTTTCTTTTTTTTTAGCTGCCTCGTTAACGAACCACTTTAGGGTCGTTAACGAACTTCTTCGTGTACTCCTCTTTCTTAACAACTTTCTTTGTGCATCCTTTTGTACCAAGAGATCTTTTTTCTTACAACTTAAAAATCAAGAGACTTCCAATCTACCCTTCCCAATAATCCCTTAATTTCAATCCAAACATAACATTGCCCTCCTTTTTTACACTCAACAAAAATACCTTTCCAAACTAAGTCCTAATTCCCGGATAGGGTCAAGCTTATCTCGGCTAGGGAACAATTTTGTGGGGCTAAAAATAAAAGGCTTCAGGCTCAAATTGGCTTAAAAAGAAGGATCATGTAAGGGTGGATAAGGAATAATAGGGCTTATGAAAAATAAGTTCTCTCTCATATGATTTTCACAAGTAATGAACTATAAAGCTTATATAGGTCTCAAGTAATAGATAACCATCACAATTCCAAGAGATAATATGCATATAGAGAGTAAAATCACACAAGAAAAGAGGAGGGATTTTTTATGTTCTCCCTATAAGGCCAAAAATAACTCACAAGGCTAATTTTTGTTGGATTGCATAACTTATGCTATAAAGTATATGTGTTCAATTTCATCAAATGCTATCTCTTCTAAAAACAATTTCATAACAAGAATCCGGTTATACTATCAAAGACATGCTTGCAAGGAATTATATGATTATACTAGCAACTACTATCATAGAACCTAAGAAAGGGATATCTATCAATTCTAAAACTTTTTTTTAAAATTTTTTTTCAATTTTTTCAATTTTTTTCGATTTTTCAAACTTTTCATGGAACAAAGAAGTACTTAAAATAAACAAAACACATAAGTCAAACGAGAGACACAAAACAGACAAGTTTTCTACTTTCTCCCACGCCATACTTAAAATTACAATGTCCACACTGTAAGAAAAATAAGAAGAAGGAATGAAATAGAAAAGAAAACAACAAAAATAAAATAAGAAAAGAGAAACATAAAACTTACAAAGTCTCACAAGTGGAAAACAAGGAAAACTTCATCTTCAAGCTGAATCAACGGTTTGGTGGAGGACAGTAGTGCCCAAAGTTCCCCATGAAGTCGCACATCGTCCTCCAGTGCTCTGCATCTTCCACTTCTCTCTAACGATGCCTCTCGTCCTCCATCGTCATCCGAGCGGAGTAGACAGTCTCCCATCTATCCATCCTCCTATGAATGTGGTCCTGCTAGAGTTGAAGCTGTTGCATCTGTGCAGAAAGATCATCGGCCCATGGTGGCGGCATACTTGATCCAGTGTACTCGGGTTGAGGAGGTGGTGGGTAGTGCGGCTGGAAGTGGTCTTGGTAAAGCACCGGGTTGTATGGCATGAGTCCATAGGAATGAGGGTCGGTAGGAGCTTGCGGAAGGTCGGTAGCTGTCCTCGGGGGGTTGTTAACGAAGTTGGGTGCCTCGTTAGGAGCATATGTAGAAATTTGGAAATGATCGTTAACGAGCCTGGTGGGCTCGTCAACGAGGACGTTGGTGCCCAAAACTTCTGTGTCGAGGTCTTCATTCTCAAAGTTAAGCTCCTCTGTGCATCCCTCTGTGTCAGCCTCTTCAGTGTCTTCTCCAGCTACCTCGTTATCCTCATCTTCATCTTCATCCATCCCTTCTCCTTCTCGCTCGAACCTTGTATCACAAGGCCTAAGTGATAGCTCATCCTCCGACTTAGGCTCTAACGGGAATGCATGACCCGTCCACGCCTCGTACCAATTTGGTACATAGAGTAGCTCCAACTTGTCAAGGGTTGGTAAAACAATGATGTCTTGAACTTTTGTCTTGAACCCTCCCTCGGCTTGAATGAAAATACAGGAGCTATCCTAATAGCTCTTGTTGAGGAGTTGAGCATGAGCCGGCGTGTAGCGAGTAAGGTCAACTCCAAGGTTTGTTGCCAGAAGACTAACCAAGTTTCCACACCATACTTCCTTGGACTTGGTTGATTTCTCTATATAGTAGAGCCACTCAAACCCCAAATTCAAAGGGTCGGGCTCCTAAAAAGGATAGTGTGAAGACAAGCAACTTCCGTCCTTGTTGGCCTGTTCAGCTCTCTCTTCGGCCAAAATGTGACAGATAATGCCGCTGCGGAGGGCTCAACCTCCCCGGTGATGTAGCTCCATGTTCTTCTCACTTTGTAGTCTTTCAAACTGTACTCTCTAGAAAGGTTCGGGAGCTCCATAATTGCGTTGAACTCCGCCAAAGTGTACTCTCGGCTCACATTACCGAGCCTAAACCGGATGCGTCCCGCCGAAGTCTTCGACGGAAAGTTTGTCTCAAGCGTGGCCAGAAACTCAGATGTGAGGTCCGGAAAATGTGGTAAACTCTCCTTCTTCAGCAAGTGAGGCACACCGAGAATAGCAAAAGCCTCCTTGACATCCGTATAAATAACCATTTGCTTGGCACTCGTCCTAGAAAATCACCGAGTGTTGTGGTCCTTGTCTAGGATGGCATTGTATCGATCCGCTTGCCCTTGAGTGCGCAAGATCACATTATCCATGCGAGGTAGAGATGGAGACCTCTGGTTCCTCCTCTTCTTCTAGGCTCGAGTAGCGGGTCTGCTTGAACTTGCCATGTGATCTACAAAACAATCATGATTTTTCCAAGATAAGATCCACTCAAGTAGATTAGACAAGAGACCCCATACTTGGTCTCGGAATAACCCTCGGAATTATTCGTTAACTTCCCAATTGGGTCGTTTACGAATCTGGACTGGTCCTTGAACTTTGAGGCTACGCAGGGTCGTTAACGAACCTGGGTGGGTCGTTAACGAGCTGCCGAGAGCCAGTACACAGAATCCGAATGTTATTAACTCAAAATCAAGCCATGAATCAAGCATGCATCCTCTATAATCCTTCACTAGACACACCATCGGGTATACGTACCCCATACTTGCTTGATTACCCATCCCGAACATGCTAAATTTACCCAAAATTGACATGACAAAGATTGAACTTAATACTAGAACAAGAAAGATTCATGCTTTTCTAATCAAATTTTCGCAATGGAGAATCCAACATGAATAATCTTCCCTAGATCAAGAACAACTAAACACAATCAAAATTCATGAGCAAAATTCAAACATGCAAATCGACCCACTCTATAAACACAATCCCAATATGAAATTTCTACCCTAAAAACCATGAATCATGTAAATAAGAGTTAGGGTTTAGAAATCATACCGGAAGATCGAAAAATTGAAGAACAAAGGATCGGAATTTGATGGTAACGAGGTTGGATCTCGTCGGTGGAAAAAACGGGGTTCCGGGCTTCGGTAAAAATGTGATTCCGACGGTCGGTGGATTGGGGGATTCCGATCGATGGTGAAGTTCTTCGGTAGAGTTTTGAGGATTTTGGAGTTTAAGTTTTGAGGGTAGAATTTTTGAGAGTTTAGAAGGGTTAAATAGGAGGGGGTAGAATTAGGAGGGGGGGTAGTGGCGACTACTAGGGTAGATAGAAGTAGGGTGAAAGATAGAAGATATACTAGGGTAAAAATAATACTTACCTGCCCGAGTAGGTTCGCCAAACCGCGTCATTAACGAACCTAGGTGGGTCGTTAACGAGCCACCGTAGCCTCCTTGAGTGATTTTCGAGCCCTTCTCTTGCATCTTGTCAGCTCAAAATTTATCCTAGTTTTCTATCCTAAAAACTACTAAAAAGAACTCAAAAGAAAGCTAAGAAAAAGAATCTAAAAAGAAAAGAAAAATCTAGTCTATACTAAGTGCGGGTTGCCCCCCGTAAGCGCTATTTTTAACGTCATCAGCCCGACGTACTTACCTTGGCTCAAGGTGGCTCTTTTGCAGCTATGTTGGGGTCTTTTGGTACCCCATACTTAGCTTTTTAGGCATTATTCGCTTGAGTAACTAAAATAGGTCCCTTTTCTTATATCAGTATGCCCGGTATTCCTACATGATGGTTAGTGAAATCCGAAAACCAAGGTGGTTTGGATTCCTCTGTAGTACATATAATGGGGCATGGTGTAGGAACAAAGGATAAGAATAGTCATGACCAGCATTAGCGAATTCATAGTTAGAGTACTTACCTTGCTTATACTCTTGCATGTGGGACTCGCTGGGGGGCAATGAAGTTCGGTAGGGACTTGTATGAAATTCTCTTCCGTTTTGGTATTTGAGGGAGACTCGGTAGGATCAGCTATGTCGAGTTCTGGCTGGGTAAACTCGATTTGTGCGACCGCAGTTGGGTCGTTGGCATTTTGATCCAGGCTGAATTCTACACATTCCTCTCCAATATCAAAAGTAAGAAGTCCTTTCCGCACATCAACCCATGCACTTGCTGTTGCTAAAAATGGTCGACCGAGGATTATGGGGACATGAGGGTCTTCAGGCATATCGAGGACGATGAAATCATTCAGTATAAAGAATTTCCCGACTTGAATAGGATAATCATCCACAACTCCTGTGGCCTTGACACATGATCCGTCGGCCATAAAGAGGTTCATATCTATTGGCTCTAGTGGTCCCATATTGGCTTTAGACCAGATTGAGAGAGGGAGTAAACTAGCACTGGCTCCCAGATCACATAAAGCTTTGAACTTGTGGTCGCCTATGCCTATCGTTATTGCAAATCTCCCTGGATCCCCAAGCTTTTCTGGTAGAGCTATAGATCGGACTTCATCCTGCAGCTCTATAATGGATCTTTTCCTGCTAAGAATATCTTTCAAAAAATTTGTGTAAGCCGGGATTTCGGTTAGGGCCTCAGCGAATGGGATGGAAATATTAATGCCTTGAAGAATCTTCACGAAACGCTTGAACTTACTCTCAGTAGAGTCCATAGATTTCTTAGTGGGAAATGGAAGAGATTTCACCATTCTCGGAACCAAGTTAGGCTCGAGAGGTGATGCTACCGGGTTGACACTAGGGTCGTTAGGTATGCTCGGCGGGTCGTTACCGACCCTGATGCGGTCGTTAACTACCCTGGGATTGAGAGGGGGGCTCGGATTAGAAAACTTACTTGGGCTAGGGTCGTTAGGTATCCTCGGAGCATCGTCACCATGGTACGCTGGTTCGGTACTTGCCCTCGCTGGCTCGTTACCGAGGGGAACCGTGGTGTCTTCTTCCATCTTGTCCTTGGCTTGGACACGCTCCGGCAGTGTCTTTTCGCTCCTAAGGTGTACCGCTGCTATCTATCCTTTAGGTTTCTCTTTGGGACGGCTCGGAAGTTGCCCTTGTGGCCTCGGAATCTGTGCAGCAAGGTTCCATAGTTGGGAATCAACATTCTTCTTCCATACGTCGAACTCTCCCCATCTTTTATTTTGGTGGTTAAGGTTAGCTTGAACTTCATTAACCTTGTTGTGGACTCCATTAATGCTTTCTTGTAACCCTTGTACTCAAGATGGTGGCTCCTGATGGCCTGGAGGTCGATAAGGCGCAGGTCGTCTATCCGGTGGGGGTGATGCATAGCTTGGATTTTGATTTTGATTGACACACGTCTGATAGTTGTTTGACCTGTCAAAATTACTAGGTTGGTTCCTGTATGGGCCTCTCATGTAATTCATCTCAGCAATTGTCTCGACGGCTCTTACCTGGTTTTTCAGGCGGTTGACCTCGGTTTTTAACATCCGGATCAACTTCTTCTCGGTTAGGCACGTAGAGACGTTTCTGAGGCTGGGGGTCTGTTGGGTTCCATACATGGCATCATAATTGGACAGCTTATCCAGCAATTCCCATGCAACTGTAGGGTCCTTCTCTATAAAACCGCATGTTGTATGCGTGTTGATCCGGTTCTTGGTCTTTGCGTTGATATCCTAAAAAAAGATTTCTTGGAGAACATATAAAGGTTGCCCATGAGTGGGGCATTGTCTAAGCATCTCTTTGAATCTTTCCCATGTTTCAACGAAAGTCTCATTAGGCAGCTGGTGATAGGAGGTGATGGGTTTCCTCAACTCCATTGTCTTGGCAGGAGGGAAGAATTTTGTACGAAATTGATCATACAAGTTCTTCCAAGTCTTGATAGACTTAGGAGGTAAGCTCTCCAACCAGCTCAGGGCCTTTCCAGCAAGAGACCACCTGAAAGCTTTTAACAGAACATATTCAAGTGAGACACCTTCAGCAGCTATGGTGTCACATAAATCAAGAAAATTTCTAATATGCTCCATAGGGCACTGTTGATAGGGTATTCTCGGCCAACAAATAAATTTGTAAGTCAAGACCCCGCTGAGTACAGTGGAGTCAGGATCGTTCCACAGGAAGCAAGGTTGTTTGTCTATCAATCTAATAAAAATCAAATAAAATCAAACACAATCACTCACGAGATGCCTCGTTAACGACCTTGTCAAGATCGTTACCGAACCACCGAACTCAAAAATACTAACTAACGACCTAATTAAATTCCTAATTAATACTTGGTACCGAAGCAAGTATTCAGCAACGAAGATTTATCAGAAATAATTCAATTAAAACAAAAATCTAGGATAAGGGACACCACAACATAGCCAAGCATAATAATTCGTAAGAAGATAAGATCATGCCTTTAAATAGATAGAGTCATCAACTTTCATTGTCTTAACAAGTAAATTAATCTATTTTCATAAACTAACTCACTCAATTGCCTGTTTTGGATCTAAAGCTTGAAACTTTCGTTTTCAAACAATATCAACCTTCAAGCTACTAACTTTCTCTTTCAATCAAGTTAAAACTCAAATTACCTCAACTCCCGTTTCGGTATTAAGCACAACAAACAATCTCAATAAAGATAAAAGGCATTCAACACATAATCTTACTCATCAAACATGCTCAACTATGCCGGGCTTAACCCCGACCCTAGAAAAATAGACTACTCACTATTCATGATTAAGAAACTAAAAACTTCAATAAAAGAAAACATTGAAACAAAACTCAAACTTAAATTAATAACAAAAATATCGTCTTACAGAGACTCAGAAGAAAACTAAACAAAACAATCACCGAACAAACTCGATCAACGAACCTCGGAAACCGTCGTTACCGACCCTCGTCACCGACTTCCGATCCGGTTCTCTTTCCTTCGGCCTTCCTCCAAATCTTCTCCAAAACTAGCTCTAAAATTCAACTCCAAAATCAAGCCCCCCTCTTCTATGCTAGATAGAAGGGTATTTATACTAGAAAATCCTAAAAAACTAAAAAGGCTAAAAGATAAAAACTTTCCTAAAAAGATAGAAACAATCTCTAAAATATAGAAATAAATCCTAGAAAGATATTAAACCCTAAAATACATATTCTAATAACCCATAAAGATACTCAACCGATACGGAAATAAATTCCCGCTTAGGATCAGTGAATAATAAAATAATACTCCGAAATCTTTCTCTTCGTGGCCTCATTAACGACCCTTCACAGCCTCGTTAACGAGCCTTGGGTTTTGTTTTCTTCAACACCTCCTCTTGTACTCTTGAGCCTTGAATTCTTAAATCTTGAACTTTCCCATCCTTCACTGTGATGCTCCAAATTTAACTCAATTTAGCTCCTTTCCTCGCTAAAATCTGCAAAATACACAAAATAGCGTAGATTCCACTCTTTTCATAGATTTATGCAAAACAAACTAAAAATACTCAAAACTAAACCTAAACTAGACAAAACTAATCCTAATAAGCAAAGAAAACCTATCAAAAACTATACTAAAAATGCGAACATCAAAATACCCTATACTTAGACTTGCTTGTCCTCAAGCAATAAACAAGATATTAACCAAAACCAAAACAAATCATGCTTATCAAGACATAGCCATCTTCAAAAAGCAACATCTAAACATAAGAAAAATTATAGCAAAAAACTATTAACATCCTCACACATATATGCACTTAAATAGACATAAAATAATACAATCCAACCTCTCAAGGGATATAATGTGTTTCACTCAACTCTCATGTGTTTGGGCTTATAATTTCAATCTCTCAACTCATCCTATATACAAAAACTCATAGAAATTGGAACTTATATCACCAATACTCTCCACCCAAGATTTGTCAAAACAAGCAAAGAATCATCAAGAGAACTTAGGCTCAATGAAAAACTTCATAGAAGCTTCCATTCGGCCGGGTTGTAATGGGGCTTGGTAATAACAATAGGGCGTGGAAATATTTTGGTCATGTGGTGCTAATAATATCCGGGAATCAAAGACTCCTAAAAACTCACACATAACATCAAAACTCTCATAAAAACATATACCAAACTCACTCTCATATTATGCACACTTATTTTCACTCACTCCTTATCATCGTAGAAAGTCTCATAATCAAAATAAAGGAATCTCTTGATATTATCTTTAAACACAAATGCACTTCAACTTTTCCTTTCTTTCTTTCTCTTTTTTTCTTCTTTTCTTTTCGCTGCCTCGTTAACGAACCCACATCCGGGTCGTTAACAATCCACCGTATACATTTCTTCCCTTAAAACTTTATTTTGTGCATCTTTTTATCAAGAGACCTTTCTTACATGTAATAACAAGAGACTTCCAATCTACCTTTCCCAAATACCCTTCAATTCAAGCAAATAGAAACTCTTTTCTTTTCAACAAAACACAAAACTTTAGCTCTCCAATCTAAGTCCTAATTCCCGGATAGGGTCAAGCTTATCTCGGCTAGGGAATAATTTTTGTGGAGCTAAAAATAAAAGGTTTTAGGCCAAAATTGGTTATCAAAAGAAGGAATAATGTAAAGGTAGATAAGAGATAATAGGGCTCATAAAAATAAGTTCTCCATCATATGATTTTCACAAGTAATGAACTAAAAATCTTATAAGGGTCTCAAGAAATAGATAACCATCACAACTCCAAGAGATAATATGCATAAAGAGAGTAAATCACACAAAAAAGAAGAGGGATTTTTGATGTTCTCCCTATAAGGCCAAAAATTTCTCACAAGGTAGATTTTTGTTGGATTGCATCATCTATGCTATAAAGTATATGTGCTCAATTTCATCTAATGCCATTCCCTTCTAAAAATAATAATTTCAATTTTAAGAATCCGGCTATACTTTCAAAGACATATTTGCAAGGAATTATATGATTAAGCTAGTGATTGCTATCATAGAACTTTAAGAAGGGATATCTATCAATTCTAAACTCTTTTTAGATTTTTAAATTTTTCAATTTTTTTTGGTTTTTTCGATTTAAAAGAAGTAACAACTACATAGAACATAAAAACACCTAGGACATAATTTTTCTACTTTCTTCCCACCCCATACTTAAAATTACAGTGTCCCCACTGTAAGGAAAATAAGAAGAAGAGGGAAAAGAAATAGAAAACAAAACAAAAAATTAAAAAGAAAAAGAAAGACATAAAACTTACAAAAGTGGAAACAAGGAAAGGAAACTTCATCTTGAGATTGATCAACGGTTCGGTGGAGGGAAATAGTGCTCAAAGTTCCCCATGAAGTCATACATCGTCCTCCAACGCTCAGCATCCTCCGCCTTTCTCTGACGTTGCCGCTCGTCCTCCATCGACATGCGAGCGGAGTAGACGGTTTCCCATCTATCCATCCTCCTATGAATGTGATCTGTCTGGAGGTGAAGCTGCTGCATCCGTGCAGAAAGATCCTCGGCCCATTGTGGTGGTATGCTCGATCCTGCGTACTCGGGCTGAGGAGGTGGTGGGTAGTGAGGTTGGAAATGGTCTTGATACATCACCGGGTTGTAAGGCATTAAGCCATATGCATGAGGGTCGACAGGAGCTGGTGGAGGGTCGACAAGAGCTTGCGGCACCTCGTTTACGAAGCTGGTTGCCTCGTTAACAGTGTTGGGTGGTGGCTGGAAATGGTCGTTAACGACCCTGGTTGGCTCGTCGACGAAGATGTGGCCTCCTAATTCCTCCGTCTCCATGTCTTCTTCTGTAAAGTTGAGCTCCTCAGTGCCGCCCTCGGTGTCGGCTTCCTTGGTGTCATCGCCTACGACCTCAGTATCCTCTTGCTCATCTTCTTCTTCATATTCGTCCACGTCGTCTCGCTCAAACCGGGTATGACATGGCCTAAGCGAGAGCTCATCCTCCGGTTTTGGCTCCAATGGGTAAGGCTGGCCCGTCCACACTTCGTACCAATTCGGTACGTAGAGTAGCTCGTACATGTCGAGGGAGGGTATGACTACTTGATCTCGAACCTTCACCTTGTAACCTCCCTGGGCTTGCACGAAAATCCCGGAACTGTACCAATAGTTCTTGTTGAGGAGTTGAGCGTGGGCCGGTGTGTAACGGGTGAGATCCACTCCAAGATTTTTAGCCAAGAGGCTAACCAAATTGCCACACCACACCTCTTTGGACTTGTGGGACTTCTCGACATAGTAGAGCCATTCGTACCCCAAATTCAAGGGGCCGGGCTCCTCGAAGAGGATGGTGCGGAAGCAAGCGACCTCCGTCCTTGTAGACCGGTTCAACTCTTTCTTCGGCCAAAATGTTGCGGCGAGGACTCTCAAGATAATCCGGAAGATGGGGTTGACTATGGTTGCCCCGGATAGCGCCGCGGTAGAGGATTGAACCTCTCCGGTGATGTAGCTCCAAGTGCGGGTCACTCGGTAGTCCTTCAAGCTATAGTCTCTAGACGGGTTTGGGAGCTCCAAGATTGCATTGAACTCCGCCATGGTGAAGTCACGGTCCTCGTTACCGAGCCGGAATCGAATGCGTCCCGGTGAGATCTTCGACGAGAAGTTGGTCTCCAAGGTGGCCAAGAACTCGGATGTGAGGGCCGGATAATGTGGCAAGCTCTCTTGCTTCAATAAGTGTGCGGCCCCAAGGATGATGAATGCGTCCTTGACATCCGTGTAGATGCCCGTAGAGACGGCGCTAGTCTTCGAGAACCATCGGGTGTAATGGTCCTTCTCCATAAAATCCCGGTAGCGTCGTACTTGGCTTTGACTGCTCAGAATCACATCGTCCACCCGGGGTGGAGATGGAGACCTCTGGTTCCTCCTCTTCTTCTGGGCTCGGGTAGCGGGTCTGCTTGAACTAGCCATGGATCCTACAAAATAATCGAAAATTTCCAAGATAAGATCCACTCAAAAATAATAGGTACGAGACCCCATACTTGGTCTCAAAATTAACCTCGGAATTATTCATAAACTACCCAATTGGGTTGTTCACGATGCTGCTCTCGGATCGATAATTGATGAAGTGCAGGGTCGTTAACGAACCTGGGTGGGTCGTTAACGACCTGCCGAGAGCAAAACCAGAAATTTCCAAAATTAAATCTACCTCTAATTCAGCACAAATCAAGCATGCAATCTTCTATTATTTTCCACAAATCCCCCATAGGGTAAAAGCACCCCATACTTACTTAATTACCTATCCCGAACATGCTAAGAATTACCCGGAAATTTGACATGCAAAGTTCGAACTTTTAGATCTAGAACAAGAAAAAATTCATGCTTTCCTAACTAAAGGGTTACAATAGCTAATCTAACATGAATAATCTTTCCTAAAACATAAACAACTAAGCACAATCAAAAATTTTTAGAACGGAATTTAAGCATGCTCATCGATCTCCCTAAAAATCATGATTCAAGATATGAAATTTAACCCTATAGATAATCAATCATGCAATTTCAAGCAAGGGTTTAGAAATCATACCGGAGAACCGAGAATTAAAAGAACAAGGGTCGGAATCGGGGTAGTTAACGAGCTCGTCGTCGACGGTGGGTGGCTTCCGAACTCCGGTAACGATGGCGTCTCCGGTGGTCGTTAGCGTGGGATTTCCGACTCGATGGGAGAGAAGGGAAAGGGATTGAGAGAGTTTTGGGTTTGGGAGTGAATTTTGAAGGGATTGTGGTAGAATTTTGGGAGGGGTAGAAGGGTTTATATAGGAGGGGTAAGGATAGAAAGGGGGCTAGGGTTAGAAAAATTAACTAGGTTAGAATTACTTACCTGCCCCGTATTGTGACGAGTCGGGTCGTCCGAACCGGGTCGTTAACGACCCTGGGTGGGTCGTTAATGAGCCACCTTAGCCTTCTTGAGTGAATTTTCGACCCTTTTTTCCTGAAATCTTGTTAGCTCAAAAATCTTATTTCTATCCTATTTAAAACTAAAAAAGGAAAAATAAAAGAAAGCTAAGAAATAATCTAAAAAGAAGAAGAAAAAATAAAATAAAATAAACCTATTCTAAAAAGCGGGTTGCCTACCGTAAGCGCTATGTTTAATGTCGTTAGCCCGACAAGTTCTCTCGCTGGTCTCATGGTGGTTCATGTATGGCCGTGTTGGGGTCTTGAGATACCCTGCTTGTAGCCTTACTGCCTCTGTGCACTTGAATTGCTAAATTAGGACCTTCTTCTTCTATTAGTAAGCTCGATATCCCTGGATTGTTAGTGTAGTCCGAAAGCCAAGGTGGTTTGGACTTTTCTGTAACCTCTGTAGTAGGGCCTTTGTGCATGTGAGAATCAGTGATTGGCAGATGTGGCTCGGTAGGGACTGTGGTGTCGAGTTCGGGTTGAGTCAACTCTAGTTGTGCCACTCCAATTGGGTCATTGGCTTTTTGATCTAAATTGAATTCCACCCGTTCCTCTCCTATATCAAAAGTGAGGAGTCCCTTTCGCACATCAACTCTTGCTCCTGCTGTGGCCAAGAATGGTCGCCCGAGAATTATGGGGACATGAGGGTCTTCAGGCATATCAAGGACAATAAAATCATTCGGTATAAAGAATTCCCGACTTGAATAGGGTAATCGTCCACTACTCCTGTGGCCTTGACACTTGACCCATCTGCCATGTAAGATTCATGTCCACTGGTTCTAGTGGTCCCATATTGGCTTTAGACCATATTGAGAGCGGAACAAGACTAGCACTGGCACCAAGATCGCATAAAGCCTTGAACTTGTGGTTGCCTATGCCGATTGTGATTGCAAACCTCCCAGGATCTCCAAGCTTTTCTGGAAGAGCTATGGATTTGACCTCGTCCTGCAGCTCTGTAATAGATCTTTTCCTGCTAAGAATATCTTTCAAGAATTTTGTGTAAGCCGGCATTTCGCTTAGGGCCTCAGCGAATGGGATGGAAATATTAGTTGGAAATGGAAGAGTTTTCACCATTCTCGGAACCAAGTTAGGCTCGAGAGGTGAGAGTACCGGGTCGACATTGGGGTCGTTCGGTGTCCTCGGTGGGTCGTTACCGACCCTGATAGGGTCGTTAACTACCCTAGGATTGAGAGGAAGGCTCGGTTTAGAGAACTTACCTGGGCTAGGATCGTCAGGAATCCTCGGAGCCTCGTCATCCTTGTTTGTAGGCTTGGTACTAGCTCTCGCTGGCTCGTTAACGAGCTGGTTGGCGAGATCTTTTTCCTCCTTCTCTTCAGCTTGAACTCTCTCCGGTAGTGTCTTCCCGCTTCTGAGGTGTACCGCTGCTATTTGGCCTCTAGGGTTCTCCTCGGGACGGCCCGGGAGTTGCCATTGTGGTCTTGGAATCCGTGCATCAAGGTCTCCTAGTTGGGAATCAACAGTCCTCTTCCAAATATCGAACTCTCCCCATCTTTTATCTTGCCGGTTCAGCTTGGCTTGGACGTCATCAACCTTGTTGTTCACTCCGTTGATGCTCTCTTTAATCTCCTGAACCCATGATGGTGTCTCCTGATGGCCTGGAGGTCGATATGGTGCAGGTCGTCTATCTTGTGGGGGTCCTGTGTAATTGTGATTTGTATTCTGATTGCCCCACGGTTGATAGTTGTTTGACCTGTCATTATAATTAGGCTGGTTCCTGTAGGGTCCTCTCATGTAATTCATCTCAGCTATCGTCTCAGCGGTTCTAACCTGCTCAATGTTAGTGCAAGCAGAAGTACTATGCGCAGAAGAACCACATTCTTGACATGATTGAGAGGATTTCAGAAAACTTATCTGTTTCCTCAAACGGTTGACCTCATCTTGTAAGAATTCATTTTTAACATCGAGGTCAACTTCATATCGGTTGGGCACATAGAGACGTTTTTGAGTTTGTGGAGCATGCTGGGTTCCGTACATAGCATCGTAATTCGGCAGCTTGTCCAACAGTTCCCATGCCTCTGTCGGGTTCATCTCTATAAAACCGCACGCAGTATGCGTGTTGATGCGGTTCTTGGTCTCCGCGTTGATACCCTGGAAAAAGATTTCTTGCAATACATATAAAGGTTGCCCATGAGTAGGGCATTGTCTAAGCATCTCTTTAAATCTTTCCCATGTTTCAACAAATGTATCATTAGGCAACTGGTGATAAGAGGTGATGCGTTTCCTTAACTCCGTTGTCTTAGCAGGAGGGAAAAACTTTGTAAGAAATTGATCATACAAAGCTTTCCAAGTCCTGATAGACTTAGAAGGTATGCTCTCTAACCAGTTCAGGGCCTTTCCAGTAAGTGACCATCTAAAAGCTTTTAACAGAACATATTCTAGCGAGACACCTTCAGCAGCTATGGTGTCACATAAATCAAGAAAATTTCTAATATGCTCCATAGGGCACTCAGCAGGTTTCCCTTCAAACTGAGCCCGTTTAATCAAGGATATAAATTGAGACTTTATTTCAAAAGGTTTCTCTATCGCAGGAAGCACAATAGGAGATTCTGGCACCCTCAGTTCCGGATGCATGTATTGCTTGGCATTCCTTGGATAGGCGTTTAGCTCTTCTTGCAGTCGAGCCTTGTCTGCGTCAGCGCCGTCCTTCTCGGCTTTCAGTGCCTCCATCTGGGTCCGGAGGATCTCTAACTCTCGAGCCATCTCTTCAGCTGTGGCCATGGCTCGGTTTTCTCGGAGTCGTCGATGCAAGGAACGTTCGGGTTCTGAGTAATAACTGGAGCTATCAAACTGAAGCCTTCTTCGTCCTACCGGCATACACTGAGAAAACAAA
Source organism: Fallopia convolvulus (assembly GCA_964016875.1). Taxonomy (NCBI): domain Eukaryota; kingdom Viridiplantae; phylum Streptophyta; class Magnoliopsida; order Caryophyllales; family Polygonaceae; genus Fallopia; species Fallopia convolvulus. The sequence goes on from OZ024720.1 coordinate 40,237,954, forward strand.
CAAAGACAACAAAAATTAAAAACAAAAACGGGGTCGGGCTAGTCCCGATCCCAAAGATAAACTAACAACTCGTTGCTTCCCCGGCAACGACGCCAATTTGTTGATAGGGTATTCTCGGACAACAAATAAATTTGTAAGTCAAGATCCCGCTGAGTACAGTGGAGTCAGGATCGTTCCACAGGAAGCAAGGTTGTTTGTCTATCAATCTAATAAAAATCAAATAAAATCAAACACAATCACTCACGAGATGCCTCGTTAACGACCTTGTCAGGATCGTTACCGAACCACCGAACTCAAAAATACTAACTAACGACCTAATTAAATTCCTAATTAATACTCGGTACCGAAGCAAGTATTCAGCAACGAAGATTTATCAGAAATAATTCAATTAAAATAAAAATCTAGGATAAGGGACACCACAACATAGCCAAGCATAATAATTCGTAAGAAGATAAGATCATGCCTTTAAATAGATAGAGTCATCAACTTTCATTGTCTTAACAAGTAAATTAATCTATTTTCATAAACTAACTCACTCAATTGCCTGTTTTGGATCTAAAGCTTGAAACTTTCGTTTTCAAACAATATCAACCTTCAAGCTACTAACTTTCTCTTTCAATCAAGTTAAAACTCAAATTACCTCAACTCCCGTTTCGGTATTAAGCACAACAAACAATCTCAATAAAGATAAAAGGCATTCAACACATAATCCTACTCATCAAACATGCTCAACTATGCCGGGCTTAACCCCGACCCTAGAAAAATAGACTACTCACTATTCATGATTAAGAAACTAAAAACTTCAATAAAAGCAAACATTGAAACAAAACTCAAACTTAAATTAATAACAAAAATATCGTCTTACAGAGACTCAGAAGAAAACTAAACAAAACAATCACTGAACAAACTCGATCAACGAACCTCGGAAACCGTCGTTACCGACCCTCGTCATCGACTTCCGATCCGGTTCTCTTTCCTTCGGCCTTCCTAAAAATCTTCTCCAAAACTAGCTCTAAAATTCAACTCCAAAATCAAGCCCCCCTCTTCTATGCTAGATAGAAGGGTATTTATACTAGAAAATCCTAAAAAACTAAAAAGGCTAAAAGATAAAAACTTTCCTAAAAAGATAGAAACAATCTCTAAAATATAGAAATAAATCCTAGAAAGATATTAAACCCTAAAATACATATTCTAATAACCCATAAAGATACTCAACCGATACGGAAATAAATTCCCGCTCAGGATCGGTGAATAATAAAATATTACTCCGAAATCTTTCTCTTCGTGGTCTCGTTAACGACCCTTCACAGCCTCGTTAACGAGCCTTGGGTTTTGTTTTCTTCAACACCTCCTCTTGTACTCTTGAGCCTTGAATTCTTAAATCTTGAACTTTCCCATCCTTCACTGTGATGCTCCAAATTTAGCTCAATTTAGCTCCTTTCCTCGCTAAAATCTGCAAAATACACAAAATAGCGTAGATTCCACTCTTTTCATAGATTTATGCAAAACTAACTAAAAATACTCAAAACTAAACCTAAACTAGACAAAACTAATCCTAATAAGCAAAGAAACCCTATCAAAAACTATACTAAAAATGCGAACATCAGGCACTCAGTAGGTTTCCCTTCAAACTGAGCCCGTTTAATTAAGGATATAAATTGAGACTTGATCTCAAAGGGGTTTTCTATCTCCAAAAGCACGATTGGGGACTCTGGCACCCTCGGTTCTGGATGCATGTACTGTTTGACATTCCTCAGATAGGCATTCAATTCCTCCTGTAGACGAGCATTGTTAGCTCGTTGACGCTTAGCCTCAGCAGCAACGCCTTCCTTCTCGGTTTTCAATGCCTCCATCTGGTTTTGGAGGACTTCCAACTGACGATCCATCTCTTCAGGTGTGGCCATGGCTCGGTTCTCTCGCCGTCTACGGTGCAGGGAACGTTCAGGTTCTGAATAGTAACCAGCATTGTCAAATTCAAGCCTTCGACGTCCTACCAGCATACGCTGAGAAAACAGACAAAGAAAACAAAAATTAAAAAGAAAAACGGGGTCGGGCTATTCCCAGACCCACAAACAAACAAACAAACTCGTTGCTTCCCCGGCAATGGCGCCAATTTGTTGACTGGGTTTCACTCGGGACAACAAATAAATTTATAAGTCAAGACCCCGCTGAGTATAGGGGAGTCAGGATCGTTCCAAGAGAAGCAAGGTTGTTTGTTTATCGACTCCTAATAACAAAATCAAACAAAAACAAGCAAAACACTCACAAGCAGCCTCGTTAACGACGTTGGCAGGTCGTTAACGAACCACCGCCAACAAAAAGAATAAAAATAACGACCTAAACAAGTTCGTTACCGAGGCTAAGAACTCAATAACGAATATTAATTAAGAGAATTCAAATAAAAAAACAAGAATCTAGGATAAGAGATACCACAACATAGTCATGCATATAAACTCGTAAGAAGATAGGATTATGCCTTTAAATAGATAAATTCATCAACTTTCATTGACTAACAAGTAAATTAACCTACTTTCATAAATCAATTCACTCAATTGCTTGTTTTGGATCTAAAGCTTGAAACTTTCGTATTCAAACAACATCAACCTTCAAGTCTATAACTTTCTCTTTCAATCAAGTTAAAAAAACTCAAATCACCTTGACTTTCATCTAGGTCTAAGCACAACAAGCAACTTCAAAGATAGATAAAAGTCATTCAACACATAATCTCACTCATCAAACATGCATAACTATGCCGGGTTTCAACCCCGACCCTAGAAAAGAAAACTACTCACTACTCATAACTAAGAAACACATAAATTCAACAAAAGGTATCATTGAAAACAAAACACTACTCAAATTAATAATAAATATCGTCTTATAGAAATTCAGAACAAACCGAAAAAAAAATTCAAAGCACCGAATCAAAACCACGACTAACGACCTAGACAACTCTCGTCCACCGAGCTCTCGATCTCGACTCCGATCCGTCTCTCATCTCTCTCGGCTCTTCCTCTTCTCTCTACTGCTCGCTTCCCTCCCCTCTTCTAGGCTAATAAGAGGGCTATTTATACTAATAAGGCTAGAAAAATAAAAAGGCTAAAAGATAAAAACTTTCCTAAAAAGATAGAAATAAAATCCTAAAAGATAGAAATAAAATCTAGAGAGATAACAAGACGTAAAATACATAATATAATAACCTTAAAATCATTAAAAGACACTCTATCGACACGGAAATAAATTCCCGCACATGATCGGTAAGTCACAAAATCAAACTCTCGAAAACTCCATCTCGTAGCCTCATTAACGAGCCCTCACAGCCTCGTTAACGAGTCTGGGCTTGGCTTCTTCAACACTTCTTCTTCAACAAATTAGACTTCAACTTCTTCGTCTTGTATTCCTCCGTCCTTCATCATAGCACTCCAAATTCAGCTCCAAACAACACCTTTTCCTTGCTAAAACCTACAAAAATACACAAGACGGAGTAGCTTCCATACTTTTCACAAAATATGCAAAACTATCCAAAAACACACAAAACTAACCCTAAACTTATCAAAAATAATCCTAACAAACTAAGAAAACATACTAAAAACTATACTAAAAATGCGAACATCAAGAATCATACCAAGCTTTGATCGCATAGTGCCTTAATTCAGAAATCCACTGAAATATAAGCACCTCAAAATCAACATAATGCCTCATAACAAATTCAATGTACATATAGTAATCACCATCAATCAAATCCTAACCTTCTTTGCAACATTTTCATAATTGGCCTTGCTTATCAGAGAGAATGCTAAGAATAAAGACATCTCTAGTACATGTATGAGATGAAGTGGTAGAAAAATAAGTAATATATGTGAGACCTAGCTTGTTAGCAAAAGTAACATACAAGACATGTCAAACTAGCTAACAATTCATTAAGTAAAAAAAATATATGATCAATATATAAGTAATATATGTGACATATATATATATATGATGGAAAGAATGAAAGAATGAACATGCTATAAATAGGTTAAAAGGGTAGTTTATTTCGAAAATAACTACTTTCACAATTTGTGCCTAACAACCTTGGCATCATCTTGCAATAGGGATATGAGTGCCTAACAACTCAAGAGTTCAAGCATACAAGAATGAGAAGAAACCTAAACACATAATACAACTTCATTGAAAAATCATTTCTAGTATATATATTACTATAAACAGGTTTCATGTATGAAGAAGAATAAATCTAGTAATAGAGGATAAAGCATGTTAAATTACATTGTAGATAAGAGTCGTGAAGGTCCAGAAGGATCATAGTTAATAAGTATAGCTGCTTTTAGCTGTTCACCTGCAAATTGGATAGTACAAATGTAAAGATTAATGTAATATTCACTGAAGCCTAGTTACTACATACCAACTTGAATGGAGGATAGTAGTGAAACTTCAACAAAGGGAGCTTACTCACCAGAAGTGCCTACATTACTGGATGCCCACCTATGTCAAGCTTTATGAACATAAGTCCAATCCATTTCTTACTAGTACCAAACTGTAGATAATATACATTCACAAAACATCAGATGAATGTCCTCAAAAGACCACTTACTAATCATAGGTAAGAACTTAAGAACAAACGCGACCTCTACTTTTCCATTGATAATCTAAATCACCCTGCTTTTATATGATTGCAGGATAATACACTAATGAAGCACTTAAACACAATCTAATATTATACATCATTTTCCATTTTTAGTCACTTGAAAATACAAATTTTATATACCATACAGAAAAATCACCAATATGCAGTGGCGAAGGCAGGTGGGGGCGGTCGCCCCCACCCCACCGGCGGCCGCCCACACCCTATCGGCAGCAGAGAGTTCTCGGCCAGACGCCATCGGCACAAACACAATGAAAATTTGGATCTTTCTCAATTGAGAAATAAGAACCACAGTTGACATAAAGACATTAAAAACAAAATTCAATTGAGAAGGACAAGTTCAAATCGGTCAATTTTGGAGATGAATTTGTAGACTTTGATGAGGCAGATAAGATATGCCGGCGGAATTCTATCTCTCGACTCCATCATTCCGTCCTGATTCTCTCTCTATCTAGTTCCAATGGACATGGGCCTCTAGCAGCTACACCAGCTCTAACAAGATGTAAGGTTGAAGTCGCCGCCATCGTTGCTATTGGTGGTGAACGGCGACGACCGAGGGTTTTCAAAGAGAAAACCCCTTAACATCAATGGGATGACTGGAGAGATTTCACCAATTGTTGCTGAGAGAAATCGAACCAAGGAGTCGGAGTATTCTTGTAAATTAGGCAAGAACTCGGATCTTCCAAGACCATTTTCACCGGAGGCAAGAATGTGGAGATGGGGAAGAGGAGGGAAAGGATCGAAGAGAGGGAACAAACCCTAAATTTGGGACACGAGAGATAGATGTGCAGCTATATAGATTTCTGAAATAGTGCCGCAGTAGAAGAGAGGGAAGAAACTAGGGGTGGCAAATTCTAATCCGACCCGAAATAACCGACCGAACAACCCGATTTGAGAACCGACCGATATCCGAAAAAAATTACAAAATGAAATCTGAAACCGACCCGATCTGACCGATTCTAACCCGAACCCGAAAGAAACCCGTTTAAAAAAGCAACCCGAAACCGATTATATCCGAAAATACCAACCCTTACATACCCGAATCCGAGCTACCCGAACCCGATTGTACCCGAACCGGTTGTATCCGAAAACCGAAACAATCCGAAACCGATTACACGCGAAACAACCCGAACCCGATTATACCTGAGACATGGAATAATTCAAACTAAATTATACATTTATACATGACGCCTAGTCACGCACATTGACGCAAAGTAATACTAGTATGAAATAAACAAGATAATTTTGTAAGAAAAGTTTAAATGATTTGTCCCTATAATAAATTAATAATGGTCAAACCATTAATTCACTACAATCAAATATAAAATAAGCAGTAAGTCAATAAGACAATAACCCAATTATGCTTCCATACGCAAATATCACACAACTAGTTGTCCCCGTCGTGCCCTGACTCGATATTTTTTAGATATACCATAAAAAAGATATTTATAAATAAAAATATAATATAAAATTTAATGTAAGTAATTTATTGGCCGTAATATGTATAAAAATTGTCATGTGGAATATAAAGTGGAAAGAATAATTAATGTATATAGTAGATATGCTAAAAACTTCCAAAATTCCAATTTGGATTCTTTCTAAAATATTGAATGATATTATAAGATTTGTTTCCAAAACTATCAATTTATTTGATAATATATGTGAAATATTAGGGTAATTATAATTATTCTGTGTATAAACTTTTTGGTTAATTCGAATATAATTTTTTTTGTGCTTATTAGGGTAAAGATTGTATGGTGTTATGGATCATATTCATATATATGGTAATCATAATATTCTCATATACGAATATTATGTGAAATATTGTCCCATAAAATAATTAATCAAAATATTCTGTGAAATATTAGGGTAATCATAATTATTCTATGTATAAACTTTTCTGTTAATTTGAATAAATGTTTGTTTCCAATAGATCATAAAATAATTAATTAAAAATATAATATTCAAAATTATAGGTAGATTATCTAATATGGTTGTTAGAATCAATTGAAAAGATATGTTTAAATATTTTTTGTTATTTTTTCCTTAGATTTTATATTGAATATTCTATATTTTTGTTTGATAATATTTTTTCCATTTTGGTATTATATTTTCTTTTATTTTTCAAGTGTATCATAAGATAAAAAGGAAAATTATCTTTTAGATTTTTCAAAAAGTGTAATTTAAAAATAAAATATATGGATTAAAATGGTGAAGACATGTGGAAAATCCTACGTGGCATATTTTCGGAACGACATGTGACAAATGATGATGTGGCGCAAAGTGGAGGCTCCAATCCTTTTTGCTTTTATATATATAGTAGATTGTTCCAGATCTTTCAATAAGATATGGATGTATAAAAAGAATAACGTATAAGTTATTATTTAAGAGCTTGACATTATTTTATTCTAGTAATGTCACGTGGCACAATTTTTTCAACAAATATGGTTTCCGTTTTATAATGTATTAGGTAGATATCATCATTCATCACAAAAAGCTATATTTATTTAATAATAGTCTATTAAGATCTTATTTATTTATCATAGTTATACCAAAATCAATATGAGATTTTATAATATTTATGTCTTGAGTTTTCAAAACTACTGGTTGATAAAATATAAGATCTCATATGTTATTAATATGTAAGATCATATGAATATAAGAGATCTTATAATCATTTAGTTATAAAATAATGTTAGTTCTCGCACCTTTTACGAAATTTTATAAAATTATTGTATTATGTATTTGTACTTGTTAAATTTTGATCAAACTGATGTTATAAACAAGAATATTTTAGAAATAACTATACATATCTTAATTAAAAAAAACTATCGTTTCTAAAAATAATCATTAAAAATTGATATAAGAAAGGATATTTTAAGAATTATATATATCTTATATTCTTATATAAAAAATAATATTATCCAAAAATAAAACTAATATACTTTTTAATATATATAAATATAAATATATAGAAATAATTCGATTAAATTTCAACTAATCATCTTGATTTAAAAAAGATGAATGATATATTAATACATAATCATTTTATATATTATTTTAACCTCCGCTTTAGTATATAGTAATGATTGAATATTTTAATAACTTTAGAACTATTTACCATAGTCTCATATAGTCATGGATTCCAATATTATTATTCATCACAAATGATATATTTTATCAATAAAATGTAAAGATTTTATTTATTTATGAATATGATCTTGAAATTGTATGTGACTGTAAAATTATTATTTGTGAACTGAGATCATTTTAAATTATTGGAGTATAACAACATATAATCATTATTTGTAACATGTAATTAGTTGATTGCAATATCATAAGAATTTTTTATGAATATAAAATCTTACATAAGTTTAATAGCATACAATCTTTACTTGTGATTTGTGAAAATTGTATGATTGTATCTTATGAATTTGTAAATCGTGATTATCTATTAATTTGATTGAATTTTCCGGTCAAATACTAATTGATTTATTATACAAGTGGTAAATTTCATCTGTAAAAAATCAAATTCAAATTCAAATTCAAATACAAATAGTATATTATAAATACAACAATTCTTAATATTATCATGTCCCATTCATTAAAATCATATAAATTTTATCACTTAAAATACAATTATTTTGAACTCTTAATATCGATTTAACCGAAATCCGATTCAACCGAAATCCGATTCAACCGAAATCCGATTCAATCGAAAATTACAAAAACTGACTCAACCCGAAATCGACTAAACCGAAATCCGGATTTGCTTGACCGATTTTGACCCGATAACCCCGATGTAACCGACAATTTACACATCCGACCCGATCCGATCCGATCCGAAATACCCGATTACCGATCATATCCGATACTGATCGAAACCCGAATGATCCAAAATCCGAATAACCCGACCGAAATCTGACCGATTTACCGAATTGCCACCCCTAGAAGAAACCCTAACTAAATTAGGACACACTTATGGCGCTTTTCTAGACATAGCGCCATCCGTCCATTTTCACCTTATGGCGTTTTTTCCTAAACACGCTATAAAATAGATTTTTTATTTTATTTAAAATAAAATTTAAAATCTTATAGTGCTAAAGTAAAAAAACCGCCATCCGTGTATAATACTTCTAAAAAATGCCATAATATTTTGGCCATCTATAGCAAATTTTGTACTAGTGATTTTATTGTGCTTGATATTGAAGCTGATATGCCTGTCCAAGTCATCTTTGGAAGACCCTTTTTAGCTACTGCGGGTACCATGATTGATGTTAAGCAAGGGGTCCTCCCTCTCCTTCATAACAAGTGATGAGAAAATTGAATTTAGTCTTTCTAAAGCTATTAAACAACCTGCTTGTGAGGATGATGATTGTAGGATAGATGTCATAGACAGCGAAGTTCATGAATCATTGATGTCTATGGTCTCTAAGGAACCATTGGAGCTTAGTGTGACCGCTAGTGAGGACCAGGTGAAGAAAAGAGAGCTACTTGTTGTTGTTGCTCAACCTTCTCAACAAGTTGAGGAGGCTAAAAGCCTCATTGTTGGTGTAACTACTAAAGACATGAAGGTTAGAGATCTATAGAAAAAGAAGAAGGATCGAGCAAAAGTTGAGGTCAAGATTGGAGACAAGGTGATGCTTTTTCATGAAAGATCCAACATGTTTCTTGGGAGAAAAGGAACAAGATGGTCAGGGCCACACATAGTGACTTGAGTTTTACAAGGAGGGGGAGCTAAGCTATGTCATAAAACTCGGGAAAAGTTTAAGTACAAAGGCATAGGCTAAAGCTTGTAGTTGATCCTGATCCGGTTAGGGTGGGTACCAAAGACCCTCCTGACCCGATTGCTTAAAGAAGATGGAAGGTCAAGCTAATGACCTTAAACAAGCGTTGCTTGGGAGGCAATCCAAGGTTAGTGTTTTCTTCACTCTCTTTTATTTTCTACATTGGGGATAATGTATATTTTAAGTTTGGGGGGAGGGAAACATGTTTCATGTTAGTTAGATTTCATATAGTTGAATGTTAGGTTGCATTTTCATGTTTAAGTTTTTTGCATTTGTCTTTGCATTAAAAAAATAAAAAAAATAGAAAAATATCAAAAAAAATAAAAAAACCCATGCATTTTAGGTGTTATTGAATCCCTTTTTAATGGAAAACCCCTTGTCCTCTTAATTATTCTTTGAATAACTCTAAAACCCCAAGACATGCTTGAATTGTTGAAACCTCTATATATTAGCATGATTATGGATTTGTATGTTTTGTATATAATTGAATGAGCACATGTTATCTTTTAAGATTATGTTGAAGTTCTACACATACTTAACCTTGTGAGATCATATTTTTAGCCTTTCTAGAACTAATTGTCCTCTCTTTATTTCTTAAGTGTCTCACTTTGAATTGCTACTCTAGAACTTGCGTTTAAATATCTATTTTGAGGCTGCTTACATGAGTCTTGCATATGATATTAAAGTGATAGAGACATTATTTTTCATTAGCCTATATTTTCTCTATCCACCCTACATATTAATCCTTCTTTTTGAAGCCCTTGTTAGTCTTAATAGCCTATCTTTTTGAGCTCCACAAAATTAAATCCCGAGCCTAATGAGTCTAACCGTTCTGGAGAATAGGATTTTTTGCTGGATTTGTTTTGTGAAGTTTGAGTGAGTTGGGGAGTTGAGAAGAAGAATGAGATTGGTGGATGAGTTGAAGAGAAAAAATGTGAAGTAAAGGGAATGAAGGTTAAGCATGAAGAATGGTTTGAGCTTGAAAAAGAAAAATGCATATGAAGAAAAATTTTAAAAAACATGAAAAAAATGGGTTGAAAAAAATTTGCAAAAGAAGTGTGAGAAGAAAGAGAAAGAAGTTAAAGTATAAGTGAAAGGTTTGAAAAAAAAGTGAGCTAAAAAGGTTTGTTGGTGATGATGAAGCTTGATTCCTATTTTCCAGATTTAACACCACTTAACCAAACATATTCCCTACCTAAATCTTCTCACCTTGTCCACATTACAACCCGTGAAAAGACCTCTTGATTTTTGTTGTATGTAATGTTCATAGCGGTGGAGATTTAGAATACTTATGCAAGCATATGGTAGTTTAGCGGTCTTAGTTGAGAATTGAGCGAAAACACAATACCTTAAACACTTGAGTGAGAGAGACAAACACATTTACCTAGTGAGGTACCATCTAGAATGAATGCATTCTCTTGGTCTCTTTGATATCTTAAAGCATGTGCAATGATTTCAATTGGTGAGCTACAAGTCTATTGGTTATTGCTTGTCAAAATTTTGAGGTGGAAACTTGGATTGCATTGTCTTGTGGGGTGTTGAGTTTTATTTCTTGCTTGAGGACAAGCAAGGTTCAAGTTTGGGGGATTTCTTGCTTGAGTTTTATTTCTTTTTTACGTAATGTTTAAGCAACTTTAATTCATTTTGCAGCTATGATGCTCATAATTCATTTAAGGATTACTGCTGAATACACAATGCATCTTATGGTCGAGCTTGAAGTGTACCCCATCTTTAGCACCACACATATTATTAGAGCTCTTCAAATTTGCAAGTTTTCTTTTATTTTGGGTTCAATAGGAATATTTTGCTTGTAACTAAGGTATGCATATTTATCTTTAGGCCTTTGTAAGACATTTATCTCTTATCTAACAAGCTTGATTGTATACTTTTCACATATTTTGGGATGAATTTCTCCCCGTGTGTGTTACGCACGTGACTCTACCCTATTAAGAAAAGATGAAAAAATATGAATAAGGGCTGATTTTTTAAAGATAAAAAAATCTTATTTACATGAATAAGCCAAAAAGGAAATTAAGGAAAATATAATATAATTTTTTTATCAAAATTCAATTTAGGAAAGTAATTATTTAGATATTGTTAATTTTTTATTTTTTTTCATCAAAACTTGATTTAAGATAAATCTTTTACATAAATAGATAAAAAGATAAAGATAAAATAATTTTCGTTAAGATTAAATTTTGAATTTAAAAATTATTTTCACATAAATAGATTTAGGATATTCATCCCAAAATTAATATAAATAAAAATTAATTTTTAAATGTAAGGTGAGGCCAGAATCAACGTGGTGGCTCAAAAAGGTTTAGCTTTATCAGGTAAGATTTAGGATAGCCCAAGTACTACTTGGACTAGCCTAGAGCATCCGTGAACGGGTGAGAACTGTGAACAATTATACAAAAATTTATAACATGGCTTTGTCGTCGGTGGGAGTCAAAACAATGATCTCGGGGTTCTTCCCCCAAGGACCAATCACTTTGAGTGGGCTCCTCACCCAAATTTTATATTCTTATGTTATGAAAAAAGATAAATAAAAAATTTAAAAATAACGAATAATGTACATTATCTAATTTAGTAAATTAAAAAAGGTTAAATAATTGAATTTGAGAAAATTGGTTACATCCTCATCTATAAAAATTACTCAAAATTCTTTTATAGAATATAAAATTACTATTTAAGAGATGTTATAATTTTTTAATAGAAATAATTATTTAAACTTTTCTATTAAAAATTATAATATTATAATTTTTTCAATTAAATAGCTTTATTTTAAAAATGAAAGATTAATTAATAAATTTTATATTATTATGTTACGAAATAAAAAATTAAAAAAATTAAAAATAATACTTTTATGTTCTTATTTTATAAGAATAAAAAAATTACATAAAAATGAAGTGAAAAGTAATATATTTGATTGTGTTATCTTTGGAAAGAAGATAAGTAAAAAAAAAATAAAAAAAATAAATATTTCATATTATTAGCATAAATGATAAGATAGAAAATTTTCCTTATTTATAATTACTTTACATATAATAAGATAAGATTGTAGTCGTCAATTTTCAATATTTTTCTATCTATATTGTTCAAGTTAATACAAATAAAAAACGTATTTTTGGTATATTTTTAAATCCCTATTTAAAATATCTATTTTAATATAAGTGTGATGTGAAACAATATGGTGGAAGATATATTTTATTTTTTACTTAAAAATATTAATAATTTAAAATTACACATAATCTATATTTCAAAGATATTATCATTTATATGGATATTTTTATTTCCAAGATATTTATGTGATCACGTGTACATATTTTTTATTTAAATTTATCTTTTACAAATATACTAAATATAATGTGTTTTTTTATATATATTGGCCAAATCTACTAATATTATTTTATCTTTATGTTTATTTGGGGATAAATTTTTTTAAAAAATATTTAATCTTTAATTTTACTTGGAGATAGATTTTTTGCATTATTAACTATTTAAAAATAACTTTTTTGCATAATTAACTATTTAAAATTATTGTTTTAATAAAGAGGTGAAGTGGCGTAATGTGATGACAGAAATTTTTTAGTAATTAGTAATAGGTAGGTATCAGTTGGTAAAATTGGCACGACTTTTTGAAACACACGTGAAATAATGGCACAAATGAACCTTTGGAAACACCTTTGAACAAAAATAAAATTTAGAAAAGAACCTTATATAAATACAACAGGAAATTCAAAGTGAGCATCGGTCAGAGCTAGTTTAGAAACAAATTCGACTAATGAACATAAAAGAAGGCACACTAAATTTCCATAAGTCTTAATGGAAACAAAGAACTAAACTCAAACATATAAAATTAACCGACATGAATGTAGGATACTTCCACCGAGTTGCAAATGGGAGAAGACATAGGAAGATTATTGTGAGCGGGAAAAAAATCATAGCTACCATATTATTATTTTCGTTATCGTCATAAAGGTATTTCTTAAATATTACGTATTTCTTATTAATTTTATTTATTTTCATATTATATTAAATATGGTGGTTATGCTACTTAATGGAAGATTTTATCTTTAATTAAAGATAGAATTAAAGTTGGAGAAGGGGTGAAGTATTCCTTGTTTGGGCTTTAAGGCAGTTGGCCAGCCCTTGGAGGATAATATTTTCGGCCTTATTGATAAGAAATTCGGCCCCCTACCTCTCCTTCTTCCATTATAAATACATGTCTTCGTCGTGTAGGGAAGGACACATGTTGCATATTGATTGATAAACTAAAACTCTCTCAAGCTATTGAACACACCTATTGAGAGCTTGAACAAGCTAATACTCGCTTAGCTCGACTGTTCAGGAATATCCATATTCGCTGAAACTCTCGCTTTCTTGTTGTACATCGACGTTCGATTCGACAATTGCTCTTCTGACTTAGGCATCGGAGATGGATTAGGGGGTCCCCGCCCCCTGCGTCCATTGCTTTGCAGGTTTCTAGGTCAAGAGATTCAAGGCAGAGCGGAAGAGGAGGAGTTCTTAATTAGTGCATTGAAGATTGATTAAAGACGGAGTTTTTGTGCACTAACAATTATTAATAGATATATTGAAAGAGAGCGGATTACGTGCGAATGGGCGCTTGGGTGTAAAAAGAGAACGCCTCAAAACCGTTGATCTAGCTTGAATTCGTGCGTCCAAATAATTCATTAAAAAAATGAGCGCGCGTGTAAACGAAACGCTACCAGACGTACTTTTCGCCCAAGCTAACCCGAAAAAAAGGTAATTTTTTATTCTCTTTCCAAATCAAAACCAAAAAACCTCTTTCTTACTCTGCGAAAATAAAGCTTCTAAACTGGATTGAAATACAACGATTTACGATCTTCGAAAGGAGCTTTGTTCAGATTTACGATTTTAAAGATCTGACTCATTACGATTAATGGAACCAGGTAATAAATGATTTTTTCACTGATTAAAACTAATACAACACGATTTTGAAAAGTTTCATTGCATTTATCGTCAAAATTTATTTATGTTTAAGCATTACCAATAGGAAAACTCCCATTTTATGGTTTTGAGGGGCATTGCTATGATTTATTTGAGAAGACTGTACATTAGTTCACATTTGTTCAGAGATATCTCGGATTTGTTCATTGATATTACACATTTGTTAATCCAAAATTTGTTCATAGATATCAAGCATTTGTTCATAGATATCGCGGATTTGTTCATACCTATCATGCATTTTGTTCAATAATGTCAATTGTACGTGTAGTGTATACAATTGCGTATTTACATGTTTCTTTTCCCTATAATGAAGGAAAAATAGAAGATAAAAAGGAATTAAAGATCGTGATCTCGCCTGGCAACATACATTACTACATACCATTTTGTGATGACAACTTAAGACCTAAAGAGGGGATGTTGTTTAAAACCTAGGAACAAGGAGTAAATTTCTACAAGGCATACACAAATGCATATGGTTTCCAAGCACGTGCTGGTACAATTACAAAGTCTTTAGATGGAACTAACACTACAGTTTGAAAATACATGTTGTGTAATCGGGCAAGATTTAAAAACTCAACTCAAAAAGAAGAAGACAAAGAAGATGATGAAGATAATGATGAAGAAGATGATGAAGAGAATCATGAGGAAGAAGGACAACAAGGAAAAGTAAAAAAGCGAAAAAGAGTAACCAAAAGGTGTGGTTGCATTGCTAAACTGGTTATGAGACTTTCTGGAAGAAACAGATATATTGTTAAGAAATTTGAAGAGCGTCACACCCATATTATGTTTGAAGATGGACAAAAACACTTTGCAAAGAGCAATAGGAAACTGACCTCCTTCCGTGAAGATTTCGTCATGAATTGCATACGAGCAAACATTGGTACAAGCAAGTCATACAAAGTCTACAAGGAGTTTGTTGGTTCATATGCAAAAATTGGTGCAACTATAATTGATTTCAAGAATTTTAAAAGATATTTGAACTCCTTCATATTTGGGTGTGATGCTCAAATGATTAGTGACAACTTGTTCAAGAAAAAAGAAAGATGTGACGCGTTTTTCTTTGAATATGATGTTGATGAACAACATTAATTAACCAAATTATTCTAATGTGATCTTATTGCAAGGAAGAACTTCTCATATTTTGGAGATGTTGTCTCAGCTGATGCAACATACAAATCAAACAGGTATGAAAAAGCTTATTTTTGATGAACAAATTAATTCTTTTGATGAACAAATCGTATATACTGATGAACAAAATTAATACTTGCCTTCAGAAATTTACAATGAACAAATTAATTCTTTTGATGAACAAATCGTATTTTTTGATGAACAAATCGTACATATTGATGAACAAATCGTACATATTGATGAACAAAATCACATATATTGATGAACAAATTTAATTTTGTGCCTTCAGGTATGAAATGGTGTTTGTACCATTCACAGGAGTTGACAACAACAAGAAGAGCATTACTTTTGCCTTTCGGTTGCTTCTAAAAGAAGATATCGAATCTTATGTCTGACTATTCCAAAAATTCAAAGATGCAATGAGGGGCCATGAACCATTTGTCATTCTCACTGATCAAGATCCTGCAGTAAGAGTGGCAATTGAAAAGGTTTTTGAAAAGGTTGTGCATCGTTTCTGCATATGGCATATCATGTTCAAGGTACCGTCAAAGGTTACAAATGATGTGTATAAAAACGATCAATTCAGAAACAAGTTCATCAAGCTTGTTTGGAGCAATAAAATTAGCCGGACAGATTTTCAAGAAACTTGGCATTCCATTATTGTTGAATTTGGACTTGAATCAAACACTTGGTTGCCGCTGATGTTTGAGCTACGTCACTTATGGATCTCTGCATACTTCAATGATGTAAACACGGGTGGACTTCTTAGAACAACTTCAAGGTCTTAAAGTCAGACCTTCTTCTTCTCGCATTTCATTGGATCCACATCTTCTCTAGTTATCTTCATGATGCAGTTTGAGAGTGCAATTGATTCCCAAAGGCACAATAAGCAGAGGTTAGACTTTGAAACGTCAACAAGCTCCCCCACTCTAATGACACCATTGGATCTAGAGAAACATTGTGCATTTGTTTACACCATAAATGTCTTCTATGACGTCCAGACAGAAATTGTTGCTTTTGTATTTGAATGTGGTCTAAGCAATTTGTTCAAGGAAGACAACATTCACGAGTATCACATCAACGGGCAGTTTGGGAAGGTACATGTTGTGATATAAGAGCTTCAAAACGAAGAGTTCATTTGCTCGTGCAATAAGTTCATCAATATGATTTTCGTCTTCAAAAACATTGAGTTGAGGAAGGTGCCAACTAAGTACATCAAGAATAGATGGACGAAGACATCAAATTTGACTCCTACTTTTGAGATAGAAGGTTCAATAGTTGAACAATGTGACGTGATGAATGAGAAGAAGCTGTTGATTGCTGATTTATTGGGCGAGCTACATTCTTGCATTAATGCCATAGGGGACAGCACCGAACACCTCAAAGAGTTGATATGTTTCTTAAAGGAAAAAAAGGAAACATATATGAGCTTATTGGGAGGAGAATCATCTACATCAACATGACAGAGTTCAATCCAAACATTCTTGGGAAGCAGACCGAGTGTTATTGAGGTACACCCTCCTGAACGAGCAATGACAAAGGGCATGAAGAAAGAAGGCTGTATTATGGGAGGTAAAGAGAAGGCAATGAAGAAAGCAGACAAGGAGCAAAGGGCTTGTGCAAAATGCAAGAAGCTTGGACACAACAGCAGGACATGCACCTATGTTCCCAATTAGATCTCTCATTAATCATTGATTTCTGATACATAATTGTTGTATTAGGGTGAAATGCATAATATTCTTAATTGTCGCATTATCAATGAACAAAATTACGGATTTGGATGAACAATTAGCAGTTAGTAATAAACAAATTTACTAAGTAATGAACAAAACCCTTTTATTCTTCAAAAAAATGTATGAACAAAACCTAATGTTTTGATGAACAAATGTAAGTTAAGGATGAACAAATCCAAGATATTGATGAACAAATTATGAACCCCATTCTCAATCGATGAACAAATCAAATGTATTGATGAACAAATCTAATGTGTTGATGAACAAATCAAATGTATCGATGAACAAATATTAGGTGTTGATGAAAAAATTACGATAAAACATGTTTCTCTGAATCAAATGTCACTCTTAACACAAAAAGAACCTATTCAACAACCATCATAATGAACAAACACTATTTCATTCTTCAATAAAAAAATCCATCTCAATCGATGAACAATTTGAAGGTACCGATGAACAAATCGAAGGTATCGATGAATAAATTACGATAAAAACATGTTTTCTGAATCAAAATGTATAACACAAAAGAACCTATTCAATAACCATCATTCACATTCCACAACTAAAATAAAAAGTAAAACCAAATGTCTGCACCATTCAATCCATACAAAAAACACCATAAACTGTATTCTAAACACAAACCATACAAAAACACTAAAAACCATTTCCAAACTGTTTTCAACAAACACGTGTCATTGTACATCACTTCTTATTCTTTGCCTTCCTTGTAAGAGGAGCACGAGATGCGACTGTCGGTTTACGCGGGACAAATTCTTGAACAAGCTTTTCAGTTGTTGCCTTGTGCTCATTCAATGGACTCAACAACAACTCATTACAATACCTTATCCTCAAGTCATCAAGTTGATGCTGATCATGTTTATTGAGTACACATTCCCAACCAGACAAGCCGCTGCCAAAGTACGTTTTCATGTGCCGCATCATAAAAATTCCATAATCAATCTTGTTTCTGGTATCTCTCCATTTCATCTCAAGACGTTCATATGGAACCCTATCCACATCCTCGAACAAAGTAGCCCTCGCATCCATCTTGAGCGTCTTCATAAGCTCGACAAACAACATTCTCTTAAAAAATAACAACAATAAAACAAACACAAACCCATTCAATATTAAACACATGTGTCAATGATGAAAAACAAACTATTACAAAAAACAACATAAAAACTCACCAATTTAGGAGGTACGTGCTCATACTTTTCTTCCAAGGGCACATCCACCATTGAGTTATCAATTATGTGGAAACGTGTCACTCTCACATTCAACGCAATACAATAGTAATGCGATGCAGTACAGATAGGAAACACAAACTGAAAAAAATGCAGAGGGAAACAATCATGAAAAAACCTTATATTGATTAAAAACAACATAGTGAAGAGTCAATCTTTCTAATGAACAAATAACTATTGCATCTGAACAAATAAGTAGTACTGATGAACAAATAAAAGAATATCAATGAAAAAAATGTCATACCAGGCCGATCTTGTGCACATTAATCCCTTTGAATTTTCCAAGACATTCATGAACAACATTAATGAAAAACACTTTTGAATCCTCATCACTAAAATCCTTGTCTAGTGGAAAGGCCTGCAAAATACATATAAGCATAAATTAGATTGAGAAAATTAAAAGTCATGAAATAAGTCAATGTGAATATAAAAAACTTTTTTCTTACCAAATCCTCAAGAGCCATAAAAAACCTCAAGGGTTTTGAGTCGCTTTTCCACTTCTCTTGAATATTGAGATAACTACTCCAAAGCCCGATGATATTTGATTCCACTTCAGATTTTACCGCCATTGATACAAAATCTTTTTTCATGGCGGATACATGCATCATCTTAAAGATTTCAACACTACACATATCAAAAACATAAAAAAATAAAAAAATGATCACTTTTAATAATAAAATCAACTTGAAAGATATAAAAAGAGCAATATGTAAAGAAAAAAATACTATTCTACGCATTGTTACCCTCTTTGATCAGGAATGTCTTCAATAAGCCAATCGCACAATTTCTTGGCCGCATGAGATACTTTTTCTGTCAAAACAACACTCCTTCCCATGTAAGGTGACTTCACATAATCAGAAGGCTTAGATATTCTTTTATCAAGTACATCCTCACCAGTAAGTTTAACACCAACGGAAGTGTCAATCGACTCAGAATCAACCTCTTGCGCCTCATTATTGATCTACAAATGTAAAAAACACATATTATTCATGACACAAACTACATACAAAATCAATGGAAAAAATGTCCTATAACTTATGAACCCCTAAGAAAAAACCAATGAACAAATGTTAGTTTTGTGATGAACAAATGTTAGTTTCTGATGAACAAATGCTAGTTTCTGATAAACAAATGTTAGTTTGTGATGAACAAATGCTAGTTTCTGATGAACAAATGCTAGTTTGAGATGAACAAATGTTATTTTGTGATGAACAAATGTTATTTTGTAATGAACAAATCAGAAATATCAATGAACAAACCTCATCCTGAATCTTGTTCATCTCCTCTTCAAATTTCTTTTTTTGCTTCATCCTCCTTCTTCTTATCTAACTCCTCTTGTTTCTTCTTCAACTCCAGACCAATTCTCATTGTTTCTGCGTCCCTTTCCTGTTTCTTCTTCTTTTTATCATCTTCATTTCTCTTCTCTTCATCAATCTTCTTTTTTGCCTCGGCATATTCCTTCTTCCTCTTCTTCTTTCCTCTTCTTCCTTTCCTCTTGCCTCTTCTTCACCTCCTCCTTCCTTCTCTGTTGTTCAAACTCCTCAATCCTCTTCTTCTCTTTCTCCTCTGATTCTCTCTTCTTATCTTCCTCTTCCTTGTTCCTCTACTTATCTTCCTCATCTTTTAACCGCTTAACCTCTTCTAGACGCCTCTTCTCTTCCTCGGCTAGTTTTTTCCTTTTCTCTTCCTCCTCTTCCCGCTTTTTCTTTTCTTCCTCTTCTCTTTGTCTCTTCTGTTCCTCCTCAGCTGCTGCTTTTCTCTTTTTCTCTTCCTCCTCTTCCCGCTTCTTCTCTTCCTCTTCTGTTTTTCTCTTCTCTTCCTCCTCTTTCTTTCTCTTCTCCTCCTCTTGTATTAATGCATCCTCCCTCCTTATGGCTTCCAACTCTTCCTCTTCCTGCTTCCTCTTTTCTTCTTCTTCTCTTATCCTCTTGTCCTCTTCATCCCTTTCAACCTCTCTTCCTCTTCAATCCTTCTACTGTCTTCCTCAGCCTTTTTTCTAATTTGTTCATCAGTTAATCCCTTACAAACAAAGGAAATCTTCAGTTCCTTATTCCTTGTTGCATCAACCTTCTTGGACTCGTCTTCTTGCATCATAACGCTTACCCTACTGATATCTGCAACACCATCCCAATCATCATCCCTAGGTGGAAACACACCCAGCTCAAAAAGAAGGTAATTCAAAACGCTTCTTTGCCTTCATTGCAGCCTCAATTTCATCCAAAACCTTTGTAGCTTCCTCCCAGAATGAATTTTGGCTTGGCGATTCAGCATCTTCTTGGGTGCCAGATTGGGATGATGATGAAGCAACCTTCAACCCTAATAGCTTCTCAAAAGCTTCATTGATCTTGGTGAAAAGTCCATGGCTGGAAATTTCAATTAGAGCTCTTTGCACATGATCAAAATATTTTTTTAATGATGATGCAAGCTCCATAGACATCTCAAGATGTTCTTTCATAAATGACTGCACAAGAAGTAATCAATATAAGTACATAATTTAAATTAAAAAAAAGACACAACATGCTAAGAACAAATGTTAGTTTGTGATGAACAAATGCTAGTTTCTGATGAACAAATGTTAGTTTGTGATGAACAAAATGCCAGTTTCTGATGAACAAATGTTAGTTTGTGATGAACAAAATGCTAGTTTCTGATGAACAAATAGTTTGTGATGAACAAATGATATGCCAGTTTTAATGAACAAATAAATATAGATCACCATCATGCAAAAAAAATATAAAAAAGACAAAAATATGCAAAAATCAAAACAAATACATCGCCACCATCACCAATATCAATTTGTTCTTCAAAATGTTCAACAGCTGGGGCTTTCCCTTTATTCTTGTCATGATCAACACTAGGGTAAACAAACTCAGGCAAACCTCTAAAATAACCTTTCCCAAAACCACCCTTGGAAACCTCGAAACTATCTCTCTCAACCAAGTAACCATGGTTGAAATGCTTGATCACAGGGAAGGATCTTGGAGTTTCAGGACGATGGTAGATCAATATACAATCACAATAGACAATCTGTCATGAAACAAATTAATGAACAAATTAATCTTATTAATGAACAAATATGAATAAAACCAATGAACAAATTGATGATAGTAATGAACAAATTAAAAATCATACCAGCAACAATATAATAGATCCTCTGAAAAACCCATTGTTTCTTTTCCTCCATGAATCAGCATTCTCAACCAACTTCTCCACAAGATGAGCACACCAATCGTACTCACTGATCTTATCCAAGTCAACCAAATGATCCAAAAACTTTAAATTTACACCACCATTTTGAATGTTATCTATACAGAGCGTGTACAACAATATAATGAAGTTCCTCCTAAACCAAGCACCACCGTTATCAGCCTCCTTGATCACTGTACTCAAATGCCCAATTTTAATCTTCTCAAAATCCATCAATTTGTTCTTCCTTGTCACGTCATCAATTTCAGTCAACACAAATTGTTCTTTAAAGCTATTGTACATATCTGAATGCTTGACAGTCTTCGGGACAGGAATTGTCCTTGCACCACGAGGTAGACCAAGATAAAATTGCACAAGTTCAGATGTTATCCTAACACCTGGTCCATCGCCAATCTTCAATGTGCATGATGCAGGGTCGAAACAGCTAGCAACATAGTAGCACAACTTACTAGGAACATCAGTCACATTCCACTATATGAGGTGCTCAAAACCCATCTCTTTAAGAGCAGTAAACTTGCTCCCCCCTCAAAACCAGCAATAACTTCATAAATCAGCTTGGGAGAGTTCCTGTGACTCAAAAACAAATGCCCACGCTTCAAAGCTCTCAATGGCACCTTCGCTTTTGACTTTTTCCCACCACCTTGTCCTTTGCCGACAACAATATCAACTTTCCTCTTCTTCCCAACAACTTGTAATTCACTAACAGTAGAATCCATCTTCCTCTCAGATGGTTCATTTATCATCACTCCCTTTCTAGGGATCATATCAATAAGCAACACATCATCGGACGATTCATCACAGACAACCTTTTTACCCTTGTCCAGCCGACGTCTCTTATTTGATGGAGACGACTCAACAGCCGGCTTTTGCCTCAATACATGCACTTCAGTAGCAAATGCTTTTGAAACCGGCTTTGTACCAATTGATTTTCTTCGCACATTCTTTTCGCCAGTGGAAGAGGCATCGCTTCCGGATTTGCTCCTTATTTCTATTACAAAAAAGGGATAAAAGACAGTATAAACACATATTTAACCATCTATTTTAAAAGCACAATAAAAACATATCAAAACAACAATAAACCTCTTCGAATAGCACATATTTCATCTTCTCCGATTGTCATTGTACCAAACCTTAGATGTTTTACTTGTTTATTATTTGCAGAACGTTGTTTAATAGATCCTGGGTGTTTATTCCCTAAATAAACAAGAGATACAAAGCACAAATTCACACATGTATCAACCACAATGTTTGATTTTATTGATGAACAAATGCAAGTTTCCGATGAACAAATGCAAGTTACTGATGAACAAATGCAATTTACTGATGAACAAATGCAAGTTTTTGATGAACAAATGCCAGTTTCTGATGAACAAATGCTAGGCCAGTTTGAATGAACAAATATGCACAAATGAATGAACAAAAGTCAACACAAGATCACTAACACTTTCCCACGCACGAATACCAAATCATTTCATGAACTAACAATGCCACAATCCCCTATTGCAAAACTCAACATAAAAAACCTAGATAAAAACATCAAATACGCACATGCACACACAATTTGTATTTTATTCAAGTGGTAGGACCAAAAAACGAGTAAAAAGAAAGTGACGATTCATGCATTTTTTTTATTCAGAAAAGCACAAAACACCAAAATCGCCGCTATCAACTTCAAACAACTCAAATAAACACTAAAAAATACACAATTGATCAAACATTTAGTATATATACACTCGACAAACACAAATAACAAAGGAAAAAACCTAGGGTTTCAGTAAATTTAAAACGAGAGATAAAAACCTTGATTCTCTTGAGATGCACTTTGCTTCTCCATCTAGAACTGGAATGAGGTTTCTAATGTCGTTAATGGTAAGAATCAGGCTCGAAAACGCTATGAAATAGGTTCGATTCACACTTGAATTGCTTCAAAAGCGCTTTGGAAACTTTAAAAACTAAAAAGTGAGTGAGAGAGAAATGGCGAGAGAAGAGAAGACGAAGGAGTTTATAAAAAGCGTGTCTCCTAAACACTCCGTGTGGTGCGTTTCGTATTTTTACAGTTTTTTTTAAAAATAGGAGCAATCTCAACCGTACATGTGATACGATCGATGGCCAGGGAACTTTCTCAATTCTCACACACGCGGACGTTCGCACGGAACTCTATTTCATATTGAAATATTTGATAATCTCTAAATTTACGTACATGGAAAGTAATAAAATATGATACTATAATATTTAATTTTATCTAATCTTTACTTTATCGAACCACAAAATAGGTTTAGTCCCATCTTAAATTAAATTAATCAAAATTTGAAAATTTTATATAATTAAATTATCTTTATCTTTTATAATTTATTATATCTTATTTATTAATTTAACTATTATTTTTTATATTCTTATCTTTTTCATATTTGAATTTATAATTTTTTTTATTAATATTTAATATTTTTTATTAAATATCTATGAAATATCATCAAAGAAAAAGAGAGATGTAACTATTTTATCAAAATAATATACCTTCATTCTCAACATTAAATTTAATCAATTATGTTAATTAAAAAAATTATACATTTTGCGAGCAATAAATTACTTATATTATATTTTATATTATATTTTTATTTATTAATATTCTATTTATAATATTTATAATATATCGAATCGTAGTCGTACACTATTTTAATATTTCATGAATTCTAAATAGAAGGTTTTTTATTGGGGGACGAATGATAACTACGTACTAACATTAAGGAAGGAAAAATGATTCGTGGCTTACGAATATTCAAACAGAAGTCATGGGTTCTTTAATGTCGATCTTTTTACTCAAAACTAGGGCTGTCAATTATCAATGGGTGACCGACTCACCCGTTTAACCCACCCGAAATAAACGGGTGAAAGCCCAATTAAAGCGGGTGACAGGCGGTTTGGGTGACGGGTGAAATGAGTTATGGGTCGGGTAAGGGTGAGATTTTATTACCCAATAACCCGACCCATTAACCTGACGCATCAACCGACCCGTCACCCGTTTCACCCAAACCTCCCATTTGTAACTCATCTTTGACTCCATTTTGATATTTATTGCTTATGTGATTTGTTTTTGTGTATGTATGGATTATGGATATTTATTTTATTTTATGTATGATAATTTATTTATAGACATAAAATACAGTGGTTATACAACGATTATACGGGTGAACGGGTCACCCATATAGCTAGTGGGTGACAGGTGGTTTGGGTGACGGTAGAACATTTTACATGTAATACTCGGGTTTTGAAAATCCGATAACAAACCTTATTTTATAGTCACCTACCTAATTAATTTCCTCCTTGGGTCTAGACGCTCGGGTTCCGAAATGTTTGAAAACTAAATTCTATCCAAAACTTGATAATTATTTAGTTCTATTCTTCTCATTTTCATAGCGGGTCGAAAGCTCAATAAAGTCTTTATATTTATCCCTTCTTATTGAGGTTGGGCCAAAAAGCCCAAGGCTTGAGCCCATCTCCTCCATCCCGGTTCTTCTCCTTTTAAACTTCAATTCCCCTAATTCTTATCTATATCTATAAACTCAATTTTATTATTTAGCAAAACCCTATTTACCGGAAAGAACTTCGAGTACTCTAGGCACTCGTCTTTCTCGTCCGTTCCTTGACGACACTTGAAACTCAGATTCCGTGTTCGTTTTCTTTCGCCGTTGATTCTTGCGGGTCCGATTGAACGAGCCACCAACATCCTTCTCATTCGTCTACAAAAGTCGTCGCCAGAAGAACAAACGTTTCTCTCTTGTTCGATTCTGCCGCGTTTTGCCGAGATCGCTTGGACGACATCACCAATCTGTCTTCTTTTCTCGCTCAATTTCTGTTTTTGGATTAAATCGATTAAGGGTAAAATCTATTTGTTATTTGTTATTTTCTATTTTTTTATTATTGGGTCTAAGGTTTGTTTTCATCGGGTGGAGAGGGGATGTTAGAATCTGAACAGTGGGTAAAACGGGCGGGTTAATGTGTCAACTTATATGCTGATCAGATGGGTTTGTTGATTTGATTTGATCGGTGAAATTATGACATTGGTTTTTGTTTGGTTATTTTATAAAGGTGCATGTTAGATTAGATTAAGGGGTTGAGTCTTAGAATAAGGTTATAATGTTTAAAAGAATATGTTATCATATGCATTGTAGTTAGTTAATCAGGTATATATCACACGCATAAATAAAGTGGTGATAATTATTGAGTAAATTGGTTATGGGTTGGAGAGCTAGTATAGTATTTAATTAAGGTTCGTATATTAGGATGTGGGGCGATAAATTAATTAGCTAGTGGCTATGTCGTGGAAACTCGGTGGGTGTTTCGACCATATTATTTAGATGTTAGAAGTTATTCTGAAAAGGGTGTTAGTTTATGCGTAATTGAGTCTGCTCGTTACTTTTCTAGGGTGAAACATTGGTGGAGTCCCGATTCTTTTTCATACTTGTTAGGCATTCTTCACTCAAGGTAAGTCGTTTTTTACTTGTTCGGTTCTTTTCTGTCTTGTTAGATTTTGTATCATTATTGTAGGATTGGTTTTGGGAACTAGTCCCGAATATCTTTTTGGAATTGAAATGTTTTGGACTTGCGTGTGTTGTTGTGTGCAAATTAGTTTTAAATGGGTTTTTATCGGAAATAAGTTTTTGAATGTTTTCTCTGTGTTGGTACCGTTTCCAGCATGGGTATCATAGCTGATGGAGAGGAAGGGTTGCCTATGTATAGTCCGTGTGACAGAGAAACCGTGCCCCTTCAAAAGAAAATGCTATATATGTGTTTTCGCAAGTGCTCCAGTGGAGGCTTAGCCGGTGTTAGAAGAAAGAAGGGATGAGATCGAGGAGTGGGAGGGCCTGCCTTTGCACTGTGCATTGGAGTACGAGATGGAGAATGAGTTATGTTTCTTTAATTGTTCGATTCTGTGTATGTGTGTTTGGCTTATGTGTGACTAACCGTCTAAATTAGGTATTGGCCTAGTTATGGTTGTGATTGTCGATTCTGGTTGCTAACTATAGAACAACTGTTTTAAAACGCCTTACAATTTCCGCATATTATCTAGTTTGGTAGATTAGTAGTTGACCCTTCGGGGATTATTATTCCAGTCATAGGTATGTCACAAGAAACTGTGCAGGAGCTTTGGCCGGATGGTGGAGTGGATCGTTGACGCACGTGTCATTAGTTTGGGTTTTTCGGGTGTACTTCGGGATAATTTATTATTATTATTATTTATTTGTTGAATTATTATTAAGTGTTGTTTGGGTTATTTTGAGGAAAATTCGGGAAGGGTTACATGGTATTTTTGTTTATGCAATCGGGCATTCAAACATGTTTTATATTCAGTTTTATAAATTTAAGAGTTGGATGTTTTACTTGTTTTCTCGTCGTGCCCACGTTGTAAGATTCTAAAGTGTTGTTGTCAACCCACCTAAGTAGTACCTGGTAAGGTCTACTACCACGTAGCGTCGTCTCGAAAGACGGGGTGTTACAAATTGGTATCAGAGCCAGGTTGACAACATGGCACATGGGACTGACCAACGGGTGTACTTGAGGTCCAACTTAAAACTAAAACCGGCCGGTGTTTTCAAAATATTTTAAATGGGGTAGGCATGTTGCATATAGGTGGTAGGTGACACGTCGCGACTCCGCCACCATTAGCCGATGGACCTCACGTACAATAGTGAAAAATTAAGTTAACAATAGTATGCTTAAGTTTTGACTGTGGGACTTTCTGTTATAGATGGCCCCACCAACCAGAGCGGGAGTTGTTGAAGCCGGTGGAAGAGGACGTGGAAGAGGCCGCGGTAGAGGCCGTGGTAGGGGCCGTGGTAGGGGTAGAGGAGAGGCCCCTGTGGGTGCTGAGCCAGAGGTGTAGTAGAATGTTTCTCTGTATGAGGAGGTTGTTGAGAGTCAGGATGTGGTTGTTGTTGATCATAAGGGAGATAGTGTGTCTATCATTGGAGGAGGTCAACCAGCTAACGGGGCACAAGGGGGACTAGGGGTATCGCCAGCAGGATTGACACCAGAGGTGAACGCTGCTATTCAAGTGTTATTGCAGACTTTGATGGGTGCGGGAGCTGCACCCAACCTGAACGAGGTTGTTGGGCAGCAAGGCGCTGAGAGGAGGGCACCAGACCCATATTTTATTTTGGTTGCCCAGATAGGAGTACTGCTAGAACTATAAGGACCAACGATAGCGGATCGTGTGGTCGAGCCGAGGAGACCGTTTCGCGAGCCTCATCCTAACAAGTGGCTCGTGGAGTTTAGGAAGACTGGGGTGCCAAACTTTACTGGAGACCAGGATTCTGATGTGGAGCAATGGTTGAGGAGGGTGAAGTCTGCTTTGGACTCCATTCAAGCACCAGAGGAGAGGAGGATGTCCCTGGTACAGAGTCTACTACAGGAGGGCGCTTTTGACTGGTGGGAGTTGGATAGGGACCACCAAACAGAGGTGACATTTTAGGAGTTTGGGAGGAGGATCCGAGATTACTATTGCCCCCAGTGGTAAGGATAACTCGAGAGGCTGCATTTCGAGATGCTGGACCCGAAAACATCACAGTGGCTGAGACTATTCTGATGTTTCAGCAAGAGTTGGTGGCGGTACCGAATGCTGCCCCTAGTGAGGAATTGAAGATTGCGACCTTTTTGAAGAGGTTGCAGCCCCATTTGCGAGCTTATGTGTATGGACTTAGACTCACAACATTGGGAGAGGTTCAACAATCTGCTTTGGCCTATGCTATGGCCACTCTAAGGCCGAAACAGGTGGATGCTCAAGTAGGAGGGAGTAAAAGACGGAAAGTGGCAACTGCAGCGAATTCTAGGGGTGGCGATCAGTCTGGACAGAGTAGACTAGAGTTCCATCCATCGGGGAGCCAAGAACAGTCACAACAGAGTCTGGATTCCGGAAATCAAAGACAGTGGTACAATTGTGGAAGCACCGAACACTTGAGGAGCCAGTGTCCTAGGCCAATGAAGGATTGGTTTACATGTGGGAAGCCCGGACATCTTCAGAGGTTTTGTACGGTTGGCGCACCTTCGCAGGGATCGATACCGGGGAGGGGAAACCAAGGAGTCCGTCCTCCGCCACCAACACGGCAGACCCCAGATTAGAGTGTGGGTCGGAGTACGGGAGCTAGCAACACGGGAGCAGTTCCTCCTCGAGTGTTTGAAATGAAGGGAATGGAAGAACATGATGTCCTCGATCCACCTAACGATCTATCTTGAGCATTTTTAGTTACCAACCAGTAAGTTATGGTTTAGTGGTCAGTACCTTCGTTTCTTTTGCAAGACACAAAGACCTCTCCCTTGTTCACCTATTTGTTTAGTTGATTGGTTTGAATCAGGATTGGTTGCATTAGTTATGACTTTTCATTGGACATGTTTGTTGGACTACGTTGGTGTGATGAATGATGTTGATTTTGGGCTTTTGATTGATATAATTCTTTATGCTTGGTTTTAATGCTGGAAAATTATATTTATTTGTTTAGTAGCTTCTAAATCCACGGTTCGGGGACGAACCGTTTCTTAGGGGAAGGTATTTGTAAATACCACGGGGCAAGTAGTAAATTTTCTTAAAGTATTCCAACCATACTTAAGGTTCGTTCATCCCTAAGTTTCGGGATGAAACTTTCTTAAGGAGGGTAGTATGTAATACCCGACTTTCGAAAATCCGATAACAAACCTTATTTTATAGTCACCTATCTAATTAATTTCGTCCTTGGGTCTAGACACTCGGGTTCCAAAATGTCTGAAAACTAAATTCTATCCACAACCCGATAATTATTAGTTCTATTCTTCTCATTTTTATAGCGGGTCGAAAGCTCAATAAAGTCTTTATATTTATCCCTTCTTATTGAGGTTGGGCTAAAAAGCCCAAGGCTTGAGCCCATCTCCTCCATCTCGGTTCTTCTACTTTTAAATTTCAATTCCCCTAATTCTTTAAACCAATCATAACTAAATTCTTATCTATATCTATAAACTCAATTTTATTATTTAGCAAAACCCTATTTACCGGAAAGAACTTCGAGTACTCTAGGCACTCGTCTTTCTCGTACGTTCGTTGACGACACTTGAAACTCAGTTTCCGTGTTCGTTTTCTTTCGCCCTTGATTCTTGCGGGTCCGACTGAGTATTGAACAAGCCACCAGCGTCCTTCTCGTTCGTCTACAAAAGTCGTCTCCAGGAGAATAAACCTTTCTCTCTTGTTCGATTCTGTCGTGTTTTGCCGGGATCGCTTGGACGACATCGCCAATCTGTCTTCTTTTCTCGCTCGACTTCTGTTTTTGGATTAAATCAATTAAGGGTAAAATCTATTTGTTATTTTTTTTTTTTTATTGGGTCTTAATGTTTGTTTTAATCGGGTGGAGAGGAGATGTTAGAATGTTCAGTTAAAACGGGTGGGTTAATGTGTCAACTTATATGCTTATCAGATGGGTTTGTTGATTTGATTTGATCGGTGAAACTATGACGTTGGGTATTGTTTGGTTATTTTATAAAGGTGCATGTTAGATTAGATTAAGGGGTTGAGATTTAGAATAAGGTTATAATGTTTTTAAAAGAATTGTTATCATATGCATTGTAGTTAGTTAATCAGGCATATATAAAACGTATAAATAAAGTGGTGATAATTATTGAGTAGATTGGTTATGGGTTGGAGAGCTAGTATAGTATTTAATTATGGTTCGTAAGTTAGGATGTGGGGCGATAAATTAATAAGCTAGTGGCTATGTCGTGGAAACTCGGTGGGTGTTTCGACCATATTGGTTAGATGTTAGAAGTTATTCCGATAAGGTTCGTTACTTTTCTAGGGTGACACTTTGGCGGAGTCCCGATTCTTCTCCATACGTGTTAGGCATTCTTCACTCAAGGTAAGTCGTTTTTACTTGCTCGGTTCTTTCCTGTCTTGTTAGATTTTGTGTCGTTATTGTAGGATTGGTTTTAAATGGGTTTTTATCGGAAATAAGTTTTTGAATGTTTTCTCTGTGTTGGTACCGTTCCGGCACGGGCATCGTAGCTGATGGAAAGGAAGTGTTGCCTATGTATAGTCCGTGTGACAGAGAAACCGTACCCCTTCAAAAGAAAATGCTATCTATGTGTTTTTGCAAGTGCTCTAGTGGAGGCTTAGCCGATGTTAGAAGAAACAAGGGATGTGATCGAGGAGTGGGAGGGCCTGCCTCTGCACTGTGGATTGCAGTACGAGATGGAGAATGAGTTATGTTGCTTTAATTGTTCGATTCTATGTATCTTTGTTTGGCTTATGTGTAACTAACCGTTTAAATTAGGTAGTAGCGTTTAGAGTTATGGTTGTGATTGTGAATTCTGGTTACTTACTATAGAACAACTATTTTAAAACGTCTTACAATTTCCACATATTATCTTGCTTGGTAGATTAGTAGCTGCCCCTTCGAGGATTATTTTTCCATTTATAGGTATGTCACAGGAAACCGTGCAAGAGCCTTGGACGGATGGTGGAGTGGATCGTTGATGCACGTGTCATTAGTTTTGGATTTTTTGGGTGTACTTCGGGATAATTTATTATTATTATTATTGGTTTGTTGAATTATTTTCATTGTAATTGTTAAGTGTTGTTTGGGTTATTTTGAGGAAAATTCGGGAAGGGTTACAAGGTATTTTTGTTTATGCAATCAGGCATTCAAACATGTTTTATATTCAGTTTATAAATTTAAGAGTTGGATGTTTTACTTGTTTTCTAGTCGTGCCCACATTATAAGATCCTAAAGTGTTGTTGTTAACCCACCTAATTAGTACCTGGTAAGGTCTACTACCACGTAGCATCATGTCAAAAGACAGGGTATTACATTATGGGTGATGGGTGGGGTTGGGTGGAGCATTTTAACTTGCGGATCGGGTGGTGGAAGTGCTCCACCCACCCATAACCCAACCCATTGACAGCCTTTTGAGTCAAAAGGCTCCTCTCATGCAATTCAATCGACTGATCGTTCGTCGTACAATGAAGGATTCAAATCATTCGAATTTCGAAGGGAATAATGCCCCCAAATATGTCCGGCCCAACGGTCCGGTCCGAGCTGGACGAGATGCATAGTTGGTGAAAATACTTTTGCGGGATTGTGTAAAGCTCCTCCTCCTCGAGACGTCGTACAAAAAAAATTCATTTTGTTACCCGTCATTTGCCCGGCGGGTCGTCCCTCCGCTCGTCACGGACGGTCCCAGGAATTTTTAAATGAAACCCTTAAAATTGATCGAACCATAGAAAATCTGTTTATAGAAGAATCAAAGAGGAAAAAGCGATCGAACTATAGAAAATCTGTTTATAGAAGAATCGAAGAGGGAAAAGCGATTGATGAATTTCTTTACTCCCCGGCTGATTTGCTCTCTCCTCTCTTCGTTTTCTTCTTCTGTACCCCGACATTTTCTTTTTACTCTCTGATCTCACCAGGTTGGTTTTCTTATCTTTCTTTGTGTTTTCAAACATGCCATGACTGTTCTGCAAGAACAGACAAAATAGGAAGATTTCTTATTTTTTCTCATTGTACTAAGATTCTCATTTGGGTTTTTTGGGTTTTTTTTTCTAGCCTAAATGCGTCCATAAAAATCAACAAAAGAGATCCGCTTAGCGATTTGTTTTAACCGAATGTAAGTTGATCAGGTTAATTCCGATATTCGCTCGGAAGGTCAGACCTTTGTACCCAGAAACGACTTGAACTGTGACCCGACCCCTCTCGCTAGTACGGCTGTTCATCGCACAGACCGTTTGGGGTCCTAGTCAAGCAACGGAATCGTCAGCCGTGGTACTTCAAGGCCTGAATCAACTGAATTTGATCATGCTTGGGAATCGGCAAAGCGTGTTGCAGAGGACGAGAATAATCGAAGAGATCAAGAGCGAGGCGAATCTGTCCGAGCGATCGCGATCGCCGGTCAAAACCGCGACCGCAACAAGGAGGGCCGCGATCGCGGTCTTTCAAACCGCGCCCGCGGTTCTAAAAACCACGCCCGCGGGCTGAGTATTTCGGAGCCTTCGCTCTCTATTCGCGAGCCAAACCCTAATTTGTTTAGCCCTCGTTTGAACAAGGCCAATCTAGTCGTGCCGGGTCTAATCCCGTCAGAGGTGACAATCGTATCACCTTGTCATCCGCTCCGAACGGAGGGAATGGGGCATCAACAACCGCCAGGGATGAAGAAGAAGACGAGATCACCCACGCTTTGGCTACCACTTTGAGAGAGAACAATAAGTATCAAACGAGGTGTGCATAAGCTGAGTCTCGATTGGAACATGCCCTAGAAGAGGTCGCCAGATTAAAACGCTCCTTGGATAAAGTCCAAAGCAAGCGCCCTATTGATGAGTTGGAAATTGAGAGGACTACTCGACGACATGCAAGTGTTATTGAGTTTGCCGATAATCGTCGTAGTCTACAATCGATCAGTTCTGACGGATTAGGCGATATGCAGGTTGATTACGATAGCGATAGAAGAGCGCCAAGGAGCCGGCGAAGAGATCACCACCACGAGTCACCCCCGCATAAGAGGTCACGGGCCGCATATCCTTCTCAGTCCGCGAGCCGTCCTCCAGCGACTCGAGCGAAGCCACCAACCGCGACAATTGCCGCGGTCGAAGCCGCGAGCGCGGCACGAAGGATCGCGATCGCGGTGGTAGGGGTCGCGATCTCGACAAATCAGACAGCGACCGCGGATCTAACGATCGACGCGATTCTTCGCGCGAGCGAAATGATCGTTATGATCCTTCTGAAAATCCCAAGCCTAATTGTGACAGAGGCCAAGAAAGCAGGGAGAGACGACGTAGCCAACATCGGAGTGTTAGCCTTGAAAGGATTGAAGGTAGGGCTCGAGCTTTTGAGCGTACTTAAAGAAGACTACTTGATCTTTTAAGAGCGCAAGGTGGTACCTTGCAATAGGCTCGAGAACAAGCAGAGTATAAGTTGGCTATGGTGACATCGACGCCATTCCAATTAGACATTCAACAAACCCGACCTCGGTCAAAGTTTTCTCCACCATCTTTCACCATTTATGATGGACACTCGGATCCCGAAAACCATATAGCCTCTTACTCTCATAAGATGGCATTGTGTGTGTCAAAGGAAGTTGTAATGTGCAAGATGTTCCCGAGTAGCCTCTCTAGAGGGCCATTAAAGTGGTTCCATAGCTTGAAACCAGGATCAATTCGATCTTGGAATCAATTGGTCACTAAGATAGTCGAGATGCGGGATCACTTGATACACTCTTTGGCCTCAAACAAGAGGGAAACGAGAGCTTGTGCCGCTTTTCGAATCGTTTTAGTGCTATGAAGAGGTTGAAGGTTGTGGTGATAAGACTGTCATCACTGCCTTTAAAGGGCAATTCCCGCTGAGAGTAAGCTAAGAGAAGAGTTGATACTTTGTATTCTTTCTACAATAGCTGAGCTCCAAGAGCGTATTCACCAGTATGTGCGTTTAGAGGAGGCTAAATACAAAGTAAGAGGAAGGTCATCCTCTCCCCCTCGTAAAACGCACCACCCTTCAAACAGGAGCTCTCCAAAATGGACATTCGTTGAAGGGGCAAGATAGAGCGGTTTACACAGCTTTCAACATTCCAATCTATAAGATTTAACCACGCATCAAACATGAGAGATATTTTCGCTATCCTTCTCAAGATGAATGCCCCAAAAACTAGGGGTGCTCACGGGTCCGGTTCGAACCAGACCCGCACTGACCCGACCTGCAAAATGCGGGTCGGGCGCCCGACCCGCCATTTTCGGGTCGGGTCGCGGGTCATACTTTAGAAAAAATCGGGTCGCGGGTCGGGTCGGGCCAAACCCGACGGGTTGCGGGTCGACCCGCAAACCCGCACCCTTTTATTAAAAAAAATCGTATGTGAAATGTAAAATGGTTGGGCCTCTCTCCTATTTTCCTATCTCTGAGTCTGACTCGTGCCCTTCATCCTCACATCTCGAAAAAACCCTAGGGTGAAGTCGCTGCTGGAAACCTTGCTCTTCTCCAGATCTCCGCCGCTGGAAACCTCGAGAGTCACCGGCTCGCCGCTAAAGCCTGAAGTCGCTGGAGCCTAGAAGCCCGAAGTCGTCGTTGTCCGCTTGTCCCTACCGGTGCTCGCAACCTCGACTGGCACTGCTCGGACATCAGAGTGAAGCCTCACCCAAAGTTGCTGCGTCGGCGTCGGATACTGCGCAAGATGAAGAGTCTATTAGCGTCGAAAACCTCCAGTGCTTCGTCCAGATCAATCTAGGAAATTGGACGGGCTCTTTCAACAATTTCATGATTTCTTTTGTTTATCGGTTTTGATTTTGTAATCGACGATGCTTTTGGTTACACCTTTTTGCAATTGTTGTTGGATGAAGCATTTTGATGTGGATGGGAAATTATTGCACAAAATAAGCACGAAGCTGTTGGATCTTATGGTGAAGTTCAACTCTTGATGAAATAGGCAAAAAAACACATTTTAATGAAATACACGCGGGTCGACCCGCGACCCGCGGGTCGGGTTGCGGGTCAGTAATAAAAAAATTACGGGTCGACCCGACCCGACCCGTGAGCACCCCTACCAAAGACGATGTCCTAAGCTGAAAATATTGCATGTACCATAGAGTATGGGGGCACATGATTGAAGATTGCAAGCTTTATAAGGAGTGCCTTGAAGGTCTTGTTCAAGAAGGGTACTTGCGTGAGTACATTGAAAAAAATGAACCAGAAGATCTTGAAGAGCCGAGAACAAGACAAATTGAGGTTGTCAAAACAATCTCAGTAGCATACGAGAACGAAGACCAGCCGCGAAATCGCGACCGCGGATCCAAGGGCCGTGATCGTGGCGTTGGAACTGAGAGCCAAACCCCGAAACTGGGGCGAAACCGCGATCGCGAGTCGCCAAGCCGCGACCGCGGTGCCAGGGCCCGCGACCACGGGGCACCCTGCCGCGATCGCGGGACTGCATCTTAGAGCATGACTTCGCGAGAGCTTGATCGTGAGTGCGATCACCCGTCTTCCCCTACGCAGGGATCTCGGGATTAGGAATTTCATGTAAATAGGCACTCTTTTTCCCATGTGGTTTTGATGAGGCCCTTAGGATTTTTCGCTTTTGCATTCATTTGTTTAGACTTGTAGGTCCATGACATTCACGTTTATTATTAATAAAAGTTAGTTTTTGCAATAGTTTGAGTCTTGCACAAAAAAAATATATATTAAGCGCAACATTAGTTCATCGCACTAATGGATTTTAACATACACGTGTGAAATTAAAAATCTATGATATTCGCTCATAGATATAAGTTCTATGATATTCTCTCATAGGATAAGTGGTTTATGATATTCGCTCATAAATTTTAAATCCTATGATATTCGCTCATGGATGTACAAATACGCACGCTCGCACGCACGCACGCACTTTAGGGGAACCCAATCGACTAATCCGCATGGCCACTTCGACTAAGAGACCTTTGAACCCTACGTCAATGTATATGAGAAAACGTATACAACGACGTAGGTGGGGCATTTGTGAGCGGTTAAAAAATCATAGCTACCATATTATTATTTTCGTTATCGCCATAAAGGTATTTCTTAAATATTATGTATTTATTATTAGTTTTATTTATTTTCCTATTATATTAAATATGGTGGTTATGCAACTTAATGGAAGATTTTATCTTTCATTAAAGATAGAATTAAAGTTGGAGAAGGGTGGAATATTCCTTGCTTGGGCTTTAAGGCAATTGGCCAGCCCTAGGAGGATAATATTTTCGGCCTTATTGATAAGAAATTCGGCCCCATACCTCTCCTTCTTCCATTACAAATACACGTCTTCGCCGTGTAGGGAAGGAAACAGATTGCATATTGATTGATAGACTGAAACTCGCTCAGGCTATTGAACACACCTATTGAGAGCTTGAACAGGCTAATACTCGCTTAGTTCGATTGTTCAGGAATATCCATATTCCCTGGATCTCTCGCTTTCTTGTTGTACCGCGACATTCGATTCGACAATTGCTCTTCTTACTTAGGCATCGGAGGTGGATTAGGGGGTCCCCGCCCCCTGTGTCCATTGTTTTGCAAGTTTCTAGGTCAAGAGATTGAAGGCGGAGCGGAAGAGGAGGAGTTCTTAATTAGTGCATTGAAGACGGATTGAAGACAAAGTTTTTGTGCACTAATTATTAATAGATATATTGAAATATTTGATAATCTCTAAATTTACGTACATGGAAAGTAATCAAATATGATACTATAATATTTAATCGTATCTAATCTTTACTTTATCGAACCACAAAATAGGTTTGGTCCCATCTTAAATTAAATTAATCAAAATTTAAATATTTTTTATAATTAAATTATCTATATCTTTTATAATTTATTATATCTTATTTATTAATTTAACTATTATTTTTTATATTCTTATCTTTTCCATATTTGAATTTATAAATTTTTTATTAATATTTTATATGTTTTTTAATTAAATATCTATGAAATATCATCAAAGAAAAAGAGAAATGTAACTATTTTATCTTAATAATATACCTTCATTCTCAACATTAAATTTAATCATTTATATTAATTAAAAAAATTATACATTTTACGAGCAATAAATTACTTATATTAAATTTTATATTATATTTTTATTTATTAATATTCTATTTATAATGTTTATAAAATATCGAACCGTAGTCGTACACTATTTTATTATTTCATGAATTCTAAATAGAAGGTTTTTTTATTGGGGGGGATGAATGATAACTACATACTAACGTTAAGGAAGGAAAAATGATTCGTGGCTTACGAATATTCAAACAGAAGTCATGGGTTCTTTAATGTCGATCTTTTTACTTAGAACTAGGGCTGTCAATTACCGAGTGACCGACTCATCCGTTTAACCCACCCAAATAAACGGGTGAAAACCCAAATAAAGCGGGTGACACGCAGTTCGGGTGACGGGTGAAATGCGTTATGGGTCAGGTAAGGGTGAGATTTTATCACCTAATAACCCGACCCATCAACCGACCCGTCACCCGTTTCACCCAAACCACCCATATAACCCGTTTCAACCCAAAATTTCTAATATGTATGGGCCTTTGAAGTCACCCATATAATTCATTTCAGGCCTTTGATAAATAAGCCATTTCAGGCATTTGTAACTCATCTTTGACTCCATTTTGATATTTATTGCTTATGGGATTTGTTTTTGTTTATTTTTTTGATAAGGTAAGAATTCGGATACCAAACAGACTTGATAAATCGAGAGGCCGTTAAAAAAGGGCAGCCAGGAACGACAAAAAAATTCAAAGCAAGCAGGGAAAGCTAAGAGAAGTACAAATTTCCGAAAATAAGAGCTAAAAAAAATTTGAGATCGAGGTGAGTAAAGCACTAAAAAAGCGCCACATGCAACAGGTCGGCCCCATTTGGGCGTGCGAAATGGACATCTTACGTTCCCTCCACCTAGATGAAGGATCTTCAGAAGTCTCGGAGCACCAAGCGACCAGGCCTAATACAATTCGGTCCAATGCCAAATTCAGCTCCAGCTCCTCGAAGAAAGTACATAATAAGCCTCGAGCTATCCTGCAAGAAAAGAAGTCGACTTTACTTATGCATAGGAAGGCCTTATTATTATTATTATTTTTATAAAAAACTTTGCAGATAATTTGAGAAATTACATAAAATTGGATGAGAGCCTAAAAACAAACTGGGCCCCCACACCTTTTTGAATGCAAAAACTCAATCTATGAAAAACGAATGCACCACTCTTAGCATTGTTAGAGTGGCAAATAGAGAGGAACTTGATATGTGAAAGCGTGTCCAAAGCCTCCTTATCGAATTCCCCGAACGTAGAGAAAGCGAATGGGATAAATTTGTAACCGTTCTCCTCACATTTGGACAGATACTTCTTCCTTTTCCTCTCAACAGCGTTGTGCAATGCCAACCCGGGTGCCCAAGAACTCGCACCCATACCAGCAAAGGGAGAGACCCCGGTCACATCCACACAAGCATCCTTACCATGATGCCAATTATAGAGTAAAAGGTCTGCAGGCCAAAGATCATGTCCATTGTCCGAGAGGAAACCCATGGGAGCCTCCTTCCGCACCGCGATCCCAACTTTGGAGCAAATATCAACCAAAATATCACGCACCAAATTATGCCTGAACTTTACACCCACCTCACTAGAACAGTGAACATCATGATCCCCCCATTTGTCCATCCTAGGCGCGTTGCAACTCGGACAAATACTACCATCAGAAGACAGAGGTATCATAAGTCTGTAGCACAACACAGAGCGAAACTGACGATGGTTCATCCTCTGCCCCAAACCATCAATAGGGATAGTGAAAAAAAAATCTTGTGCATGAGGAGCACGGATACAGCTTAGAACAACAACCTCTAGTGGGCTAAGCATGTACCTACTGACGAGGCTTTTCTCAACGACACCGAAGTAACACTTTGCCAGGATTTTCATCATTTGGGGGGCAGGAGAAACAATGGTAAGAGAGATAACATCGACATTACAAAGAGCATTGAAATCATCAAGAGCGTGCTGAAAGGAAGAACCAGGAGAAAGTATACCCGTATTCATCAGAATCTTGGCCTGCAATGTGCTCGTTTGAAGTCTGGAAGCAAGGAAAGCATAACAGATAACATCCCCAGCAGCAAAGATGCCAAAACCACCCATTTTAATGGGGAGAGTGGCCAACCGCCATTGCCAATCACCAAAACCCGGCCCTGATGTAGTGACAACCTTCTCCAAGGAGAGACGTAAAGCATGGTCAAACTGAACTTGAGCATCCTTGACAGACACAGGGGGGGCTAGTTCTCAAGGCATAAGATAGCTTGGCAACCCCAGCACAGTTGCATAGAAGGAGAAGGTCACATTGGGGGTCATTTAGTCGGTTAACTGCCTCCATTAAGGCAAGTGTCTTAGAGACCCTCTTCAAGGCCAAGTCCCGACTAAAGGCCACATCCAAGCTGACCGACCCACCAAGAAGTTTGACACCACTACGACGGCGAGAGATATTCGATGGGAATACCCCCTCCACTAAACTCCTAGGATCCTCCACAGGCCAGAAAAGCTCAGTTTTATCCACATTTAGGAACAAACCACGTGCGGGCCCATCAAACCTAATGATGTCAAGTGCCTTGGCCACCATAAGGGTATCTCCAACAATGGTACCATCGTCAAGATACCAAGCCTGAAGGATGAGATTGTAGGCATGATTAATGGACTGAATCAAAGGATGCAAAGCTAGGGCGAACAATAGAGGCCCTAACGGATCACCTTGTTGTACCCCCTGGCAAGACCAAAGGACAGAACCTTCATAATAGAGCCTAGCAGGTTGAGAGTAACAAAACTCAACCCACGGAGCAATCGACGAACACCTCAACCTAGTTTCCTGGAGCATGACACTCCTATCGACAAGGTTGAAAGCGTTTTTGAAATCCACTAGAAGCATAGAGAGTCCAACCTCATTGCCCTTAGACTCAACAAGCCTATTCATGGAGTGTAGAACTGCCTCACAGCCACCAGGAACGCCCCTCCAAACTGAAAATCTTGTAGATAACGGTTCACAGAAGGCCCAACCACAAACGAAGCAACTTTGGAAACAAGCCTTCTCCATACAGTGCCAACAGCAATAGGGCGCAAACCACCACCCGACTTGACCAAGGGAGTCAAGGGAGCACTAGCAATAAACTCCCCTAACTGGCTAGGGCACTAGCCCCGTAGGAACAAGTTAACAACCCCGGTGATGGATCCTAATAAATCATCAGCTACCGCAGAAGCAGCCCCTCCTAAAATATCAATAAAATGTTGAGCCCTAAGCCCATCACGTCCACACGAAGTCCCTTTAGGGAAGCTTTGGATCCTATCAAGCACCACGTCTTTGTTAACAGAGAGTGCATCCTCACCCAAAGGAGAAGAAGGCAACACCGGCGAGGGGGCGAAGGGGTGTTTGACCTCCAATTCAAGGAGAGTGTCATGATTAAATGGGGCAACTCCAGAAGAAGTAAGGAACTTAATAGTAACGGTGAAGTGCCCGTCTCCAAGTTTCCGCTTACATTGAAAAAGGTTAACTTCGTCAGGGCTTCTTGATTTCTCCACACCCCTAGAGAGAGACGCCTCCTCGATAAGCGATCAAGCACCAAACCAAGTCTATCCCTCGGATCCCTCCATCTAAGAATAGCACGAGAAATACAATCAAACTGGCACAGCTCTCGTTCACCCAACCGCCGTTGAGCCCTATTAGTAGGCACAAAAGCGGTCAAAATACAACAAGCCAAAATAAGGAGTTGCACCCAAGCTGACACTTCACTCGGGCTCACAAGGACCTTATCGAGAGCACTAAGGAAAACTCTAGCAAACCCAAGCCTCAACTTAGGGGGAATACACTTAACAGTTCGCAAATTTTTTTTTTAAAGCCTTGCGGCCCAAGCATATCCCTTTTTCTTCCTTTTTTTCCCTTATTTTCCAAATTCTTTTTTCTTTAATCTTTTTCTTTTTCCCGTCGTCTTTTTCTTATCTCCATTCTTTAGGCATAGCGCACAGCATCACCGCAGGGCGCAGGCCACCACACGACAATGAAGTCGATGGCATCGGGTTAGGCGAATAAGTCGATCGTGGATGACCGGGCATCCTAAAGCCAGCATCAGAGAACTTAGTAGATGAAGACGACGGTCGAAGCTGATGAGAGAGGGGCGATTTGACAGGCCTTGGCCCGTGGGAATCAAGCAGCCTGAAACAAGGACGGACAACCTCGGCACACCGGAGAAGACAAATTTGATATAGGGCTTTTGTTTGACTCAACCATTAAAGCATAAAGAAGAGTAAACCATACCCAGCAAACTACACATATCAGAGATTAAAAGACATTAGATCAAAAATCATGTGTCCAAGCAACTCGTTCATAATAAAATGTGTCACGAAATTTCAATCGGCTTTCTCAGCCATATGAATGTGTAAGCTTTCTCAGCCAAGAAAAGGAGTTTTTCTTAATCATGGAAAGGATTGAAGGCTTTCTCAACCAAGAGGTTTTAGAATTTTTCATGCTAATATTGTTCAAAGGGAAAGGGGGAAAGAGGGAGGTCTCGTCTCTATATAACGATCCCTTTCTCCAGATCCATGCTCGTATTGAAAGGAGGCAATATCATAACTGAATCGAGGGCCAGAGATTGTAGGAGATTTGGGGCTTTTAATTTTTTGGAGTTGAGTTTGGGGGCGGCGGGGTCTTGAGAGCGTTTTTAGGTTTCTTCAGGATTTGTTTTTGTGTATGTATTGATTATGGATATTTATTTTAGTTTATGTATGACAATTTATTTATTGACATAAAATACAGTAGTTATACAACGATTATACGGGTGAACGGGTCACCCATATAACCAGCGGGTGACAGATAGTTCGGATGACGGGTAGAACATTTTACGGGTGAAAGGTGGGTCGGGTGGAGCATTTCAACTTGCGGATCGGGTGTTGGAAGTGCTCCACCCACCCGACCATTGACAGCCTTCTGAGTCAAAAGGCTCCTCTCATGCAAGTGAATTGACCGATCGTTCGTCGTACAATGAAGGATTCAAATCGTTCGAATTTTAAAGGGAATAATGCCCCCAAATATGTCCGGCTCAACGGTCCGGTCCGAGCTGGACGAATGCATAGTTGGTGAAAATACTTTTGCGGGATTGTGTAACAGTGTAAAGCTCCTCCTCCTCGAGTCGTCGTACAAAAAAAATTCATTTTGTTCTCCGTCATTTGCCCGTCTGGTCGTCCCTCCGCTCGTCACGGATGGTCCCAGGGGTTTTGAAATAAAACCCTTAAGATTGATTGAACTATAGAAAATCTGTTTACAGAAGAATCGAAGAGGGAAAAGCGAATGATGAATTTCGTTACTCGCCGGCTGATTTGCTCTCTCCCCTCTTCGTCTTCTTCTTCTGTACCCCGACTTTTTCTTTCTTCTCTCCGGTCTCACCAGGTTGGTTTTCTTCTCTTTCTCTGTGTTTTCAAACATGCCATGATTGTTCTGCAAGAACAGACAAAATGGGAAGATTTCTCATTTTTGCTCGCTGTACTAAGATTCTAGCTACTTGGTAGGGCATCTCAGTTGGGCGTTTCTCGATTTTCCTGTAGATGAATTGCTTAGCGCGAGTATCGCCCATTTTGCCTTTTTTTTCTGGTTCATTCAACGTGCTATGTGATTGGGTGCGTTTTTGGAAACGATCTTATTGGTTCTGCGTGCTTGTTACATTTTCAGGATGGAACAAGGGTTCTGAGTACTCACTATAGAAGCTGTTTCTCTACTGGCGGTACTAATTGGCTTGTATTTTGTACCTTCTTCGTGATTTTGTGTTTGGGAACGACTTTGCAGTTTCTAATGCTCTCCTTGTTCGATTAGATGAATTCATCCATCCATCCATCCATCCATCTTGTGCTTACCCCCAATTGTGAAATTCCTTAGCAGGAAATTGTTTGAACATGGAGTCCAATGTTATAAAAACGCCCACATTCTCTTCCATTGCAGTTGATGTTGCAGATTTTGAGCATGACGACCTTGTTGATGATGGAAAAGCAAAGGAGAAGCATACAGCATTGTACCTGGCTCTCAAACAACTAGATGGTGATTTTGGCAAGGAATCCATGTTGTCTCTATCACGCTTCTTTCGATCTCGTCATGCACCTGTTATTCCCACAGGCTCACTTCGTCTTGACTCAGCACTTGGGATTGGAGGTCTGCCAAGGGTATTCTTCTAGCAAAAAAAAAAAAATAGGAGTTGCAAACAATTTCTACCTTATTTTGTGCACTAAATATTGTTTGGAAATTGCAGGGTAGAATGGTTGAGATTTATGGAAAAGAAGCATCTGGCAAAACAACACTAGCCTTACACATAATTAGGGAAGCTCAAAAACTTGGAGGTATCTTACTTCACACCCAAATACTGACTGTTTCTATATTTCAATTGGCTGTCAAATCCTCTCATTATCATCTTTGACACGGTTTACTGGGGCAGGGTATTGTGCGTATCTTGATGCAGAGAATGCAATGGACCCTGCCCTTGTTGAATCCATTGGAGTGGACACAGAAAATCTCCTTCTCGTATGTCCAGATTCAGCTGAGAATATGCTAAGTGTAGTTGATACTCTAACAAGGAGTGGAGCTGTGGATGTTGTTGTGGTTGATAGTGTAAGCACTTATCCTTTTACATCTGTGATATCTAGTTTAGTATGCTGTGATTCTATTTATT
Organism: Fallopia convolvulus; assembly: GCA_964016875.1. Classification (NCBI taxonomy): domain Eukaryota; kingdom Viridiplantae; phylum Streptophyta; class Magnoliopsida; order Caryophyllales; family Polygonaceae; genus Fallopia; species Fallopia convolvulus. Next base: position 40,281,874 of record OZ024720.1, read on the forward strand.
TGTGTAAGTTGTGCTTTACTAGAAGAAGATGATGTCCATTCAACCTCAATTTGCAATATCATATCTATTTGCTAAAGAAATAATGTGCGCATTTATTCATGTGTTATGTACCAGGTAGCAGCACTTGTTCCGCAATGTGAACTTGATGGTTCTATCGAGTTCGGGAAAAAATATACTCAGTCGGATGTAATGACCAAGGCACTCCGAAAAATACACTATTCATTATGTCAATCGAAGACTCTCATCATATTTCTCAATCAGGTTCTGTTTTTTTGTTTCTATATGTGATGATTTTTTTTTTATTGCTATGTTGACAGTGACTTCTTTGTAGCTAAATGTTTCATTGATAGCAGGTGAGGTCCAAGGTAAAATCAAACAATGGTTTTGGATGCGCGCAGGAGGTGACTTCTGGTGGGAATGCCTTGAAGTTTTATGCAGCTATTCGATTGAGAATATCAAGAATGGGACTGTGCAAGACTAATGATATGGTAAGGCCTGGATTGTGAATTGATTTCTCTACCAGTATTTCATGAGTTCAAATTTGCATACTTCATGTTTTCCTTTTTTTTCCTTTCCTTTTTTTTTTTTGGTCTTGCATTGCTGTAGATCATATTGCTTTCTAGTCTTATATACTATAATTAATATTTATTATTGATATTCTTGTGAACCAGTTTACTGGACTTGGGATTTGCATCCAAGTGATAAAAAACAAGCTGGCACCTGCAATGAAGAAAGCTGAACTGCACATTGAATTTGGTAGAGGTATAACCTGTGAATCTGAGCTTGTAGAATTGGCTTGTGAACATGGCTTAATTCAGAGAGGAGATTATTATTCAATAGGGGACAAGCTCTTTGAAGACAAAAAATCTGCTGAAAGATACCTAGCAGAAAATGAAGAGGCCCGGGAGAAGATGATCAAAGATTTGAGGGCTCTCCTGTTTGAAATCTGAGTCACCACACAAATAAGCATATTATTATCATCCCTAGCCTGGGTTTCGACTTGACACCACCACCAAATATTCCGTGAGTAATTGCCCAGGTGGTAGTGTTAAAGTAAAACATTAACAATTTAAGTTGGCCATTGACCTCTCATGAGAAAGTTGTATGAGGATTGAGGAGGTTGGTTGAAGACAATGGTTGTTGACGGCCTGTGTGAAATTCTGATGCCAGACTCTTGTCACGGTGCCATCTCGTTCTCAAGGCTGCCAAATATATCCATTTAGGTTCCATTTGGTTCTATACCTAGGGTATATGGAACCGGGTTAGGTATGGCCTCTCCCTTTTTTTGTTGTTTGGTATGAAACAATATTTGGTTATGGCTTATTCTCATTCCCTCAAAATACACATGAACTCGTATCTTATTTTTGAGATGGGTATGAGTAAAACCTATTCCAACCCGATTCCTGGTATACAAACAAACGAGGCCTTAAAGAGGTACTTAACTTGTACAGTACTGCTGAGACCAATATGCATTTAGTTGTAATATCTGGGTGAGTATTTTACTATGCATAAATCTAAACGTTGAAATGAATTATTTTTGCCCTCCATTATCGAAGTTCAAAGGCTATTGGATTCTTTTCTATCCAAGAGAAACAGAGATGACATTAACTTGTACAGTAGTATTTAGTCCAATATGCATGTATGTATGTATGCATATTTGATTTGAGGTGGTTGATCCTCAGCTCGTTGCAGCTAGCATGCTTGGTTTGCGCATTGTATATAGATTATTTCTTCTTGATAGATTTTATTTTTATTTTTTCTTGTTAGTTCTGGGCTATTGTCTTTTTCAGATTTGGTTTAGATGCGTACCATTCAAAGTGTGCCGAACGGACTCTTGAACCACAGATCTATTCCAACAAACACCTCAAGTTCATATCAATATAGATTAAAGAATGAACATCTCCTTTCCTAGACAACAAACAATCATGACATGATACTAATGATCAGCGGTAAACCTATAGACCATCACATGCTGGTACGTCTCGCCAGGGTAAACAATCTGACTCGGGAAATTCGGGTGGTTAACCGAATCCGGAAACCCTTGCGTCTCCAAAGCAAGCCCACAGTGCTTCTTATAAACAACCCCTCCTTTGCCACCTTCAACAGCATCAATCTTATTTCCAGTATAAAACTGGAGTCCAACCTGATTAGCCCACAACTCCAACCGCCTCCCAGACCGTCCCTCCCCAACCTCAGCCACCTTCCTCAAATGCACACCTCCCGAATCGGACCCATCAAGCCCGTAGTTTATGTCGTACCCGTCCGGGAGCTGATCGAACCGGCTCTCGATCGTCCTCTCCCTTTGGAAGTCGAAAGCCGAGCCTCGTATGGCGAGGATCTCTCCCGTGGGTATGAGTTGGTCGTCCACCGGGGTTATGGTGGACCCGAAGATTTTGAGCGTGTGGGAGAGGATGTCGCCGCTCGAGTGGCCGGCTAGGTTCCAGTAGGCGTGCAAGGCGAGGTTGATTGGAGTTGGCTTGTTTAGAGGCTTGGCAACCATATTGACTCCTAGCTTGTTGGAGCCCATTAGCATGTAGGTGACGTGGATGTCGACGTCCCCGGGAAAGCCGGCTTCACCGTCGTAGCTGTGGTAGCTGAATGTGACGTGTCTGTCTTTCATGTAGCTCTTGACGTCCCAGAGCATCTCACTGAGCCCATTATGCCCACCTAAAATAAATGAATCACAACATTATTAATTTAACACGTTACTTTAATTTGCATAGAAAATGAATAAATGATGTGTGTGTGTCTATATATATGTATATTTAGGTGAATGGTTACCGTGAAGCATGTTGGGTGCTTCATTGGCGTCTAGTTTGTATAGGGTGCCATTCAGACTGAACTTGGCCCCTCCAATTCTGTTTGCAACACGGCCCACAATCGCACCAAAGTACACCGTGTCATTCTAATCCCAACAAACGCAAACGGTTAATTAGTAAACTCTCTCTTAATCTCTACTAAGGGCCTGTCAAAAAGTGGCCTAAGGAATCCGTTATATGAATTAATGCAGAGATCTTAATTACTTACTTTGTACCCATCAAGGGACTCGAAGCCAAGAGCAATATCATCCAACTTCCCTGAAAACATTAACACAGCCAATTAAACAAAAAAATATATATGTAACTCAATCAATTGAATCACAAGGATTTGGGAAAAAAAGGATTAACCATTTTTATCAGGGACAATGAGGGAAACAAGCGTGGCGCCATAGTTGGTGAAGGTAGCACTGAAATCTCCCCTCTTCAGCTCATATAAGCCCACCTCTTTCTCCGCTCCAACGCCACTTGGATTGGCTGTCAAAAGAGCCATGCTCACCAGCAATACACACGTTAATTTGTGTAGTTGAGTCATGATTTTTGATTGTGGATGTGAGGGAATGGGTGTTTCAACCAATTTATAAGCGTGTAAGGAGAAAATCATGCTACTATCGGATTTGGATTATGGTACTGGATAATATCAACAAGATATGGTTGTTGGGATAATTATTAGAAACTTGTCATTCTAAGCTAATATATTCCATTTATCGTTCCACCAAAAAAAATATATTCAATTTATCCCGATTATATCTCTATTTCACTAATTTTAACACTTGAAAAGATATTTTAAAATATCAAGTTTAAATTACACTTGAGAGGAGTGAGATAATGTCAAATGTGATCTTTCGAGGTCCAGTTTTGACTAAATCCAACTACATCAACTAATTTAGAAGAGATTAATATTAATATGTGTGAGACTTTTGAGAGATGTTATATTAAATTTTAGGTTGATTCTCTAGCTTTATTCCTTTAACTAGTAAAAAGACTAATATTGTATTAATAGATGGTTTGTATAATGGAAAGGGATCACGTACGAAGTGACGTAGCCAGGAATTTGATCAAGTGGGGTGGGTTATTTTCCTGGCTATAGAAAAAAAAAATCATACGTAGAATTGATGGATAGAGGCCAAAAATAATTTTATTTTGTTTTTTATTCCTAGTCAATTATATATTCTAATATAAAATTATAATAATATGAATTATTAAAGGGCTGAGCATGGGTCAATTCAAATCAAAATATTAAACCGAACTGACTGAACCAATCTAAAATCGATATCGTTTGGATTTTTGGTTTGGATTTTTCAAATTTCAATTTCGCTTCGGTTCAAATTTTCCAAAAAAGATAATTTTCTATCTATCTTAAACCAATCAAACCGAACCAACCTAAACATGTTCAACTCAATATTTAAAAAAAATAATTTTTTTAAATAATTTTTTTCAAATTCCAGTGGGGGCCTACGCCCCTGCATATGAATGTCCGCTTATGTGCGAAATACGACCCAATTTTTTCTATCTTACACAAAATCGAAATTCCAAATTAGAATTTCATTAAAAGAGGTAAAAAAAATGGACAAACATGTATTATTCCTGAACTAATCACCTAATTTTCCGAAAACCCCCTTTTTGGGAGACGTGTATAACTTGTGCGTAGATTTTACCTTAGATTTACATCAAAAATAGCTTATGCATCAAAACTAGATAAAAATGAATTGATTTTATATGCACATTGTGCATCGATTTCAGCTTTCTTATGTTTTAATTTTTTTTTACCTTATTTTATTTATGTGCATGAATAAAGGTTTTTGCCTATAACCTAGCTAGTTTTGATGCACACACATAAATAAGATGCACTTTCTTGTTGTTTTAATACACATACATAAATAAAACGTACTTTTCTAGAGTTTCTTTTGTGCACATGCAATTGGTTTCGATGTACAAAAATATAATTATGAACATAGTTTTTCATATTCAAACAATTTTTATACACACGTAACAAAGAAGTCGGAGATGATGGTTTGGTGATGTAGTGAAGCGAGCTATCTCATATCGACGTCGAAGATTTGATTCGAGAGACATTTGATGGACCAATAACAAGAAGTAGAGCCAAGAAGATTGATCAAGGAACGAGATCCCTTTTAGTTTGATTGGCAGTTGTGGTTGAAGAGTCCAATAAGAAGAAATGAGTCACCATGATTAGGCATCAAACAAGCCTATATTCCATCACTTAATCATGTAGAATGAGTTCTACTTAGATGAGGCGTGGATCATGTTGATTTGGGCCTTGTCTATCATATTTTTTTATCTTAAAAACATGGAATAATTTATCTTACTTTAAGGTTGAATTTAGTAAGTAACCGGGTAAAATAGAATATTTCATGTGGTCTTAGTCAATCCTTTAACTAGACCAATCTAAGAGGGAAAATCCTATTCTATATAATTGTAAGAAAGACATAATGACGAAGTGGTTTAGGTATCTTATGCACGTTGGAGACGAAGAGGTCTTGGGTTTGACTCCTCTTATTGCTCCCCTTCCTTTTTCCTTCTTTCCCCCTTCCTAGGATGCTAGATGGGTCGAGTTGGGCCGCGTGGTTTGGGTCACGCCCCAGGCCCAACTTCCTTATTTGTTGGGTTGTAGATAAATCGAGTGGGTTAAGTGTTAGTTTAGCCCGCTTGGTTTATTTTTGCCAAAATATTTATAAAACAATTGCGTTTCTAAATTTATTTGTTTTTTTTAAAACATATTTTTAATTCAAGTGCACGGAATAAAGGAATCATTATTTATAAAAAAATAATTATATGAATATCCTTCTATAAAATAGCGGGATATTACTTATATGATTATGCACAATCATTTGTAATATAATGCACATTCAATAAATCAAGTCATGCACACTGAGTGACAATATTACTCACGGTCAACTAACTATAATCATCACTCGGTAATAAAAATGTCATGCAACGTCAGTTACGATATCATGGACAATCAATGTAAGGATTATACATAATTACTTACAAAATTTTGTATAGTCATATGTAAAATTTTACACACTTGAGTAAAAAAAATTTATAATTTAAAATGCAGATGCGGTTGATTTGAATAGTAAACGCCCGCAACAAGTTCACCCCAACTCTCCCTATTGGCTACTACGAAAACACCTTGACCTTCCCCTTGCCATCTCCACCGGTCACCGCCTACGGCTACGCCATCTCTGTCGCCCCATTCAAATACGCCATTGACCTTATACACAAGACCAAAGACAACATCACTCAAGAGCATCAAGTCAAGTAGTCACTCACCGACCACCTTGTCCTTCATGGTGCGCCCCACATCACCGCGGTCCATAGCTACCTCATCTTTGGCATCACCCACGCATCCTTGAATGAATTGGTTTTGTGCATGTAAACCTGATTTTTTTTAGTAAAAATGCACTTAAATGATCGACTTTTGCTTTGTTAATACCCATTTGTTCGAAACACTTTTTCATAATACCCATTTGTGCAAATATATTTTTTTAATACCCAAATGTCCAAAGTTGATATTTTTTTAATACCAATTTGGCAATTCAGCCAAAAAAAAAAAATACCAGAAATTGTTTTGGATTTTCCTGATTGTCCAGGACTACTAAAAACAGAGAAATTAGTGTTTTATTTTGCTGTAAAAATCATTTGTCGACCGGAAGGCATTAGTCGTGTTCAACTTGGCTCGTTCCCACAATAAATGGGTTGAGATTCCGACTCTTCTGACTTATCCAAAGGCCAATAAATGTAGCTTGTTCATCTCCAATGTAGCTTCATAGGTATTCTGTGCACCAGACACTTATCTCTCAGTAAGCAACAATAACCAAACAAGAGAACATGACTGATATCTTAAGACAAATGCTTTTATTTCAAGAAGGATGTCAAGTTCAAGAAACAAGATCAACTTCTCAGAAGCATAAAAGGACCAGGGACGGTAACTACAGCTTAACAGCAGCGCCAAAAGTACTCCCAATCCATTCTCAGGTAACAACACCAAGCACATTCAAAAATCAAAACACGAAACTTAGTGGTATGCAAGTTCGATTTCGTTTTACCCTTCAGCTCTGACTTCGGATAATATCATTTAGGTATAAGCCGCTCATGCCAAGTGAAAGAAGGGCAACAACGCCCGCTGGGAACACTTTCCCTGTCTTTTGGTATCGTTGGCCCATGGCTCCAACAAGTGTGGCCGACACCCCAAGCCCAACAGAAGATGCAAATGTGGGTCTCTCAGGAAGCTCAGTGTAGACGTAGTAGAGTGCTGACGCAGATAACCCACCAGCAGCGAGAGAGATTTTGCTACGCCCCTTCAAGAACCCCATCACTCCTCCAACCCCAACCAAGGCTGCATATCCAAGAGTTATTTTCTGAGATGTTGATATATCCATCTTCTTGAGGAATTTAGGAGGAACACTAAATTCACTGTGCCTGTGGTCAATTAAATCATTGGTTTTCTTTAGTACAGCAATAGTCTTATCTGATTTACACTAAATTGACTGCTTTCCAAATACGAGAGAGCAAAAATGCTAATGCTTACATGTAAAGGTCTAATGCATTATCAAAGCCAGATGATTATCCTTTCTACATATAATATAAGAGGCTTACGCTGCTGAAAACTTCTCCTTGGTGTCCAAGGTTCGTTACAGCATCTTCTTAGAGGCTTGCAATGACGAACTAGGAACCCTAGATTAGCGGGATGAAATTGTATCTACATGGATTTGCTAAATTAGAGCCTACAATCTAAACTCTTACAAGGCATCAAAATCCTTAATGGAGAACATCAAGAACGAGTAGTGCACTGCTATAGGAAATTAGTAAAGTACACATGGCAACTGAAGTCTTTGTAACTTAGCTGTATATAAACCCACAAGGAGAGAGTTGAGAGATTAAGCAAAATCAGATTGTAATTTTCCTTTCTTCATCCCTAATTGTACTCTTTTCAATGGAATACACAAGCAAGCCCTGTTCTTGTTCTTCCTTACTCAAGAACCCGCTCTTGTGATTGGAAATTGTTGTTTGAAGAACCTAAGTTTCCAATCCCTATCTATCACACACTCAAATTTCATTCTCACTCGTTTCTATTCTTTCAATTTCACCGAGATACACTTTTGCGGTATCATGCGCTACAGCAGAGCTATTCAACTTTTAACGATGATGAATGAGCAATTATAAACATACACTACAGACGGAGATGCTTCCAGGAACCTAATTATATTGAAAAGAAACGATCTCTTCAAAACCTAACAAATTTCAAAGGATAAACGACCGTCTCTCTCCGATTTACCGACAAATTAAACCCTAATCCCGTCACTGAAAAAGAGGAAATCCTGGAAATTATATAGGAAGATACAGAACAAGAGTGCGTAATAGAGAGATAAGCTTACCGGAATTACAGCTACGACACTTCACAGTCGATCTCCCGGAGAAGCAAGGCGAGCAAATCCGAGGAAAGGCTAAAAGAGAAGGAAAACACTCTAGAAAAAAATGGATTATGGAGAGAGTTCTTATATTTTATCGAGTAAAAAAAAAGAACAATGACTTTAAATAATACAAAGTATCAATATTGAACCAATAATAATACCAACTTTAAAAATCATTAAAAGCTATACAAACTATTCACGTATTAACTGAAATAATGAGTTGGCATTACACTTGTGTTTAAAAAAAATATAAAAGAGGTGGAAATTATAGATGTGCCATGTCATTTTTTCGGTTGCCATGTCAGCAGGTCTGCCGGAAATTGTAACGAAAAATAGTCTGGTATTGTTTTCGGTTAATATGTGAATAGTTCGTATAGATTTTAATGATTTTTAATGTTGGTATTAATATTGATTCTATGTTGATACTTGGTATTATTTAAAGTCATTTTTCCAAAAAAAAAATAACGAAACTTTTTTTCATAAGTTTTTTTTAAGTGAAGATTCGAGATAGTGTTGGGTATGCAATCCAAGTCCCACATTGGAAATATAAGGAAGTGAAGACCTTCTTATAACGAGAAAGCACACTCCATTATTATAAGGCCTTTTGGGAAGGAGCCCAAAAACAAATCCGTGCGGGCTAGGCCCAAAGCGGACAATATCATACTAATGTGGAGCTATGTGTGCGTGTGACCCAACGAGGTGGGCGACCCGGGCCCAACAAGTGGTATCAGAGCCGATGGTTCGACTGGGATAAACACGGAACCCAATGTGACTTGATGCTGGAACACGCGGGTGTAGAGTGGTGTAGCTCGATGGCATGGGTGTGCAAGTCCTTGGTAGTGTTGTGTGGGAGACCCTCAATGTGACTCGACGATTGAAGATCGGTGGTGTCCTGTATCGAATGTCTACTTGATATTGTGGTGGTCAATTGTGGTGGTCAAGTGGCGTGTTCCGTGGTGGTAGCGGCGGTACAAGATGGGAGATCTTCGTGGGTGATAGCGGCGATGCAAGATGATTTCGCTGAAGGGGAGACCACTACCTATGTGGTCCTTGGTTTGAGGGGAGGATTGTTGGGTATGCAATCCAAGTCCCACATTGGAAATATAAGGAAGTGAAGACCTCCTTATAAAGGGAAAGCACACTCCATTAGTATGAGGCCTTTTGGGAAGGAGCCCAAAAATAAATCTGTTCGGGCTAGGCCCAAAACGGACAATATCATACTAATGTGGAGCTATGTGTGCGTGTGACCCAACGAGGTGGGCGACCCGGGCCCAACAAATAGTAGATAACCTTGCAGTCCGAAAGAAGAGATAAGTTTTTTTTTTTAACAACGAAGCTTTTTTAAAAAAAAACTGATCCGATTTAAATAACTCAACGAATGATCTTAATAAATTCAAACAATAAGGATTTAGAATTAATGGAAACAAAGACAAAGGGTCTTCACTGTAATATTTGGGAATATTTTAATATTGTTATCCTATTTTTACGCTCTTTGAATTTCGTGTTGGGATTACTTAGCTTATAAGTAATCTCGGCTAAATAATAATATTTAATATTTTATTTTGAATTTTAGAAAATTATATTTTAAAAAAAGTTTTTAACTTAAAAGTAATTAATAATTATTTTAGAATAAAGTTTATAGTAAATGAGATTTGAGGGTGAAAAGTGTAATTTTCATAAAGTTTTACCGACTCATTTGGCCGACTTCGGCATATATATGTGTGTTCTTTGCAACTCTTTCCATTCAAGTATGTAAACACGAAAAGAAAAGAGAGAGAGGAGAAAAGAAAAAAAAAGAGAAAATGAGAGATTTTGATGTTTTATTGGATCTGGTACGAGATTTCTTCTATCGGGTTCTAATCTTGAAGTACAAGCGTGATTTGGTAAGTTTTAATTAGTTAATGGTTTTGCTTTATAACGAGATTTCTTCTATCGGGTTCTAATCTACAGTTGCTTTTGATTCAGAAATCAATCGATTTATAGTTCTCAAAGGGTTTTTTCGATATTGGATTTATATTCAATAAAAGATTTCAGAGTAATTTTAGGGTTTTGCTTTATAATGATATTAGGGGGACCTTTGATCCATTTTTACAAAAAGATTTGAACTAGAAAAATGTTCTTTTATATATCTAGTATATTCTTGTCAAGTTTTATAAGATTTGGATTTATACAAAAGAAGTTATAAAGCATCCTGGCTTTTCGTTGTTTTTGGGGTTAGAGTTTGTAAGAGTTAAAATGATATTATTATTCATTGAGGTATATATATGTATATAGGAGCGTGAGTCTAAGGTCGTGACCAGAGATCAGGGAAAGAGACAGATTATCTGTCTCAAGACAGGGTTCTACTTTGCGTGTTAGTTAGTGTTTGTTGGCCTCAAGAATTCGTCTTCAAGGTAAGTCGTTTACGACTTGCTCAGTTTCCATTCAATACTTGTTAGACTTCATGGTGTGCTTGTAGGAGTGGTTTTGGGGAACTAGTCCCTAACTGATTGTTCTATGAAAAAGGTAAACTTATGTATGATATGTGTGAAAATGATTTCATTGAGCTTTCATCGAATGTGAAACTTTCAAATATTTTCTCTGTGATGGTACCATTCTCGACATAGCCATGTGCGTAGTCCTCTGGGTTGAAGTGACGGCTACGTATGGTTATGTGACAAAGAATTGTGCCCCTTCAAAAGTAAAGCTATTTGTGTTTTGGGCAAGTGCTCCCGAGGAGGCTTGACCCGGGGTTAGAAGGATGGAATTGTGAAGGGTGGGAGGTCGCGCCTCGGCACCTAGGGCGTAGGGTTGAAAAGCGCCATGGAATGGAACGGTGAGAGAATGGTTGTATTGTTCTGCTTGGACTTGTATGTATGGATGTGTATGGATGTTTTGATATGTGGTTTGTGTTTATGATCTGTGGAAAGTAAGTACGGATTTAGAACCGATATATGATGTAATCATGCGAACCTTGCTGGTGTGTGTGTGTGCTAGATACTTCATTGGTTTTTAACCGTCTTACTAGTACCGTATGGATTCTAATTTGGAATAGAATGGTAGCTGACCCTTTGAGGACTTGTTTTTTTCTAGTTTCAGGTGTTAGACCCAGATTTTAGGTGATGAAGCGTTGCGCCATAGACAGAGAATCTCCAACGCATACAGAGTTACGGAAGATTTACGAGATCAACTAAGTCGGTTGGAGGAGAGAGGGTTCGAGATATTTTTGTTACAAGATATATTTTTCTCCAGATTGTATTCATCATAAGATGGAGATAAGCATAAATTTGTTAGTTAGAGATAAGATTATATCTTTACTTAAGATAAGATATGCCTAAAAGGGCTATATAAGCCAATGTAACCCTTAGGGGAAAGGACACAATTCAGACGCTCGATTCACACAACTTCTTCTAATTTCTACATCAATAAAAACACTCTTTCGTTCATATTTTTCTGAGTTCATTCGATCAAGGCCCGATTTAAGCCAAGGTTCTACCTTTGGTAAATTTTGGCTCAAACAATTTGGCGCCCACCGTGGGGCCGTGATCGATACAACCATCAGAAGAATCACCATTTAACCTCTTTTCGGATCAGTAACACGATGGCCGGGAACGGAGAAGGAAGCCCTAAAACCCCGATCACCGGTGATGAAGAAAACCTTGAGAATCAAGACGGCCGGTCTCAAGAAGAGGAGATGACGGACCTCAGGCAACGTATGGAGTTCCTCCAAAAGGCATTGAGCGACCAAAAAAGCTTTTACGATGCTCATGTAGAACGCCTTACTGCCAAAAATAGCCAACTCAAACAACAGTACGAGGTCTTGGCTACGGGGCGCCGTTCTCTCCGCGTCGATAGGCGCACTGACGAAATCGTCAGGAGGATAGATTTCAACGCTGGAGAAGGAACTTGCGGAAGGGGTATAGACCCGGGCTCCCGAGGCAAGGCACCCACACAACAAGACGTAACTCCAGAACTCATGGGCCGAGTCCACCGTGGAGAGGTCTTCCACGACAATAATCCTCCAATCAATCTCCGATCCGCGGCTAACCAACGCCGAGCATCGTCTCAAGAAGTCTGGATCGAAGACGACGACATCGATGGGGAAGATCGAGAACAACGCGAGCCAATCGATTTAGACGCAGCCATCCGAAGAAAGGTGACTGAAAAAATAAGCGTCATCGCTGACCAACTCCGTAGGGGAAGCCGGGGTTTCCAACCTTTGGAGCCTGAAGCACCCGACGGGTTTGACGAATCTCCGTTTTCTTGTCGAATCGCCCAAGTAGAGATTCCGAAAAAGTTCTCGGTGCCTAACATGCCCACGTACAACGGGACTACGGACCCAAACGAACACGTGGCCATATACAAATAGAAGATGATGACGAGCGCGGTCCCATCCCATTCAAAAGAGGGAATGATGTGCAAGGGATTCGGCACGACCTTAACGGGGCCAGCCCTAACCTGGTTTGTCAACCTCCCACGTAGGAGCATTAGGTCCTTCGCAGATCTCTCTGACACTTTTCGGTTCCAATTCGCGAGCAGCCGCAAGTTCGAGAAGCAATCCAGCGATCTCTACCGGATCCGTCAACGACACCAAGAAACTACCAGAGAATTCTTGGATCGTTTCAATCGTGAGAAGATCTCCATCCCATCTTGCGATGTGACGACCGCAATAGAGGCATTCAGGCAAGGGGTCACCCCCGATGGAGGCCTATATAAGGAACTAACTAAGCACCATTGTGCTACGTTCGAAGAAGTGCAAGCTAGGGTTGTGGCACACGTCCGGTTGGAAGAAGATAGGAGCCTTCGGAAGAGATCTTCAGAGACGGAGAAAACCGAGAGAAGAGGACCCGTTGACAGCCGGCGAGGTTCAACAGATCAGAGGAAAGACCGTCGTGCCCATCCTTACTCGCGCCCTACTTCAGGGCAGGTCAACGTGACCAAGGCACGATGGGCGAATGACAAGGAGCGAGAACCCATGCCGCCCTCACTCGACTCCTTCAAACTCAACATATCTACGGAAAAGCTGCTCTGAAACATGGCGAAACAAGGAGAACTCGTAAGGTGGCCAAGAAAAGACAGAACCCCCCACCCCGGGCGGAGACACGTCTAAGTGGTGCGATTACCACGAGTATCACAAACACTGGACGCGGGATTGCCATATGCTCCGAAGAGAATTGGCCCGCCTAGTCGCGGAAGGAAAAATAAAAGATGTAGCTCCGGATGCTTGAGTACCCAAAGATTTGCTGGAGAATTCTCAAGTCGAGCACCAAGAAAGGCGAAATCCTCCAACGCCTGATAAAGTGGTCAACGTGATATCCGGAGGGTCAAGCATTTGCGGACTATCTTACTCAGCAACAAAACGTCACGCAAGGGAAAGCAGTTTTAATCCACCTCAGTCATCAAGGCATCGCGCCAAAGAATCTCCAAGACCAGCTATCATGTTTGACGACACCGATGCAGAGAACACTTCCGAGCCACATCACGTGGTCTGGTAATATCCTTGCATATTGGAAACGTGCTGATGAAAAGAGTATTGATTGATATAGGAAGCTCCACGAATCTCATGACTCTGACTGCCTTAAAGGGGATGGGTTTATCCGAAAACGACATCCATAAACACCCCGTGCCTCTAGTTGGATTCAGCGGCGAAGTCAAACACACCGTGGGCGACATCGCCATCCCAACCTTCGCTAGAGGCGTAAACATGCAAGTCAATTTTCATGTGATGGACTGCCCATCATGCTATAACGTAATCCTGGGACGCCCTTGGTTACACGACATGAAAGCCGTGGCATCCACCTACCACCAAACGGTGGAATTTCCAACGCCATGGGGAATAGACGAAATTCGCGGGGATCAGAGGTTGGCTAGGGAGTGTTACAAGGAAGCCCTCAAGCCGACAACTCTGAGACCTGAAGCATAGCAATTACAGAACGTCACCCCTCCGCCAGAGCGAACTGAAGACGGAGAAAAAATGGAGGAGGTGACCTTAGAAGAAGGGAAGGTCGTCAAGATCGGAGAAAATCTGGAACCATCAGTCAGAGAAGAATTGATAACATTCCTGAAGAATCACAAGGGCTGTTTCGCTTGGAGTCATGAAGACATGACTGGAATAGACCCTTCCATCATCACACACAAATTCAACGTTGATCCTGAACACCCTCCAGTCAGGCAAAAGAGACGAAAATTCGCCCCGGAGCGAACACAAGCGGTCGATGAAGAGGTCAAAAAATTACTAGACACCGGGAAGATCAGAGAAGTGAAGTACCCCGATTGGCTGGCTAACGTAGTCATGGTGCCCAAGAAGAACGGGAAGTGGAGGGTTTGCGTGGATTTCACTGACCTCAATAAAGCCTGCCCCAAGGATTATTTCCCTCTTCCCCACATAGACTCAATGGTGGACGCAACCGCGGGTCACGAGGTACTTACCTTCATGGATGCATTCAGCGGTTATCACCAGATCCAGATGGAGCCGGAAGATCAAGAGAAGACTTCCTTCATCACAGGGCAGGGAACATATTGCTATCGTGTAATGCCCTTCGGTTTGAGAAACGCCGGAGCTACTTACCAAAGATTAGTCAACCGGATGTTTCGCGACCACATTGGCAAAACAATGGAGGTATACATCGACGATATGGTGGTAAAAAGCACAAGCGCCTCCTTACATAAGGAGCACTTAGAAGAAGCATTCAAAGTCCTCGAGGAATACAACATGAAACTAAATCCCCAAAAGTGCATTTTTGGAGTACAATCTGGGACTTTCTTGGGACACGTGGTAACCAAGCGAGGGATTTAGGCCAGCCCAAATCAAGCGCGGGCAATTGCTTCCCTGAAATCCCCACGAAGCATAAAAGACGTGCAGAAGACCGACATGATAGCTGCGTTGAACCGTTTTATCTCCAAGTCCTCGGATAAGTGCCGACTATTCTACGAGGTACTAAAGAAGAACAAGAGCTTCCAGTGGACAGAAAGACACGAAGCCGCCTTCCAAGTGCTCAAGGGCTACTTCGCCAATCCCCTATTACTCGCTAAACCAACTCCGGAGGAGGTGTTACACCTGTACTTAGCTGTATCAGACCGTGCACTAAGCGGAGTCCTGGTCAAAGAAGAAGACGGCCAACAAGTTCCGGTTTATTTCGTGAGCCGAACGATGGTGTCCGCCGAAACGCGCTACTCTCCAACAGAAAAACTGGTCCTGGCGGTCGTGATGTGCTCGAATAAACTCCGACCATACTTTGAGTCGCACACTATCATCGTCCTAACAAATTACCCCCTCGGACAGATCATGCAAATACCAGAATTTTCAGGGAGAATGGCAAAGTGGGCAATTCACCTAAGCGGGTACGACGTCAGATATGAACCTCGAAAAGCAATCAAGTCACAGGTACTGGCCGACTTCGTTGCCGACTTCACCCCGACTCTTGAAGAAAGTGCTAAAGACGAGGTCTTGATGTCATCCCTCGACGAACCTGAAGAAGAATGGATCCTGAACATCGATGAAGCTTCAAACGCGAGAGGAGCAGGGCTCGGTGTCGTGCTAAAGTCGGCAAAGGGGGAAACAATAGCTCAAGTGGTTAGATGCAATTTTGAAGCCACCAACAATGAGTCGGAAGATGAAGCTCTCATCTTTGGGCTGGAATTGGCTAAAGATTTGTCCATCAAGAAGATCAGGGTACGCGCCGACACCTTACTCATCATCAATCAAATCCTGAGCATCTTCGACGCCAAAGATGATAGGATGGCCAATTACCTTAATGTGGTCAAAGCACTATCCGAGAACTTCGAGCAAATACAATTTGAACAAGTTCCTCGAGATCAAAATGCACCGGCCGATGCCCTAGCCGGTCTGGGCTCTACCCTGGACCCCAGGGATTACGACAATATACCATTAGTCCACTTATTACAGTCGGCTATAACAGAAACATCGATGGCACAGGCTGCTGAACCACCGCCAGAGCAGCTCGCCCCAGATATTCTCCAAACATCCACCAATCCAGGAGTCAGTTCCGGCGACCACTGGACCAAGCCATACCTTGATTGGTTCCTACGCGGCGAAGCACCCAAGGACAGGATAGAAGATAAAGCCTTAAAATCAAAGGCAACGCGGTTCACCATCTTAAAAGGGTTCCTCTTCCACAAGTCTGCAACAGGATTCTTACAACGATGCGTAGAAAAGGAGGAGGCCGAAGAGATCATGCGTGATGTGCACAACGGAGATTGTGGTAATCATACCGGAGGTCGCAGTCTCGCTAACAAAATCTTAAGGCAGGGGTGGTATTGGCCTACCATTCGCCAAGATGCCATCAAGTATGCCGAAGCATGCGAGGCATGCCAGCGGCACGCACCAGTCACGCATCAGCCGCCAGAGATTCTCCATCCATCCATCACTCCCTTGCCATTCATGCGGTGGGGCATGGTCATCGTTGGCAAGTTACCCCCATCTACAGGGCAAAAGGTGTTTTTTCTTGCCATGACAGATTACTTTTCTAAATGGACCGAAGCTGAAGCCTTTCGAGAGATCAAAGATAAGCAAGTAATATCATTCATCCAGCGCAACATCTTGAGTAGGTTTGGGGTCCCCACAGAGATTACTTGCGACAACGGGTTACAATTCATAAGCAAGAAGATGCGTGATTTCTGCAAGCAATGGAACATTGATCTAGTCATGTCCACTCCCAGATACCCGCAAGCCAATGGACATGCCGAAGCTAGCAACAAGGTAATCATTAATAACCTAAAGAAGCGGATGATCAAATCCAAAGGGAACTGGGCTGAGGAATTACGCTATGTACTCTGGGCCGATCGCACCACCCCGAAAGGGGCCACCGGACAGACTCCATTTTCACTGGTACACGACTGCGAAGCTGTTATCCCAGCCGAAATCCTAGTCCCAACCGCAAGGTATGGGCTCGCTACCTCGGAAAGCAACGGACGAGAGTTGGAAGCAGACCTGGACACTATCCAGGAATTCAGAGAGGCTGCCCATGCACGGATCACAAGGTACCAGCAGCAGGTAGCTAGGAGCTACAATAAAAACGTTCGAGTAAAGAGTTTTCAGCTTGGAGACTGGGTATTGCGGAAGGTTTTCCAGAATACTATAGAAGCAAACGCTGGCAAGTTGGCACCCGCTTGGGAAGGGCCATAAAAGATCACCAAAGTCGCAGGAAACGGAGCTTACCGGCTAGAATCTAAAGATGGAACAACGGTGCCACGAAGCTGGAACGCAACCTACCTAAAAAAGTATTACTTCTAATTACTTCATTATCATGATTTATTCTTGGATATTTCTTAGCTATAGCTTAGAGAATCTTTAGGCCATATTTGGATTTTTCGAATAAAACGACTCTGAGCACTTGCTCACATTGTCGGACGCAATTTCGAAACTCTCATCTCATCAATCATGTTTTTACACATTTTTTACATAATAATTTGCGAGAAAATATTCTCTCATATTCTCCTATTGCTCATAAACGCAAACTTGCGCCAATCAACATTGCATACAACATGAAACGCGCCGAACGCAAAAAACCACTGTTATCACACATGGTTGCACCGTTTGAAAACGACGAAGTCATCAAACGTTGATGAAGTAACCCATAATATGGTTACCCACACGCTAATCATACAACATGAAACGCATCAAATACACAATACCACTGTTATGACACATGGTAATACCGTCTAGAAATGGCGAAGTCGTCACGCATACAAACGTCGACGAAGTAACCCATAAGTTGGTTACCCCCTATCTAATTCCGATTTAACGAAACATCCGATTAGTACGGGAAGGGGAAAGCTATAGCATATAACCCAGGCCATATGCGTGGGACGCCGCGATGACACTACATCCTAATTTAAGGATCCACTTCCCAGGAACGCCCTTGGCAGTGGCCAAAGGCAGCCGAATCGTAACAAACTATGCACGGCTCCTTTGTAGAAAACTAAAACACTCAACGCGCAAAAAGTGATCCTAACGCAGGACTTACAGTAAGTCGCTAACGAGAGGAGCACTAAAACTCCTCCTAAAAATGCTAAGACCTAACATGAACCCCACTTGCGGGCAATACATTCATGGAGATTCTCCACAAATCTCCTTACGATAACACCTAAACTCCACTTGCGGGCAGCACATTCATGGAGATTCTCCAAGAATCTCCCTACGCTAAAACACTAACGCAAATTTCCAAAGCTGTGCTATTCAGAATCGGACGCCATATGAGTTTTTGGGCCCCAGGCCAGAACTTCACCAAAATATCCTTATAATCATCCATCAAAAACACAAAAAAAAGTACTTCTAAAGAGATCGAAGAGACGCACATCAGGAGCTTACAGTCCGCCAGCTGGGGTCGAAGGTTCCTCTTTGTCCATGGCCTTCCCACCATCACCTTCCTTGTTGGATGGGCCCATATCATCATAATCTTGACATTTTTCCTTGATCGGGGAGCTCACGTCATCCTCCTGACCCCGCCGGATCTTAGCCGACGAACCATTGTTGCGGCAGAGGTGTCCACGATAATGCCTAGGGATGTTTTTTTTAAGCCGCATTGAAAAATGTTAGACAAGGATCTTTTTTAAAAATAAAAACAACACAATCATTCCGAAGAAATCAAACGCATGAAAAGAAGAAGGAGCAACCAACCTGATTTCTTCTTTGAGGAACTCATCATGTCAGAGGACAGGGGAGTGACTTCTGTTTCAGTTTTCTCTTCGTCGGAACCTGGAGATTCTTCGTCTTCACCACTACCCGCTGGGTCAAGATAGATCTTCTTGGGCTTTCGCTTTTCAGGGTTTATCTTTAGCCAGCGTCGACACACACCCGTATCCGTACTCTTGGAGTTGATTCCCACCGGTATCGCACAAGAAAGAAAGATATGAGGACAGGAAGGCCAGAATATGCAAAAAAGAGGTTTAAATAAAGAAAATCAGATCGTCTTACGAGATGTGTTCTATTCATCTCAAAAGACGTCTTTCACTTCGTCATCAAGATCGCCTAAAGACACTTTTTCAACGAAGAAGAATCGGGATTGCCAGTTCCGAGAGGAAATTTTCAGCTTGGGAATAAGGGGTTTTTTTGTGTCCCTAGCATGCAAAGTGATGTGATGTTCGCATTTTTAGTATAGTTTTTAGTAGGTTTTCTTTGCTTATTAGGTTTAGTTTTGTTAAGTTTAGGATTAGTTTTGAGTGTTTTTAGGTAGTTTTGCATATTTCTATGAAAAGAGTGGAAGCTACGCTATTTTGTGTATTTTGTAGGTTTTAGCAAGGAAAGGAGCTATATGGAGCTTAATTTGGAGCATTACAGTGAAAGACGGAGGAGTACAAGATTGAAGAAGTCAGAGCTCAAGATTACGAGAGGAAGTGTGCAAGAAAACAAAGCCCAGGCTCGTTAACGAGGTTGTGAGGGCTCGTTAACGAGGCCACGAAGGAGAAGAATTGAAGATTTATTTTATAATTCACCGATCCTGAGCGGGAATTTATTTCCGTGTCGGTTGAGTATCTTTTTTAGAATCTTTTGGGGTTATTAGAATATGTATTTTAGGTCTTAATATCTTTTTAGATTTTATTTCTATCTTTTAGGGTTTGTTTCTATCTTTTTAGGAAAGTTTATATCTTTTAGCCTTTTTAGTTTTTAGCTTTTTAGTAGAAATACCCTTCTATCTAGCATAGAAAAAAGGGGGAAGCTTTTAGAAGAGATTTTTGAAGGGCCGAGAGAGGAGAAGTCGGATCGGAGTCGGATCGAAGAGGCTCGGTAGACGACAGTCACCGGGATCGTTAGTTGTGATTTTGATTCGGTATTTTGATGTTTTCGGTTTCTTCTGAATCTTTGTAAGACGATATTTTCTTATTAATTTGAGTTTTGTTTTGTTTTAATGTTTCCTTTGATTGAAGTTATTGGTTTCTTAGTTATGATTAGTGAGTAGTTTTCTTTTCTAGGATCGGGGTTAAGCCCGACATAGTTGAGCATGTTTGATGAGTAAGATTGTGTGTTGAATGCCTTTTATCTTTTATTGAGAATTGTTTGTTGTTCTTATACCAAAACAAAAGTTGAGGTAATTTAGGTTTTTAACTTGATTGAAAGAGAAAGTTAGTAACTTGAAGGTTGATATTGTTTGAATACGAAAGTTTCAAGCTTTAGATCCAAAACAAACAATTAAGTGAATTAGGATGCGAAAGTTTGTTAATTTACTTGTTAAGTCAACGAAAGTTGATGACTCTATCTGTTTAAAGGAATGATCTTATCTTCTTACGAGTTTTTATGCTTGGCTATGTTGTGGTGTCCCTAAATCCTAGATCTTTGTTTTATTTGAATTATCTCTAGTGAATTTTCGTTGCTGAGTACTTGCCTCGGTACCGAGTTTAATTAGAATTTAATTGGGTCGTTATTTGAAGTTTTCTTGTGTTCGGTGGTTCGTTAACGACCCTGACAACGTCGTTAACGAGGCTGCTTGTGAGTGTTTTTATTTGTTTTTGTTTGCCTTTTAGTAGATTGATAAACGAACAACCTTGCTTCATGTGGAACGATCCTGACCTCCCTATACTCAGCGGGGTCTTGATTATAAATTTATTTGTTGTCAAGAAACCCTCTCAACATGATGCGACCCGCTCTCTGAGGAACAATTTTATATGCTAAGAGAAGTTCTCCCATGGTCATCTCCAAACCCCTCTCTGTGGCAAGCTCATCGATTCGGGCAAGGGTACGCCAAGTGGTCGGAAGGATTTGGCATGGAGAAACCTTTAGGGTTTGGATGAATTCCCGAATGAAAGGGGAGAAAGGGAATTTTAAACCTAAAGAGAAGGGGTAGTCAAGAAAGCAGATCCACCCTGGCCGAACCCAATCAATGAATTCGACAATCGGGCATGGAAACGGGTCCCTACCGGAAAGCCACCGAAGGAGATCCAATCAGCGATCTCCTCCGACGTCATATCACAACGGTGAAGATCTTGGGGACCCAGGGACGAAGAAGAAACGAAAGTCGATGTTCTGGCCATGGAGCTAGATATGAGGAAGAAGAAGTATTACCTGAGAAGACGAAAGCAGGGATTGAGAAGGAAAGAAAGCGTTGGGTTAGATAATGATGAGAAGCACAAAATAGTCTCTCGGGTTATTAAAGAGAAACGGCAGAAGTATATTCCGACTTCCAAGGCAATCTCCGAAACGTCTTATCAAGCTTAAATGCAACTTTCGAAATTTGAATTTAAATTTTGAAATTGCATTTAGGGGTATTGTTAGACCCAGATTTTAGGTGACGAAGCGTTGCGCCATAGACAGAGAATCTCCAACACATACAAAGTTACGGAAGATTTACGAGATCAACTAAGTCGGTTGGAGGAGAGAGGGTTCGAGATATGTTTGTTACAAGATAGATTTTTCTCCAGATTGTATTCATCATAAGATGGAGATAAGCATAAATTTGTTAGTTAGAGATAAGATTATATCTTTACTTAAGATAAGATATGCCTAAAAGGGCTATATAAGCCAATGTAACCCTTAGGGGAAAGGACACAATTCAGACGCTCGATTCACACAACTTCTTCTGATTTCTACATCAATAAAAACACTCTTTCGTTCATATTTTTCTGAGTTCATTCGATCAAGGCCCGATTCAAGCCAAGGTTCTACCTTTGGTAAATTTTGGGTCAAACATCAGGTAAAGACAAGGGACCCATGATGGAACCTCGTCTGAACGATGGAACAGGTTGTTGAAGGTCGTGTCATTAGGTTGGGTTCGTTTGGGAGATTGGTGGTCACTTTTTGGTATCTTTTGTATAATGTGTAAGTTTTGATAAAGAAAGGGTGGTGGTATGTTAATGAAATGTTTCTAGGAGGTGTTGTAAGTTATGTTATTCTAGGTTTCATGCATGTTTTCTGTACTTGGATTTTATAAATATCGGTTGGATGTTTATTCATGTTTTCTCATCATGCCCGAGTTGCAAGATCCAAGTGAACTCGTTGTCAAACTAGCCTAGGTAGTACCTAGTAAGGTCTATTATCGAGTAGCGCCCGGTGTAAAGACGGGTTGTTACAAATTGGTAACAGAGCGAGGTTGACAACAAGGGCACATGGAACTGAACAACGAGCGTACTCGAGGTCCAACCTAAAACTAAAACCGGCCGGTTATTTCAAATTATTTCAATGGGGTAGTCATATTGCATTTACAGGGTAGATGACACGCATCGACTCTGTCGTCATCAGCCGAAGGACCTCATGTAGACTAGTAAGTTATTTTGTTAACTTCAGTTAAAGATAGTTTAAATAGTAAAACATCCGTTTACAGATGGCTCCACAAACTAGAGTTGGAGCAAGTAAAGCAGGAAGGAAAGGTAGTGGTAGAGGACGTGGTAGGGGCCGTGTTGAAAATGGAGAGGAGGCTCCTGCCGTGGGAGAGCCACACAACCTGCATCCTCAAGAGGAGGTTGTTGAGAATGTTGGACCTGTAGTGAATGAACATCAAAGGGGAAATGTTTCGGTTGTTGGAAACGGGCTCCCTACTAATGGAGTCAATGATAGCGCAAATGGGGAAGTACGTGGGCCAGTGATAGCTTGCATTTAGGTAGTGTTTAGGATACATATTTATGTTTATTTTGCATAAGTTTTAGTTAGTTTTAGTTGGTTTTAACTTAGTTTCTAGGATCTTGTGTTTTCGGGTAGTTGCGCTTGTTTTGTTTGGTTTTGCAGATCTTTAGGTAAACAAGCATGGACGGGATGGATCTTAGATGATTGTGGTGGAGTTTGATTAAGATTAGAGTGATACAAGTGAAGATTAGAAGAGTTAACGCCCAAGAGCTTGTGTGAAAAGAACGCTTAAACCCGGGCTATGCATTGGAGTTCTTGTTTCGACACCTCTATCTTGCAATGCTTGGTTTGGGAGCTCTAGTGCTCGGATGAGTCTCAATTTGGTATCAATGGAAAGCTAATTCAAAGAGCTACAATTCATGTTTTTACTCCGAGTCCAAATTCCAACTCTAAGTGGGTCAAAACAGCCTCTGAAGTGTCACTTGAATGCTAAACCGAGGAAATTGCGCGGGCTAGAAGGCTAATTGCGCGGCCGCGCAATATGGTGCCAAGCCGCGCAATCTGGGGTTTCTCACGGACGCATGTTTGGGCCAAGTGTTGGTTTTGGGCTTTGGCATGTTGGTTTTTGGGCTTGTAATTATCCGAGTATTGTGGTTTATTATATCTTATGAGGGTTATTTTTAGAGACATATAAATACTTTATGTTAGTTTTATTTTCATAACTTTTGATCAACTTTGGAGGCTAGGGTTTTCTCTCAAGGAAGACTTTGAACCTTTGTAAGTTTGATTTCAATTTCAATTATGCATTGCTAATTTTCCCTTGTGTTTGACTAATTAGTGAAGTCATGAATTGTGTATGATTGTGAGGTTTAATTGATTCTCAACGAACTTGAATAGAAATTATTCCCTGTGCTTAATTGAATCAGAATTATTCTAGGGTTTTATTAGATTAGCTACCTAATAGAATTTCTAGGTTAATTCACAACTGAATCTGATTAATTACCGGTTGGAGTTAATCAGATCAAGAGTAGACTTTAATTAATTTAGTACCGGTTGGACAAGTTGATTAAAGTAGGGAATAAATTCACAAGTCACTTAAATGTCTGGTTGCTCTAAGTGTTTGTTTCTATTGATAACTTGAATCTTCATGCTGTTATTTAATTGAATCTAGAAGGTCTTCTAGGTTATTAGATAATTAGGGTTGTTAGAACTGGTTGGTCTATCAACTATAACTGAAGTTTGGGTTTTAGTCCTTAGTAGGATCATTATCCACAATAGATTATTCAAGTAAGGAGAGAATCAAGAGAATCGATGATCAATAAAGCAATATCATGATGGATCTAATTAGTTGAACACACTTTTCCTCATATTTGTTAAACTCAATCATATTTGCATTCATAGTTAGTTTTCAATTTGCATAGTAGTTTAGATTAATAATTCCAAAAAACCCCCATATTAGTTACTTGGCACTTAAGTAATAACATTCATACACGAGTCTCTGTGGGATCGACCCTTGCTTACCATTCTACTCAGATTGGTTAAGTTAGGATTCTTTGATAGGTAAACGACTGAAAAATACCTCATCAAATTTGGCGTCGTTGTTGGGGACTCGTCGCTGTTTGTGTTTTTACTTTTGTGCTATTCTTGGTGTTGTGAACCTATCTTACGGTTCATAACACCCATGCTACTAATCTATGGCTTTGTTCGATTGTAGACAGCTGCAAGATGAACACTTCCATGACTATTTTTCAAGATTTCAAGATCATGTGTTTCAACTTGGTGCTTGGGGATTACAGTATAGTGATAGAGAGGTAAACATAGGAGTTATCAATGGTATGAATTTTGAGACAAGGGGATTGGCAGATTACATGAGCAATGAGAGGCTTTTATATATGGGACCTGAGGAATGCTGGGATTTCTTATGTTTCATGAGCCATCAAAGCTTTCTAGTTGAGTCATCTTCCCAACCACCCCAACCGGTTGATAAGTCTCTTGAGGATATAATCAGGGATATCTCAAAAGAGGCGGATGCTATAATCATGGAGCACTGTGAGTCATGTTCTTCATGTTTTCATTCCACAATCTCATGTCCTTTTGAGTTGTGTGGAAATGGTGGTGGAATCACATTGGAGTTAAACGATCATGAGTCAAACACCAAAATTCAAGTTGAGGAGCAATCTAAGACACTTGATGTGGGTTATGAGGATGAATTTGATGTCCAATATGAAGTCACACCTATAAGGCAAGTTGAGCAGATCATCACAGAGCCAAAGGAAGTTTGTGCTGGCATAGAGATTCTTACAGAGCCTAGGGAGCCTGAGTCATCTTCACTCACATGGAGTAAATTGCTTGAGGGTTTTACGGTTTTGGAAGAAGACTCGTTTGTTGATCATGATGACTTCTTTGCTGATGAAGTAGACAACCATGAGGGAGAAAATCAACATGATACATCTGTTAAGGCTCCCGTTGTCATGGTGTGCCCTATGTTAGGCCTTGACATCCCATGCTTCAGTTTCCCCACCTTCTCACATCAAGAGCTTATAGATTTCCAAGATGAGAAGCCAAGTATACAACACAAGGTGGAAGATGGAGAATATATGGAGTTCATGCTGGATAAAAGTGGTATTGCTGAGAAGTGCTTTGATTCAAACTGTAAGTATTTTCTAAAGCCACCACTTGTGCTGAATTTATTTGAACAAATGCCATATCATGCCAACTGGGCACACATGTTTGATAAGTTAAAACGATCTTTGAAAGTTATATTATGCATCTTTAATTTATCATGGTGTTACTTATGTTTTTCTGAGATGTGTGCACAGGGACTTGACAGGTTGCTAAGGGCATTGACAATGTCTAATCTTGTCAATTTATGCTAAGGGTCAAGCTAATGACATTAAACAAGCGCTTCTTGGGAGGCAACCCAAGGTTTAGAGTAGTTTTGTTTTTCATTTATAATCTTTTTGCTTTTTAGGTAGTTTTTGGTGTGTGTTAGATATCCTAGGTCGGAAGATTGATAACCCGAAGAAGCCACCACCACCACCGTCGGATTTCCCGCCATCTTACCCGGATCACTAGAGTTTTTGTGAGTATTTCTCTTCTCTTTACTTCTCACTATACTTTGCGGACAAAGTATGTTTTAAGCATGGGGGAAGGGACTTACTTGTTTGCATTGCATATAGTTGCATTAGTTTAGGTCATATTTAGAATTTTTGCATGCATTGATTAAAATTTTGAATAATGAAAAAAAAATCAGAAAATTGAAACAAAATACAAAAATATTGCATTTAGGTTCTTATTTCCCCATTGTTTGATTCCTCTTGTTTTTCTAAGTTAAGTATGAATTCTAACCCATGATTTGCATGATTTACTGAAGTTGATATGATATAAGCATGATCATTGATTAAATGACTTGATTATAGGATGGAGCATGCATTTAGCTTGAGTATTTGCTTCATTCTGAAGTTCTAGACAAAAGAAAATATTAGCCTTGTGAGGTTTATTATTTTTGGCCCTTCATGATATATTTGTTCTCTAAATGCTTGAGTGTATCACCATGATTATCTAGCTCTAGAACTTGCGTTAATACTCTATTTTGAGGCTGCTTTATATGATTGGATGCATGACATTAAAGTGATTGAGTCAATGTTTCTTACTAGCCTATTATTTCCCTTCCTACCTTACAAAATCCATGTTCTTGACACCCCATTTCTTTTGAGCTTGAAGCCTATTTTTGTTAGCTCCACAAAATGATCCATAGCCTAATAAGCTTGACCCATAATTCGGGATTTAGGACTTTTGATTTTGGTTGTATTTTGTGTGAGTTTGATGTAAGTATGGGGGAGTTGGGTGAAAAAGGTAGAAAAAGAGGAAATAAAACTCTTGAGTTCAAAGTGAAAAAAAATGAAGATGAAGTTTGTTGCAAAATAAGCAAAAGCAAAAGTGCTTAAATGTTATTAGTCTTCATTAGCAAAGCAAGAAAGAGTTGAAAAGAGGCAAAAGAAAAGGAAAAAAAGGAAGCAAAGTGTTTGAATGTAAATGTAATGAAGTTGGTAGAAAAATATTTGGAGGAAGTTGAGAAGAAAGTGTTGAATTGGGTTTAGGATTAGTTCTTTATCCCGGATTTAGCACCACAGGCCAAATATTATCCCTTCCAAATTTCTCTTTACCTTGGCCCCATTACAAGCCGAAAAAAGACCTCATGATTTTTGTTATGTATTTGATCCCCAGCGGTGGAGATTTAGAACTCTGATGCAAGCTTATGGTAGTCTAGTTTTCATGGGTGATTTTTGAGTGAAACACGTCCTTTATACACTTGAGAGTTGAGTGCAAACACAATTTCCTTGGTGAGGTCTAGAATGGATGAATGGTCTTTACTTGTTGCTTACCATAATGCATGTTGAGAAGTCTTGGTTGAGTTTTTAATTATATGTGAAATGCTTGTTTGACTTGAGCTGGATGTAAGATTGCATTTCTATGGTGTGATTTGGATTTATGTCTTGCTTGAGGACAATCAAGGGTTAAGCATGGGGGAATTTGATAGCTTGCATTTAGGTAGTGTTTAGGATGCATATTTATGTTTATTTTGCATAAGTTTTAGTTAGTTTTAGTTGGTTTTAACTTAGTTTCTAGGATCCTGTGTTTTCGGGTAGTTGCGCTTGTTTTGTTCGGTTTTGCAGATCTTTAGGTAAACAAGCATGGACGGGATGGATCTTAGATGATTGTGGTGGAGTTTGATTAAGCTTATAGTGATACAAGTGAAGATTAGAAGAGTTAACGCCCAAGAGCTTGTGTGAAAAGAACGCTTAAACCCGGGCTATGCATTGGAGTTCTTGTTTCGACACCTCTATCTTGCAATGCTTGGTTTGGGAGCTCTAGTGCTCGGATGAGTCTCAATTTGGTATCAATGGAAAGCTAATTCAAAGAGCTACAATTCATGTTTTTACTCCGAGTACAAATTCCAACTCTAAGTGGGTCAAAACAGCCTCTGAAGTGTCACTTGAATGCTAAACCGAGGAAATTGCGCGGGCTAGAAGGCTAATTGCGCGGCCGCGCAATATGGTGCCAAGCCGCGCAATCTGGGGTTTCTCACGGACGCATGTTTGGGCCAAGTGTTGGTTTTGGGCTTTGGCATGTTGGTTTTTGGGCTTGTGATTATCTGAGTATTGTGGTTTATTATATCTTATGAGGGTTATTTTTAGAGACATATAAATACTTTATGTTAGTTTTATTTTCATAACTTTTGATCAACTTTGGAGGCTAGGGTTTTCTCTCAAGGAAGACTTTGAACCTTTGTAAGTTTGATTTCAATTTCAATTATGCATTGCTAATTTTCCCTTGTGTTTGACTAATTAGTGAAGTCATGAATTGTGTATGATTGTGAGGTTTAATTGATTCTCAACGAACTTGAATAGAAATTATTCCCTGTGCTTAATTGAATCAGAATTATTCTAGGGTTTTATTAGATTAGCTACCTAATAGAATTTCTAGGTTAATTCACAACTGAATCTGATTAATTACCGGTTGGAGTTAATCAGATCAAGAGTAGACTTTAATTAATTTAGTACCGGTTGGACAAGTTGATTAAAGTAGGGAATAAATTCACAAGTCACTTAGATGTCTGGTTGCTCTAAGTGTTTGTTTCTATTGATAACTTGAATCTTCATGCTGTTATTTAATTGAATCTAGAAGGTCTTCTAGGTTATTAGATAATTAGGGTTGTTAGAACTGGTTGGTCTATCAACTATAACTGAAGTTTGGGTTTTAGTCCTTAGTAGGATCATTATCCACAATAGATTATTCAAGTAAGGAGAGAATCAAGAGAATCGATGATCAATAAAGCAATATCATGATGGATCTAATTAGTTGAACACACTTTTCCTCATATTTGTTAAACTCAATCATATTTGCATTCATAGTTAGTTTTCAATTTGCATAGTAGTTTAGATTAATAATTCCAAAAAAAAACCCATATTAGTTACTTGGCACTTAAGTAATAACATTCATACACGAGTCTCTATGGGATCGACCCTTGCTTACCATTCTACTCAGATTGGTTAAGTTAGGATTCTTTGATAGGTAAACGACTGAAAAATACCTCATCAGCCAGCTCAGGTGCCACTAGTTGAGTTACCATCAGAGACGAGTGCTGTTATCCGAGCTACACTTGTCGAGCTATTACAAAATCTGGTAGGTACTGGATTCTTGCCTAATCATAATGCAACCAATTCAGGCTATCAAGGGGCTGAGGTTAGGGAACCAAGACCAGTTTTTGCACAACAGGTTCAGTTAGGGAGACCACCACGTATTCCAAGGCTAGTAGGGGCTGATGGCATGGCTGAGCAAGGAATGGGATATCGCGAACCTCTTCCTGATAAGTGGCTTGCAGAATTTAGGAAGACTAGGGTACCGAACTTTACTGGGGCTCAAGAAGCTAATGTTGAGCAGTGGTTAAGGAATGTGGCATCTGCTCTCGACTCTATCCAGGCACCGAAGGAAAGAAGGATGTCTCTAGTACAGAGTTTGTTACAAGAGGATGCATTTGATTGGTGGGAGTTGAGTCGTGATCATCAGGTAAATGTTACTTTTGAGGAATTTCGGGAGAGGATTCGAGATAACTATTGTCCTGAGGTCATGAGAACGGATCGTGAGACTGCTTTTTAGGATGTAGGGCCCGAGAACATTTCCGTAGGTGATACTATCCAAAAGTTTCAACGAGGTTTGGTAGCGGTGCCCAATTCCGCTCCTACAGAGAATCTGCGGATTGCAACCTTTCTTAAGCGGTTGCAACCCCAACTGCGTGCATACGTATCTGGACTTCGACTCAAGACTTTGAAGGAGGTTCAAGATTCTGTTTTAGCTTATTCTATGTCCACCTTGAGCCGGAACAATTGAATATACAAGCTAGTAGAAATAAGAAACAGAGGTTGTTTGCTCCATCAGACTCTAGGAGAGATAATCGTTCGGGTGTGTCTCAACAAAACCGATCTGGATTTCAGTCATAAGGTCGTCAAGACCAACTTCAACAAAGTCAGTCTACTGGAGGGTTGAGGGAGTGCTGCAACTATGGAGACACTAGTCATATGAGGAATCAATGTCGGAAACCAGTTCGTAATTGTTTCATATGTGGGAAGCCAGGCCACTTACAAAAATATTGTAGGGTTGGAAGACCCTCACAGGGATCTTCGCCGGGGTCGGTGAACCAAGGGATTCGTCGTCAGTTCCAACAAACTCAACATGCACCAAGCCAAAGTAGAGGTTGTGGTGCGGGAGCTAGCACTACCGAGGGCAACCACCCTCGGGTATTTGAGATGATAAGGCCTGATTCCTTGAATGCTCCGACTGCCACAGGTACGATTTGGATTAAGTCTAAACCTATGCATATCTTGTTTGATACGGGTGCTACACACTCTTTTGTGTCCTCTGCATGCGTTGATAGACTAGGGTTGACTTGCTCGGAGGGTACATCCTTTATGGTGGGACTGCCCGATGGTAGTAAGGTGAGAGGAAATAGAGAAATACTTCGTTGCCCTATTAGGATTGGGGGTAGGATTGGTTTGCAGACTTTATTGTGATATAGTTGTCGCCTAGTGATGATGTTATTTTGGGGATGGACTAGATGAGACGTTATAAAGCAGTATTAGATGCACATAAGGCTACAGTCACTGTGACCGCAAATGATGGGACAATACATGTATGTCAAGATCCAGAGCAGGAGGGTCCAAGATCAGTGATCAACATGGTGAAAGCCGCTAAGTTGCTTAATGATGGGTGTGTGGGTTATTGGTGTTATGTTTTAGAAGGAGACAAGAAAGGACCGTGTATTCAAGAAATACCAGTAGTCTGTGAGTTTGAAGACGTTTTTCCAGATGAACTTCCAAGGCTACCTCCTCAACGATAGGTGGACTTTAATATTGAATTAGATCCAGGAACAAGACCAATCTCAAAAGCCCCGTACCATATGGCTCCAATGGAGATGCAAGAGTTGAAGGCTCAGTTGGAGGAGTTACTAGAGAAGGGATATATACGTCCAAGTGCATCACCATGGGGAGCTCCAGTATTGTTTGTGAGAAAGAAGGATGGTTCCCTACGTTTATGTATTGATTACCGCGAGCAAAACCGAGTCACTATTAAGAATAAATACCCTTTGCCTCGTATTGATGACTTGTTAGACCAGTTGCAAGGGTCTATTGTGTTCACAGTCAATCCCAACCTCATGAGACTGGCCATTAGCAACTAGTCGGGCTTTATACCATTCCAAAGATCCATTAGAACGAACCTTATGCCGGAATAACCACATATAACGTACCACATTAGTCTTAGCAGGTCGAGGCACTAACACCCAGGTTCCATTACTAATAAGAGCTCGATATTCATCGTGCATGGTAGCGGTCCAATTCGGGTCTAAGAGGGCTATTTTGTGGGAGGTAGGAATAGGTGATATATTAGTGGAAGGTTTGGTTTGGACATTAAGGTCAAACAAGCGACGTGGCTTATGAATTCTGGCCCGTGCCCGAGTGGTCATCGATGGACGATCGGGGTTGGGGGAAATCGAACATGCGAGGCAATAGGGGGTGAATCAGTAGGCGCGGGTGGAAAAACCGCGCCCGCGGGGGCGGGGGAGGCCACGCCCGCGGTTTGCTGGTTAGAGGCGGGGGAATTAAAGACCAGGGGAGAGGGCACCAAATTGGAGCGAGGAAGATTAGTGATAGGCGAACTCGGAACATGGTGAAGATAAAACGGGTGAGTGGGGTCAACGGGTGAAATCAAATCTGACGGCCGAGGGTGGTTTGAATTTGGAGAATGGGAAGTCATCTTCATTAAAGGTGACATGACGGGACAAAATGATTTTTGTGTGACTGAAGATCAAGGTATATATAGCCTCTATGATTGGAAGGGTATCCTAAAAAGACATAGGGAGTAGATCGAGGTTGAAGTTTGTGAGTTGTGACAAACGAAAGATTAGGAAAACAAAGACACCCAAGAACCCGAAGGTGATTATATTTGGGATTGACATTATAGAGGACTTGTGTTGGACATTTATTTTTGAGTATGGATGTGGGTAGAATGTTGAGAATATAGGCAGCCACATTAATGGCGTAATACCAAAAACGAGGTGGGATAGATGCATGAATGAGCATAGTCCGAGCCATATTGTTAATGGTTTGAATAATGCGTTTTGCTTGGCCATTTTGTGATGATGTATGTGGGCAAGAAAATCTAAAAGTTATGCCATGGGTTTGAAAAAATGAATGGAATTAGTTATTGTCGAATTCTTTTCCAATGTCACATTGGAATGATTTAATTTGAGTGTGAAATTGGGTTTTTACAAAAGTGTGAAAGCGCACAAAATGCTCAAACACTTGAGATTTATACTTAAGCGGAAAAACCCATAGGAAGTGAGAAAAATAATCCAAAAACAATAGATAGTATTTATGCCCATCAATACTAGTAATAGGAGACGTCCATAAGTCACTGTGAATAATATCAAAAGGTGACATAGTAATCGTTACAGATTTATGAAAAGGTAAAATATCTAACATGTTTTCCTAATTGACATGAATGACAGAAAAACTGAGGCATTTTGCCTTTATTGACTCGAGGAAGAGAAGACTGTTGAAGATGACGAAAAACAGGAGCGTCGGGATGACCGACACGAGCATGCCAGATCGGCCAGGACACGGCAGACAGAAACACTGAAGACGACTTGGATGGTTGACTCGAAAAAGGATAAAGTTCACCTGAACTATTACATCTCATTCGATTGGTACCCGTTTGAAGATCCTTAACAAAAAAGCCAAGAGGGTCAAATTCAACTGAAATATTATTGTCAGTGGTAAACTTTCGAACATAAACAAGGTTTTTGATAATTTGAGGTGCAACAAGAACATTACGTAGATGTAAGGGTGATGGGTGAGCTAGGATTGAGGCATTTCCTAAACCCGAAGTTGGAATTCGATGACCACTTCCAACTATTATCGAATGTAAAGGACTCTAAGAAGTAATAGAGGAGAGTTTACCTGGATGGTTGGCCATGTTTGAGGAGGCTCCTGTGTCCATGTACCATGCATTGTCCGGCAGGTATAGAGTCATAGTACTGTAAGCCTGAGCGAAATCATTCTGATTCGAGTACCCGAACCCCGATGTTGGCGTTAGCCTGCGATTGTTGCGGAGGTGGTGCGGCGCCATGAATACCGACAATAGGTGTGTTCGGGTAAGGGCAAGGAGGCTGGGCCCACGCCCCGAAGGGCCATTGGGTCTAATTTAGGCCAGTTGGAACCGGGATCCAACCGTATGGAGTACGCTGAAGATTTACGGCGGCGCCAGACCCGCGCCCGCGGCCACCTCTGCCGCGCCCACAGCCTGTGTGCCCTCGCCCTCCGGAATTGTTGTCCGCGGGCTATTGAGGCGCTGCATTGTCTAGGGGCGGCGGCGTTGGCGCATCCGCGGCGACGGCGAGGGCTTTGCAGTAAGCCGAAAGGGCCTTTTGTTTAGTCTGACGAGTTTACTCAAGTAAAACCATAGAGCGAGCTTTGGGAAAATTCGGCAATGGCGAAGTCTGTTGAATAAAACTCGTCACATTATCAAATTCCAATGAGAGGCCAACAATAAGTTGAATTCCAAGTTGCCTTTCAGACACACGGGCTTCAACATTCATCAATTGATCAGCCAAATCTTTTAGGTTTTGGCAATAGGCAAAAACAGAGGAGAAGTTTTCAAGACGACAACATTCATTTTGTAAGTAGACAGCTCGCATTGCCTGATTATCATGAAACAGATTTTTCAAACGATTCCATGCATCAGAATTGTCAGAAGGAGTTCCGACGATATAGTTGCATAGATCCATTGGAGAAGAATGGCAGCGAGTTGATCCTATATAGCGTCGTCGATATCAGCCGGGTGAGGGACAATAGGATCGATGTGATCAAGGACCCGGTGTGCTCGAGCAGCAATTTTGGACAATTCCTAGCACGAATTGTATTTCGTGTTGGACTGATCAAGAACTATCGGGATTAGGTTTTTGATGTTTGACACTGCAAGGGCCGAGTGAAACGGTGACTTAGATGAATTGGAGCCGAAATTAGATTCCGAAGCAAGAACCGTAGCATCCTTGAGCGAGAGATCCTTGGGATCGGCGTCCTTTGGATCGTTGCTTTTGGGATCGTTGTCCTTGGGATCAGCCATTTAGACGGAGGCAAATCTGAGAGAGGGTCAATTGATGCCAAGGGGTGGCGGAAGGTGGGCAACGGCGATCGCGAGGATCGTCCGGTGGGAGAAGGGAGGCGCGACATGGGCGTAGGGAGGAGGCCGGCGCGAGGGAGGGGGCTAGGGATAGGGTTAGGTTTCTCATGATACCATGAAATAATATGGGTAAATCCCCCTTGGAGTTCTCCTTCTCATTAATATAGCATATATACAAGAGTGTGCCTTGTGGTACAAGTAGGGTGATATAATACAATATAAATATGTGCTAATAAATTGGAATGAAATTGATTTAAATTAACAAGGATCCAATCATGTTTTCTGGGATTGCGTCTAATGGTGCTCAAAATAGTAAAACAGGAAGTGCGCCCGGGGTACGGAGAATAAACAGACCCGACGGGACTTCCGAGGTGGATTCCGGGGCTCACAACCATACCCGTCATTTAATTAAACAAATTCTCTCTCTGAGCGAGGTCTTCCGAAAACTCAGGGACGAGATCTAAACCTCGTTGCCGACTCAACTAAAACGCCCGCCCATTTGAACCACTCAGTTGGCGCCGTTCCCCCGAGCCAATCACCGGCTGCCTCGCCTCCGGACCAATCAGAAGCCCTGATCTCGGGCGTCCCACATCGGATGATAACCAAAACTCGACTCCTCAATTCTCTATAAATAGAGGAGAACCTCGTGAATAAAGAGGGTCGAAAAACATCTTGAACTCAAGAACTATCTTGCTCGTTGAAGATCGACGTGTTGGAACATCGTCAAAAGACCTCGCTATAGACAAGTGAAGTCTACAAAAAGACTTCAAGTCACACAGAGCTCTCGATCACGCCAAAGACTTCGCTACACAATCTCGTAAGCCATCATCACCACGCTTGAACCCGAAGCTCAGCCTCGCACCAAAATCCATCAAGTGACCTGCGGGTGGTAGAATCACATAGCTATTGGGAGATCTCGAACATTGTTAGATCGAGATCTCGAATACTCGTAGGAGGTCTAAGGTGTAAATCTCCTGTTTGTAAGCCTCGTTGGTTTATATCGTTATAAGAAAACAATAAATAAAAAGCAAGTGTTTGCACAATCGATTAAAAGAACCTCGTTTCTTGTCTTTTAGCGACGGTTTATTTCGGGTTTCATCAGCGTCAGAATTGCCATTGAAGCGTCTACAAACTCCAAGAGTAAGTACTCCAAACAGTCATTTGGGGAAGATGAAGGCCAAAATTGATTTAAATAAAAAAGGATCCCTTTAAAATTGTAAGAGCACGCTTGGCATAGTGGCGAATAAGTGAGACTTGTATCTACACGTCGTGGGTTCGAATTCTAATTTTGTCTGTTTTATTTATTTTCTGATTTCTAACGAAATTCTTTTTTTTTTAATAATATCTGATTTTGACGGAATTTCTAATGGAATTCAATTTTCATAATAGTTTGGTTACAGGAAGAACACTATACAAATTTGAGGGGTACTAAGAGGAATAAGTTTTTTTTTGACATCAAAAGCAAAAGACGGAAACTCAGGGGTACCAAAAGAAATTTTCCTATAGTAAAATAACAAAAAATTTAAAATTTTATGTTAGGATTTTGTTAGATTTTCAACCATATATATCAGGGAAAATTGCTCTAAATATCTCAACATTTCATTCAGTTGCACACTCTACCCCCGAGCTTTTCGAATTTCACAAAATATCCTATAATTTGGAGATGGTTGTGTACTCTACCCTCAATATGTCCAAATTTTGGGTAAATTTGTGGATTGACTCCTCACCTTTTCGTTTTTGTGACAAAACTACCCAACTCGTGTACAACTCATTTTTAAAAATTATAATCTCGTCTTTTTAAGGATTAAAACATTAAAAAATAATTATTTTAGATCTATTTTTGTTCTATATCAATTTTAGTGGAACTTAATTTAAAGTAGTCAATTTTATTTATATAAAATATTTTTGGTTAAGGTTAATTATAAAGGTGGAAAAATATAAAGGTGAGAAGTAAAAGTTATGGAATGAGCTACTTTGTAAAGTAAAAGTTATGGAATAATTATTTATGTGGTTAATTATAAAGGTGAGAAGCTATAACATAAGTTTTATAAAAAGTTTATGAAATCTTTTTTACTTGTGTCCCATTTTTTTCAAAAGTAATAATGAAAAGAGTATTAAGATGAAGTACTTTGTAAAATAAAAGTTATGGTCTAATTATTTATGTTGTTATTATAAAGGTGAGATTTATATTAGAAAATAATAAAAATAATTATATTATTTTTTTATAAATGAGAAAATTAAACCTATAAAGCTATTTTATAAATGAAAAAAAATTGTACATGGATTGGACATTTTGGACATTTTTGTTACAAAACAAAAAAGTGAGGGGCTAATTCATATTTTTACTCAAAGTATGGACATTTCGAGTGTAGAGTGCGCAACTAGCCACAATGTATATGATATTGTAGGATCGTTAGTACGTCTAGGTTATCGACCTTAACTAAGTCGTCAACCTCTTAAGTGAACGCAGCGGAAATGAACTACAAGAAAGACTTACTTGAACACGAAGTTTTTTTTATAGTGGAAACACTTGTTTGATCAACTCAATCAACCAAGTGTAAAAACCACTTGCTTCCAAGTTCTCGGTTGGAAGGATTAAAAGTCGTAGCTTGCTTTATTGATCTTTTGGATTAGGTACACGAACACCCTGGATCTAGACCTACTTCCCAAGCACTCTAGAACTCGTTGTTAACTGAATAACTACAACCCGCACTCAATCTAACAAAAGCCTATGTCTTCCTCTCGAACTCTCATTTCTTTCTTAGCACAAAATGGAGTATGAGTTCGTGCTCTATCTAACCTAAAACCTTAGATTAAATACACACAAACTAGGTCAGATAAGAGAGAAAATATCTTCCAATTCAGTTATGGCAAGATATTATTTCTATTATCTTTACAAAATCATCCTAAGCAAATAAAAGGATTACAATCAAACGACTTAGGATAAAGGCATAAACGGCTTACAATATAATATGCATAAGATCTTTCCTAAAACAAGATTATACTATCCAAACTACCAAGATCTCACGCGTCTTCAAGATCTCTGAGATCTGCCTTCAACACACGTTGACGACCTGACTGACGTTGACGACTCTTTTCAAGGACTCGAGGTCGTTCACGTGACAAACGTTTGGAACCATCAAAATCAAAGCCTCCATCTTTTCTAACAGATTTTTTATGAAATTTAAAAAGGTTGGGTAGAGTGCGCAACTTAATGAAAGGTTGGGATATTTGGAGCAATTTTTCATATATTTTATAAGATTTTCTACATTCAACCATATGCGGAACACACACAAGTGATGGTATTTTTTAAGAATATCAATTTAAAAAATTTACTTAGTCAAGAATTTTATACGTACCTTATAGAAAGTAATTAAATTAATCTAAATATTAGAAATTATTTATGTAAAATCAAAGTGGTGTTGGATGCTAAAAAAAAGACAATTTAACACAAGAAAGAGGTACTCCCTCCGTTCAAAAATACATGATGTTTTAGCTTGAATTTCTTGGTCAATACTATTTGACATTTGACATAATTTACCATGTTTTTCTAATATTATCCTCATTAATTAAAAAGAATAGCAAAAAAAATAATATAGAAAAGGAAAGATCTTAACAAGAGTATGGGTAGTTAAGTCAAATCACATGCTTTATTACTTTTATAGACAAATTCTAAAAAGTCATGTATACTTTGGCGATAATCTCAAAGGAACAATCTCCTCTGGGTTGTCTCTTAAGAAAACGACTGACAAGTGCCTTGTTGCCTTTTCTGATGCGGGTTGGACCTCTGATCCTAATGATTGTCGCTCTCAACATGGTTTTGCTATATACTTTGGCGGTAATCTCATCAGCTCGTTATCTAAGAAGAAGAAGGTGGTTGCTCGCTTTAGTACTGAGGCGGAGTATAGAGCTATTGCATTTACAGCTATCGAGCTCATATGGCTTCAGCAGTTATTACAAGAGGTGGTGGTTTTAGTGGATCGGCCGCCTATTTTGCTGTGCGACAACCTTAGTGCTACCTTTTTGTTAGCTAATCATGTGTTTCATCAGCGGTCTAAGTATATTAAGATTGACTACCATTTTGTGTGGGAACAAGTGTCTGCTGAAGAACTTGTTGTTCGTCATGTTCGGTCCCTTGCCAGATTGTTGACATTTTTACCAAGGCAGTTGGTACTCACCGGTTTCAAACCTTAAGTTTCAAGTTGTATGTTCGTCCTCGACCATGAGCTTGAGGGGGCATGTTCATTTATATTGTATATTGTTAGTATATTCTTTATTTTGTATTTATCTTGTTTTCCTTATCAGTTAGGATATTATTCTGATAAGGATTCTTTCCTGATCCTAATAGATTACTTCTGTAATTGTAACTCTTATTTATAGGTATGAATGAGAAATAAGAGAGCTCATCTTCCTCACCAAAACTATTGTGTTTACAACCCACCACATAAGAAATAGGAAAAAGGGTCAAAATAGGGCGTGCAAAATGTCATTTTCATCCTCTTAACATTAAAAAGAAGCAAGAGGCAAAGCCTCCTTAATTTAGTGTATATCCACTAATGCAATCCCTTCCCTCTTTTGCAAGTGTTCCACGGGTGTGATTTTTATCTTATGCAAGTTTTTGCATTACTAATCCAATTTTGTAGGGTTCGTTTTGCGGACTCTTTATCATTTATCATCAAGTTATAAGGTCATTTCATGGCTTCCGTGATTAAATCTACTTCATTTTTCAAGAGTGCAACAGTAGGAGCAATAAACTGAAGAGTCAGTTGTGAAAAACGTCTATAGAACCACAATGATGACAACATCTCTTAACATCCTTCATTTTTCATTAAGTTGGTGATAAAGATTCACACCCGTAATCTTAAACTACGAAGTTTCTTCTATATTACTACATTGCACATCCATTTTGACAAAGCTTGAGAAGAAAACACCAAAAATACTCGAGCTTAATTTCATTCAACATGGTATACAACATATTTATATTTAGTGATGACAAGTGATGATTTCTTATGACAACTTTTTTTAGTGATGACAATTGTTTTTTATGTGGTGATGACAATTATTTTTATATGATGACATTTGATGACAACTATTTTTTATGATGATGATAAAAATGAACAAACTTTAAGTGATGACACATATTTGATGACACTTAAAATTTTTTACGTGATGACACATATTTGACGACACTTTGAATGATGACACTAAAAATGACATGTGATAATACATATTTAATGACACTATGAGTAATGACACTAAAAAAATTCATACTGGATGACAGATATTTGATGGAACTTTGGGTGATGACACATTGAGTCGTGACACTAAAAAATTGCATCTGATGACACTTCTTTGATGACAATATGAGTGATACCTCATATTTGATAAAACTAAAAAAATAAACGTGATGACACATATTTGATGACAACTTTTTTATGTGTGATGACGGCTGTTTTTATGTGGTTGAATTACTTTGATGATACTTTTTGTCATCAAGACATTTTGATGACTTTTTTGCCTTTGATTACACCTTTTGTCATAAAAAAATTATCATCAAGGCAATTAATGACAATTTATGACAAGTTGATACAGTGATGACACTTTGAGTGATGACGCATATTTGATGACACCAAAAAAAATTGTACGTGATGACACATATTTGATGACAACTTTGTTTTTATGTGGGATGACGATTGCTTTTATGTGGTTGGATGATAACACTAAAAAAATTATATGCGATGACACATATTTGATGACACTAAAAAAATTAAACGTGATGACACATATTTGATGACAACTTTGTTTTTAATGTATGATGGCAGTTGTTTTTATATGGTTGAATGCCTTTGATGACAATTTTTACCTTTGATTACACTTTTTTTTATCATCAAAGCATTTGATGACAATTTATGACAAATTGATGACAGTGATGAAGGTGATGATAGTGATGACACTTTGAGTGATGATACATATTTGATGCCACTAGAAAAAAATTGTACGTGATGACACATGTTTGATGACACTTTGAATGATGACACTAAAAAATTAAAAGTGATGATACATATTTGATGACAACTTTGTTTTTTATGTGCGATGACGATTATTTTTATGAGGTTGGATGTCTTTGATGATACGTTTTGTCATCAAGACATTTTGATGACACTTTTTACCTTTGATTACACTTTTTGTCATCAAATAATTGTTATCAAGGCCACTACATCATTCTGAAGATTAAGTGACCAATTAATATGGTCGCCTAATTAGCGACCACTTGGTCGTTAAGTGGTAGCCAAAACCTAAAAAAAAAGCATTAACGACCACTTGGTCGCTATTTTTAGCGATCAAGTGGTCACAGGTACTATCTGGTCGCTAATATTAAGCGGGTAATTTTGGCGCCAAACGTTAGTGACCATTTGGTCGCTAACTTTTGGCGCCCGTATGGTCCCTAATTGGTGTAGCGACCATATGGTCGCTAGTTAGTACATAGGGAACTGATACTATGGCCAAATATTACTAAGTGCGATTATTCTCTATTTTGTCATTGGCGGTTTGGTCTCTAAATAGCGACCACATGGTCGCCAAGTCTAATATAGCGATCACATGGTCGCCAAATATAGCTTGAGCTCACTTATTTACAATCTTATATTCATTTACAAGAAGGAAAAATGCGTGAATGGATGTAGAAAGCGATTTCGCTCATAAAAATGTGAGGATCATGCGTTTAGTTTACACGATTGGCTAATTAGCGATCAAGTGGATTGAGAATAATCTACTCGATTGATCGAAGATGACAATTTGGTCTTGTTTTGGCCCGATCGTGACAAGTAATTCTCTTTCCAACCTGAATTGGCTTCAAAGTTAATAACTTGATGAGAAAGTAACTCGAAATATCAATGAATGGTGAAGAACGAATCTGATTTGAAGGGTTAAGATAATTAAAGAGATAGTTCAATGGAATTGGCTCTAACGCTAAATTCAATTGATGAACTAGGTTTAATCTTTAACAATCAAACTAGAACTAACTTGATTAATCAAATTAACAAATCAAATCTGAATTGAAAGAAAACGAATTAGTGATGATGATCGTAGAGATTGAATGCTTGAACAATAGCTGCTTTAATGCCCCATAAACTAGATAAACCAATAGGGGGTTATCTAATTCAGGCTGATTTTTATTGAATGATAACTGTAAGATATATAAAAGAAATACAAAAGAGTCTCCTTGGAGAGCATGTAACAAGGTGGCCATCCCTAGAGGGGTATGATGGACCTTTTGCTTGCCTCACAAGATAACCATATATATTCCTAAAACTCCTATCTAAGTCCCCTTACCATAAATAAATCAAATAAATCCGCACTAACATGCATTGAAGATCAACATAAGAAAATCAAAGAATGAAACTTGTCTCAACCTGGATAACTGATACCAATTGATACGGAATTATCTCCTCGATTGCTCGATGATGATAATTCGGTCTTGTTTTGGCCCTATCTTGACAAGTAATTCTCTTTCCAACCTGAATTGGCTTCAAAGTTAATAACTTGATGAGAAAGTAACTCGAAATATCAATGAATGGTGAAGAACGAATCTGATTTGAAGGGTTAAGATAATTAAAGAGATAGTTCAATTGAATTGGCTCTAACGCTAAATTCAATTGATGAACTAGGTTTGATCTTTAACAATCAAACTAGAACTAACTTGATTAATCAAATTAACAAATCAAATCAGAATTGAAAGAAAACGAATTAGTGATGATGATCGTAGAGATTGAATGCTTGAACAATAGTTGCTTTAATTGCCCATAAACTAGATAAACCAATAGGGGTTTATCTAATTCAGGCTGATTTTTATTGAATGATAACTGTAAGGTATTTAAAGGGAATACAAAAGAGTCTCCTTGGAGAGCAAGTAACAAGGTGGCCATCCCTAGAGGGGTATGATGGACCTTTTGCTTGCCTCACAAGATAACCATATATATTCCTAAAACTCCTATCTAAGTCCCCTTACCATAAATTAATCAAATAAATCCGCACTAACATACATTGAAGATCAACATAAGAAAATCAAAGAATGAAACTTGTCTCAACCTGGATAACTGACACCAATTGATACGGAATTATCTCCTCGATTGCTCGATGATGATAATTCGGTGTTGTTTTGGCCCTATCTTGACAAGTAATTCTCTTTCCAACCTGAATTGGCTTCAAAGTTAATAACTTGATGAGAAAGTAACTCGAAATATCAATGAATGGTGAAGAACGAATCTGATTTGAACGGTTAAGATAGTTAAAGAGATGGTTCAATTGAATTGGCTCTAATGCTAAATTCAATTGATGAACTAGGTTTGATCTTTAACAATCAAACTAGAACTAACTTGATTAATCAAATTAACAAATCAAATCTGAATTGAAAGAAAACGAATTAGTGATGATGATCGTAGAGATTGAATGCTTGAACAATAGTTGCTTTAATGACCAATAAACTAGATAAACCAATAGAGGTTTATCTAATTCAGGCTGATTTTTATTGAATGATAACTGTAAGGTATTTAAAGGGAATACAAAAGAGTCTCCTTGGAGAGCAAGTAACAAGGTGGCCATCCCTAGAGGTGTATGATGGACCTATTGCTTGCCTCACACGATAACCTAACATATTCCTATAATTCCTATCTAAGTCCCCTTAACAAATAAATTAAATAAATCCGCACTAACATACATTGAAGATCAATATAAGAAAATCAAAGAATGAAACTTGTCTCAAACTGGATAACTGATACCAATTGATACGGAATTATCTCCTCGATTGCTCGATGATGACAATTCGGTCTGGTTTTGGCCCTATCTTGACAAGTAATTCTCTTTCCAACCTGAATTGGCTTCAAAGTTAATAACTTGATGAGAAAGTAACTCGAAATATCAATGAATGGTGAAGAAACGAATCTGATTTGAAGAGTTAAGATAGTTAAAGAGATGGTTCAATTGAATTGGCTCTAATGCTAAATTCAATTGATGAAATTAGGTTTGATCGTTAACAATCAAACTAGAACTAACTTGATTAATCAAATTAACAAATCAAATCAGAATTGAAAGAAAACGAATTAGTGATGATGATCGTAGAGATTGAATGCTTGAACAATAGTTGCTTTAATTGCCCATAAACTAGATAAACCAATAGGGGTTTATCTAATTCAGACTGATTTTTATTGAATGATAACTGTAAGGTATTTAAAGGGAATACAAAAGAGTCTCCTTGGAGAGCAAGTAACAAGGTGGCCATCCCTAGAGGGGTATGATGGACCTTTCCCTTGCCTCACAAGATAACCATATATATTCCTAAAACTCCTATCTAAGTTCCCTTACCATAAATAAATCAAATAAATCCGCACTAACATACATTGAAGATCAACATAGGAAAATCAAAGAATGAAACTTGTCTCAACCTGGATAACTGCTACCAATTGAAACGGAATAATCTCCTCGATTGCTCGATGATAACAATTCGGTCTTGTTTTCGCCTGATCTTGACAAGTAATTCTCTTTCCAATATGAATTGACTTCAAAGTTAATAACTTGATGAGAAAGTAACTCGAAATATCAATGAATGGTGAAGAACGAATCTGATTTGAAGGGTTAAGATAATTAAAGAGATAGTTCAATTGAATTGGCTCTAACGCTAAATTCAATTGATGAACTAGGTTTGATCTTTAACAATCAAACTAGAACTAACTTGATTAATCAAATTAACAAATCAAATCAGAATTGAAAGAAAACGAATTAGTGATGATGATCGTAGAGATTGAATGCTTGAACAATAGTTGCTTTAATGGCCCATAAACTAGATAAACCAATAGGGGTTTATCTAATTCAGGCTGATTTTTATTGAATGATAACTGTAAGGTATTTAAAGGGAATACAAAAGAGTCTCCTTGGAGAGCAAGTAACAAGGTGGCCATCCCTAGAGGGGTATGATGGACCTTTTGCTTGCCTC
Organism: Fallopia convolvulus; assembly: GCA_964016875.1. Classification (NCBI taxonomy): domain Eukaryota; kingdom Viridiplantae; phylum Streptophyta; class Magnoliopsida; order Caryophyllales; family Polygonaceae; genus Fallopia; species Fallopia convolvulus. The sequence continues at coordinate 40,325,845 of OZ024720.1, forward strand.
ACAAGATAACCATATATATTCCTAAAACTCCTATCTAAGTCCCCTTACCATAAATTAATCAAATAAATCCGCACTAACATACATTGAAGATCAACATAAGAAAATCAAAGAATGAAACTTGTCTCAACCTGGATAACTGATACCAATTGATACGGAATTATCTCCTCGATTGCTCGATGATGATAATTCGGTCTTGTTTTGGCCCTATCTGGACAAGTAATTCTCTTTCCAACCTGAATTGGCTTCAAAGTTAATAACTTGATGAGAAAGTAACTCGAAATATCAATGAATGGTGAAGAACGAATCTGATTTGAACGGTTAAGATAGTTAAAGAGATGGTTCAATTGAATTGGCTCTAATGCTAAATTCAATTGATGAACTAGGTTTGATCTTTAACAATCAAACTAGAACTAACTTGATTAATCAAATTAACAAATCAAATCTGAATTGAAAGAAAACGAATTAGTGATGATGATCGTAGAGATTGAATGCTTGAACAATAGTTGCTTTAATGACCCATAAATTAGATAAACCAATAGAGGTTTATCTAATTCAGGCTGTTTTTTATTGAATGATAACTGTAAGGTATTTAAAGGGAATACAAAAGAGTCTCCTTGGAGAGCAAGTAACAAGGTGGCCATCCCTAGAGGGGTATGATGGACCTATTGCTTGCCTCACACGATAACCTAACATATTCCTATAATTCCTATCTAAGTCCCCTTAACAAATAAATTAAATAAATCTGCACTAACATACATTGAAGATCAATATAAGAAAATCAAAGAATGAAACTTGTCTCAACCTGGATAACTGATACCAATTGATACGGAATTATCTCCTCGATTGCTCGATGATGACAATTCGGTCTTGTTTTGGCCCTATCTTGACAAGTAATTCTCTTTCCAACCTGAATTGGCTTCAAAGTTAATAACTTGATGAGAAAGTAACTCGAAATATCAATGAATGGTGAAGAACGAATCTGATTTGAAGAGTTAAGATAGTTAAAGAGATGGTTCAATTGAATTGGCTCTAATGCTAAATTCAATTGATGAACTAGGTTTGATCTTTAACAATCAAATTAGAACTAGCTTGATTAATCAAATTAACAAATCAAATCTGAATTGAAAGAAAACGAATTAGTGATGATGATCGTAGAGATTGAATGCTTGAACAATAGTTGCTTTAATTGCCCATAAACTAGATAAACCAATACGGGTTTATCTAATTCAGGCTGATTTTTATTGAATGATAACTGTAAGGTATTTAAAGGGAATACAAAAGAGTCTCCTTGGAGAGCAAGTAACAAGGTGGCCATCCCTAGAGGGGTATGATGGACCTATTGCTTGCCTCACACGATAACCTAACATATTCCTATAACTCCTATCTAAGTCCCCTTAACAAATAAATCAAATAAATCCGCACTAGCATACATTGAAGATCAATATAAGAAAATCAAAGAATGAAACTTGTCTCTACCTGGATAACTGATACCAATTGATACGGAATAATCTCCTCGATTGCTCGATGATGATAATTCGGTCTTGTTTTGGCCCGATCTTGACAAGTAATTCTCTTTCCAACCTGAATTGGCTTCAAAGTTATTCACTTGATGAGAAAGTAACTCGAAATATCAATGAATGGTGAAGAACGAATCTGATTTGAAGGGTTAAGATAGTTAAAGAGATAGTTCAATTGAATTGACTTTAATGCTAAATTCAATTGATGAACTAGGTTTGATCTTTAACAATCAAAATAGAACTAACTTGATTAATCAAATTAACAAATCAAATCAGAATTGAAAGAAAACGAATTAGTGATGATGATCGTAGAGATTGAATGTTTGAACAATAGTTGCTTTAATGGGCCATAAACTAGATAAACCAATAGGGGTTTATCTAATTCAGGCTGATTTTTATTGAATGATAACTGTAAGGTATTTGTAGGAAATACAAAAGACTCTCCTTGGAGAGCAAGTAACAAGGTGGCCATCCCTAAAGGGGTATGATGGACCTTTTGCTTGCCTCACAAGATAACCTAACATATTCCTATAACTCCTATCTAAGTCCCCTTAACAAAAATAAATGAAATAAATCCGCACTAACATACATTGAAGATCAATATAAGAAAAACAAAGAATGAAACTTGTCTGAACCAGGATAACTGATACCAAATGATACGGAATTATCTCTTCGATTGCTCGATGATGACAATTCGGTCTTGTTTTGGCCCGATCTTGACAAGTAATTCTCTTTCCAACCTGAATTGGCTTCAAAGTTAATAACTTGATGAGAAAGTAACTCGAAATAATAATGAATGGTGAAGAACGAATCTGATTTGAAGGGTTAAGATAGTTAAAGAGATGGTTCAATGGAATTGGCTCTAACGATAAATTCAATTGATGAACTAGGCTTGATATTTAACAATCAAACTAGAACTAACTTGATTAATCAAATTAACAAATCAAATCTGAATTGAAAGAAAACGAATTAGTGATGATGATCGTAGAGATTGAATGCTTGAACAATAGTTGCTTTAATGTCCCAAAAACTAGATAAAACAATAGGGGTTTATCTAATTCAGACTGATTTTTATTGAATGATAACTGTAAGGTATTTAAAGGGAATACAAAAGAGTCTCCTTGGAGAGCAAGTAACAAGGTGGCCATCCCTAGAGGTGTATGATGGACCTCTTGCTTGCCTCACAGGATTACCTAACATATTCCTATAACTCCTATCTAAGTCCCCTTAACATAAATAAATCAAATAAATCCGCACTAACATACATTGAAGATCAATATAAGAAAAACAAAGAATGAAACTTGTCTCAACCTGGATAACTGATACCAAATGATACGGAATTATCTCCTGGATTGCTCGATGATGACAATTTGGTCTTGTTTTGGCCCGATCTTGACAAGTAATTCTCTTTCCAACCTAAATTGGCTTCAAAGTTAATAACTTGATGAGAAAGTAACTCGAAATATCAATGAATGGTGAAGAATGAATCTGATTTGAAGGGTTAAGATAGTTAAAGAGATAGATCAATTGAATTGGCTCTAATGATAAATTCAATTGATGAACTAGGTTTGATCTTTAACAATCAAACTAGAACTAACTTGATTAATCAAATTAACAAATCAAATCTGAATTGAAAGAAAACGAATTAGTGATGATGATCGTAGAGATTGAATGCTTGAACAATAGTTGCTTTAATGGCCCATAAACTAGATAAACCAATAGGGGTTTATCTAATTCAGGCTGATTTTTATTGAATGATAACTGTAAGGTATTTAAAGGGAATACAAAAGAGTCTCCTTGGAGAGCAAGTAACAAGCTGGCCATCCCTAGAGGGGTATGATGGACCTTTTGCTTGCCTCACAACATAACCTAACATATTCCTATAATTCCTATCTAAGTCCCCTTAACATAAATAAATCAAATAAATCCGCACTAACATACATTGAAGATCAATATAAGAAAATCAAAGAATGAAACTTGTCTCAACCTGGATAACTGATACCAATTGATACGGAATAATCTCCTCGATTGCTCGATGATGACAATTCGGTCTTGTTTTGGCCCGATCTTGTCAAGTAATTGTCTTTCCAACCTGAATTGGCTTCAAATTTAATAACTTGAAGAGAAAGTAACTCGAAATATCAATGAATGGTGAAGAACGATCTGATTTGAAGGGTTAAGATAGTTAAAGAGATAGTTCAATTGAATTGGCTCTAACGCTAAATTCAATTGATGAACTAGGTTTGATCTTTAACAATCAAACTAGAACTAACTTGATTAATCAAATTAACACATCAAATCTGAATTGAAAGAAAACGAATTAGTGAGGATGATCGTAGATATTGAATGCTTGAACAATAGTTGCCTTAATGGCCCATAAACTAGATAAACCAATAGGGGTTTATCTAATTCAGGCTGATTTTTATTGAATGATAACTGTAAGGTATTTAAAGGGAATACAAAAGAGTCTCCTTGGAGAGCAAGTAACAAGTTGGCCATCCCTAGAGGGGTATGATGGACCTTTTGCTTGCCTCACAAGATAACCTAACATAATGATATCCGCTTTTTAGGTAGGTTTTTAGTATCTAGATATATTAGATTTAGTTAGCTTTTGTGCTAGAGTTTTATGTTTTTGAGTCTTTTTGCCATAGTTTTCGTATTTCCTTGAGATTCGGAAGCTACGCATCTTTTGTGTCATTTTGTAGGAGTTTTGGAGCTTGGAAGAAGAGTTTGGAGCATTGCAAGAGACGATGGAGATTAAGCGCTCAAGAAAAGTTATTGAAGATCAAGTTTGAGCTTGGAAAGAGATAGAGGAATTCATTACAAGAACATAGGAAAAAGAATCGATTAAACGGAGTTGTAACGAATCTTCTACGCAAGTTTTACTCAAGCACGACCCAACCAAAGAACAAGCTCGCAGGCACGACCCTATAAGGGTCGTGCACCGACCCTATAAGGGTGTTTGCACGACCCCATCAAGGTCTAGCTCGACCCATCTAAATTACAAAGCTTCAGGACCGACTCTTGGCAGGTCGTGCACGACCCACTTTGGGTCGTGCATGGCGCCGACTCTCCCTTATTCCGAGATCTTTTGTGATATATTCTATCTTTTTATTTTAGGAAGGTGTATCATTTTGTTTCCTAGGTTAATTAGGACTCCTTTTCTTCTATAAAAGGAGGCTAAACTCTTTGTTTTAGGGGGGATTTTTAGTAGAACTTAGTGTGTTTGTTTGGGAGAAGACTGGGAAGACAAGTTGGAGAAAATTGTAAGACTTCTTTTTAGTTTAATTGAATTTTCGGTTTTATTATATGATGATGTCTTCTTCTTTCTTCTCAATGAGTGAGTAGTCTTCTTAGATTCTAGGGTTGGGTGAAAACCCAACATAATCATGCATGTCTAAACTTGAATTCATGACTTGAATGCTTGAAGATCATATCTATCTATCTTGTGCTAAATTCCTTTTCGAAAGTTGAGGCAATATCTTGCAATTAACCTAAAAGCGAAAGTGTAAAGTTGGTTGCTTGATTAGATCTGATAGGATTATTTGCGAAAGTTGATATTCCTAGGTTGAAGGATAGATAGAAAGTTGTTTAATTTGCGACAGCTGATTGATAAACTTGAATTGTTTGTGACAGTTGACTTTTCTATGATCTAGATTGTATGATAGTTGTGAATTCTTGTTGAAAGCATGTATGGTTGTTGTTGTGGTAGCCCTAGCCCTAGGATTGCCTTTTATATTTGATTAAGTCTAGTTAATTTGCGTCGATCTCGACCACCCCAAAGTCGTGCTCGAACCCTTGCTTTGTTTGTGTTTTCTTGCTTTTCTTAGTTTATCAACTAATTTTTGGCCCTAATCTCATTCCCGTGGACGAACCTGACTCCCTGTACTCAGCGGGGTCTTGATATAAATTTATTTGTTCAAGAAACCCTTCAACAAATTGGCGCCGTTGCCCGGGATCGAACCCGGGTCACCCGCGTGACAAGCGGGAATACTTACCACTATACTACAACGACCCTTCAACAAATTGGTGTCGCTGCCGGGGAGTGAGCAGTAGTGCCTAGTTTAGTGGATATTTGGGGTTTGGGACTAGTCCTTACCCTTTTGTTTTTATTTAATTTTGTTTTCTTTGTTTTTGTTCGCAGTATATGCCATCTCGTTCTTCTCGGAGAACTCTTGAGATTGACTACTACAGCGAACCTGAGAGGTCCTTCCATAGACGTTTGAGAGAACAACGAGCAATGGGTGACACTGAGACTCTTGCTCAACAAATGGAGGAACTCCGCACTCTGATGCAGCGCTTGCAAGCGGACCGAGATACTCAGACCGCCAATGCGCAGCGATTCCATGAGCAACTGAACGCTATCCCAAGGAATGCCAAGCAATACATGCACCCAGAACTGAGGGTGCCCGAATCGGCGATAGTGCTCCCAGAGATCGACCGCACTTTTGAGATTAAATCTCACTTTGTATCCTTAATAAAGCGTTCTCAATTTGAGGGGAAACCCATTGAATGCCCAATGGAGCATATTAAGAACTTTACTGATTTATGTGACACTATTGCTGCTGACCGTGTCTCATTTGAATATGTTCTCTTGAAGGCATTTAAGTGGTCTCTTGCAGGAAAAGCTTTGAGTTGGTTGGAGAGTTTGCCACCAAGATCAATTACAACGTGGAATGCTTTGCATGATTTATTCATGACCAAGTTCTTTCCATCGGCAAAAACAACGGAGCTTAGGAAGCGCATCACCTCCTACCATCAACTTCCAAACGAGACGCTTGTGGAGACATGAGAACGATTTCAAGAGCTTCTACGCCAATGCCCTACTCATGGGCAACCTCCCTATGTTCTCCAAGAGATCTTCTTTCAAGGCATTAATGCGGCTACCAAGGATCGCATTAACCTTCACACTGATTGTGGGTTCATTGAGATGACTCCAGATGAGGCATGGGCGCTATTGAACAAGCTAACCAACTATGATGCCATGTATGGAACCCAACAATCTAAGCCCACAGAGAGGAGGTTGTATAAACCACAATCCGAGGTGGTTGATCGGGATGTGAAAGTCCAATTCATGCAAGATGAAATCAATCGTCTGAAATAGCAACAAGTGAGAGCCGTTGAGGCCTATGAGACCAACTACATGAGAGGTTCCTATAGGAACCAAAACAATTATGCAGACGATTGATTTCATCTTGCATGAATTGGACTTTCACATCCCGATCAGACCAACTACATGAGAGGTTCCTATAGGAACCAAAACAATTATGCAGGGAGGAACAATGCTCAACCATTTTGGGGAAATTCCAATTATGACCAATTCAAGCAACCCCAACAAGAGCAACGTCCCCCTCCCTACCGTCCTCTGGGTTATCAAGAGCCACCATCATGGGTGCAAGGGCTGCAAGAAGGAATCAATGGCGTCCGAACCGAGATCAACGGAGTCCAGAATGGGATCAGCGAAGTCCGAGCTGAGGTCAAGGGAATACAAGCTGAGGTCAATGGAGTACGAGCCGAGCTTGCTACGCAAATGAATGGTGTTCATACAAGGTTGGGAGAATTTGACTCATGGAGGAGGAACGTAGACTCCCAACTTGGACAACTAGCTACTCAAATCCCGAGACCTCACGGACAACTCTCGGGCCGTCCCGAAGAGAATCCTAGAGGCCAAGCAAGCAATGGTGAAGTCCGAGCCATGCACCTAAGGAGTGACAAGGCGTTGTCCAAGCCAACCGAGCATAAGGAGAAGGAGCAAGCCTCAGGACCGACCCCCTTAGGGTCGCGCAAGACCCCCTTAGGGTCGCACTCGACCCCCTTAGGGTCGTGCACGACCCCCTTGAGGGTTGTTCTTGAAGGTGATAATAATGAGGAAGAAGAGGTGATCGACCCTTCAGGGGTCAAGCTTGACCACCCTTTTCGCCAGGTAAGTCTTCTAACCCTTCTCGTTCCATTCAATCTCCATATAAAGTACTTCCTTTCCCTTCTAAGAAACCTAAAGACTCAACCGAAGGTATATTCAAGCGCTTTGTTAAGTTGCTTCAAGGCTTAAATCTTTCCATTTCTTTCGCTGAGGCTTTGAATGAAATGCCTGCTTATACTAAATTCTTGAAGGAGATCTTATCTAGAAAGCAATCCATGTCGGAATTAACAAATGAAGTAAGATCGTTGGAGCTTCCCGAGAAGCTAGGCGACCCAAGTAAGTTCGCTATTACAATTGGTATTGGAGCTTACCGTTTCAAAGATTTGTGTGATCTAGGTGCTAGTACGAGTTTGCTTCCACTTTCAATTTGGTACAAGACCAACATGGGGCCCTTATTACCAGTGAACATGAGGCTATACATGGCGGATGGGTCGTGTGTGAAGCCAACGGGAATAGTGGATGATTTCCCGGTTCAAGTTGGGAAGTTCTTTGTGCCCAATGATTTCATAGTGATGGAGATGCTTGAAGATCCCGTGGTGCCCATTATTCTCGGACGACCATTCTTAGCCACAGCGGGAGCCATCATTGATGTCAAGAATGGTCTTCTCACCTTTAACATTGGAGAAGAAGTGGTTGAGTTTCGATTCAATCCAACCATGAAGGAGTCAAATCAAGAGGAGATCAAGATGCTATACACGCGCTCCGACTACATTGAGTACAACAACCCAATGGAGAAATTATTGACTTGGGATCCTCTACCACACGATCTTAGGGTCTCAAGACCGACCCTCCAAAGGTCGTGCACGACCCTTCTGGACGAAGGTGAGGAGCAATGCCTTGTCTTGGAGGCACTCAAAGCGGAGCTTGAGGAGGAAGTTAGCTTGCCCGAACCCACTCTTGAGCTTAAGGAGCTCCCCGACTCCCTGAGGTACGCTTTTCTTGGTCCTAATTCTACTCTTCCCGTTATTATTAATGCTAACTTGAGTATGGAAGAAGAGAATAAATTGCTTGATGTGCTTAGGACCCATAGGAAAGCCATAGGGTATTCATTAGAGGAACTTAGTGGTATTTCACCCTTTTTGTGCATGCATAGAATTTATATGGAGGATGACCATAAAACCACTATTGAGCATCAACCTAGGCTAAACCCTAACATGAAAGAGATAGTAAGAAAGGAAATTCTGAGGATGTTAGATGCCGTTATCATATTTCCTATCTCCGATAGTAAATGGGTTAGCCCCGTACATGTAGTTCCTAAAAAAGGGGGGATGACGGTTGTTGAAAATGAAAAAGGGGAGTTGATTCCAACTAGGACCACCACTAAGTGGAGAATGTGCATAGACTATAGGAAACTTAATAGTGCAACTAGGAAGGATCATTTTCCACTCCCCTTCATTGACCATGTCCTTGAACGCTTAGCCCAACACGATTACATTTGCTATTTGGATGGCTATAGTGGTTTTTGGCAGATTCCCATTCACCCCGATGATCAGGAGAAGACGGCATTTACTTGTCCGTATGGGACGTTTGCATATAGGAGGATGCCTTTTGGGCTGTGCAACGCCCCAGCCACCTTTCAACGATGTATGATGGCCATCTTCTCCGACATGATTGAAGAAATAGTGGAGGTATTTATGGATGATTTTTCAGTTTATGGTTCCACTTTCGATTCATGTCTTGCTAATCTTTCTAGAGTCCTTAAAAGATGTGAAGAGACTAACCTTGTGCTTAATTGGGAGAAGTGTCATTTCATGGTTAGAGAGGGTATTGTCTTAGGACATCTAGTGTCTAAACGCGGGATTAAGGTGGACAAGGCAAAGATTGAGCTTATTGAGAAATTGCCCCCTCCATTCTCCGTTAAAGACGTTAGGAGCTTTTTGGGCCATGCAGGTTTTTATAGACGCTTTATTCCGGACTTTTCTAAAATTGCTAAACCATTGACTAACCTACTAATGAAAGATGTAGTGTTTAGCATGTCTCTAGAATGTCTTGAAGCGTTTTACAGGTTAAAGAAAGCCCTTGTGACGGCCCCCATTATGCAATCACCGGATTGGTCACTTCCCTTTGAGATCATGTGTGATGCTAGTGACTATGCCGTAGGAGCGGTTCTTGGGCAGCGGAAGCACAAGAAGCTTCATGCCATCTACTATGCAAGTAAGACGCTCGATGAAGCCCAGAGTAAGTACACTACGACCGAGAAAGAGTTTCTCACCGTGGTGTTTGCTTTTGAAAAATTTCGCTCTTACTTAGTAAGTTCTAAGGTGATTGTTTATACTGACCATGCTGCGGTTAGATTTTTAATGGCGAAAAAAGACGCCAAGCCTAGGTTGCTTCGTTGGATGCTCTTAATGCAGGAATTCGATCACGAAATCCGAGACAAGAAGGGAGCGGAGAACTTAGTGGCGGATCACCTATCAAGACTACCCCTTGAGCATATTCAGGAGTCCAGCGGATCAATTCCGATCAATGATACACGCCCCGATGAGACTCTTTTGCAAAGCAACAATAAGCCCCACGGAGACAAGGCTAATGAAGAAGTCGAGGCCTCAGGACCGACCCTGCCAGGGTCGTGCACGACCCCAACAGAGGTTGGACCTCTCAGGACCGACCCCAACAGAGGTTGGACCTCTAAGGTGATTGTTTATCCGCTTTTTAGGTAGGTTTTTAGAATCTAGATAGATTAGATTTAGTTAGCTTTTGTGCTAGAGTTTTATGTTTTTGAGTCTTTTTGCCATAGTTTTCGTATTTCCTTGAGATTCGGAAGCTACGCATCTTTTGTGTCATTTTGTAGGAGTTTTGGAGCTTGGAACAAGAGTTTGGAGCATTGCAAGAGAAGATGGAGATTAAGCGCTCAAGTAAAGTTATTGAAGATCAAGTTTGATCTTGGAAAGAGATAGAGGAATTAGTTACAAGAACATAGGAAAAAGAATCGATTCAAACGGAGCTATAACGAATCTTCTGCGCAAGTTTTACTCAAGCACGACCCAACCAAAGAACAAGCTCTCAGGCACGACCCTATAAGGGGGTCGTGCACGACCCCATCAAGGTCTATCTCGACCCATCTAAATTACAAAGCTTCAGGACCGACCCACTTTGCGTTGGGCATGGCGCCGACTCTCCCTTATTCCGAGATCTTTTGTGATATATTCTATCTTTTTATTTTAGGAAGGGGTATTATCTTGTTTCCTAGGTTAATTAGGACTCCTCTTCTTCTATAAAAGGAGGCTAAACTCTTTGTTTTAGGGGGGGATTTTTAGTAGAACTTAGTGTGTTTGTTTGGGAGAAGACTTAGAAGGCAAGTTGGAGAAAATTGTAAGACTTCTTTTTAGTTTAATTGAATTTTCGGTTTTATTATATGATGATGTCTTCTTCTTTCTTCTCAATGAGTGAGTAGTCTTCTTAGATTCTAGGGTTGGGTGAAAACCCAACACAATCATGCATGTCTAAACTTGAATTCATGACTTGAATGCTTGAAGATCATATCTATCTATCTTGTGCTAAATTCCTTTGCGAAAGTTGAGGCAATATCTTGCAATTGACCTAAAAGCAAAAGTGTAAAGTTGGTTCCTTGATTATATCTAATAGGATTATTTGCTTAAGTTGATATTCCCAGGTTAAAGGATAGATAGAAAGTTGTTTAATTTGCGACAGCTAATTGAATAACTTGAATTGTTTGTGACAGTTGACTTTTCTATGATCTAGATTGTATGATAGTTGTGAATTCTTGTTGAAAGCATGTATGGTTGTTGTTGTGGTAGCCCTAGCCCTAGGATTGCCTTTTATATTTGATTAAGTCTAGTTAATTTGCGTCAATCTCGACCACCCCAAAGTCGTGCTCGAACCCTTGCTTTGTTTGTGTTTTCTTGCTTTTCTTAGTTTATCAACTAATTTTTGGCCCTAATCTCATTCCCGTGGACGAACCTGACTCCCTGTACTCAGCGGGGTCTTGATATAAATTTATTTGTTCAAGAAACCCTTCAACAAATTGGCGGGGTCTTGATATAAATTTATTTGATCTTTAACAATCAAACTAGAACTAACTTGATTAATCAAATTAACAAATCAAATCTGAATTGAAAGAAAACGAATTAGTGATGATGATCGTAGAGATTGAATGCTTGAACAATAGTTGCTTTAATGGCCCATAAACTAGATAAACCAATAGGGTTTTTTTATCTAATTCAGGCTGATTTTTGTTGAATGATAACTGTAAGGTACTTAAAGGGAATCTATGAGAGTCTCTTTGGAGAGCAAGTAACAAGGTGGCCATCCCTAGAGGGGTATGATGGATCTTTTGCTTGCCTCATAAGATAACCTAATATATTCCTAAAACTCGTATCTAAGTCCCCTTACGATAAATAAATCAAATAAATCTGCACTAACATACATTGAAGATCAATATAAGAAAATCAAAGAATGAAACTTGTCTCAACGTGGATAATTGATACCAATTAATACGGAATTATCTCCTCGAATTCTCGATGATGACAATTCGGTCTTGTTTTGGCCCGATCTTGACAAGTAATTCTCTTTCCAACCTGAATTGCCTTCAAAGTTAATAACTTGATGAGAAAGTAACTCGAAATATCAATGAATGGTGAAGAACGAATCTGATTTGAAGGGTTAAGATAATTAAAGAGATAGTTCAATTGAATTGGCTCTAATGCTAAATTAAATTGATGAACTTGGTTTGATCTTTAACTGTCAAACTAGAACTAACTTGATTAATCAAATTAACAAATCAAATCTGAATTGAAAGAAAATGAATTAGTGATGATGATCGTAGAGATTGAATGCTTGAACAATAGTTGCTTTAATGGCCCGTAAACTAGATAAACCAATAGGGGTTTATCTAATTTAGGCTGATTTTTATTGAATGATAAATGTAAGGTATTTAAAGGAAATATAAAAGAGTCTCCTTGGAGAGCAAGTAACAAGGTGTCCATCCCTAGAGAGGTATGATGGACCTTTTGCTTGCCTCAAAAGATAATCTAATATATTCCTAAAACTCCTATCTAAGTCCCCTTACCCTAAATAAATCAAATAAATAATTATCTGATTTATTTAGATAAGAAAACTAAAAAACTAATCCTAAAACTCAAAATGATATAAATATAATAAAACAAGACATATCTCGGCCCTAACAAACTTCCTATGGCCGAAATTATCATTAAGATAAAGATAGAATAAAAATAAAAGATAAGATTAACGTAAGACTTGAACGACTCCCAGTAAATCGCATTTGTGACCTCTTTACTCTTGGATTCTGGATTAGACGTAAACTACAAAGTTGTATTTCTTTTAATTATCTATCCAACGCAATTTGAAAGGACTTGAGATCAATTTTATATCACAAGTTATGACCATTTTACTGAGCACTGTTTTTAATTTGACGGGCTTCTTAACGTTCCGAACTTTTTGGACTTCATCCTCTTCCTTGGTGGCCTTGGACGTCATTGATGAACATAATCAAAGCACAATATGGAATCCATGAAAACCTTATTGAACTTAATGTTCGGGACCTTAGTAAAGGTCTTGGTGTTTGGCCTCCATTCGTCTTCAACGAATCATTTGCTTGGATCCTCCCTCGATTTGTATCACAAGTGGTCTCCAAATCATGACCAGATCCAACGACCACTTGGTCTCTAATTAGTGACCAAGTGGTCGCTGGATCTGAGATAGGAATGGGCGACCACGTGGTCGCAAATTGCAGATGGTCGCTAATATCGGCGACCAAGTGGTCGCTAACTGATTAGCGATCGACATTTTAGCGACCAGATTTTGCGACCACTTTTTTGATCTGCTAAATATGCCCTTTTTGTAGTGGGTATTTTATGACAAATTGATGATAATAATGACAATGATGATAGTGGTGATGGTTAAGCCGGTCAACGACATCCGAGTCAACTCGACCAACGAATGGAGAGAGAAGGTTGGGTGGGGTGGTTTTTTTTGCTATTTACCTAATTTTTTGGCTTATTTTACAAATACCTAATTGATAATGTATTTATTTTTTTCTATTTACTTAATTTAACCTTAAAGAGAATTTGCCTTATTTTTTGCTATTTACATATTTTTTGCTATTTACTTATTTTTTGCTATTTTTTGCCTTATTTTACAAACATATGAGTCAACTCTATACTTTTCTTACAATATTAACTCTACCTAATATCATCTTTTACCCACTTTCTCAATTACCAATACTACTTTACATCTTTTATCCCTATAAAAAATTTAAAACATACCCCAATCAATCTCAACTTTACCCACTTTTCCAATAACCAATACTACTTTACACGTACCTTCCCTAATAACAACAAAAAACGTCCTTGAGGACAAACAAAAGGGGACGGAGGAAATATAATATAATTTATTAAAATGATTTTTTATAGTTAATTTATTAAGATTATGTCAAGTGACGTAATTTTTTTAATAATAGATTTATATCGAGCTGTCATTTTGGCCTTACCATGCCTAAGTGAATTATTTTATTTTGGGGCTTTTGGGTTGCTAATTGGGAATATAGCTCAAGGGTTTGAGCCTTGAAGAATACGTATATAGTATTTCGGTTTAGTTTCCTTTTATTTATTTATATATATTTGGAAACATGATATAAACACTTTAAGGTAGGTATCTAATTATCAATTTTTTTAAAGTTAAGAGCCTTGAAATAAAAATATTTTGTTAAATTTTATTAATTTAATTTTAATTATTTTTTAATAGGGTTTATTAATTTCTTTATTAGGTATTTTTAATGATATGCATATTAGTACAGATATAGTAGTTTCTAATTTGGGTCCAATACGATATAGCAATATTATATCAATTCGTTCTTGGAATGGTAGGGTTTTTTATTCAAAGAAAGAAGTGAAAATTAAGCCTACAACTATAAGGGAGAATATATAGCGGAAGATTCAAAATAGGATTAAAAAAACAAACAAATAATCAGCCTTACAAATATTAGCGTTTTCCCAATTTTGGTTTTTGGATTCTTTTTTGACAAAGTTGCTATATATTCTCCGCCTACATTTATACTTACTATATATTGTTTATCTTTCTCCTTATTTTCTCGTAAATTTCTTGATAAGATCTCCTCCAACCTCCCCTCCTCGATCTTAAAAAAAAAAAAAAAAATCTCCAGCCTAAATCTTCTAAGAAAGAGAGAATAAAAATAAAAAACCTTTCCTTCCCAACACCAACCAGTGCTTGTTTAAATAGAAAAAATAGAAATTAGAGTGGAGAGATTTCTTTTCTTACGGGCTTTGTTTTTTGTTTTTCCCTTTTTCTCTAGTTTTGTGTATATCGTAATTCGTTGATCAAATTAAGGACTTTAATTTTAGGGTTGGATTTTTGATTTTGTGGGAGAGAAGAAGGCGATTATTGAATTGAAGGAAGGATCATGGGAAGAGGAAAGATTGAGATAAAGAAGATAGAGAATGTGAATAGCAGACAAGTCACGTTCTCGAAAAGACGATCGGGATTGATGAAGAAGGCCAGGGAACTCTCTGTCCTCTGCGACGCCGATATCGCTGTCATCATCTATTCCAGTACGGGCAAGCTCTATGATTTCTCCAGTTCCAGGTAAATTAATTAATCCTCTAAATTCTTATTATCCCAATGTTGATCGTCTGCATTCATCCTATAAAGATCGATTTTTTCTGTTCTTAATTTGGTTGAAAACGTGCACAATCGTACGTTTTGACTCTTGCCAACTCCTCGTGTTCTTTTCCTTTTTGGTCGAAACTCTTTGTGTTCTCTTAACCCTAAACTGTTCTACTTTTCTCTCATGTTTAAAAATTAAACATTTTTTTTTCTTTAACATAGTATGAATTCTCTAGCCTTTGTCAATAAGTTAAGAATCCTAAATTTGATAGATTTGAATCTAAGAGAATAATAGATTGAACATACTTTAACATTTTTTTTTTGTGTGGATGAATTATTTTTGCACTAAACTTTCTATTTGTAACGATATATTTTGGTCCAGCCAATAGTGGATGCCCAGCCCATACAACTAATTAATGTATTAGCAAGTCCTTTTTTTTAATAGATATATTTTCTTTTTTCATTATACAAGGACACGGAGAATTAAAACTCATGACCCCAAACAATAACAAATGTGATGCATATAATCTAGTATTCTTTACTTATTACTAAATATACTCTACACGTACGCTAACTAAATTATACGTATGATTTTTCTCTCTATGCTTTTTTGTAGTATGGACCAAATTTTGTCAAGATATCAAAAGGCTCCGAATAGAATCGAACTTCCAAAGGTGGAGCAGGTTGCAGAGGTTTGAACCATGCTCAAATATTTTTTATTTTTTTTTGGTAGCATTAAGAAAATGATCAAATATGGATACTATACTAATAATTTGATGACGTGGAAACAGACACAACAGTTGGAGGTAAATGCATTGAAAGAGGAGATCATGAAGCTACATACCTTGTGCATGTAAGTAGGCAAGTTAGTTTTGATTTAAGTGAAACAATTTTGCAAATGTATATGATGAATGAAGCTTAATCAATTATATATAGGAGGATGCAAGGGAAGGGTTTGGAAGGATTAGACCTAAAGGAGTTGCAACAGCTTGAACATGAGCTAACTGAAGGAATGAAATCGGTAAAGGAAAAGAAGGTACGTATGCATGGATTTCTTTCTAGTATAAAAATAAACTAGTCAATTAATTAAGTCTAATATTGGGTTCTGATACCGGAATTGTTGTCATATTGGGTTGAAGCAGGAGCACCAAGTAATGGAGCAGCTGGAGAAATACAGGAAAAAGGTGTCAAACAAATCCCTAGCTCCCTTCTATCTATACATTTAATACTAACTGTGCATGGGCGAGAGTAACTAGCTAGAGCTTTATTTTTATTTGCATTCCTTGTATCATCATTAATCAATAGCCAAAACATTTGCGTTTTGAATCTAATTTTGTTGTTCCCTTTTGAAACGGATTGTTTAATTAGGAGGAGATGTCCTTGTTGGAGACGGAGGCCTTACGAAAAGAGGTATGTATATATATATATATATATATATATACATACATACCATACATACTGATGAATGAATGAATGAATGAATATATTGGTACGTGGGTTGTAATTTTATTGTTCTGGCAAATTAAAGGTGGAAGAGCTTAGACAAGGACAAAGATCATCACCAGCTGCATGCTGTGAGGAGTCTCTTCCACTTCCATTGAAGAGAAAGCGTTTGGGCATAACATCGTCTGGGCATGAACAAGTCTGCAACGGCGTTGTCACTGACAAAAACGGAGACTCGTACGATGTCTCCTTGCGCTTGGGGTACGTGCGTGGCTCCTTCAACTTAATTATTATAGCTAGTATCTCATACTTGTAAATTCATATTTTCAACTTAAATTATTATAGCTAGTATCTCATACTTGTAAATTCATATTTTCAACTTAAATTGTTTATGTATATATAGGTTATCCACTACCGTTGTTGAAGGTTGTGATGAAGACAAGGTGTTGAAAGTAGACAACGCCTCCGATGATTCCGCAAGTCAAATGGCATCTGGATGATTTCCTCCCTCTCCTTTTCTGCAATTTTTATTTATTTACCAAGTCATTTTTTTGTTAGGTTTTTCCCTTTATTAATTTAATGGAAGGCTTTTCATTTTCATGTATAGTTTCGGTAGGTTTTGTACGTTGGAACTACATGGTGAACCTTATATATATATATATATATATATATACACTACTAATATATTTCAGTTAACTAATGAACTAACAACAACAAAAACAACCCAATCTAGGGGCAAAATAGAAACTAACTTTTTGCCATAGTTTATATAATCCGGTGGTGCTTGTTCTTTAGTTTCCACGAGAGCCATGACTTGGATACACTCTAGTCTACACAAAGCATTACTTTCCGTCCACAACGAGAGGCGTTTAAGATCTCTACAATTTCAAAGGCTTAAAGCCATTTGCACTTCAAGGAGCGACGTTATAGTTGGAGTTTGTGAGCATTCGGTTTTGATCAAAGACTTGGCAATTGAAATAACAGATTTTGTGCTAGTTAGCATCAAGGGAGGATTTTGTGCTGCTAACCGGTTTGGCTTTTTTATAGCCACAAGTAACAATATTGTGATGGAAATGAAATAACAGATAAGGAGAAAGCATTTTTGTGTGGTTTTAATTTGAGCGGGTAAGAAAGCATGTAAAACTCACAATGCAATCAACCAGCCTAGAGGGTTCAAACCAATCAAAGGAATCATCAAAATTTTGGAGAGGGCGTAGTAAAGCCTTCATTCAGGAAGTGTTGTAAACACATGAGATAAATAATATTAAGAGTCGATTCACGTACAAGAGAAACCAGAAGCGAAGAAATTGAAGGAGACATTGCCGACCTCAGAGAAGAGAGTCGATGCCAGAGAAGATGGACCCACGACTGCCACTGCTCGAAACGAGGATTCGACCCGAAATGCCAAACAATACGAGGGGAGAGGTGAGTGGTGCATGGACGCCGAAATGCCAAACAATTTGAAACGAGGATTCGGCCAGGCCCTTACTCCCTCCCGAATCTACCCGGCATCATGCATGGGGAAGTAATCAGTTTCGATTTCCCTTGGAGGTAATAATTGATGAAACAATGACCACTCGAACCATGGCTGAAATTGGATCCATGGGAGGTATGGAGAGACGAATCGGGGTGGCAATGGCTGGTGGGAGTTAGATCTCTCCGATGGCGGTGGGGAAGGTTTATCATGTATTAAGGGTGTATACAAAACAACTTGTGATTGGTCATATTAAATTTTATTAAAAAAATAATATATAAATAAAACTAATGAATGTAAGAGTTTCTAAAATAAGGAAATTGTTGGAGTTAAAGTACATTTTATTTAGAGAATATGACTTTTGACTCTATTTTGGAGAAAATTATATTGGTGCATGCAACTGAGTCGTGTAGTACATTGCTCTCTTTATTCAAAAGACAAAAAGATTGAAGAGAAGGTTAAAATTTTGTAGTCAAGCTGGACTTAACCTAATTACCAGAAGCAAAGAATTGAAGCAACGCTGTGTCATTCATATACAATTCCAAACACTTCACTTTTGTGGCTGGGTTTGGAGAAACCGAGAAACTAGAAAAGAATACTTGATGAGATAATAATCCTACTTAGTTGCCTCAATCAAATCTATGTACTCTTTCTTCATCTTGACACCTGAGATACTCCTGCAAAATCATCAAGAATACTAAGACATACAAGCAATAGATGACCATGACCATATAGCTAAGGTTCCTAAGAAGCACACCAAAGCAGATATTATTGTTAGAAAAGAGACACTATTATTAGAAAGTATAAACATCCTTCCAATTCATGCATTTATAATTCTAGTGCAAGACAATCGAACACTTTTGATGATAAAACAGTCATCAGAACATGAAAAACATAAAACTGTACATGATTCAGACGTATTATAGATAAATAGATACCATCATCTACAAGTGTAGGTTTAGTCTGACCAACCTTAGCAAGTCCTTGTTCTTGAAGAACTGTACACATGGAGTTCCCATTATTCCAGCTCCCTCTGCTATTTCTTGATCTTCTTCAATATCAATCTCAACAAAGTGCATAGTCTCTTTAAACCCATCTATGACCTGCACCAAGCCACCAATACATAAAATAGCAAAGAAAATTCAAATACAGCCCGCCCACGAGTATATATATAAACTAGACAAGCTACAGGAGGATGTATATCAAAAGATCAAGAGATATAAGAGGATAAAAAAATAAAAAAAAAAGAGAAGAATTCATCCATTCTTGCTAAATCTGAGATGATGAGATCACTATAACGTATAAAAGCAAGACTTCGGGAAATTCTATGGTAAGCCGCTGTGGAACCCAGTGTTAAAAACAGCTCCAGGTGCCCCTGGAGCTTTTTAAAACACTGAGTGGCTACAATGACAGTGGGTGACTGAATGAATGTCGTGCATCAATTAAGGCTTGACCCTCTCTAGGCTTCTGGCTACATATCGAATTCTGCCCATCATTTGGTTTTTCAGGTATAGCCTTTTAGACCAGAGATTATTCTTCCTTGCGACTTGGGAGAGTTTGGCGCAGGAAGTCCTTTTTGAATCCTAGATTTTTCCTAAGTGAGATTTATCGTGTGAACTTCTGTATTCTGCAATTCCAGTTCTGAAATCACTCAACTACCACGACGGGCATATGAAGTAAAATGGGCCTACCCAATCTGCCTTTTTCTAATAACTAGATACTAAGACAATAAGCATAAGACCGTGTGCAACATCTTAAGGAAGATTAAACATACGATTTGACAGGAAAAGTTTCACACTCGTCAACTTCTGAATGTCATGTCCTACAGAAACTCTGATCATATTCCATCTTCACTAACAGTTGGCTCGAAATTAGTGAATAAACATAACTTTCTGAAATCAAAATACTACAAACATACAAAACTTAAATCAGGAGAAGATCGAAGCATTACCCTGCTAAGAATTGGCTTTAAGGTCCTACATGGACCACAACTAGGTGCTGTGTATAGCACGCAAAGAAGCCTTGAACTCTCATGATAAAGCTTCCGTAATGCATACTGCAGATGAGAAAATGAGTTTCATCTCAGGATACTGAGCTTGATCAAAGCACTTGTACAAAGACAATGAACAAGCTGAGGATTATCTCCGCACTAAATTAATATACAATACCTGTCCCTTGTGCTTGGTATGAGAAAGGTCAAAACCTTCAAATTTCTCAGAAACTTCATCCCCATTCGACTCTTCTTTTTGTGGCTATGAGGACATTTCAAAGAAAATGGAAGGTAAAATTTCACTTATGAACTTAATTCACAATAACACGACACAAACAATCTAGGAGAAGTGCATGGCATGACAAAGAACGGGGTAAAGCATACACTAGCTTGGTACCTGATGAAATTCAACAACAAGGCCATTGCTTGCAAGATATCTTTCAGCTGACAAAGCTGCAATGCATCCAGATCCAGCTGCAGTAATGGCTTGCCTCCATTCATGATCCTGGTTTCCAAATTATACATTAATAAAATATTTCAAGTTGCACATCATAAAATGTTGAAACTGATGAGAGCAGAGAACTGTAGAATGAGGAAGGATATGGTTGGAGGACTTCTAAAGTTCTAAACCTTTTAATTAATATGCTAGAGCTGATGAAGAGAAAAATCGGAATACAGACATATTAATTAAGAGGTTCATTCAGATGTGACAATATTGAAACCCCCAGGTTTAGAGTTTTAGGAAGTCAAGTGTATTACCTGTACATCTCCAGCTGCAAATAGACCATTTACAGAAGTTCTGCCAGTTCCATCCTTGACAACCACATATCCTGCACTATCAAGCTCAACCTGGCCCTTCAGTAATTGGCTATTAGGGGAATGACCAATGCCATAAAATAAACCTCGTGCCGCAAGCATAGCTTCTACTCCTGAATCAACTTTTCTGGTCAATATGCCAGACATATGGCCTTTTGCATTGCCAGCCACATCCACAGCAACAGTATTGAAGTGCACAGTGATGTTTGGATTGTTTATAACTCTGAAACATTCGCCAGAAGCAGCCTGTTAAACAAACATTTGAGGAGTTGAAACTCACTACAGAAGGTATCTTCATCATCCAACTTGGGCCAAAGAAAAAGTTTATTTGTAGAAGACAGATTGACTAATGAGAAAAGGAAAAGAACCAATGGTAAAAAAAGCATTACTTCCACAATTTTTTATACATCCATGAGAAACTTGTTCTGGAATCTTCACAAGTAAACAGACCAAATCACAAATTTCTAGCTACTACAACTCATCGGGATCAGTTTTAACAATTTTTCAAATTAATACCATACAACGGATGAAAACAGATCAGAAATTGTGGAATACAACAGCTGAAAATGAAATATCTAGCTATTACAACTCATCGGGATCAGAGTTTTAACAATTTTTCATATTAATACAATACAACGGCTGAAAACAGATCAGAAATGTCATAATCATAATCTAAATTTCAATCAACTGTCAGAAAATGAAATTACAGTTGACTATCCGACACCAAACATTTACACAGAAGAAATCGTAACACTCCAAAAAACACATGAGTATATAAATAATAAACATAAGCCGCCATTAAATAATATAGGATTAATTTCCTAGTGGATAATGAAGAATAACATGTGTCAGCACTAATACTTTTAGTAAACTAATAACCCATGCAAAAAAAAAGAGTGCAACTGCAAAGCAAGCAGCGCATCTGTATTTACAAAGGATAAATGCAAAAGTACAGCTTCACTATGAACATGATTTGCACTCGACAAAGCTATTCAATGCAAAAAAAAAAAAAAATCCCACAGTCAATAAGGACAAAATGACTGGCCAATGACTAGTACAACTCACCTATCTTGCATTGCCTTGGAAGCCCTTAGTTCATGGCTGCGCACAAGTAGATTGACATGACTAGCATATTTGGTCAGGTAAAGTGCCTCCTCAGTAGCTGTGTCTCCTCCTCCAACAACAGCAAGAACCTGCCCTTTAAACAATGGAGAGGCGCCATCACAGATTGCACAAGCACTAATCCCTCGGCTCCAAAATTTATCTTCATGGGGTAACCTGAGCCTTTTTGCAGTAGCTCCAGTAGCAAAGATGAGACTATGACATTTTATCTGAGGATAAAGCAAAGGATAATGGATACATATGAGGTTAGAAAAGAGCATTATAAATGTATAAGATCAATACTTAAAAGTATATAGAACTTATTTCTATAGGAATGAAAAGAAAGTAGAATATTCTAATATACAGTCACTTTTCTGAGTTGTAAGACAATATTTCACCTTATGTTCACCGCTTGCTACAAGAAAAGGGTGGCTTGTCACATCAATAAACTCCACATCCTCTTGGTACAACTCAGCTCCGCACCGTTCAGCTTGTTGTTTCATTCTGTGCAAGAAAACAAAGTTGAAGTTAGATTTAAGAAAGAAGCTGAATCCGTATATGTAAGATAAAGTTTGGGAATAAATTCCATTTTACCTATCCATCAAATCAGGACCAGTTATTCCATCAGGAAATCCAGGGAAATTCTCCACTTCAGTGGTGGTCATCAACTGTCCACCAGGTACACCACCTACGTGGTATCCCTCAAACACTACTGGCTTAAGATTAGCACGAGCTGCATAAATAGCTGCTGTGTATCCAGCAGGGACCAGAACCAATTATCACCAAATTCTCAACACGCGTCGCTGCAAAAGAGATGATCCACATATCAAATCTCAATATGTATTTATTTAGAACCTAGAAGCTTTTAACCACATTACTTGCTGAAGACCAGGCATTGGTTTCAGCATCTTCTAAAGGTGTTTTCATTCACTTGAATGTTCTACAATTAAATAAAAAAAAATCTTGACATTAAGTCCAACAATGTCATCATATAAACAAAGCTGCTAGAGCACTAAGAGGAAACAATATGTTGATAGTTGTTTGAAAACTACGTAGCAAGGACTGGCAACCATTGAGTGCCAATTGTGCATGTCACTGGAAATTGGCATGGTGAAACTCCCTAAATCCAATCCGGCTGTGTTCATCATTTGGTTAATGTTTAATTGCACCAAAAATTCTTAACAAAATCTGAAGATGACTACTATATATGAAAAACCCTAATGCGGTTGTTAACATTGCTTCCAATTATTTATTAATCACACAAACAGACAGAATCCATAGTTCATTAAATTTGATCCAAAAAAAGAAAAGAAGGAACTTCAATAACAGAGAAATTATTCTAAAGAACCTAAATTAGACCAAGGCTAGGCCAATCAAACCTGAAGAGGAGGACTGTACTATTTGTGCTTCAGAAGTAGAAACATATGCTCTGATTCGCAGAACACCAACTTGACAGGGAGCACGTGTTGGGAATGAAACACGAACTCGGCGCCGAGGGGAACAGCCATTGACGGAGAGCAGGACGCGGTCGGAAGCCGGAACAGAGCTGGAGCTTCGAGTAAAAAAGGCGGCCTCCATGGAGGAGGAGGCTGAGTCACGGTGCCGAATTGGCCGAATCGGACCGGCGCTATATTATAAATAGGCGGCTGCAACGCCACCAGGCGCCAGATAGAGATATGAGGGGAAATGTGCTCAAGAGAGAAGGGAAAGCACGGGCTCCACCCTCTTCACTTCCAATCCTACCAACCAGCATTTGCTTGCATCCAACTGTTACCGGTCAGCCTTTCCCAACAAGCGTTTCCGCAGGACCGTCCCAACCTTCCCGGGGCAGCCGTGATAAAAAAAAAAAAAAAAAGCACCCTTCATTTTTTTACAATAAACCACTTATCTTTTTTTTTTTTGTAGAAATAAATCACTTATCTATATATAACATTAAAAAGTGCCGGATGAGCTCTTTGACACAATGGTTAAAATGTTGACATTTGTAAAGAAGGTTTAAAGTTCTAATCTCTAAATAATCTTTTTCCTCATTCTAGCTAAAGTTTTATGCTTATTTCCTAACAATTGTTTATACTGCATAAATAATTTAGATTAATATCTATTGATTTAGCCTACCATTTCTAAAGAATAATAATCTTTTTTTAAAGGAAAAAATAAAATAATGATCTATTTTTAATACATCTATCGAAAAAAAAAATTGTACGAGAAGAATACCATTTTTTCTCATTTTGCACTCATGTATTAAGTTCATTAAATATTTTTATAAAATAAATAATCACTTTTTTGTTGAAGGAATAGTAATAATGATCTAATTCTAATACATCTATATATAATTATGTATATGAGAAGAATTTATTACAAATATTACTTCTTCTTTTTAATAAAAGTTTCATGTTCAAGTCTCTTTGTGAACATCATGTCTAACTACTTTAGTTCTATTTAAATTGTTCAACCAACTCAGCAAAAGATAATTTAAGGAATATTCCTATTTGATTACTTTAGTCCTATTTAAAGTTTATTAAATAGTCTATTATTGTATAAATGTTATAAGTATTTCAATGTATAATATGAATGTATAGCTACACATAGAGATACTCTTAGGACACTTATCCTCTTAAGATGTACTTATTGTTCACATTTAACACCTTTAATTACATCCTATTTATTTTAATTTATAATATAGATGCATATCTACACATAGAGATACTCTTAGGATACTTATCATCTTAAAGGTGTACTTATTGTCCATATTTACCACCCCTAATTACATCCTATTTATTTCAATTTATAATATAGATATATACCTACACATAGAGATACTCTTAGGAAATTTATCCTCTTATATGTTCACTTATTGTCCACATTTACCACCATTGATTACACCATTATTTATGTGCATGTATTTTGACCAATTGTATTTCATGGATTAGCCTATATATACATTATTCTACAAAGAAATCCATTGACATGCACAATTTTTCCTTTCTTGTGTCTACAATATTCTCCATGGTTACAATTATAAACATGAATAGCTCAAGGTATGTATAAATTATTTTTTCTCTATCCATTATAGGTTATTGGGATCTTAATTCTATTATATATTTGTTCAAACCTCTTCTTCGATATTATATTGGAAGTCTATTTTCATTTAAAATTTAAACTAATTTCTATCTAATATTACTATTTTTAATACTATATTATAATTGATCTTTATTATCTAAACTAAATTGTTGTCAACTTAGATCAAACAAACTTTTGTTATATATACAAGAATATTATTTCAAGCAAATATATTTTTGAGGGTCAAGTTTGTAAATTGATTTTTAATTTTTTGAAAGAATATATAGTCAATGTGAATTTTTATTGTGATCTTTCTTAAGAAACATTACTTCTAAAAATATATAATCAATTGAATCGTATGAATTGACTAATTATGATTCATTCCATCCTAAATTATTTGAAATTTAAAATATAAACATTACCAAAGTTCTTATTTGTCTAAGATATGTAAATGCATACAACATCTAATGACAATTAAAAAAATTGTAGCATGTATGCAAATTTTTCATATTGGGCGATAAATTTCAAGTACTAGGTGTGAAAAAATACAATACAAAATTCGAACGTACTAAATTTTGTAATTTTTTTAGATCAAACAATCCACATGTGCTTTCAATTCTTATACAAGTACAAGTTCCAAATGTTCTTACAAACTCAAATGTTAAAAATATACTTTATAAAATGTTAAAAATTACAAAAAAAATAAACGAATGCATGTTAAAAACATGTCTCGTGCGTATGCACGGGAATGTCCTCCTAGTATATAAAAAAAAATTCTAAAATTTACAACCCTACTCCTCTCATAATTCTCCTTCACTACTCCCTTCTTCTCCAACCTTCAATCTCATCAACAACTAGAAGCTTGCAAATTACAAATAATTTTCTCCATAAACAAGGTAAAAAATCTTCTTTTTCATTGATTTTTATGCAAACAATTCATGTTTTTAAGAGATTTGAGAACAATTGTTTTAGATTTAGGGTTTAGGATTTAGGAGAAGTGTTTAGATCTCAAAATAGGGCTTTATATGGTAGATTTAGGCGTTTTAATTGAAGGAGTATTAGCCGTAATCATTCATGTGATAACTTGCATTTAGAGCATATTAGGACATGCATTTAGGACCCTAGTTTATATGTTTACATGCATTAGTCTCATGTTTCTAGTACTTTTAGTTTAGTTTCCGTTATAGATGTATACACGCTTATATTTATGCTTTTCAGGTACTTTGGAGAGTTTTGAGCTTTATTGGAACGCGTTTGGAGACATAGCGGAATCAAGACTTCAGTCCAGGAGGCATCGGGACCGGAAAAGATCAACTGAGGAGTCCAAAATAAGAAGAATCACACGATCAAGGCCAAAGTCGTGCACAAAGGTTCACGGTCATGCAGGCGGTGTTGAAGAATGTCGGATCGTGCGCCTTTAGCTCGAGCCAGTTGAGGATCGTGCGTCACACACGCACGATCGTGCGTTTTAACACAGAGAAAGGCGTCACCCGTGCGTTTTCAGGCGCACTGTCATGAGTCATCCAGGCCAGGGTCGTGCGTTTCTATGAGTCGTGCGCTGCTTTGTACGGTCATGCGCCTCGGCTCACGACTCGCGTCGTGGGTCGTGCGTCCTTCGTATGATGTGTTTTTAGGCCGCCTCTCTTATTTTATCCTTAGTATAAATACTTTACTTTGTCCTCTAGATTAGGGTTCGAACTTTTAACCTAGTTTTTATTCCTTGAGAGACAAGTTTAGAGAGATTTTGGAGAATTTGAAGACTTTTGTTGAATTGCGTTCGGATTTTGCTGGATTTGAATCAAGTTTGTTTGTTTCTTCAATCCGGTATGTTTAATCTCGTTATTGAATCGATTTCTTCTATTTCCATGTCTAGCTAAACCTCAAATTCTAAGATTGGGGTGAACCCAATGATGTCTAGGTAGACATATTTATTAAATTGCACAATCCGTTGTTTGAAACTTTGTTTGATTCAATCCTAGATGCTCTATGCCTTAGTAACTTTTGTGAATGGAAACTTGCCAAAGTTTGAGACTGAAAGGTGAAAACTTTGTTAAGTAGTCAGACAGGGAATTGAGACTGAAAGGTACTTTTTCCTGTTGGAACTCTAGGATTTGAACCTGAGTTTTCTCTATTATGAAAGTATTTTTAATTCTCTTGTGGAATAACACTTGTCATAGAAATTTTAAGGTTGGTTTGAGTTAGCAAGTCGCGATAGCGGATGTTGATTCAATTTAATCTTAAATTCTAAGTGCTTAAAGGTCTAGATTTTAATTTGCAAGTCACGAAAGTGGATGTTTAATTGAGTCTAGATACGTTTGTTAACATTCGAAAGAATTTAGCGGATACATTAGACAATTGCCCTCAAACAAAGTCATATTTAAGATTGTGCAATCATCTTTTATAGTCTATCGAAGCATTATTGTGGTGATCCTTGATCTTAGAAGCCTTCCTCTCATTGATTTGCCCTTATTTACTTGTTTGTTTGCTTTAATTAGTTTCATAGTACAAAAATCACAATTTAATCTTTTCTTGTTTTACGACTTAGTCTACTGATTTGATTACAATTAATACTACATAGTCCCAGAGTTCGACACCTTGGTATTACAACCGATCCCGTACACTTGCGGGGTAGGATTTGGCCTATCAAGTTTTTGGCGCCGTTGTCGGGGACTATAGTTAGTATTGGTTGTTTCTCACAACCGGTAGATTAGGTTTGTTTTTTCTTTTTAATTTTGTTTCTTTTGTTTGTGCTTCCAGATTGTTCTCTAGTTCATGCGAAGAGCCCTGAACGCTCAACCATTCAACAATTTTTATCCTGAAATTGAGCGTACTTTCCGTAGAAGCTAAGAGAGCAACGTGCAATCCAAGCTATGGGTGATCAAAACCAAGATGCTGAGGCTTCGCATAGAGCCTATGTTGTTGATCTAGAAGCCCAAATAGCGGTTGCTGATAATCGATTGGCTATGTTGGAGCAAAACCAAGCGCTCCAAGAGGAAGAACAACACCCACAAACTCTTGTTGAATATATGAGGCCTGTTCAATATGGGCCTATTTCTAGTATTGTCTATCCTGAGGTGCAAGCTCGTTACTTTGAATTGAAGCCCTCCTTGATCAACATGGTCCAACAAAATCAATTTGGAGGTCTTCCATCTGAAAATGCTCATCAACACCTCACTACCTTTATTGAGCTCATGGAAACTGTTAAAATCCATGATGTCCCAGATGACGCACTCAGGATGAGAGCATTCTCATTCTCTTTACGGGACAAGGCCACGACATGGTTCAAGACTCTTCCTCAGAACTCCATCAAAACATGGGATGAGTTAGCATCAGCCTTCTTGAACAAATACTTCCCACCTAAGAAGACTTCTGAAATGAGGCAGCAAATCAATAATTTCAGGATGAAAGATGGAGTGTCTTACTTTGAAGCTTGGGAGAGATTCAAGGAGCTTCTTGTGTTGTGCCCCCATCATGGGCAATCTAAGGTGGCGCTTCTTGATATCTTCTACAATGCAATTGATGGTGCAACTTATCTACTAATTGACGCCTCATCTGGAGGTGGCTTGTCTAATCTGCAAACAAACGAGGCATGTGATTTAATTGAAAAAACTGCATTGCATTCTCACAACTATTCTGATGTTCGTTCCACCTCTAGTGCCAAAATAGCAGCTGGGAGGTATGAGGTGGATAATAACACTCACTTGACAGCTCAGGTTGATTCTCTCACTCAAAAGATGAAGCAAATGGAGGCTGCATTCGCCAAAGCTGAAAAGACAGGTACTCCTAAACCATCAAGTTCTGGGGCTCATTGTCAATTTTGTGGAGAGGATGATCACAATATATCAGCCTGTCATTTGTATGCTGTTCAACGTGATTCACAAGAAGGAGAAGTGAGCTACACGAATAACTACAATTGGGGTGCAAGGAATGATCCATACTCCAATACTTACAACCCCGGTTGGAGGAATCACCCAAACTTCTCCTATGGTAATAGTCAGGCACAACAAAGACAACCACCTGGTTTTCAATCAAAGGCTCCCCAACCACAAGTTGTTTCTCCTGTGCCACAACCTCAAAAATCAACAATGGAGCTTCTACTCGAGCAATTTGTGGCGGGTCAAAAAGCAAGTCAGTCCTTTCAACAGGATGTAATCTCAGAGTTACAAGAGGTGAAAAAACAGTAGAAGATGTTTGAGCAACAATTAGCTCAACAAGCATTGAGTGCTCCAAGACCCAATGGTCAATTACCTAGACAACCTGAACTAACCCAAGAGGTCAAGTGAATGCTGTGTTTTTAAGAAGTGGAAGAGAACTTGAAACTCCTCCATCCAAGACTCAAATGGTGAAGGAAAATGAGCCACAAGAAAAAGAGGCCCCTGAAAAGTCAAAAGAAGACGAAAAGGAGCCTCCATATGTTCCTCCACCACCATACAAGCCACCTCTACCATTTCCTCAACGAAGAGCTCAAGTCTAATTGGATCAACAATACAGGAAATTTGTGGATGTGCTGAAGAAGCTTTACATTAATATTCCTTTCACGGATGCCTTGAAGCAAATGCCCTCTTATGTGAAGTTCTTGAAAGAGATCCTATCTAACAAGAGGAAACTTGATGAATGTCAATCCGTGTCTCTAAGCAAGGAATGTAGCGCTCTTATCCAAAACAAGCTTCCTCCAAAACTTGAAGATCCATGTAACTTTTCTGTCCCTATTATCTTTGGTAATACTACATATGATGCTTTATGTGATCTAGGAGCTAGTGTTAGTATTGTTCCCTTATCTATTTGTAAAGAATTCGGTTTGGGAGAACCTAGACCTATAGGGATGACACTTTATATGGCAAATAGATCATTAGTTTGCCCCATATGAATTATTGAGGATGTGCCTATCCGTATAGGTAAGTTCTTTATCCCTATGGATTTTATTGTTCTTGACATTGATGCTGATATGCATGTCCTAGTCATCTTGGGAAGACCCTTTTTAGCTATTGCAGGTACCATGATTGATGTTAAGCAGGGGGTCCTCTCTTTCACAATTGGTGATGAGAAAATTGAATTTAGTTTTTCAAAGGCTATTAAACAATCTTCTTGTGAGGATGATGACGGCAGGTTAGATGTCATAGACAGGGAAGTTCATGGCTCTTTGATGTTTGTGGTCTCTAAAGACCCATTGGAGCTTTGAGTTGACCACAAGTGTAGACCAAGTGGAGAAAGGAGAACTACTTGCTGATATAGTTCAAGATTTGAGGGCAACAAAAGAGGACTGCACCAAAAGAGCTGCTGAGATCTTGAAGAGAGATGATCCAACTCCCAAAGGAGATCCAAAAGATGCACCAAAAGTGGATTTAAAGCCATTCCATCCACTTTGAGGTACGAGTTTCTAGGACTAAATTCTACATATCCTGTTATTGTCAATGCTAGTCTAAGTGATGATGAGATTGAAAAATTGTTCCATGAGCTTAGACTGCATAGAAAAGACATAGGATACACCATCGATGATCTAAGAGGAATTAGTCCCTCATTGTGCATGCATAGGATCTTAATGGAAGATGACCATAAAACTTCAATTGAGCATCAAAGAAGACTTAACCCAAATATGAAAGAAGTAGTGAAAAAAAGAAGTGCTTAAATTGTTGGATGCTGGCATTATTTATCCTATTTCTGACAGTAATTGGGTTAGTTCCTGTTCATGTGGTTCAAAAAAAGGGTGGGATGACTGTTGAAAAGAATGAGAAAAATAAATTAGTTCCCACTAGGACTGTTACGAGTTGGAGAATGTGCATAGATTACAGAAAATTGAACAAAGCAACCCGTATGGATCACTTCCCTCTTCCTTTCATTGATCAAATGTTAGAAAGATTAGCCCAACATTCACATTTTTGTTATTTAGATGGGTACAGTGGTTTCTTTAAAATTCCTATTCATCTCGATGATCAGGAGAAAACCACTTTTACATGCCCTTATGGCACCTTTGCTTATCGAAGAATGCCATTTGGATTGTGTAATGCCCCTGCTACTTTTCAGAGATGCATGATGGCTATCTTTTCTAATTTGATTGAGGATATTATGGAAGTTTTCATGGATGACTTTTCTGTTTATGATTCTTCTTTTGATACTTGTTTGACTAACTTGTCAAGAGTGCTACAGAGATGTGAAGAGGTTAACCTTGTGTTGAATTGGGAAAAATGTCATTTCATGGTAAGTGAGGGAATAGTTCTTGGTCATCTTGTCTCTAACCGTGGTATTGAAGTTGACAGGGCAAAGATTGAAGCCATTGAGAGGTTGCCACCTCCCATGTCAATTAAAGGGGTAATAAGTTTCTTAGGACATGCAGGTTTTTATAGGAGGTTTATTCAAGATTTTTCTAAAATTGCTAAGCCTCTTACCAATTTATTGCTTATAGATGTGAAATTTAACTTTCCCCCCCGAGTGTCTTGAGAGCTTCAACAGGTTAAAGCAGGCTTTGATTTCAGCTCCAATAATGCAGCTTCTTGATTGGAATCTTCCCTTTGAAGTTATTTGTGATGCAAGTGATTTTGCAGTAGGGGCTGTGTTGGGACAGAGAAAGGACAAGAAGCTTCATGCCATCTACTATGCTAGCAAGACTCTTGATGAAGCCCAAGTGAATTATGCTACTACAGAAAAAGAGTTGCTTGCTATAGTGTTTGCCTTTGAGAAGTTCAAGTGCTATTTAGTGGGAGCTAAAGTAACTGTCTACACTGATCATGCTGTTATCGATATCTCTTGAGCAAGAAGGATGCTAAGCCTAGATTGATTTGTTGGATCCTTCTCCTTCAAGAGTTTCATTTGGAGATCAAGGATAAGAAGGAGGCAGAAAACTTAGTTACTGATCACCTCTCTAAATTGATGCCACAAGAAGAGAAGCCACTTGATTCAGTCCCCATAGATGATTCCTTTCCTGATGATCATCTCTTTGGGATAACAGAGGAGCTCGTACAACCTGCAACTTCAAAGATGCCCTGGTATGCTGATTTTGTCAATTACTTAGTTTGCAATGAGTTACCTCATGTGCTATCTTGGCAGCAAAAGAAGAAATTCATGGCTGATGTACGACATTATTATTGGAGTGAGCCTTTTCTCTTTAAGAGGTGTGCTGATGGTGTGATAAGGAGGCGCATTCCTGAAGAAGAAGTAGAGAGTGTCATTCGACATTGTCATTCTTTACCATGTGGAGGCCATTCTAGCTCTTCTAAGACAACCACCAATATTCTCAATTCAGCATTATATTTGCCATCAATGTTCAAAGATGTCCACCAATTCATCTCCTCATGTTATTCTTGCCAGCGGACTGGAAATATCTCAAGAAGGAATGAAATGCCTCTCAATAATATCCAAGAGGTGGAGATCTTTGATGTTTGGGGGATAGATTTTTCATGGGCCCTTTTCTATCGTCTTGCAACAACAAGTACATTCTTGTAGCGGTGGATTATGTGTCCAAGTGGGTAGAAGCAATTGCATCACCAACTAATGATTCAAGAGTTGTGTCCAAGTTCTTCAACAAGGTGATTTTTCCAAGGTTTGGCACTCCTAGAGTTGTTATAAGTGATGGTGGATCCCATTTTATTGAGAAGAAATTTGAAGCTTTATTGAAGAAATATGGGGTGACTCATAAAATTGCAACCCCGTATCATCCTCAAATTAGTGGCCAGGTGAAAGTCTCTAATCGAGAAATCAAACGCATCTTGGAGAAAATTGTGTCCCAATCCCGAAAAGATTGGTCAATGAAGTTAGATGATGCTCTTTAGGCCTACAGAACTGCTTACAAGACTCTCATCGGTACTACCTCTTTCAGATTAGTTTATGGGAAGTCTTGTCATCTACCTGTGGAGTTGGAACACAAAGCATATTGGGCAATCAAGTTGTTCAATTACGACATGAAAGAGGCAGGTGAAAAGAGACTGTTACAGCTTCAAGAGTTGGAAGAACTGAGATTAGATGCTTATGAGAATGCCAGGATCTACAAAGAAAGAACCAAGAGATGGCATGATGAGCATATACTTCCAAGGGAATTCCAAGTAGGTGATCTTGTGTTGTTATCAATTCCAGGCTCAAGTTTTTCCTAGGGAAGCTTAAATCTAGGTGGAGTGGGCCTTTTCAAGTAAGACATGTTTATCCACATGGAGCTGTAGATGGATGGAATGAAGAATCAAGGCAATTCGAAGTCAACGGGGAACGTTTGAAGAAATACATAGCTGGGAGTCCGATTGAGAAGACCAATTCTATTGATCTTCTCGATCCGAGTGCTTGAAAGAAAATTAGACGGTCAAGCTAACGACCTTAAACAAGCGCTTATTGGGAAGGAACCCAATTAAATTTAGTTCAAAAAATCAAATCAAAAAATTCAAAAAAATCAAAAAAATCAAAAAAAATCATAACAATCAAAAGAAAAGAGTGTACATTTTATTTTAATATTTTATATTTAGTTTTTCTTTTTAATTTTCTTTTTCCCCTCTTTTTTCCCTCTCTCTCCTCTCCCTCTTTCTCTGCCGCTCGACTCCCTCGAGCTTCTTCCCCTTTCTACTCTCTCGTCCCTCACCTCACCATTGAGAAAGTTGCGGCCTTCCGCCTCTGCAAGTCCGGCCGGCCACCGCAGCACCATCCACGTCGCGGCCCCGCTCCAGCCTGCTGCCTAGTCATGCTCGAGAGATCTAGGCTACTGCGCAGCAGCTTCTCCCCACACCAAATCTGGCCGCCGGCATCTCCCTCCGTCGAACCAGCCTGCTCGACCTTCTATAGCCACCAGCACCCACCGCTCAAGCCTGCCGACCAACGCTCGCTCGAGCCTGCTGCCTAGTCCCGCTCGAGAGTACTGCACCAACGCACCGGCCAACGCCAGATCCAACCGCCAGCGTCTCGCTCCGGTCGCCTAGGGCACCATCACCACCGCTCGACTCGCTTCAGCACCGAACAGCAGTGCGCGCAAGCCCCTACGAGTTCGTGCGAGCCACCAACCAAGGCAGTACGCAAGAACGCATGCGACTCTCTCCGGTTGTCCGACGCCGACAACTCCCTCCGTGCGCCACCCACACCGCCGGTCAACCTGCTGCAGCACCGTCCCACTAGGTACCACTTTAAATCCCATGTGATTATTTGTTCAATTTACTAATCTAGGGTTTTGTCTAGTTAGTTAAATTGCAAAATTAATTGGGGATTAATTGCTAGGGTTTAAGATTTGGGTAAATTGCTTGCTAATTGTTGGAATCCATGGACCGATTTGGTGTTTAAACGGTGAAATTGGTGGAATATGTAATATTGCCTATTATTAGTAGATAATTAGGCTAATTGTGCTTTTGTAGGGAACTCTTTGAACCCATTGATTGTGATTGTTTATGGGTTTTATTTGTTTTTTTGTTGAGTTTTATTAGCCAGGTAATATTTCAGAGGAGATTCTAATGGTATTGCAAAAACAAACAAAAAAAATCATACTTATGCCTCCTCGAAGATGAACAGTTGTGGATGGAGTGAATTTTGCTACTCAAGAGCAACATAATTTGTATGCTGACTTTGATGCATGTCCCCACCAGTCTACTAGTTGGGTCAATAGTGAGAGCCTCGACCATTTAGGATTTATGGATGAAATCAATCGTATGGCCTTCAAAATTGGCATTCAAAGCCTTCTCTCTCTGTCTTCACTGACTTATAAGGATTTGACTTGTGAGTTCTTCAACTCTCTGACTGTTAATATCTCTCCTGAAGTGGAGGATGCTGGGCTTCTTAAGTTTCGTCTTGGGAACCAATGGAGGAGTTTGAATCTTCCTCAGTTAAACCAAATCTTCAATTTTCCTGCTTGTGGAGATCGAACACTGCTTTCCAATAATAATTAGGATGATTTTTGGCATAAATGGACTGGGAATTTGACATTCCGAGGTCAATTTGCAAATGCCTCTAACATTGTCAACCCATGTTTTCGAATTCTACAGAAGATTCTGGCCCACACCATTTATGGGCGTGAAGAGGGAGGCAACGTTCATTGTGGAGAGCTTGCTATTCTGTTTGCCATGGCACATGAGTCTCCTATGGATCTGGGGTATCAATTGCATGTGAAGTTTGATCAGATTCGGAAATCCACTAGGGGTGTGATTGCTATTGGAGGAATGGTTGCTCTTATTGCTCATCATTTTCAGGTGGATCTGGCACGATACACAGAGACTGCAGAGTTGTATCGCATTGATGAAGATTTTCTTATCTAGTGTCGTTGGATAAAGCGCAAAGGAAGGAAATTGTATCTTCGGTTTACTAAAGTGACTATTGCGCCGCGCCTTCCTGATCCTGTTCGGATCCTCATTGATAACGTTGCAAACTGGTATGAGTCTTGGATTGGAGCACCTCCTCCTCCTAGACCTATTGGTGTGTTTTACAGGGATGATGATAAGCCTACGGAAGACGCTCCTGCTCCTCCACCACACTTTCAACAGGGAGAGTCTTCTGGCCTTGGCGATTCTGCTTACCTCCGCCAGCAGATAGACTCCATTTCTAAGCGGATGACAACATTACAGACATTTGTGGATTCCCGTTTCAACAGCATTGAGCAGATGACAAAGTAGATGTATCATCACACTTTCGGGTATTTCTATGACCCGAGTGCTCCCTATCTTCCGCCGCCTCAGTAGATTGTCTGGTGAGTACCTCTTTCTCTTTTATTCTCTACATTGGGGACAATGTAGATTTTAAGTTTGGGGGAGGAAAACCTGTTTCATTAGATTGCATATAGTTTCATGCTATGGTTGCATTTTCATGTTTAAATTTTTGCATTTGTCTTTGCATAAGAAAAAAAATCTGAAAAATGTCAAAAAAAACCATGCATTTTAGGTCTTATTGAATCCCTTTTAATGGAAAATCCCTTGTCCTTAATTATTCTTTATATAACTCTAAACCACATGACATGCTGGAATTGTTGAAACCTCCATATATTAGCATGATTGTAGATTTGTATGTTTTACATGTAATTGAATGAGCACATGTTATCTTTTGAGATTTGAGATTATGCTGAAGTTCTAGACATGTTTAACCTTGTGAGATCATATTTTTAGCCTTTCTAGGACTAATTGTCCCCTCTATTATTTCTTGAGTGTCTCACTATGACTTGCTAACTCTAGAACTTGCGTTAAATATCTATTTTGAGGCTGCTTACATGAGTCTTGCATTCGATATTAAAGTGATAGAGACATTATTTTTCATTAGCCTATATTTTCCCTATCCACCCTGCATATTAATCCTTCTTTTTGTAGCCCCTGTAAGCCTTAATAGCCTATCTTTTTGAGCTCCATAAAATTAAATTCCGAGCCTAATGAGCCTGACCCTTCTGGAGAATAGGAATTTATGCTTGAATTGTTTTGTGAAGTTTGAGTGAGTTAGGGAGTTGAAAAAAAAAAGAATGAAAATGGTGGGTGTGTAGAAAGAAAAAAAAAGTGAAAGGAAATGAAGGTTGAAAATGAAGAATAGTTTGAGCTTGAGTAATAAAAAGTACATATGAAGAAAAAGAAGTCTCAAAAACCATGAAAAGAATGGGTTAAAAAGAAATTGCAAAAGAAGTGTGAGAAGGATAAGAAAGAAGCTGAAGTGAATAAGGGTTTGGAAAAAATGTAAGGTAAAAAGGTTTGTTGGTGTTGATGAAGCTTAATTTCTATTTTCCAAATTTAGCACCACATAGCCAAATATATTCCATGCCTCATTCTTCTCACCTTGACCACATTACAACCCATTAAAAGACCTCTTGATTTTTGTTGTATGCAATGTCCATAGCAGTGGAGATTTAGAACACTGATGCAAGCACATGGTAGTTTAGCGGTCTTAGTTGAGAATTGAGCGAAACTCTATACCCTAAACACTTGAGTGAGAGAGACAAACACAATCCCCTAGTGAGGTCTAGAATGGTTGCATTCTCTTGATCTTTTTGATTTTCCAAAGCATGTGCAATGATTTCAATTTGTGAAATACAAGTCTATGATTAATTCTTAACTTCATTTGAGGTGGATACTTGAATTGCATTGTTTTGTGGGGTGCTGAGTTTATTTCTTGCTTGAGGACAAGCAAGGTTCTAGTTTAGGGGATTTTGATAACTTGCATTCAGAGCATATTAGGACATGCATTTAGGACCTTAGTTTATATGTTTTCATGCATTAGTCTCATGTTTCTAGTACTTTTAGTTTAGTTTCCGCTATAGATGTCTACACGCGTATATTTATGCTTTTCAGGTACATTGGAGAGTTTCGAGCTTTATTGGAACGCGTTTGGAGACATAGCGGAATCAAGACTTCAGTCTAGGAGACATCGGGATCTGAAAAGATCAATTGAGGAGTCCAAAATAAGAAGAATCACACGATCAAGGTCAAAGTCGTGCACAAAGGTGCACGGTCGTGCAGGCAGTGTTGAAGAATGTCAGATCGTGCGCCTTTAGCTCCAGCCAGTTGAGGATCGTGCGTCACACACACGCGATTGTGCGTTATAACTCAGAGAAAGGCGTCGCCCGTGCGTTTTCAGGCGCACGGTCGTGCGTCATCCAGGCCAGGGTCGTGCGTTTCTATGAGTCGTGCGCTACTTTGTACGGTCGTGCGCCTCGTCGCACGACGCGCGCCGTGGGTCGTGCGTCCTTCGTATGATGTGTTTTTAGGCCCCCTCTCTTATTTTATCCTTAGTATAAATACCTTACTTTGTCCTCTAGATTAGGGTTCGAACTTTTAACCTAGTTTTTATTCCTTGAGAGACAAGTTTAGAGAGATTTTGGAGAATTTGAAAACTTTTGTTGAATTGAGTTTGGATTTTGCTGGATTTGAATCAAGTTTGTTTGTTTCTTCAATCCGGTATGTTTAATCTCGTTATTGAATTGATTTCTTCTATTTCCATGTCTAGCTAAACCCCAAATTCTAAGATTGGGGTGAACCCAATGATGTCTAGGTAGACTTATTTATTAAATTGCACAATCCGTAGTTTGAAGCTTTTTTTGATTCAATCCTAGATGCTCTATGCCTTAGTAACTTTTGTGAATGGGAACTTGCCAAAGTTTGAGACTGAAAGGTGAAAAATTTGTTAAGTAGTCAGACAGGGAATTGAGATTGAAAGGTACTTTTTCCTGTTGGAACCCTAGGATTTGAACTTGAGTTTTCTCTATTATGAAAGTATTTTAATTCTCTTGTGGAAAAACAATTGTCATAGAAATCTTAATATTGGTTTCAGTTAGCAAGTCGTGAAAGCGGATGTTGATTCAATTTAGTCTTAAATTCTAAGTGCTTAAAGGTCTAGATTTTAATTTGCAAGTCACGAAAGTGGATGTTTAATTGAGTCTAGATACGTTTGTTAACATTCGAAAGAATTTAGCGGATACATTAGACAATTGTCCTCAAACAAAGTCATATTTAAGATTGTGCAATCATCTTTTATAGTCTACCGAAGCATTATTGTGGTGATCGTTGATCTTATAAGCCTTCCTCTCATTGATTTGCCCTTATTTACTTGTTTGTTTGCTTTAATTAGTTTCATAGTACAAAAATCACAATTCAATCTTTTCTTGTTTGACGACTTAGTGTACTAATTTGATTACAATTAATACTACATAGTCCCAGAGTTCGACACCTTGGTATTACAATTGATCCCATACACTTGTGGGGTAGAATTTGACCTATCATCATGCTAGTAGAAGTGACACGACCGAGCTGGTTCGAGCATGGCTGGTGCGACTTGAGGTTGAATTGATGCGCGACTGGTGTACGACCAGATGTTGAAGACGATGTTACGACCGAACATCGTCTGGCCGTTACGACCATGCTCCTCCTAGCCAAGACGGCCCAACACCACTTGGCCGTTACGGCCAGAACACTTCTGGCCATAACAGCCAGACCCTTTAGCCTTTTGGTCGATTCTTTATTGAGTAATCTATATTTTCCCCTCTATACTAAGAAATATGTATTGACCATTCTAATTAACTATTTGAGATGGGAGATAGGTCGATTCGTCATCGTCGTCGAGATGCATTGAGAGAGCATGTTTTGTCGCAGCCAGATCCTCAGATAGAGAGATTAGACGACATACAAGATGAGCTAGTGGACCTGGCTCCGGCTCCCCTAGACCAGGAGGATACTCGTGATTACCGTACTGTATATACTAGGCATCGTCGACGGTACTCTTCACAGCCTGTTATGATTCATAGTGTTGAGCTTGAGGATTAGTTTGTAGAGGCTCCAACTGATGTGCCCGTGAGTCAGGCTACGACGTCGATGCACACGAGCCAGGCTCGACGGTCGAGGACTGCGGGTCAGCCTTCACAATCTTGTTCTAGAGGCCGAGGTCGGACTGATAGTACATAGGTCGAGGCTACAGGCGGTGGAGTTGCTGCGACTCCAACTGGTCCTTCATCTAGCCAGGGACGTAGGTCACGCATCGACGGACTGAACATTCATCCGTTTCTGACCGATCTTGTATCCGGTGGCTCGCAGATATCGGATTTGCTATTTGGATTTGAGGAGCATGTCGCCCACCACATCTATGCTGGTTGGGTACGGTTTTTATCTATACACTTTTATTAACCTCCTTTTATACGTTTGATCTTATTAGGATTATTATTGCATAGGAGCGTGTTGGGTTTAGGATTCATAGACGTACTTCCTAGTTGTCTAATTGGGTGCCGGCTGGGGAGGCCGAGTGGATTAACATTGTTAGGCATAGTGGACTTGCTCATCTACAGGACCTCATGTATAGCCACATCCATACTTCGTTGATTGTGGCATTTCTCGAGCGATGGCAGCCAGAGATGAGCTCGTTCCATATGCCTTGGGGAGAGATGACGATCACGCTGCATGATGTGGCACTTATCCTCGGTCTTAGTATTGATGGAGGTGTAGTTATTCTTCCGACTAATGAGCGGAATCTGAAGCAGGGAGAGTTGAGAGCGCTGCAGATCTCACAGTTCTTGGAGTTGTTTGGGTTAGATGAGGAGTGGTTCAACAACAACTATGATAATGGAGGGATCACACATTCAGCTTTGAAGAACGTATGCGGGAAGCGGATAAATGAGCGGGCGGATCCGAAGATTCTAGCAGCGGGTTTTCTGATGTTTCCGTTGGCGTCCACATTATTTCCAGACAGGTCACAGAATTGAATTCCTCTTTCATGTATTAGCCTAGTGCGAGATGTCATAGCAATGGATGACATGTCATGGGGTTCAGCCGTGCTCGCTTATTTGTACCGAGGGCTCGGTGAGTGCACATGATCGGGCGCTTGTCAGATGGATGTGTGTACCACACTCTTTGGGTGGATTGTTAAAGCCCTATCAAATGTATCATGTTCAACTTTACCATTTTTCGTGCACTATTAGGTGACTAAACTCAAGTTTAAAAACAACAAACAACTTCATTGCTTCCAAACAACTAACTTACAAACAACACTTGCTTCTAAATGAAATAAACATCGAAATATGACTTCGTGAATCACAAAATGACAAACAATACTTGCTTTTAAAGCCTCAACATGAAAAAACAACAAATTACATTAATCCTCAAGAAAAATATTATCAACTTCCCAAATCTCAGCACCTTCGAATAGACGAAGCAAAATATTAACAACACTTTACCATTTTTCGTTGTCATTCAAGAAAGAGCGGCAATATCCTGGTGGTAGTCCCTCGCCAGATTGACTCCAAGATATGATCACATTTCTTAAGGTGCCCCCGGGTAACATGGTCCATTCCGATCTTCTCTCCTTAATACCTTGCACGAGCACGATGGAGAAGTTGATGAAGCGTGGAGCAATGGTGTAGGTTTACGAGGAACATGCTGCTTTCCTAGGAGCCATGGATGGAGATGGAATTCTGGTTTGGGTTTGAGGTTTGAGATCAAGTCTTCTTTTATGGTTGAAAATTGCTCTACCCTCAATGTAACATGCATGGGTCTTGTCATAAGAAAAACTCATAATAATGTCATCAAAACATTAAATGGTATACTGTTATCAGAACATTAAATGGGACAGAAAAGCCACTTTGTTCATAATAGCGCACCCTCCAACCGTTACGGCCAAAGGTTCTCCAACCGTAACGGCCAGAGCGCTCCCAGCCGCTGGAAGCTCTCTGGTCGTTACGGCTGGGGGACCTCGGGCCGTAACGGCTGGATATTTATTGAAATCGAGGAATTAAATGCACTCAACTACCTTAACTCTTTTCCTCCGTAGTCTTTTTAATTCGCCATAGCCGTAAGCCAACCACTACATTTCATCTCTATTCCAAAAACCACAACACTTCTCCATGGTTTTCAATCTTCAACCATGAACAACAAAGGAGATTGCCAATATTTCTTGGATTTGGAAGATCAAGCCTTGAACATCAATCATAATGAGGTATATTTTATTTGTTTGTTCCAAGTTGCTTTCTTCCACCACTCTACTATATTTGGAAAAAAAATTTTTGTATAAAACTACATGTTTAACTAGAGATGGTTTTGAAGTAGGAAAAATGAGTGTATTTAATCTTGCATGTATTGAGTAGGCAAATTTATATAATTATTAGTAAAAAACTAGGTTAAAGAAGGTTACTTTGTTGACAAAATATCGTAACTTTTTCCTTAGAACTTCGAAGTGTTCTTGAACAAAAAGATTAGATCTTTGAAAGGAAGAAACGTTCCGGCCGTTACGGCCAAACGACATCCAGTCATACCAATCAGACTGTGCCCGGCCGTAACGGCCAGACAACATCCAGTCGTACCGGCCAGAGTGTGCCCCAGCCGTAACGGTTGGGGCTCCTCCGGCCGTTACGGCTATATTTTACAAAATCTTATTTTAAGCTTTGTTTAAATCTTTGTAGGAAGATAAAGAAGTGTAAATTGGGCTTGATGCATTGAGGATCGAAGATGGACAAAGTGATCCCGCATACAACAATTCTGTATGTGGATGTCCCCAGATGCAGTCAAAACCGATTCCGTTTGTTGGAGATTGGTATAGTATTAGATATCCGTCGATGCATCCAAGTCAGATGCCAACTACAGGTGATTGGGGTGGATACTCTCAAATGTGTCCAAATCAGTACGACAGTGGGTATGCTCAAATGCATACCGATCAGTACAATACTGATTATACACAGATGGAGTTAGTGGCAAGGCGTGGGCGTCCATCTTTGAGCGGCATGCCACAGTTTTTGGAACCCGTGGAGGAAGTGGTGCAAGGGTCTGATGACTATAAAGATTTATTTACCACATATAGGATATTTGATAGAAGAGAGGAGACCATAGAGTGGGTTAAGACAACATGTATTCAAAATAACATCTCCATTCAAACTTGGCGGACAAAAAAATCTACACTATTTGGTCAGCTTGGCAAGACTTGGTTGGTATGCGAAAGAGAAGGGGTTTACACCCCGAAGAAAAGGGAAGTAAAGGAGGTCCAAGAGACCATTAAGTCAAAGAAATGTGGCTGCAAGTTTACAGTGACTTGTATAGAGGGTCCAAGAGGATCGTGGAGTATTGAGGTTGTTCATGGAATTCACAACCATATGATAAATTCTAGTTTGCATGGGCATGCACTCGCTGGAAGACTCACCGGCCAAAAGCTGAAGTTGTTGGAGTCTATGTCATCAAGCAATTGTACCTCGACCCAGATTGTAGTGGCATTGAAAGATTTCCCAATGAACTTCACGAGTAAGAAACAGATCTATACAGCAAGATATGGTTTAAAGAAGGCTGGGTTGGAGGGACGAATTGTTGTTCAAGAGTTCTTCCTCCGAGCTAAGGAGAACAACTATTTCATGGAGCACAGATTAGATGATAAAAGCAATCGGATTAGTGATGTCTTCTTCACCGGTCTTGATTCGATATCACTTCTTAAGGCATTTCCCTACGTCTTAGTACTCGACTGTACATACGCTACAAACAAGTAAGTCATACACTTCATTTTTAAGTTTTATGCACTTATTATGAATCGAATTTAGATTCTGTTGAACATCACCGTAACGGCCAACGTGTCTCCGGCCATAACGGCCGGAGCGCCTCTGGCCGTTATGTCCGACGCGTCTCCGGCCGTTACGGCCGACGCGTCTCTGGCCGTTACGGCCGACGCACATCCGGCCGGAACTACTCTGGCCGTAATGGCTGGTTTTAACAGAATCAAAATCCCCCATCTAATCCATTGCTAAATCTACAGGTACGGTATGCCTTTCTTAGAAATTGTTGGATTTACCTCAACATGGCTGAATTACACTGTAATCGGAGCTTTCTTGGCCTTTGAGAGGGAGGACAACTTTGCTTGGGCTGTGCAACAACTTCAAAAGCTTTGTCCACAATATATGGTCTCATCCTTTAAACATTTGGGAGCTAATAGTTATTGTGAATTGCAGGGTAGAAGCACATCACTCATCCTTGTAACATTGGATTGAGACTGCAAACAACAGTTTAGATACACCATTTAGCCTATTCCATAGATCACTAGAGATCCAAGTAAATAACATGAAGACCTCCTTCAATGCATGTCGTCTAAAGACGCGGTCTCATTTGG
The DNA here is from genome assembly GCA_964016875.1 of Fallopia convolvulus. Classification (NCBI taxonomy): domain Eukaryota; kingdom Viridiplantae; phylum Streptophyta; class Magnoliopsida; order Caryophyllales; family Polygonaceae; genus Fallopia; species Fallopia convolvulus. Next base: position 40,369,251 of record OZ024720.1, read on the forward strand.
CCGCAGTTGATATTTTTAAGCAGTTGAAGTATGCTGTTTCTGACAAGTGCATGGAGTTTCTGATAGAAGAGTACCGTATGGGTGAAGTTGTGTTCTTTGACATGAGGTGTACATGTACTAGACCGGTGACACACGATTTGCCTTGTTTCCATACTATTGCACGGTATGTGACTCTTGAGGTTCCCATTCCTCTGACTGCAGTGCACGTTTTTTGGAGGACCCTTAACATAGAGAGAGTAGTACATAACGAGGATGTTGAAGGGTGCAAGGGTAGAGTTGCATAATGTTTGATGGATGACTTCTACACGAACACATTCCCACAAATATCTGCCGATCTACAACATGATTGTGCCAATGCTGTATCTGATATAGTCTACCCTGAGATGACCACTGCACGAGAAACAATAACTGAGAAGAAGAAGCATAGGGGGCGGCCCAAGAATAGCCCTAACAAAAGATTTCTTAGTAATTGGGAGCATGTTGATAAGGAGTTTAATGAAACACCACCAAAGAAACCTAGAGGCAAGCCACGAACACACCCGAGAACCCTCAATTCACCAACTATTTCGAGGGTGCCCCAAACACCCCCAAGGGTGGTTTAGGGGTAGTTTCTATGAGCATATAATGTCGATTAAGAAATTGACATGTATGACTTTCCATGATGTGATTATAGAGACTCGTCATGTATTAAATGATCCAAAGTAAATTGCACACCAACGCCGAGGATCGGAACCTCGTATGCCACGGCACTTGTCGAGGGCACACCTTGAACACGACGTCGCTCGGAGTTAGCACGGTGCATCGGTACCATGCAAGGGCATGGCACGACGAGGAGCTCGATCTCGAGGTTCGAGGCTCGGCAGGTTGGGGCATGCCTAGTGATTGAAATTGAGGTTCAAGTCAGGGTTGTTAAGGCGCGCCTATGGTGGTGAAATGGCACGGTCAAGGCTGCGTGAGGATAGCGACACACCATGGAGTGTGTGGTGAAACTTGTGGCGCGCCTAGGGCATTGGCCCATGGCGCCGAGTCCGAGTATGACTTGCTAACCTCATGTAGCAAGGGATTAGCTCATGGAAGCTCAAGATAGCTCACACTCTCTCAAGTTAGCTCAACAAGCTATAAATTCAGCTCAACGAGCTCAAATGCAGCTGAAGCAAGCTCAACTAGTTGGATGCTAGCTCAACTAGCTAAGGGTCATTGACACTAGGTAAGTGACCTAGATAGGTACCTAGCTATGCTATCTAGGTGTGGGGCTATGTGGGCCAGCCCATGGGGCGTGCCTATAGGCTATTGGGCCGCATTCTTGTTGCATGGCATGGGCCTTGTGCCATGCATGTTGGGCCGAACTCTTGGGGCTTTTCGATTGGATTTTTGGGCTTTCACTTGGACCATTATAGACTGAAATGAAACACCATTTGGAGTCCAAGGGAGGCTGCATTTGGACGCCCATATGACTAGGAAAGAGAAGGAGGAAGTTGCAACTACTTTCCCGTATTTTCACTCTCGGCCATCCATTTCTCCAACCGAATGTAACCGCCACTTAGGGTAGTTTTTGGACAAGATTCTCACGCCTATATAAAGGGGAGAATGTCGTGCTTTGTGGGCATAAAGTACACAAGAAAACAGTCCATACTTCCACTAAAATTCGGTAGAGAAAGACAAACATAGTTGCGTAATACTAGTCGTTGTTTTGAGTGAGTTTTCACAAGATCAAACACGAGTGTGAGAGAGCATCATGGATCGATCTTCAAGCATGAAGAAGGAACCTCAAGAGGCGTTAGATGGACAGTTCGTTCGTGATGCGACTCTGCCCTAGCTCGGACCTAGCTCCGACGGACTCGAGACGGCCTAGACCTTGGAGACCCCCTTGGATTAGGACTTAGTCTCACTTATGTTATTATTTATATTTTCGTCATTTATATTTCCGTCATTTCCCTTTTAGGCGTGTGTCCATTCTTATAGTATGAGCTAGCCTTGTTATTTCCCTTTATAACTACTTTCCATTTTTAGTATGTTGTCTTATTGGGTCACGAGTCGTTGGGCTTTGTTTGCATACAAACCCTAGGCGCCTCTCCCTTGCTAGACTAGGGTTTCATGGTTCTCCTCTATATAAAGGAGCCACGCCCCATATTAATCTTGACGTCAAAATGAATTAGCCAAGCTTATAGTAGAGTCGAGTTTCCTCTTATCTCTTGGCCTGACGTCACCTCTTTCTAACTCTCTTCCCTCGCCCTTGATTCTACCTCGCCCCGCCCTCGTTCCGACAAGCATTAGAGGCCCGCGAGTCCACTTTGTGGTCTCGTATTTATCCCGTTACTTGTGTCGGAGAAGATCCGGGCGTTTCGAGCCTAGATCCACCCCTTGTGACCCTTGGGTCGCATCAATTCGTGTGAAGGATGAAACACAAACGTCTTGGTAAGAAGACTTTGTCAAGTCAAGAACAAAGCGGAATCATGGGACTCGAATAAGGTACGCTTGTTCTTAATAGATGTGTCTTGCCAACACGTCTATTGCTTCGTTTTGGTACGTTTTATCTCACAATGATTTTGCACGAACCCTTGGCATGGAATAGGTGCAATATACATTGAAGGAAAGATCAATCTAATCGTTCGACTCGTAGCCTTTATCCAAGTAACTTTATAAGATGTTATGTGGGTCGATGTTGATTGCCTTAGGGCCTACACCCAACGAGACTACCCTTGAATTGGTCTACTCGTGAGATTACCTTTATGGTCTACTCAAACTGGCTTGTATGTACCAGGATCGACTTTCACTTCAACTTAACAATACGAATATGATTTTATGTTTGCATGCATACCCTAAAACTCAACAATCTTCAACGTATAATTTTTATTTATATTTGCATTCATATGTTTATGTTTATGTCTGCATTGTTGGTTTGTCTTGTTAACTTTGTGGATTTGGCTAGACGACAGGATAAAACGGTCGACGGCGTTACCTCTTACTTGAGGGAAGTCAATATCGAGACCCCTAGTCCCATAAGGCCGATCGAAGTGGATCAAGGTGGACTCCAAGACTTTGACAAATGGCTTGAGGAGTACAATAAAAGCAACTTGTATTGGGATTGGGTCCTCGCTAATGTGAGGTGTGAACCCGATCTTGAAGATGAGGTTCTTTCGCCTCAACCCTCTAAGGAGATGGAGGCTCGTGATCCAAGGCGTGGACATGAGGGTAGGCAAGGGTACTCGAGGTTCAAGCATCGTACGAGGTTGAATGCTAAGCACTTGCGTGCCAAGCCTAGGAGCGGCGTCCCTAGGGGCGCGTCTTTGGGTGATGGAGGAGCATCGGTTGGAGGCAACTATTGGCAAATTGTCTATGGAGACCGAAGGCCAATTAAGCCGGTCTATTAATCGTTGTGTGGCGTCAAACGGCGTGACTAAATATAAGTATTGTAATGTTTCCTTATGTACGTATGTATGTGTGTTTTAGCATTAGACGTGTACTATAAGCTTATGTGTGTTTGTATACCTTGATTAAAGGGTAATAAGTGTGTTGTTTGATCAAAGACATGATCTTGTCATGTTTATGGTTGATAATAAACAAATGGTTTGATTCAATGTTAATCATAATGACATGTGTGCAAGAAAAGGACTAAAAGTCCAATTCTTAAGATCGACTTGAAAAGGTTGATTCCATTTTCATTCTTTTGGATGATCTTAACCAGATTACCCTTGAGTCGACCATTCTTTGATTGGAATGACTCATGCTCTAGACTACCTTCGGGTCTACTAGAGTAATTAGACTACCTTCGGGTCTACTAATGTAAAGGTCTACTGGATTGCCCTCACGTGAGAAGGTAAACACATGTTGGCCATGAATGCACTAAAGAACACATAAAAGAGATGGTGAGAGTCTCTTGATAAGATGCTTGTGGAAATCCACATAGTGATTTCATGAAAATCATGCTTCTTATGGAAAAAAAATATGAAGGTCTTGATTGGTTTAAATTAAGATTTATAATATACTTGTAGTGAGCAATGTTTTATGAGAGTGAAATATCTCATGTCTTAGTCAAATAAAAGTTGAAAAGTTGGGAAGTGTCAAATGGAAATTTTGATACTATGACATGTTCATGTCTAGACCGTTAAATCATACGGTTGAATCCTAAATGTTATGACTTGTCTAATTTATAAATATGGTTTGATGTTGACTTGAATAAATGTTAACATGATGATTTGCCTTGAATAGACATTTTAATATCAAAAGAAATTGTCTTGATGTGAGGATTGGCGCATGGATGTCTAGGATTAAAACCTAGATATGCCTTTAGCTTAGCCATAGGCGTGCCAGACGGTGTCGAGTCTCGGCATCGGTCCTCGCGCGCTTGGCGCTCATGGTAACGAAACCCACGGAGCATCGAAGGCACACCCTTGTAAGGCCTCTGCCTAGATCCCCTCGGCGCTTGGCGTGAGACGATAGTCGTCGTATGGGGTGGGGCGTCGTAACAATCGCAAGGCCAAAGCCTTGGCACGGTCTTGGATCGCATATGCCTAGGCACGCCGAGTCGTTATGCTCAGCGCATGGCATGGCTGAATTTGCGAGGTCAAGGAAAGGGAGCGCTCGGATCCATTGAATCGCTAACGATGTGCGAGGCGCTTGGTTCACGGCGATGCCGTGTCTTGGTTAGAACCTTGGCACGGTTCGGTGAACGCTAGGCGCGCCAAGGCTGGTTGAAAACCGAAGCCTGGCTATGGTTGGTGTTCGATGTTTAGCATCAATGTACACTCGATGGACCATAGGTGCACTTACCATAAGGCATTCGAATTGATTTAATTAAATCAATGAAACCATATTTGAAGTCATTTTAGGTTTTCCTAGTTTAGGATTTGATAATGTTGTGATTGAGTTGAGAAACATGTTTTATCAAATGTTCCATATGATTGTTTTGAAAGGCTGATGTTTTATGTCATTAGAATGGATTGAACTTGTTTGAAAAGTTTGAAAGGCTGGTTTCAAGACTTTCAAATTAACAAGTGATGGTCTAGAAGAGACTTTGAGGAATTGTTTCAATCCTTGGATCCAAGAAAGGTGTCAAAGTGCCATGAAGGCTTAAATTTGACAACTTTGATAAGTTAGTCTTATGGTTAAGAAAATCATTGAAAGGATTAATGGAAATTAATGGCATGGTTAACAAAAGACAAATCTTAACATGTGTGTAAACACTTGTGATAAGATGATTGTCTTATGAGCATAATTCTTCTACGCTTCTTGGTGAAAGTTTTCTAAGGGAAAGAAGAATTGATTCATCTAATGTTGTTTCATGGATGATGATCCTATGGAAACTCCCAATGAATTGGTGGTTAGGATGAAAGTAGAACATAAAGTGGAACACTTTGTGTTGAATGGCCAAAAGGATAGTGATGTCATTTGGAATTCTTTCTAAAGACTCCATATGCTTGTAGCATGAAAGATATAGTAAGTTTAATCACTTTGATTAAAGAAGTGTTTAATGAAATTATATTAAATGACATGGTTTGTTTGGTAAGAAACCAAATGAAATGGATAAGATGGAAATGATCTTGTCTATGATGTTCTTCATTGATAAATTATTAAGATGAAAATGTAAGAGGAGAAGGTGAATTAGATTTTCTAAATCTTCGTCTTGGTTGTAATACATTGGAATGGAAAGGGAATTCCATGGTTATACACATGTTTGAGGACACCAATCGATCTATGAACTCATGGTTATAAGGTTAGATGTGTCATGGCTTGAGGACGCTCAAGTGGATGTTAAGGTGCTGATATCTTGGCATGGCCATTTGTCAAAGATATGATTGATGCATAAGGCATTGGATGTGTATAAAAACTTTCTAGGTTGGAAAGTTTGAAAGCAAGTTGGATCACTAAAATATTGAAGAACTCTAGTCAACAATTGGTCATGAATTCCTATTTGGGTGATGGGTCGACATTCTTGGAGTTTCCAAGAGGCAATTTGCTATATTTCGACTTTGGGTCGGAAAGTGACTTTTAAGTGTGAGGGAACCTTTCTAAAGGAATATTCCATACTTAGAGCGAACTCGTTTGAGTTTTGCTAATCACATCGAATATGTTGATTTCTCCATAGAGAAGATTGGCATAAGTGTTTTTGTGTTAAATTCAAATCGAGGGATGGGGTTAAATCCTAATAAACCCTATGATTTGGACACCCAATTCAACCCATCAAAAGGTGTTGGCTGAATTCAATGTGGAAAGCCAAAGTCATGGAGTTGGAGAGCATACATAAATTCCCATCAAGGTAAATTTGCTCTAGACCACATGAAACTTGTTTTGAAACAATGTTTTCATTAATGAGTTTTTGGAAATTGCTAATGTGGAGCACGTAAGAGAACTCAACTTAGCATATGTGGAAGTGTAAGGCTTAATCCAAGTTAGAGTTCAAGGATAACTCGACTAAAATATATGTGAATTGATATGGGACGAAAGAGCCTGTACGAAAGCATCAAGTTAAAAGAAAAGTTGATGACGTGTAATTCTTATGACGTGCACTTAGAAAAGTTGATGTGGTTCAATTCTTAAGAACACCACGATTCTTTAGTGCATGATTGTAATTGTTACAAGTTATAAATTCAAGTCCACAGACATTTATTTCTATACATAGAGTTTGTTTAATAAAACTTTGTGTTTTAATGACATTGATCAAATGGGGGAGGAATGTTGGTGATTTGTGTCAAGTCATCAAATCCCTGTAAGAGCATGCTGAGGTTAGCAAGTCATATTGATAATGTCGATTAAGAAATTGACATGTATGACTTTCCATGATGTGAATATAGAGGGTTGTCATGTATGAAATGATCCAAAGTAAATTGCACACCAACTCCGAGGATTGGAACCTCGTATGCCACGACACTTGGCGAGGGCGCGCCTTGGAGACGGCGTTGCTCAGAGTCAGCACGGTGCATCGGCACCCTGCAAGGGCATGGCACGGCGAGGAGCTCGATCGCGAGGTTCGAGGCTCCGCAGGTTAGGCACGCCTAGTGATTGAATTTGAGGTTCAAGTCAAGTTGTTAAGGAGCGCCTATGGTTGTGTAATGGCATGGTCAAGGCTGCATGAGGCTAGCGACGCACCATGGAGTGTGCGGTGAAACTTGCAGCGTGCCTAGGGCATTGGCCCTTGGCGCCGAGTCCGAGTTATGGAGCTAAGGTATGATTTTGAGCTTTGTATTTAAGTCTTGTAGATTTTTGCATGTTCTAATGTAAATTAGGAAGCTTCTCTAAACTTGGTAGATGCTGTAAGCAAGAACCAAAGCTTGACTTTAGCTTGGCACATAGCTAGGTATGCTAGAAAGAAGTATTGAAGCTTCATAATAGCTAAGAGTTAGTTCTAAGAGCTTGAACAAGCTCTAGACTCGTTGTATAAGCTTTATAAGAAGCTCGTGTAGTTAGAGATTAGCTCATGGAAGCTCAATATAGCTCACACTAGCTCAAGTTAGCTCAACAAGCTAGAAATTCAGCTCAACGAACTCAAACGCAGCTCAAGCAAGCTCAACTAGCTGGATGCTAGCTCAACTAGCTAAGGGCCAGTGACACTAGGTAAGTGACCTAGCTAGGTACCCAGCTATGCTAGCATGGTGTGGGGCTAGGTGGGCCAGCACGTGGGGCGCGTCTATGGGCTTTTGGGCCGCAAGCTTGTTGCATGGCATGGGCCTTGTGCCATGCGTGTTGGGCCGAACTCTTTGGCCTTTTGGATTGGATTTTTGGGCTTTCACTTGGGCCATTATAGGCTGAAATGAAACACCATTTGCAGTCCAAGGGGGGATGCATTTGAACCCCCATATGACTAGGAAAGAGAAGGAGGAAGTTGCAACTACTTTCCCCTACTTTCACTCTCGACATCCTTTTCTCCAACCGAATGTAACCGTCACTTAGGGCTGTTTTTGGACAAGATTCTCACGCCTATTTAAAGGGGAGTATGTCGTGCTTTGAGGGCATGAAATACACGAGAAAAACAGTCCATAATTACACTAAAATTCGGTAGAGAAAGACACACATAGTCGAGTAAGACTAGTTGTTGTTTTGAGTGAGTTTTCACAAGATCAAACACGAGTGTGAGAGGGCATCATGGATCGATCTTCAAGCATGAAGAAGGAACCTCAAGAGGCGTTGGATGGGCAGTTCGTTCGTGTGAAGGATGAACCACAAACGTCTTGGGAAGAAGACTTCGTTCAAGTCAAGAACGAAGCGGAATAATGAGACTCAAATAAGGTACGCTTGTTCTTAATAGATGTGTCTTCCCAACACGTCTATTGTTCCGTTCTGGTACGTATTATCTCACAACGATATTGCACGAACACTTGGAATGGAATAGGGGCATTATACGTTGAAGGAAAGATCAATCTAATCATTCGACTCGTAGCCTTTATCCAAGTAACTTACTAAGATGTTAAGTGGGTCGATGGTGATTTCCTTAGGGCCTAAACCCAATGAGACTACACTTGAATGGGTCAACTCATGAGATTACCTTTATAGTCTACTCAAAAAGCCTAGTATCTACAAGGATCGACTTTCACTTCCACTTGACAATGCGAATATGCTTTTATGTTTGCATGCATACCCTAAAACTCAACACTTATGCCTAGATGTCTTTAAAGATCACTTGTTTTTTCTTCTTTTCCCTTTAAAATAACTTGTGATCTAACATTGCACGCCAATTATTTAATGAAATGTCCATGTAAATGTCACTCCTAAATGTGGCATTCAGTGTATAGGTTCGAATTTATGCTTTTATTCGATATGTCTTGATTTTGTAGTGCAGAATAAGCTGATTGACTTGATACTATCATCATTCTTTGTGCTAATGCCTAGATGTCTTTAAAGTTCACTTGTTTTTTTCTCCTTTTGCCTTTAAAATGATTGTGATCTAACATTGCACGCCAAGTGTTCGATGAAATGTCCATTTAAATGTCACTCCTAAATGCGACATTTAATTTCTAGGTTCGAATTTATGCTTTTATTCGATTGTCCTTGATTTTGTAGTGCAGAATGTGCTGATTGACTTGATACTATCCTCATTATTTGTGCTAATGCCTAGATGTCTTTAATGTTCACTTGTTTTTCTCCTTTTGCCTGTAAAATGACTTTTGATCTAACATTGCACTATAAGTGTTCGATGAAAGTCCATGTAAATGTCACTCCTAAATGTGGCATTCGGTTTCTAGGTTTGAATTTATGCTTTTATTTGATTGTTCTGGATTTTGTAGTGTAGAATGTGCTTATTGTCTTGATACCATTCTCATTCTTTGTGCTTATGCATAGATATCTTTAAAGATCACTTGTTTTTTTCTCTTTTTGCCTTTAAAATGTCTTGTGATCTAACATTGCACGCCAAGTGTTTGATGAAAAATGTCCATGTAAATGTAACTCCTAAAATCTGGCATCGGTTTCTATGTTCGAATTTATACTTTTATTCGATTGTTCTTGATTTGTAGTGCAGAATGTGCTTATTTGCTTGATACTATCCTGATATTTTATTCTTATGCCTAGATGGCTTTGAAGTGCACTTGTTTTTCTCGTTTTGACTTTAAATTGAGTTGTGATCTAACAATGCACGCCAAGTGTTCGATGAAATGTCCATGTAAATGTCACTCCTAAATGCGACATTTAGTTTCTAGGGTTGAATTTATATGCCACAAATAGGAGTGACATTTACATGGACATTTAATTTAACACTTGGTGTGCGATGTTAGATCACAAGTCATGTTAAAGGCAAAAGAAGAAAAACAAGTGATCTTTAAAGACATCTAGGCATAATCACAAAGAATGAGGATAGTATCAAACCAATTAGCACATTCTGCACCACAAAATCAAGACGTATCGAATAAAAGGATAAATTCGAACCTAGAAACCGAATGCCACATTTAGGAGTGACATTACATGGACATTTCATCGAATACTTGGCATGCAATGTTAGATCACAAGTCATTTTAAAGGCAAAGGGAGAAAAAACAAGTGCACTTTAAAGACATCTAGGGACAAGCATAAAGAATGAGGATAGAATCAAGCCAATAAGCACATTCTACACTACAAAATCAAGACCGATCGAATAAGAGCATAACTTCGAACCTAGAAACCGAATAACACATTAGGAGTGACATTTACATGGACATTTCAACGAACACTTGGCGTGCAATGTTTGATCACAAGTCATTTTAAAGGCAAAAGGAGAAAAACAATTGATCTTTAAAGACATCTAGGCATAAGCAGAAAGAATGAGGATAGTATCAAGCCAATAAGCACATTCTGCACCACAAAATCAAGACGTATCGAATAAAAGGATAAATTCGAACCTAGAAACTGAATGCCACATTTAGGAGTGACATTAAATGGACATTTCATCGAACACTTCGTGTGCAGTGTTAGATCACAAGTCATTTTAAAGGCAAAAGGAGAAAAACAAGTGATCTTTAAAGACATCTAGGCATAAACACAAAGAATGAGGATAGTATCAAGCCAATAGGCACATTCCGCACTACAAAATCAAGACGTATCGAATAAAAGCATAAATTCGAACCTAGAAACCGAATACCACATTTAGGAGTGACATTTACATGGACATTTCATCGAACACTTGACTTGCAATGTTTGATCACAAGTAATTTTAAAGGCAAACGGAGAAAAACAATTGATCTTTAAACAATTATAGGCATAAGCACAAAGAATGAGGATAGTATCAAGCCAATAAGCACATTCTGCACCACAAAATCAAGACCGATCGAATAAAAGCATAAATTTGCACCTACAAACCGAATGCCACAATTAGGAGTGGCATTTACATAGACATTTCATTTAATACTTGCTGGGCAATGTTAGATCACAAGTCATTTTAAAGCCAAAAGGAGAAAAAAAAATTAATCTTTAAAGACATCTAGGCATAAACACAAAGAATGAGGATAGTATCAAGCAAATAAGCACATTCTACACCACAAAATCAAGACGTATCAAATAAAAGAATAAATTCGAACCTAGAAACCGAATTCCACATTTAGGAGTGACATTACATTGACATTTCATCGAATACTTGGCGTGCAATGTTAGATCACAAGTCATTTTAAAGGCGAAGGGAGCAAAAACAAGTGCACTTTAAAGACATCTAGGCATAAGCATAAAGAATGAAGATAGTATCAAGCCAATAAGCACATTATGCACTACAAAATCAAGACCGATCGAATAAGAGCATAAATTCGAACCTAGAACCCGAATGACACAATTAAGATTGACATTTACAAGGACAATTCATCGAACACTTGGTGTGAAATGTTAGATCACAAATCATTCAAAGGCAAAAGGAGAAAAAATTAGTGATCTTTAAAGACATCTAGGCATAATCACAAAGAATGAGGATAATATCAAGCCAATAAACAAATTCTGCACTACATAATCAAGACGTATCGAACAAAAGCATAAATTAAAACCTAGAAACCGAATGCCAGATTAGGAGTGACATTTACATGGACATTTGAACGAACAGTTGGCGTGCAATGTTTGATCACAAGTCAGTTGAAAGGCAAAAGAAGAAAAACAATAGATCTTTAAAGACATCTAGGCATAAGCACAAAGAATGAGGATAGTATGAAGCTAATAAGCACATTTTGCACCACAAAATCAAGACCGATCGAATATGAGCATATATTCGAACATAGAAATCGAATGCCACAATTAGGAGTGACATCTACATGGACATTTCATTGGACACTTGGTGTGCAATCTTAGATCACAAGTCATTTTAAAGGCAAAAGGAGAAAAACAATTGATCTTTAAAGACATCTAGGCATAAGCACAAAGAATGAGGATAGTATCAAGCCCATAAGCACATTCTGCACCATAAAATGAAGACGTAACGAAGAAAAGGATAAATTCGAACTCAGAAACCGAATGCCGCATTTAGGAGTGACATTACATTGATATTTCATAGAACACTTCGAGTGCAATGTTAGATCACAAGTCATTTTAAAGGCAAAAGAAGAAAAAACAAGTGCACTTTAAAGACATCTAGGCATAAGCAAAAAGAATGAGCATAGTATCAAGCCAACAAGCACATTCAGCACCACAAAATCAAGACCTATCGAATAAGAGCATAAATTCGAACCTAGAAACCGAATGCCACAAATAGGAGTGACATTTACATGGATATTTTATTGAATACTTGGTGTGCAATGTTAGATCACAAGTCAATCGAAAGGCAAAAAGAGAAAAAACAAGTGATCTTTAAAGACCTCTAGGCATAAGCACAATGAATGAGGATAGTATCAAGCCAATAAGCACATTCTGCACCACAAAATCAAGACGTATCGAATAAAGGCGAACCTAGATACCGAATGCCACATTTAGGAGTGACATTACATTGATATTTCATAGAACACTTCGAGTGTAATGTTAGATTAAAATTCATTTTAAAGGCAAAAGGAGAAAAAACAATTAATCTTTAAAGGCATATAGGCATAAGCACAAAGAATGAGGATAGTATCAAGCCAATAAGCACATTCTGCACCACAAAATCAAGACCTATCGAATAAAAGGTTAAATTCGAACCTAGAAACTGAATGCAACATTTAGGAGTGACATTACATGGACATTTCATCGAACAATTGGCGTGCAATGTTAGATCACAAGTCATTTTAAAGGAAAAAGGATAGAAAACAAGTGCACTTTAAAGATATCTACGCATAATGCATAAAGAATGAGAATAGTATCAAGCCAATAAGCACATTCTGCACCACAAAATCAAGACCGATTGAATAAGAGCATAAATTCGCACCTAGAAACCGAATGCCACAATTTGGAGTGACATTTACATGGACATTTTATTGAACACTTGTTGTGGAATGTTAGATCACAAGTCATTTTAAATCCAAACGGAGAAAAAAAATTGATCTTTAAAGGCATCTAGGTATAAGCATAAAGAATGAGGATAGTATCAAGCCAATAAGCACATTATGCACTAGAAAAAAAATTGATCGAATAAGAACATAAATTCGACCCTAGAAACCGAATGCCACAATTAGGAGTGACATTTACATGGACAACTCATCGAACATTTGGATAGTATCTAGCCAATAAGCATATTCTTCACCAAAAAATCAAGACGTATCAAATAAAAGGATAAATTCGTACATAGAAACCGAATGTCACATTTAGGAGTGACATTACATGGACATTTCATCGAATACTTGGCGTGCAATGTGATAGCTCGCATATAGGAGTAGTTTAGGTGCATGTTTTATATATGTTTTAGCTAGTTTTAGGTTGGTTTTTATGTAGTTTTTATGTTTTTGTGTTGTCGGGTAGTATGCGTTGGTTTGCTCGGTTTTGCAGGTTCTTAGGTTCAGGAGCAACAACGGGGCGAGGTTTGGATTGACCATGGCGGTGGTGGACAAGCTAAAGGAAGCTAGGAGGTGGTAAAAATGAAGATTGAAGAAGGAGAAAAGCAAAGACAAGAAGAGATCGGGGTGCTAGCCCGAGCAATCAGGCCGCGCAATCGGAACTGGGAGAAATTACGCTGGATCGTAGAATCCGCGGCCGCGATTTTGGGGAAACCGCGCAATCGGGAGTTTCACGCGAACGATATTGGGCCGAAGTGTTGGGCCGAGTTCTTGGTTTTTGGGCTAGATTATATCCGAATATGCTTAAGATATAAGTGTTTGAGGGTTGTTTTTATAGACATATTTAAACCTTATGTTAGTTTATTTTCTCATAACTTTTGGTCAAACTTTGGAGGCTAGGGTTTTTCTCTTTGGAGGAGACTTTGAAACCTTTGTAAGTTTGTTTTTAATTTAATTATGCATTGCTAAATTTATTGTGTTTGACTAGCTATTGAAATCGTAGATTGCACAATATTGTGAGGTTTGATTGATTCTCAACAACTTGAATAGGTTTTATTCCCTGTGCTTAATTGAATCAGAATTATTCTAGGTTTTTGTTAGATTAGCTACCTAATAATATTTCTAGGTTTATTTACAATTAATCTGATCAAGTCCCATTCGGGATTGATTAGATAAAGTAGCAACTATATATGTTTGGACCCGTTCGGGCTATTCAATTGTAGAAGGGAATAAACCACAGATAACTTGATTCGTTGTTTGCGTTGAGTATTTTTTTCTATCGATACTTTGAACTTAAAGTTGTCATTTAATTGAATCTGGACGTTGTTCTAGGTTGTTAGATGATTAGGGTTGTTCAGACTGTTAGCTCTTTCAACTACATATAAAGTTTTGGATAATAATCCACGGTAGATTATTCAAGGGAATTGAGAATCAAGAGAATCAATGATCAATAAGCACATCTATGATGGATTTAACTAGTTGAACATATTTCTCTCGTATTGTCATAAACCATATTTGTATTCATACTTATATTTAATTTGCATATTAGATTAATTAGTTACTTAATCATTCATAAAACCCCCTCTCTTGGTTACTTGCATTCAAGTAAAAGCACAAATACACGAGTCTTTATTGTATCGACCCTTACTTACCGTTCTACTGAGTTGGTCAAGTTAAGGTTTCTTTGATAGGTATTAACTACCACTGAAAATATTTCATCAAATTTGGCGCCATTGCCGAGGATGATATTCGCATTTTTAGTATAGTTTTTGATAGGTTTTCTTTGCTTATTAGGTTTAGTTTTGTTTAGTTTAGGCTTAGTTTTGAGTATTTTTAGATAGTTTTGCATATTTCTGTGAAAAGAGTGGAATCTACGCTATTTTGTGAATTTTACAGGTTTTAGCAAGGAAAGGAGCTGAATGGAGTTGAATTTGGAGCATCACAGCGAAAGACAGAGGAGTGCAAGATTGAAGAAGTCGAAGCTCGAGAGTACAAGAGGAAGTGTTGAAGAAAACAAAGCCCAGGCTCGTTAACGAGGCTGTGAGGGCTCGTTAACGAGGCCACGAAAAGAAAGATATTGAGTATTATTTTATAATTCACCGATCCTGAGCGGTAATTTATTTCCGTATCGGTTGAGTATCTTTTTAGAATCTTTTGGGGTTGTTAGAATATGTATTTTAGGTCTTAATATCTTTTTAGATTTTATTTCTATCTTTTAGGGATTGTTTCTATCTTTTTAGGAAAGTTTATATCTTTTAGCCTTTTTAGTTTTTAGCTTTTTAATTAGTATAAATACCCTTCTCTCTAGCAAAGAAGGGGATGATTAATTTGGGGAGGAGATTTTAGGAAGGACCGAAGGAGAGAGAGAAGTCGGATCGGAAGAGGACCGCCGAGGCTCGGTAGACGACGATCGCCGGGTGGTCGTTGGTCGTGATTGTGGTTCGGTATTTTTATGTTTTTCGGTTTCTTCTGAATCTCTATAAGACGATATATTTTTAATTAGAGTTTTGAGTTTTGTTTCAATGTTTCTTTTTATTGAAGTTTTTAGTTTCTTAGTTATGATTAGTGAGTAGTTTCTTTTTCTAGGATCGGGGTTAAGCCCGGCATAGTTGAGCATGTTTGATGAGTAAGATTGTGTTATAAATTCCTTTTATCTTTGATTGAGAATTGTTTGTTGTGCTTAATACCGAGACGAAAGTGGAGGTAATTTGAGTTTTTAATTGAGTTGAAAGAGGAAGTTACTAACTTGAAGGTTGATATTGTTTGAAAACGAAAGTTTTAAGCTTTAGATCTAAAATAAACAATTAAGTGAATTAGGATGCGAAAGTAGATTAATTTACTTGCTAAGTCAACGAAAGTTGATGACTCTATCTGTTTAAAGGCATGATCTTTTCTTCTTACGAATTCTTATGCTTGGCTATGTTGTGGTGTCTCTTATCCTAGATTTTTGCTTTATTTGAATTATTTCTGGTGAATCTTCGTTGCTAAGTACTTGCCTCGGTACCGAATTTTAATTAGAATATAGTTAGGTCGTTAGTTTAGTATTTAAGTTCGGTGGTTCGTTAACGACCCTGACAACGTCGTTAACGAGGCAGCTCGTGAGTGTTTTATTTGTTTTTGTTTGATTTTTGTTAGATTGATAAACAAACAACCTTGCTTCCTGTGGAACGATCCTGACTCCCCTGTACTCAGCGGGGTCTTGACTTACAAATTTATTTGTTGGCCGAGAAACCCTTTCAACAAATTGGCGCCGTTGCCGGGTAAGCAACGAGTTGTTAGTTTATCTTCGGGATCGGGAATAGCCCGACCCCGTTTTTGTTTTTGATTTTTGTTTTCTTTGTTTGTTTTCTCAGTGTATGCCGGTAGGACGAAGAAGGCTTCAGTTTGATAACACAGGTTATTACTCAGAACCAGAACGTTCCCTGCACCGTCGACTCCGAGAAAACCGAGCCATGACCACAACAAAAGAGATGGCTCGAGAGTTAGAGATCCTCCGGACCCAGATGGAGGCACTGAAAGCCGATAAGGACGGCGCAGACGCAGAAGCTGAGCGTCAACGAGCTGACAAGGCTCGACTACAAGAAGAGCTAGACGCCTATCCAAGGAATGCCAAGCAATACATGCATCCGGAACTGAGGGTGCCAGAATCCCGTATTGTGCTTCTAGCGATACAGAAACCTTTTGAGATCAAGTCTCAATTTATATCCTTAATCAAACGGGCTCAGTTTGAAGGGAAACCTGCTGAGTGCCCTATGGAGCATATTAGAAATTTTCTTGATTTATGTGACACCATAGCTGTTGAAGGTGTCTCGTTAGAATATGTTCTGTTAAAAGCTTTTAGATGGTCTCTTACTGGAAAGGCCCTGAACTGGTTAGAAAGCCTACCTTCTAAGTCTATCAGGACTTGGAAAGCTTTGTATGATCAATTTCTAACAAAGTTTTTCCCTCCTGCCAAGACAACAGAGTTAAGGAAACGCATCACCTCTTATCACCAGTTGCCTAATGACAGTGCCCTACTCATGGGCAACCTTTATATGTTTTGCAAGAAATCTTTTTCCAGTGTATCAACGCAGAGACCAAGAACCGCATCAACACGCATACTGCGTGCTTTTTTATAGAGATGAACCCGACAAAGGCGTGGGAACTATTGGACAAGCTGGCAAATTACGATACTATGTACGGAACCCAGCAGGCTCCACAAACTCAAAAACGTCTCTATGTACCCAACCGAGATGAAGTTGACCCCGATGTTAAAAATCAATTCTTACAAGATGAGGTCAACCGTCTAAGGAAACAGGTAAGTTTTCTGAAAACCTCTCAATCATGTCAAGAATGTGGTTCTTCTTCACATAGTACTTCTGCATGCACTAACATTGAGCAGGTTAGAACCGCTGAGACAATAGCTGAGATGAATTACATGAGAGGACCCTACAGGAACCAGCCTAATTATAATGACAGGTCGAGCAACTATCAACCATGGGGCAATCAGAATACAAGTCAAAATTACGCAAGGCCCCCACCAGATAGACGACATGTACCATATCGACCTCCAGGCCATCAGGAGACGCCATCATGGGTTCAGGAGATAAAAGAGAGCATCAACGGAGTAAACAACAAGGTTGATGACGTTCAAGCCAAGCTGAACCGACAATATAAAAGATGGGGAGAGTTCGATATTTGGAAGAGGAGTGTTGATTCCCAACAAGGGGACCTTGCTGCACGGATTCCAAGACCACAAGGGCAACTCCCGGGCCGCCCCGAGGAGAACCCTAGAGGCCAAATAGCAGCGGTACACCTCAGAAGTGGGAAGACACTACCGGAGAGAATTCAAGCTAAAGAGAAGAAGGAACAGGACCTCGCTAACCAGCTCGTTAACGAGCCAGCGAGAGCACATACCGAGACCGCATACCAGGGTGACGAGGCTCCGAGGGTATCTAACGACCCTAACTCAGGTAAGTCTACTAATCCGAGCCTCCCTCTCAATCCCAGGGTAGTTAACGACCCCATCAGGGTCCGTAACGACCCACCGAGGACATGAAACGACCCTAGTGTCGACCCGGTACTCTCACCTCTCGAGCCTAACTTGGTTCCGAGAATGGTGAAATCTCTTCCATTTCCAACTAAGAAATCTATGGACTCTACTGAGAGTAAGTTCAAGCGTTTCGTTAAGATTCTTCAGGTCATTAATATTTCCATCCCATTCGCTAAGGCCCTAAGCGAAATGCCGGCTTACACAAAATTTTTGAAAGATATTCTTAGCAGGAAAAGGTCCATTACAGAGCTGCAGCATGAAGTCAGATCGATAGCTCTACCAGAAAAGCAGGGAGATCCCGGGAGGTTTGCAATCACAATCGGCATAGGCAACCACAAGTTCAAATCTTTATGCGATCTTGGTGCCAGTGCTAGCCTTGTTCCGCTCTCAATCTAGTCTAAAGCCAATATGGGACCACTAGAGCCAGTAGACATGAATCTGTACATGGCAGATGGGTCAAGTGTCAAAGCCACAGGAGTAGTGGACGATTACCCTATTCAAGTCGGGAAATTCTTTATACCGAATGATTTTATCGTCCTTGATATGCCTGAAGACCCTCATGTCCCCATAATTCTCGGGCGACCATTCTTAGCCACAACAGGAGCAAGAGTTGATGTGCGGAAGGGATTCCTCACTTTTGATATAGGAGAAGAACGGGTGGAATTCAACTTGGATCAAAAAGCCAACGACCCAATTGGAGTGGCACAAATAGAGTTGACTCAACCCGAACTCGACACGACAGTCCCTACCGAGCCATATCTGCCGATCACTGAGTCTCGCGTGCATGAGTTTAACCAAGGCCCTACTACAGAGGTTACAGAAAAGTCCAAACCACCATGGCTTTCAGACTACACTAACAATCCAGGGATATCGAGCTTGTTGATAGAAGAAAAGGGTCCTAATTTAGCAATTCAAGCACACAAAGGCAGTAAGGCTACAAGAAGGGAATCTCAAGACCCCAACATGGCCACACATGAACCACCATGAGACTAGCAAGGAAGCTCGTCGGGCTAACGACGTTAAACATAGCGCTTACGGGAGGCAACCCGCTTTTTAGAATAGGTTTAGTTTATTTTCTTTTCTTTTCTTTTTCTTTTTAGATTATTTCTTAGCTTTCTTTTATTTTTCTTTTTAGTGTTAACTAGGATAGAAATTAGAATTTTTTGAGCTAACAAGATTTCAGGAGAAAGGGATCGAAAAATCACTCAAGAAGGCCACGGCGGCTCGTTAACGACCCGGTTCGGAAGACCCGACTCGTCACAATACGGGACAGGTAAGTACTTTAACCTAATCTATCTATTTTACCCTAGCCGCCGCCCCCCCTTCTACCCTTACCCCTCCTATATAAACCCTTCTACCCCCCTTCCAAAATTCTACCACAATCCTCTCAAAATTCACTCCCTCTCAAACCCAAACTACTCTCAGTCCCTCTCCCTTCTCTCCCACCGAGTCGGAATCCCTCATGCTACCGATCACCGAGAGGCCGTAGTTACCGGAGTTCGGAAACCGTTCACCGACGAGGCCAAAGCTCGTTAACCACCCCGATTCCGACCCTTGTTCTTCAATTTCTCGGTTCTCCGTTATGATTTCTAAACCCTTGCTTGAAATTGCATGATTGATTATCTATAGGGTCGAAATTTCATATCTTGAATCATGTTCTTAGGAAGGTTGATGAGCATGCTTGATTTTGTTCCTAAAAATTCTTGATTGTGCTTAGTTGTTCATGTTTTAGGAAAGATTATTCATGTTAGATTAGCTATTGTAATCCTTTAGTTATGAAAAAGCATGAATTGTTTTGTTCTAGATCTAAAATTTCAATCTTTGCATGTCAAAATTCCGGGTAATTTTTAGCATGTTCGGGATGGGTAATTGAGTAAGTATGGGGTGCTTATACCCGATGGGAGATATGTGGAAAATAATAGAAGATTGCATGCTTGATTTGTGCTGAATTTAAGGTAGATTAAATTTCGGAAAATTCTGGTTTTGCTCTCGGCGGCTCGTTAACGACCCACCCAGGCTCGTTAACGACCCTGCATTTCTTCATGGATCGGCCCGAGCCCAGAATCGTGAACAACCCAGTTCGGTAGTTTACGAATAATTCCGAGGTTAATTTTGAGACCAAGTATGGGGTCTCGAACCTATTATTTCTGAGTGGATCTTATCTTGGAAAAATCTCGATTATTGTGTAGGATCCATGGCTAGTTCAAGCAGACCCGCTACCCGAGCCCAGAAGAAAAGGAGGAACCATAGGTCTCCATCCCCACCTCGAGTGGATGATGTGATTTTGAACATTCAGAGCCAAGTACGGCGCTACCGAGATTTTCTGGAGAAGCACCATTACACCCGATGGTTCTCGAAGTCTAGCGCTGTCTCCACGGGCATCTACACGGATGTCAAGGACGCCTTCATAATCCTTGGGGCCGCCCACCTGTTGGAGCAAGAGAGCTTGCCACACTATCCGGCCCTCACATCCGAGTTCTTGGCCACTTTGGAGACCAATTTCTCGTCGAAGATCTCGGCAGGACGAATTCGGTTCCGTCTCGGTAACGAGGACCGTGACTTCACCATGGCGGAGTTCAATGCAATCTTGGAGCTCCCATACCCGTCGAGAGATTATAGCTTGAAGGACTAGCGAGTGACCCGTACTTGGAGCTACATCACCGGGGAGGTTCAATCCTCTACCGCGGCGTTATCCGGGGCAAACATAGTCAACCCCATCTTCCGGATTATTTTGAGAGTCCTCGCCGCAATATTTTGGCCGAAGAAAGAGTTGAACCGGCCTACAAGAACGGAGGTCGCTTGCTTCCGCACCATCCTCTTTGAGGAGCCCGGACCCTTGAATTTGGGGTACGAATGGCTCTACTACGTCGAGAAATCCACCAAGTCCAAGGAGGTGTGGTGTGGCAATTTGGTTAGCCTCTTGGCTAAGAATCTCGGAGTAGATCTCACCCGCTACACACCGGCTCACGCCCAACTCCTCAACAAAAACTATTGGTATAGTTCCGGGATTTTCGTGCAAGCCGAGGGAGGCTACAAGGTGAAGGTTCTAGATCGACTAGTCATACCTTCCCTCGACATGTACGAGCTACTCTATGAACCGAATTGGTACGAGGTGTGGACGAGACATCCCTACCCATTGGAGCCAAAACCGGAGGACGAGCTCTCGCTTAGGCCATGTGAAACCCGGTTTGAGCGGGACGACGTGGATGAATATGAAGAAGAAGATGAACAAGAGGACACCGAGGTAGTAGGCAACGACACCGAAGAAGCCGACACCGAGGGCGGCACTGAGGAGCTCAATTTTGAAGAAGAAGACATCGACACGGAGGTGTTAGGAGGCAACATCTTCGTTGACGAGCCCACCAGGGTCGTTAACGACCACTTCCAGCCACACCCCAACCCTGTTAACGAGGCACCCAGCTTCGTTAACGAGGTGCCGAGAGCCCCTGTCGACCCACCACCAGCTCCTGTCGACCCTTATACTTATGGCCTCATGACTTATAACCCGGTGATGTATCAAGACCATTTCCAGCCTCACTACCCACCACCTCCTCAACCCGAGTACGCAGGATCGAGTATACCACCACCATGGGCCGAGGATCTTTCTGCACGGATGCAGCAGCTTCACCTCCAGACGGATCACATTCATAGGAGGATGGATAGATGGGAAACCGTCTATTCCGCTCGCATGTCGATGGAGGATGAGAGGCAGCGCCAGAGAGAGGCGGAGGATGCTGAGCGTTGGAGGACGATGTACGACTTCATGGGGGAACTTTGAGCAATATTTTCCTCCACAGAACCGTTGATTCAGCTCAAGATGAAGTTTCTTTTCCTTGTTTCCACTTTGTAAGTTTTATGTCTTTCTTTTTTTTTCTTTCTTTCTTTTTAACTTTTTGTTTTTTGTTTTGTTTTGTTTTCTATTTCTTTTCCCTCTTCTTCTTATTTTCCTTACAGTGGGGACACTGTAATTTTAAGTATGGGGTGGGGAGAAAGTAGAAAAATTATGTCCTGGGTGTTTATGTGTTCTATGTAGTTGTTATTTCTTTAAAACCGAAAAAAAATCGAAAAATTGAAAAAACAAAATTTGAAAAAAATGAAAAATCCAAAAAGAGTTTTAGAATTGATAGATATCCCCTCTTAAGTCCTATGATAGCGATCACTAGCTTAATCATATAATTCCTTGCAAACATGTCTTTAAAAGTATAGCCGGATTCTCAAACTTGAAATTATTGTTTTTAGAAGAGAATAGCATTTGATGAAATTGAGCACATATACTTTATAGCATAGATGATGCAATCCAACAAAATTTACCTTGTGAGTAATTTTGGCCTTATAGGGAGAACATCATAAATCCCTCTTCTTTTCTTGTGTGATTTACTCTCTTTATGCATATTATCTCTTGGAATTGTGATGGTTATCTATTTCTTGAGACCCTTATAAGATTTTTAGTTCATTACTTGTGAAGATCATATGATGGAGAACTTATTTTTATAAGCCCTATTCCCTATCTACCTTTATATTATTCCTTCTTTTGATAACTGATTCTGGCCTGAAACCTTTTGTTTTTAGCTCCACAAAAATTATTCCCTAGCCGAGATAAGCTTGACCCTATCCGGAAATTAGGACTTAGATTGGAGAGGTAAAGTTTTGTGTTTTGTTAAAAAGAAAAGAGCTTATATTTGCTTAAATTGAAGGGTATTTGGGAAGGGTAGATTGGAAGTCTCTTGTTATTATATGTAAGAAAGGGGGTCTCTTGATAGAAAAAATGCACACAATAAAGTTTTTGATGGATGTAGTGAATAAAAAGGAAGAGGAATGTATACGGTGGATCGTTAACGACCCGGATATGGGCTCGTTAACGAGGCAACGAAGGAAAAAAAAAGAAAAAAAGGAGAAAGAAGAAGGAAATAATAAAAAAATGAAGAGTTGAAGTGCATTTGTGTTTAAAGGTAATATCAAGAGATTCTTTTATTTTTGTTATGAGACTTTCTAGGTGATAAAGGGTGAGTGAAAATGAGTGTGCATAAAGAAGAGTGAGTTTGGTATGTTGTTTTATGAAAGTTTTGGTATGATGTGAGTTTTTAGGAGTCTTTGATTCCCGAATATTATTAGCACCACATAACCAAATATTTTCCACGTCCTATTGTTATTACCAAGCCCCATTACAACCCGACCGAATGGAAGTTTCTATGAAGTTTTTCATTGAGCCTAAGTTCTCTTGATGATTCTTTGCTTGTTTTGACAAATCTTGGGTGGAGAGTATTGGTGATATAAGTTCCAATTTCTATGACTTTTTGTATATAAGATGAGTTGAGAGATTGAATTTATAAGCCCAAACACATGAGAGTTGAGTGAAACACATATCCCTTGTGAGGTTGGATTGTATTATTTTATGTCTATTTAAGTGCATATATGTGTGAGGATGTTAATAGTCTTTTGCTATAATTTTCTTATGTGTAGATGTTGCTTTTTAGAAGATGGCTATGTCTTGATGAGCATGATTTGTTTTGGTTTTGGTTAGTGTCTTGTTTATTGCTTGAGGACAAGCAAGTCTAAGTATGGGGTATTTTGATATTCGCATTTTTAGTATAGTTTTTGATAGGTTTTCTTTGCTTATTAGGTTTAGTTTTGTTTAGTTTAGGCTTAGTTTTGAGTGTTTTTAGATAGTTTTGCATATTTCTGTGAAAAGAGTGGAATCTACGCTATTTTGTGAATTTTACAGGTTTTAGCAAGGAAAGGAGCTGAATGGAGTTGAATTTGGAGCATCACAGCGAAAGACGGAGGAGTGCAAGATTGAAGAAGTCGAAGCTCGAGAGTACAAGAGGAAGTGTTGAAGAAAACAAAGCCCAGGCTCGTTAACGAGGCCAGGAAAAGAAAGATATTGAGTATTATTTTATAATTCACCGATCCTGAGCGGGAATTTATTTCCGTATCGGTTGAGTATCTTTTTAGAATCTTTTGGGGTTGTTAGAATATGTATTTTAGGTCTTAATATCTTTTTAGATTTTATTTCTATCTTTTAGGGATTGTTTCTATCTTTTTAGGAAAGTTTATATCTTTTAGCCTTTTTAGTTTTTAGCTTTTTAGTATAAATACCCTTCTATCTAGCATAGAAGGGGAGTATTAATTTGGGGAGGAGATTTTAGGAAGGACCGAAGGAGAGAGAGAAGTCGGATCGGAAGAGGACCGCCGAGGCTCGGTAGACGACGATCGTCGGGTGGTCGTTGGTCGTGATTGTGGTTCGGTATTTTTATGTTTTTCGGTTTCTTCTGAATCTCTGTAAGACGATATATTTTTAATTAGAGTTTTGAGTTTTGTTTCAATGTTTCTTTTTATTGAAGTTTTTAGTTTCTTAGTTATGATTAGTGAGTAGTTTCTTTTTCTAGGATCGGGGTTAAGCCCAGCATAGTTGATCATGTTTGATGAGTAAGATTGAGTTGTGAATGCCTTTTATCTTTGATTGAGAATTGTTTGTTGTGCTTAATACCTAGACGAAAGTGGAGGTAATTTGAGTTTTTAACTGAGTTGAAAGAAGAAGTTACTAACTTGAAGGTTGATATTGTTTGAAAAAGAAAGTTTTAAGCTTTAGATCTAAAACAAGCAATTAAGTGAATTAGGATGCGAAAGTAGATTAATTTACTTGCTAAGTCAACGAAAGTTGATGACTCTATCTGTTTAAAGGCATGATCTTTTCTTCTTACGAATTCTTATGCTTGGCTATGTTGTGGTGTCCCTTGTCCTATATTTTTGCTTTATTTGAATTATTTATGGTGAATCTTCATTGCTGAGTACTTGCCTCGGTACCGAATTTTAATTAGAATTTAGTTAGGTCGTTAGTTTAGTATTTTAAGTTCGGTGGTTCGTTAACGACCCTGACAACGTCGTTAACGAGGCAGCTCGTGAGTGTTTTATTTAATTTTGTTTGATTTTTGTTAGATTGATAAACAAACAACCTTGCTTCCTGTGGAACGATCCTGACTCCCCTGTACTCAGCGGGGTCTTGACTTACAAATTTATTTGTTGGCCGAGAAACCCTATCAACAGAGGACTCGTCGCTATTTGTGTTCTTACTTTTGTGCTATTTTGGGTGTGAACCTGTTATATGGTTCATACCCATGCCACTAACTCATCTCCCTTGCTCTTTGATCCAGATATTGACAGGGCAATCTTCAAGCTAAGGAAGGATATCCAGAATCACTTTCAGGCTCTACCGTTCTTCCTTGAGGAATCTTAATCTTAATCTGAATCAGATACTGAATCTGAATCTACTGAGATGGGTGACAAAATGTTGAGACAGTTGACTGCACCAAATCTGGAGCAACAACCATTGGCGGTGCAATTTCCTACTCTTGGTGAAGGAGTCAAGTTCGAGCTGAAATCTTGGTTGATTCACCTTCTGCCTTCCTTCTATGGGCTTAGTGGTGAAGACCCCAACAAACATCTTTCTAAATTTCATGCTGTGTGCTCAAGCATGAAGCTTGCTGATGTGACTCTGGACCAGATCGCGCTGAGAGCCTTTCCTTTCTCTATCAAGGATCATGCTAAAGAGTGGTTTTATTACTTGGCTCCGGGAAGTATCGATACATGGGCTAAGATGAAGCAAGCTTTTCTAGAGAAGTACTTCCCTGCTACATGGCTCAATGATTTGAAGAAAAGAATTAGCAATATTGAACAAGAAATAAATGAGTCCTTGTACGAATACTATGAGAGATTCAAGAGGTTGATAGCCAGTTGTGCCTTCCATGCCTACACTGATCAAGATTTGATTTTTATACTTATTTAATAGCCTCTTGGATGATGAGAGAAGAATGGTGAATGCGGCTTGCCAAGGTAACATTCTCAACAAGACTCCTGCTGCTGCATTTGAACTGTTCACACAACTGTCTGAGGGCACAAGACTGTTCAACAAGGAAACTGGTTCTAAGGCTGCCAATGTTGTAGTTGCCAACTCATTATTGCATGAAGCAGTGTCTGAGCTAAAAACTATGATGAAATAGTTTCTACAGCAAGGTGGGAGACAACAAGTGAAAGCCTGTGGAATTTGCTCTGATATAATGCATCCAACTGATTCATGTCCCACTCTCCAAGAGCCCCAAGCTGAAGTTAATATGGTGGGAAATTATGGTCAACAAAGGCCTAGGTATGATCCTTACTCCAACACTTACAATCCTGGGTGGAGGGATCATCCTAACTTGAGGTATGGAAATTCAAGCAATCAACAATTTAACCATCAAGGTGGCCAAGCTTAGTACAGACCGCCTTTCCAGCCTCAAGCTCAAGGAGTGAATCAGAATGCTATGTCCACTGAAGAGATGATCAAAAATCTGACACAGACTGTTTCTACAATGCATGGTTCTCTAAATCAGCTTCAACAAGAGACCAAGTCTAGTATTAAGAACTTGGAGAGCCAAGTTAGTCAGATTGCTGATGCGGTAAGCAAGATAGAGGCTAGGGAATCCAGTAAATTGCCATCACAAACAGAGCTCAATCTGAGGATGAATATGAGTTTTATCTCTATTTATGATGGCTCTAAGGCGGGACAAGTGTACCAAATGAGCAAAGCTGACGAAACAAAAGATCATAACGAAAACAAATTGCTCGACCTGCTTGCTAAAAGCGTGTCCGAGCAATCTGCATCCCGTGCAATGCCCTCCCAGTTAGGATTGCGCGGGGTAGGTGGCAAATGCGCAGCCGTGCAATTGGAAGCCAAGCCGCGCAATCTGGTCGTTAACGAGAATCAGTCTGAAACTCCTCTGAAGGCTTATGTACCTGTTCCACCCTTTCCTGAAGCCTTAAGAAACCCGGAAATTGAAAAATGACAGGGATCTGTTCGAGGTTTTTAGTACTTGCAGAGTAAACGTCCCGTTATTGAAACTGATCAAGAGTGTACCCTGGTATGCCAAGTTTTTGAAGGAGTTGTGCACTTTAAAAAGGGGACAGAAGGAGAAAAGTCAGAAGCAAGTTAAAGAGAAAGAACATGTGTCTCCTGTGTTTCAAAAGCGTTTGCCTGAGAAGTGGAGTGACCCTGGCATGTTCACCATTCCTTGTATGATCGGAGGCACCAAGATGAATGAGGCTCTAATTGATTTAAGTGCATCTTTCAATGTTCTGTCTTCCTCCTTATATGAGAAACTCAGTATGGGACCGTTGAAAGAAGCTGGAACCATAGTTGAGTTGGCAGATCATTCCACTGTGAGGCCCAAGGGAAAGATTGAAGATGTATGGGTTATAGTTGATTCCTTGAAATTTTTGGCTGATTTTCTGATATTGGACATGGGACCGGGAGCTGGAAAAGAGTCTATGTTTCTAGGAAGACCATTCTTGAGGACGACTAATACAAGGATTGATATTCCACAAGGCATATTAAAAACGGGGTTCGATGGGATGGAAATCGAATTCCATAGCTCATATCCTTCTTAATATCATTTTTACGTCAAGCTAATGACGTTAAACAAGCGCTTCTTGGGAGGCAACCCAAGGTTTAATTTAGCTTTTCATTGAATATTGTTTTTAGTTTTGGGTTTTTGCTTTTTGTTTTTTTCTAGTTGTTTAGTTTTTGTAGAAATAATCCTCAAACCTACAGATAGCTCAGACAAGGATTGGAAAACGTGCCTTACAGTAGCTAAAAACTCGGATTGGGGGCTAAAATTGTGTGGCCAAGCAATCAAGTCCCCAAACACGAGTAATCTTAGAATTAAAGAAATTGCTCGGGTTACCAAAATGCGCGACCGCGCAAATTAGGAGACATCCCTCGCAATTCCAACTGCAGGATTAGTACGCGGGATCGCCAATTGCGTGGCCGCGCAATCTGGCACCTGAACCGCGTAATCTTGAGTGAGGGGGTGTTACGTGGGATCGCACATTGTGTGACCGCGCAATTTATGTCGATCCCGCGCTTTTGGCCGATTTCAGCGAACCAAATATAATAAAGCCAGAGCCTCTTCTTTCTTCATCCATCCGTACATCGCCGCCTCCTACTTCCCTCAAAGCCTCCATTTAAGATCAAGCATTCAAGCTCCATTCAAGCTCTTTCAACCCGAATTTTCAACCCAAATCAAGCAAGGAACTCCAAATCAAGCGGGATTCAAGTAAGCTTTCTCAAATCTCTTCAATATTTCAGTTTTTATACTAAATCTAGACCTAGGTTTTAGTTTTTAAAATTTGAAATTTCTCCCTTTAGGCTCGGATTTAGGCTTAATTCCTTCACAAAAATTCGTTTATTGCATGATTCTAGTTCAGATTTGTGTTTTATTTGAGCTTTTTCTACAAATCCGAGATTGCCCTAGAATTTGGATTAATTTTTTATTAATTTGTTCAAGGTAGTGGGGGAAGAGAGTGATTGAGGGATTTATTGGCTTGATTCTATATATTATTGTTGTGGTTGTCCTTGCCAGGACAACAGATTTGTGCCTTCTTGGTTTGTTTGTGGTGTTTGTGCAGGTTGTTTTGATATTCTGAAATATGGGTAGAAAGAGAGATAGAACTGATGGAGTGTCTTCTTCCCAGGTTGCTACTCAGGGTGTTCAGCTGGTTCCTCCTACTGTGGAGGGATAGACCACTCCGGGGAACTATGGGTTTAGCTTGACAAAGACTAATCACATAGTCCAATTTGATTTGCTGCAAGACAAGGAGTGGAAAGCGACCAGGTTTATCGATTGGAATTCGATGAATGAGATCGGTCTAGCACATCTTTTGAGGGAGATGGCGCTATATTTGCATATGGGCGAGTTCTTATAGCTGTGTGAACCCACTTTCTAGGGGTTAACACTTGAGTTTTTGAGCACTTTGTCCATTGACTTCAGAGGAGAAGGAGAGTTCAAATATTGGCTAGGAGGTATAAGGAGGAAGATGACCTTGAAAGAGGTCAACCGTGTGTTCGGGTTCTATCACTTTCTCGGTAATGATGTAGTACTAAATGATACTGGTGCTACATGGGCTCATAAGCATTTCTGGAGGTCTATCACCGAGAGATCCACATGTAATCCTACCCGAGAAAAGGCCTCTCCTATTACTCATCCTGCCATTAAAGTCTTCCAGAGGTTTATTGCTTGTACTCTGAATGGGCGGGGTGATGGTGGAAACAATTGCCCTAAGAAAGATGTTGCTGTGTTGGGCGCTTGTTTAAAGAAGAAGAAGCTGAATATGGGTGCTATGCTGATGCACCATCTAGCTCCTGTTGGGAACAAAGGAGGTGGATCCATCTACATTTGTGGGATTGTGACTCATCTGGCTAAGCATTTTGGGGTTGATCTTGACAGACTACAGGTTGACATTCCGCCCTTGGCTATAGACTTCACCATGCTTAAGAAGATGGGTTCTCTTTTCAAGTATATGAACTCTTACTTCTAGTCTATTGGGGATTCCAAGAGAGTGATGAAGCTTCTTGATGGAGCCAGAGTGAGGATTGGGGATAGCCAGAGCAACTGGTTCATTAAAGTCCAGTCTGGAGATTTAGAGCTGAGCGATGCCAAGGGCCCTGTTAGGGGTAAAAAGAAGGCTCCAATTGCTATTCAGGAGGATTCTGAGGAAGAAGAAGATAATGATGAAGATTTTGTTATTGCTAAAGGAGAACAAGAATCCGAGGAGGAATCTGAGGAGGAGTATGAGTCTAAGGAAGAAGCCCAGCAACGACAGTTTGATCCGTCTTTGCCTGCTAGGGGCGACCTTCACCATTCTAATGATCAGTTCAGCTAGATGATGGGGATGATGAGACAGATGCAGTTGGACAACACACAACGATACAATGATATGTCGTCTCACATTGATCAGAGTTTTCAAAGTATGAGAGGTTATGTGGATCAAAGGTTTGCCTCTTACCAGACTCATCAGGATCAACAACTTGCTTCTTGTCAGGCCCGCCAGGATGAGCATTTCAGACTGCTTAACACTATACTTGATGGATGGAGTTCAACGGGTTATCCACCTCACCAGTCCTACCCTCAGTATGCTTTCCCTGACCCGCCATATCTTCAGTATCCGCCGTACCAACCACCTCCTACAGAGTATCCACCGTCACCACAGGTAGGTTTTGTGAGTTTTTCTCTTCTCTTTACTTTTTACTATACTTTAGGGACAAAGTATGATTTAAGAATGAGGGAAGGGAATTACTTGTTTGCATTTCATGTAGTTGCATTAGTTTAGGTCATGTTTACACTTTTTTTCATGCATTGATTACAATTCCAGAAAAAATGAAAAAAATTTGAAAATTGAAAAAAAATACAAAAATATTACATGTAGGTTCTTATTTCCCCATTGTTTGATTCCTCTTGTTTCTCTAAGTTGAGTATAAGTTCTAACCCATGATTTGCATGATATGCTGAAGTTGATATGATATGAGCATGATCATTGATTATTTACCTTGATTATAGGATGGAGCATGTATTTAGCTTAAGTATTTGATTCATTCTAAAGTTCTAGACAATTGTTGCATTGTGAGATCTTTTTGAGCCTTTACATGCTATTTTTGCATGAAATTTCTTGAATGTATCTCTTTGATTGCTTTAACTCTAGAACTTGTGTTTAGATTCTTTTTCGAGGCCACATTATATGATTTAAATGTATGATGTAAAAGTGATTGAGGCAAAATTTTCTTTAGCTCATTTATATCCTTATCCACCCTACATTATACCTTCTTTTTGTAGCCCCATTGTTTTTGAGCCTAGGCCTTGATTTATTAGCTCCACAAAAATTGTTCCTAGCCAAATAAGTTTGACCCTTATCCGGGAATTAGGATTTAGCTAGGGGAATTTTGTGGGTTATTTGATGTACTTTGGTGTTTTGTGAGGAAGATTGAAAAGGTGTAATTCAGGAGAATGTGAAAACTTTAAAAAAAAAGTTAAGGATGTTGGGATTGTTTGTTGAAAATCTTTTGAGCAAAGTTGGTATGAATGGTTGATTTAGATGAGCTTTATGTATGAATTGACAGTTGTTCTTTTGAGATAAGAATGAAAAAGAATGAATCTCAATTGGGTTTGTGGAATGAAAAAAATAAAAATAAAACAAGAGCAAAAGAAAGAAGTGCTTAAAAGTAAGTAATGGAAGAAAAGGGAAGAGGAAAGTTGGGAAGATGTTTTGAGAAGTGAGTGTTATTGTAATTTGTGTTTTAGTTGATTCTAGTTCCCGGATTTAGAACCACATGGCTAAATAATGATCCCCACCTACTTGTCTATACCTTGGCCCCATTACAACCTTGAAAAAGACCTCATGATTTACGTTGTGCATTTGAACACTCATGGTGGAGATTTAGTGCACTGATGCAAGCATATGGTAGTTGGCATTAAAAGATGATTTTTGAGCGAAACACATACCCTTAAACACTTGAGAGTTTGAGTGCAAACACATATACCCTGGTGAGGTCTAGAATGGATGAATAGTCTTTGCTCTTTGCTTGTTATGATGCATGTTGAGAAGTCTTGGTCGGGTTTTTAATCATATGTGAAATGTTTGTTTGACTTGAGTTGGATGTATAATTGCATTTTTGTGGTGTGATTTGGATTTATGTCTTGCTTGAGAACAAGCAAGGGTTAAGCATGGGGGAATTTGATAGCTCGCATATAGGAGTAGTTTAGCTGCATGTTTTATATATGTTTTAGCTAGTTTTAGGTTGGTTTTATGTAGTTTTTAGGTTTTTGTGTTGTCGGGTATTATGCGCTGGTTTGCTCGGTTTTGTAGGTTTTTAGGTTTAGGAGCAACAGTGGTGCAAGGTTTGGATTAAACATGGATCACGCGGACGACATTGGGTCGAAGTGTTGGGCCGAGTTCTTGGTTTTTGGGCTAGATTATATCCCAGTATGCTTAAGATATAATTGTTTGAGGGTTGTTTTTAGAGACATATTTAAACCTTATGTTAGTTTATTTTCTCATAACTTTTGGTCAAACTTTGGAGGCTAGAGTTTTTCTCTTTGGAGGAGACTTTGAAACCTTTGTAAGTTTCTTTTTAATTTAATTATGCATTGCTAAATTTATTGTGTTTGACTAGTTATTGAAATCGTAGATTGCACAACATTGTGAGGTTTGATTGATTCTCAACAACTTGAATAGGTTTTATTCCATGTGCTTAATTGAATCAGAATTATTCTAGGTTTTTGTTAGATTAGCTACCTAATAATATTTCTAGGTTAATTTACAACTAATCTGATCAAGTCCCGTTCTAGACTGAATAGATAAAGTAGCAACTATAATTGTTTGGACCCGTTCGGGCTATTCAGTTGTAGAAGGGAATAAACCACAGATAACTTGATTAGCTGTTTGCGTTGAGTATTTGTTTCTATCGATACTTTGAACTTAAAGTTGTCATTTAATTGAATCTAGACGTTGTTCTAGGTTGTTAGATGATTAGGGTTGTTCAGACTGTTAGCTCTTTCAACTACATATAATGTTTTGGATAATAATCCACGGTAGATTATTCAAGGGAATTGAGAATCAAGAGAATCAATGATCAATAAGCACATCTATGATGGACTTAACTAGTTGAACATATTTCTCTCGTATTGTCATAAACCATGTTTGCATTCATACTTAGATTTAATTTGCATGTTAGATTAATTAGTTACCTAATCATTCATAAAAACCCCTCTCTTGGTTACTTGCATTCAAGTAAAAACACAAATACACGAGTCTCTGTGGGATCGACCCTTACGTACCGCTCTACTGAGTTGGTCAAGTTAAGGATTCTTTGATAGGTATTAACGACCACTGAAAATACTTTATCACAATGTTAGATCACAAGTCATTTTAAAGGCAAAAGGAGAAAAAACAAGTGCACTTTAAAGACATCTAGGCACAAGCATAAAGAATGAGGATAGTATAATGCTAATAAGCACATTTTGCACTACAAAATCAAGACCGTTCGAATAAGAGAATAAATTCGAATCTAGAAATCGAATGGCACAATTAGGAGTGACATTTACATGGACAATTCATCGAACACTTGGTTTGAAATGTTAGATCACATGTCATTTTAAAGGCAATAGGAGAAAAAAAAGTGATCTTTAAAGACATCTAGGCATAAGCACAAAGAATAAGGATAGTATCATGCCAATAAGCACATTTCGCACTACAAAATCAATACGTATCAATAAAAGCATAAATTAGAACCTAGAAACCAAATGCCACATTTAGGAGTGACATTTACATGGACATTTCATCGAACACTTGGCGTGCAATGTTTGATCACAAGTAATTTTAAAGGAAAAAGGAGAAAAACAATTGATCTTTAAAGACATCTAGGCATAAGCACAAAGAATGAGGATAGTATCAAGCCAATAAGCACATTTTGCACCACAAAATCAAGATCGATCGAATAAGAGCATAAATTCGAACCAAGAAACCGAATGCCACAATTAGGACTGACATTTACATGGACATTTCAGTTAACACTTGGTGTGCAATGTTAGATCACAAGTCATTTTAAATGCAAAAGGAGAAAAACAATTGATCTTTAAAGACATCTAGGCATAAGCACAAAGAATGAGGATAGTATCAAGCTAATAAGCACATTCTACACCACAAAATCAAGACGTATCGAATAAAAGGATAAATTCGAACCTAGAAACCGAATGCCACATTTAGTAGTGACATCGAACCTAGAAACTGAATCCCTTGGAAAAACTCTATGTTTATAGCCTCGTTAACGACCTTCACAGGATCGTTAACGAGCCTCTGTTTTGACTTCTCTTGAACTTTTCTTTGGTTTTAACTTGGCCTCCAAATTTAATCTTCCCATGCAATCTTCTTTCTCCTCTTCCATGCATTCCACCTTCCACCACAAGACTTCAACTCAGCTCGAAAAGCGCTCCTTTCTGCTTAAAACCCTACAAAAAGACACAAAATGGATTAGTTTCCATGCTTTCCACCAAATATGCAAACTCATCCAGAAACACACAAAACTAACTCTAAAACCTACTAAAACTAAACTAAACAACTTAAGAAAAATACCTAAAACTAGACTAAAAACACGAACATCAGATGTCGGGGCCTCCTCGGGCAAAAAGATCCCCCTGGAGAGGTTCGGGGTCATGGGTATCCGCTCCTCGAGGATGGGAGGGAAACTTGAAACGGAATCAGTAATATGCTCAGCGAAAAAGCTCGCCTCGTCGTTGGATTCAGACGACCTCGCAGCAGACCCAACAACCTCCTCATCAGAAATCGAAGACGAAGCCATTTCAACCTAGAAGACGTGCGTAGTCGGGGAAGCACGAGGTAACAGAGATATCAGAGTCGCTAGGAGAAGGGTCGCTAAAGACGAGCGAAGGAGACCTCGGGTTCTGAGAATCACTGGTCTCGACACTCCCTACGGTGTTGAAACTTGAATACAAAGCCTGGTGGGGGGCTCGAAGAAATTCCTCTAGGCATGAAAGAGCGACATCCAGGTCACAAAAGGCGAACACCTGGAAAAGAAGAGGTTTTGAGACGTCGAACAAAGCCACAAAAGAAAGAAAACACAAGGTGGTAGTAGGGGGACGCAGGATCCTAGGGCTACTCTGACAGATGGGACATCCTAAGGGGAATGTGAAGTACCAAAAGTAGAATACGAAGAATGGAAGATAGCAGTTGGAAGGCCAGACGTCCCATCAATCAAATAGCGGGACGTTTGGCTTTCCCTCACCCCCTCCGCCACCCTCACCCCCTCTGTTTCACCACCGTGACACCGGCGCGAAACGCCAGAAAACCACCATCTCCCACTAGGGAACATCGCCGAACCACCAACGCCACCCTCACCCCCTCCGTTTCACCACCGTGACACCGGCGCGAAACGCCAGAAAACCACCAACTCCCACTAGGGAATGAGACGATAAAAGAAAGAAAAAACGCTGAAAACACACAAAAGAGAGAATCGAGCACTTAATTGTCAGAAGTTGGCATCAAGAAGGCGTATGCGAGCCTGAAAACCGTTGAAGATGCTTCGTCTCCTTGCTGGAAATCACAAAAACAAAAGAGAGAGAAAGGGAAAAACGCTCGGAGAAGAAAATGAGGAATGAAGAAGGGAGGACCGTGAAAGGGCGCTTTATAAAGCGCGTACCTGGGCCTTACCCGGATCGGAAAAAGCTTAATGGGCCTGATATCTTTCAGGAAGCCCATTAGTGAAATAAGAGAGAGTAGGCCCAGGAATCATCAAGCACTTAACAAGGGGAAAACCCAAGTCTTCGGCCTCGCACAAGAGATCCTCGCAAAAGAGATCGCCAAACCTCTAACCTCGACACCCGTAACCCTGAAACTAAGACCTCGCACCATGGGTGCGGGGAACCAGATGTACCACATATATGACCTGCGGTCCTCGGGAAGAGACCCCCAGGCCATGACGTTGTGATGGTGCGCAAAATAGCGGAATAAGAAATGGGACCGGAGTACAAGGAATAACAAGGTCCGGCGGGATTCCCAAGGTTAAACTCAAGGGCCATTGCCGTACCCATATTAAAAAAACAACAAATCCATACATCATCAAGGCCTCAAGACCTTGGTCATGAGGTCTAAACCTCGTTGCTCAAAAGCCGACACCCCCGCCCCATCTAACCACTCAGCAATCACTGCTCTACCGACCAATAATCAACTGCCTCACTATTGACTAATCAAAGTACGTGATCTCGGGTGTCCCACATCGAGCAAGCATCAAAACCCAATTCCTCAAACCTCGTAGGTGACAAAGAGTCGAAAAACATCTTAAACTCAAGAACTATCTTGCTCGTTGAAGATTAACGTGTTGAATCATCGTTAAAGATCGCGCTACAGCCAAGTGAAGGTCCACAAAAAGACTTCAAGTCACCAAAAGAGTCCTAGTACCTATCAAAGATCTCGCTGTATCACCTCGCAGGTCACAATCACCGTGTGCTAAATCAACTCCTCGACCTCGCTACTACAGCTCGTTAAATTGCTTGTTGGTGATAGAACCTCGTTGTAACTAGGAGACCTCGAACCTTGTTAGATCGAGATCTTGAATACTCTAAGAGAGATCTAGGGCGTAATCTCACTTATTGTAATCTCGTTATTTGTAACCTCGCAATTTGCAATCTCATGCTAAAGATATAAATAAAAAGCAAGGGTTTGCACAGTCAAATAAAAGTAATATCATTTCTTGTCTCCTAGCGCTGGTTTATTTCAGGTTTCATCAACCCCTATTTTTTAACACTGGGTATTACCGCCAGTGACCTCGGATTTTACCGCCCAAAGTCACCCAAGGCTTTAAATAATTTAATGGGACAAAAATTAAAGAAGAAATGGCTAAGAGTGGAATGTTATTCATTGATAAAAACATTCGTTCCTTACATTGAGAGTCATTTTACAAATGATGTAGCAACGGAAATTGAAACCCATATTAAATAGGGTTGAAAACACGTGTTTAAAAAATACAAGTATGTTTCTCCATGACAACTCATATGATGATGATTTGCTTGGTTAAAATAGAAGAGTTGATGCACTATCTTTTGAATGTTTTGCTCTTTGAAAATTCCTTCCTTCCTTCAACGCCGTCTTGCCTTGACCTTCCATCCTTGCATAACTCTTCTTGAGCCTTCTAGACTTTGTCTTCAAAACTTCGATGTGAATTTCCTAGAGTCTGGCATCTGTCGTTAAGGGTGAGAAATACCAGGAAAAAATGCGAAAATAGTGGAATTAGTCCAAGGAGACTAAGCAAGTGAGAATGGAAATTATCAAGGGTAGTATGGTAATTTACGTTATTCGAGAGAGATTATTGGGATGTAGAAACTTTACGTGGAGCTTTAAGGACGAAAATGAGTAATTCTCAAGATGAGATAACTCTTAAGCCGAAACGAAGAAGTACGAGATTGTAGAACTTCTTAGAGTAGAAAGTATGTTGGGAACGTTATTAATTCATACAAGTTTGGAAACCTCCCGCACCCTTGTCGGACCTCAACCAAACTCATCTTATTCGATGCTCCGGATAGGGGAGGTGGCCCGAAGGTGCTTAAGTACCAAGCCCACCTTAGACAAGCCCAAATAAGCATTCAGATTAGAAAGACGATCATTTCAAGAACCGGGAGCCGCGTGGTCCTCCATGTTGTACTATTCTGACCAGGTTTTGGTTTCTTTTAAGTGTGCATTAGCACTTATCTTATGTCGCGATAAAACATTCACTTCCGTTAATGATTTTTAAGAGTGTAGGGGGCCATGAATGGGTCCGGGTCCACTTAGTGGAATGAAGTTCCTGGCACCTAGCTAGGGTGCACTCATCCCTCCTCCAAGCAGGAGCAGACATTAGATCCTGATCCTTATAGTCGCGGAATTTAGGCGGGGTACCTTGCGACTTAGTAGGTTATATAGAGGTGTCGTGTTAATCCTGCACCCTTACTATTTAATCTAAATCGATCTCGTAAGGAGATCTTAAACAAGCAAGGTCACACATTCAAGACTAGTATAATAGTCATATCGAATATTAATAATCGTAATAACGATGACAAGCGGGTCATTATTTCTAAAAATCGATAATAACGATGACAAGCAAGGTCTCCTACTGATCTTATCCAGGAATTGGATATACATTTTTATTATAAGCCTTCATACAAGTCTCCTACTATAATAAGGGTCCACAAAGTCTTCTACTCTCAACCTCCTCTTTTGAATACAGTAGACTGCATGTGAGCAAGGAATTTCAGTGAGATCCCACATATTGCACCCATAACTACTCAGCTCTAAATCAACTACATACATTTTGATCCCACAATCCACCTCATACCTATTTCCATCTCCATAACACCTACACCTATTAAGAACTCTTAGCCCTAGTACTTGTAAACTTATTATACAATTCTAGAGTAATAAGAACATTATGAGATGTAATGGTTGTCCTTTTCTCAATAAACATCTTCATTAGTTTTCATCTAATAGATTAACACATTGTAAGTATGGGCATTTATCTAGAATCTAAAATACAATTGTTGAAGGACTCACAAACATTATTCATAAGCATGTCAAACTTAGGGTAATGTTTGAATCCACAAAGGGAGGATGTCGAAGGGTTTGCCTCCATTAAATACTTTTAAACTACTTCATTCACCCTCTTCATCCCCTCTATTGATTTAAAGTTAGGTAATGTAACAACCATTCCAGTAGAAAAAATTGCACCTTTATAATTCTTCCAAGTCCATTTAACATTGAAGTTGTAATGCAAGTGTCTTAGACATACTCCGGTGTTAGCCATTAGAAACACTTGATGTAAGCCCTCAAGCAAACCCTACATATTAGAACAAATAAAGCATAATAAAACAATACATTACATAAATAAACTACTGAAATTGGTAGTGCAAATACCTTTTATATGTCTAATAAAAGTCAAAGGTTGTCCTCCAATGTCTTGAATGAGGTTCTCCAAAAAACCAACACCATGTGTTTTTTCTTTCAGTCTCAATTCCAGCAAATACCATGGGAAACATATCCTCATTTCCATCTTTTCCAACTACACTCAAAATTTGGCCAGTATAAGAACCCTTGATGTGGAAAGCATCAAAGCTAACTATCGGCCTACATCCAAGCTTAAATTCCTACTTACAAGCTTGTAGGCAGAGACACATTCTCTGAAATATAGGCCTCTTAGGTTCTCTTGCAACTACCTTCACCAAATTGAACTTCCCCCTTTCTCCTTTATGACAATAGCAACATAATTCCATACTTTTGCATATTGTTCTAGGGCATAGCCTTGTGCTATCAATACAGTTGTAAGCCTAGATCTCCATGCTTATTAATAAGTAATAGTCACATCGTGTTCCCTCTAGACTATACTCATGAATGTTTTAATCAACATTTGGGATCCTCTATATAATGCTCAAGGTATTTCTAAGCCAACCAACTTGATGTCACATTTGTGTTCATATCTTGCCACTCACAAACATGTTTAAGATTAAAACTCTTGAGTTGGAAACTTCAAAATGACCCCATCCTCCTATCATAAGTTGTGAACTAACAAAAGCACTCCTTACACACATACACACTTCCTCCTCCCACATTTCAGACAACAACCACACTTGTGTTAAAGTATGAAGACACCTTATAGTTGTCATTATGCAGGTACTAGTAGTAGTAGTCAAATCAATGCTCTATTGCATAATGCCCCAAGGATCTCATAAATATATCATTAGACTCGAATCTCATACCATCCTTGAATTCAATTTTTGAATCGAAGTTAGCTAGAGGAATAGACTTTTGATATCTTAAATGACCCTCACCATCAGATCCACTATAACTTTTATAATCAATAGAACCCACTCTTACATTAAACACATCACAGTCATCATCATCCCCTAGATCCACATTCAAACCCTCATAAAATATCTTTATCAATATTATTTCCAAAAAAATCATCATCATCATCGTCATTAGAATCTTCACCAGAAATATTTTTGATACACTATCATCATAAAAAGAGGAATATGAACCTAAAATGTTACCTTCTACATCATCATTTTCTTCCTCTTCATTTTCATCTTCATCTTTAAAAAATTTCAGAACTTGTGGTAGGACTATCCTTCCCTTAAAGGTGGATCTTATTTCCTTGTACAAAGAGAAGATTTAGGTGCCATAGGGTTTGGTCTAACCTCCATACTTATATTTATGTTTTAATGGTCCTTGCATGTTGGTTGGGAATTAACAGACTGGTGGGCCTTGACCATTTGCAATGTTTGAGATTTCGGGCCTAAATTACCTTATTGGAGTACCTACCATTAGACAAGTCATAAAATTGGACGCCCTAAAAATGGCCTTATATAGATTTGACGTACTTCATTTTCTTGAATGACATACACATGCAGAATTTTGTCATACCAGTCTTTGAAATCCACAACTCGTTCACATGCTCAATACACACCCCATCTTTCATGAAAAGTTCTAGCTCAATCTTTAGAGAGTAGAGCTGGGTTCACATCTTTCTTCAAGTACACTAATTTTTCCTATAACAAAGTGTATTGTTTTGACCCTTGTAAGAAAACCTATCGTAGAAGAATCTAATAGCGACAATCATCTATCGAAAGCATAATGAAGTGTATGTTTAAAAATTATTTCATAATGAAGTGTATGTTTCTTACCAAATTTTAAGATCTCTAACTAAAATTGTCAATTAGTAATATAAGGAATATTATTATAATACAAAGATTGTAAATACTTAAATAAACGCAAGGCAAATAGGTAAATATAAAAATTAAAATGCCTATGTGGCATAGTTAAAATGATGACACGTAGGATAGAGAGATTCGAAATTAGTTATAGTATATTGATAGAGTAATATGGTAGAGCTCAGTTGGGCGTGTCAGCCAACCTACATGAGAAAAGCTGATGGACTTATTGACCCATCGGGAAAAACAAGCAAGGCTTGTTCGACCCAAGAAAGAGAGGTTAGAATTTGGGCCACATTCGACCCATTTAAAGGAGACACGAGTTCTTATATCCCAAAACCATTAGGTTAGAATACTTGAGCTAATTGGCCCGTGAAAAATCCATATGATCTTTCCATTATTTCTAAATGTATTCATGTGAAATAAATTATTTTTACAAGTTTTTAAATTGTTAAAAGAAAGTTTTAATGGTAAATTGTGTCTTATTTGAAAATAGAAGAAGCTAATGTTGATGAGATAGGGTAAAACAAACAAAAAATGTATACGAATTCGAAAAGGGAAAAAAATACTAAAAATTGCAAAACCATAGACCTGGATTCCGCATGCAAACAAAGTAATTTCCTCAAAGTGAAGTAACCAACACACAAATAAGAAATCTACAACCGTTAATTTAGCTCATGATCAAAGAAAACAAGGAAAAAAAGACTTGTGCAAAAAAGGAAAGCCAATTACCAGATCTTACTTGAAGCAAGACGCAAAAGATACTCAACTCATTAATCCTAACTTATTTTGGAAGAGGGGGTTCACACAATGAAGTGTGACAAAGAAACTAATTCATAAAAACAGAGAACAAGAAAGATAGAGAGGAAGACTTTCGGTGTTAGCAACTAATGAGTTTGAAATATAGAAGAAACATGAAGGAAAAGAAAACTGAGAAGAACAAGCAAGCATGAGTAAAACGTTGGGTGTGTACGTTTTGACACTTGTAACCATTGGTGTATTAAAGATTAACACACAAAAGGGTAATTTGTTGACACCGACGCTATGTCAGGTTGTGTTGACGGTTGTCAGAGAAAGGCGATTCCGACCTATTGAAAATTCAATTGTACAACAACTTCGGTGGCAAGATGGAGTCAGAAGATCACCAGCGGTAGCGTTCGGTCTGGTGAGAGTGAGAGTGGTGGTCAGCGAGACAGTGTTCAACAACGTTGAAGTGCTTGAGCTTGATTTAAGATAGGTGAGCCAATTACTAGATCTCACTTCAAGCAAGACGCATACGATACTAAAATCACTAAACCTAACTTATTTTGGAAAAGGGGGTTCACACGATGAAGCATGGCAAAGAAATGAATTCAGAAAAACAAAGAATAAGAAAGATAGAGAGGAAGACTTTTAGGGTTAAAAACTAATGAGTCTAAATTGTAGAAGAGAGATGAAGGAAAAGAAAACTAAGAGGAACAAGCAAGCACAAGTAAAAAGTTGGGTGTGTATATTTTGAAACTTGTAATTAACATTACTCAATGGGCTGATATTTCAAGTTGGATTTCATTACTCTTAAGAGTATATATACAAACAAATACACATGAAATAATCCAAATTGAGTTGTTGAATTGATAAATACACTATATAATTTTAAAACTAACTTTTCTCTAATGAAGAGATCAATACATAGAGCTGGGTCACGTCTCCGAGAAAAATATTTGTTGATAATTTACCCTAGCTATAAAGTTTAATCTAAACTTTATATTATAAGCTCATAAAGTTTTGGCTCTGTAATGGTTTGCACCTATTCTGATATAAACTATTTATGATAGTTAGTTTAACATTAAAACCGCAAAAATGTTATCTTACATCTATGTTATAATTAGATAGATGACACGTAGAAAAGAGGAGTTCAAGTTTAATAATAGTATGAAGGAAAATCATTTTCCTTTTTTATTTTGTGCTTATTTTAATCCTATAGGATTTTCAGTATCCGTTTTTTGACATATGTCTTATTGTTTCTTACAAAACATAAAATCCTAAAAATGTAAATTCTATAAATAAAAATATACAATTCAATAAAAAAAATCAAGGTTCTTAACACAAAAAATCATTTTAATATAAAAATATATTAGATAGATCATTGTGCGCGTTGCCTTGAATGGAAAGGAAATAAAGGAATAAAATTAGTAAAGAGTTTTAATATATCTTGTTTACACCTTAATCCTAATAATGACTAATGCTCGAGTATAATTGAAGGTTGTTAAACCTATATCATAAATTTCTTATTTTTTAAGTTTGAGAGGTTTTTATGTTAATGATTATTTTTGTCATAAATTTTCTCAAAGCTTAAATATTTATATTAGTGAAAAAATGATTTAAATACCAAGTTACAAATTGATGTCTCTTTATTTGGTGGTGTTTTTATATATGATTTCCTTTGTAAATATGTTTCTTTTTCCCCTTTTCTTGTGTGTTTTGTTCCTTTTTAGCTTAGTTCCCGTATTTCTATGAGATTCGGAGACTATGCGCGTTTTATGTGTTTTTGTAGGTGTTTTGGCATGGATCAAGGGTCGTTTTGAAGGAGAATCGGAACATGGAGCAAGGCCCGAGCTTAAGAGGGAAAGAGAGGAGCAAGCCATGAAGAAGAACAAGAGAAAAGCCAACAAGAAGAAGGTGGAACGAGGTCCGGATCGAGCTGGAACCAACGCCGGACCCGATGTTGAATTTTCGACCTCGGACCGACTTGCCCAGTAAGTCGGGCCCGAGGTTGCTCCGTGTCGGTCCGAGTCGGTCGCTGACTGCTTGTGCTCCAAGGCACGAAATTGTAAACTACCACTTTTGCCCCTCATCTATAAAGGCTCTCTTGTCTTCTAATTGGGGGAGGTTCCCACACACAAGGGAGGAGGTTCCCACACTTAGCAAGGAACCAACCCTCAAAAACTCTCAAGAGGATACTTGGAGAGCAAGGAGGAAGGAGAAGAGAAGGAGAAGAGAGAGAATCGGCCAAGGAGAGGGAGATTTGATAGGTTTGGTTGATAGATTAGCTTTGCTTTGTTTTGATTTTGTGGATTTGGAAACCTTTGATTGGAGTTTGTGGATTGCTTTTGATTTGTGAATGAAACTTGGCTTTGGTTTGAGATTGATGATGTTGATTGCTTTGCTTTTTGATTTGTTTGCTTTCTTTGTTTGCCATATGGAGTAGATCTCCTTGATCTTGGGTTATGGGGGAAAACTCTAGCTAGGTTGGGCTAGAAACCCCAATTCCATAGCCTTGAGTGCTTGATCTAGGAACCCACTCTACATAGAGCTACAATTCCTTACGAAAGTAAGGAATCAAGGCTTGTGATTGGCAAAGTAGCGAAAGTGAACATTTGTCCATCTCAAGACCTTGCTTCGAAGGGGATTTCCCCAATGATCGATGTGTAGAAGTGGTTGGAACGAGGGTGAAAGCACTCGATCCTATTCCGATCATCACTTATTGCTTGAATTGGGGTGGAAAAGCCTTAATCTACTAGAGAAGGAACCCAAAAGCCCAAGATCTACTTTCAATCTTTGAGTTCGACAAAGCCAGCTACATCGGGCCCGACTTGCTCTACGTCGGTCCCGACTTCCCTCTTGTCGCCAACATCGGGCCCGACGTGACACTTGTGTCGGTCCCGGCTGTTCTCTTTGTTTTCCTTTGTTTTAAGTTCTCCTTTCCAGCTTTCTAGTGTCTAGGCACCTCAATCGAGTAGATTTCCCGAGCGTTCGACACTCACCACGTGCTACAACGGGGTCGGGTTATAAATTGTATCTCTAGACCCTCGCACACACGAGCGATCAAAAGATTGGCGCCGTTGCCGGGGAAGTCTAAGTGCATTGAGTGCCAATTTGGTGAGTTTCTTGTGTTTTGGTAGTGATTTGGGTGAGGGAATAGCCCAAACCCTTTGTTTGTTTTTGATTTGTTTTGGTTTGTGTCTTTGTTTCGTAGGTTTATGCGAGCTCGTTCCTCCCGAGGAACACTTGAGCTTGAGTTTGTGTGTAATCCGGAAAGTATTCTCAAAGAAGCCCGAAGAAGGAAAAGGATGGAGAATCAAGCTCTCCATGGTGATGAGGAGTTGGCTCGACTTAGGGCCGAAATGGCTAGATTGCAACTTGAGAAGGAAAATCAAGAGGCGGTAGCAAGAAGAGAACGGGAGCAACGGATGAGGGCCGAGGCTCAACTCAACGCTCTACCCGGAATGTACGCCAATACATGCATCCGGAGTTGAGGGTACCCGAACCGGTTATTGTGCTTCCCGAGGTTGCCAAGAATTTTGAGATCAAGACGCAATTCATTTCCCTCATCAAGCGTGATCAATTTGAGGGCCGTCCACATGAGTGTCCCATAGAGCACATCAAATGCTTTGTGGACATGTGTGAGACGATCTCTACCGACGAGGAGACGTTGGAGTATGTGCATCTAAAGGCGTTCAAGTGGTCACTTGGGGGCAAGGCCACACATTGGCTCGAGAGCCAAGCCCCTAGGTCGATCACAACTTGGAAGGCACTCTATGATGCTTTCTTGATGAATTTCTTCCCGTCCTCAAAGACAACCGAGCTAAGAAGGAAAATTGCAAGCTTTCAACAAGGTACGAATGAGCCTCTCTTCGAAGCATGGGACCGTTTCAAGGAGATGTTGTGCCAATGTCCTAGTCATGGCCAACAACCATATGTGCTCCAAGACATCTTTTTCCAAGGCATCAATCCGGCAATGAAGGACAAGCTCAATCTCCACACCGATTGTGGGTTCATAGACTTGACACCGGATCAAGCTTGGGAGCTACTTGACAAGCTATCCGAT
The DNA here is from genome assembly GCA_964016875.1 of Fallopia convolvulus. Classification (NCBI taxonomy): domain Eukaryota; kingdom Viridiplantae; phylum Streptophyta; class Magnoliopsida; order Caryophyllales; family Polygonaceae; genus Fallopia; species Fallopia convolvulus. The sequence goes on from OZ024720.1 coordinate 40,413,981, forward strand.
TATGAGGCCATGTATGGGGTGAGTCAAGCTAGCAAAGAGGTGAAAGTTTAAGGTGAAGGTGCAAGGAAGTTATATGATCCAAAGGGAGAAGACATTGACAAGGATGTGAAGCTCCAATTCCTTGAAGGTGAAGTGAGCAAGCTTAAGAGGCAAGTCCACTACTACAAGCAAAATGCTAGAGCTTGTGAGGAGTGTGGATCCTTTGCACATGCTACACAAGTTTGTCCGAATGAGAGCCAAGTGCGCTTGGCCGAGCGAATTTAGGAGGCAAACTATGTTCGAGGAAATTTCGGTGGAAGAGGCAACTTCAACAATGGTGGTAATGGTCGGTGGAACAACGGTCAAGCTCAAGGCTACAACAACAACTTCAACCAAAATGAGCCAAGGGCGCAGCAACCACCACCATATAGGCCACCGGGATTCAATGAGCTACAATCATTTGCTCAAGAGATGAGGGATGGGTTCAAGGACATGAGGACCCAATTCAATGAGTTTGGTGCATGGAGGAGGCAAGTCGACAATCAATTTGCCCAAATTGCAACTCAAGCCCCGAGAGAGAATGGGAGACTTCCGGGCCGACCCGAGGAGAACCCCCGAGCTCATAACAATCAAAATGAAGTCCGGGCAATTGGATTGAGAAGTGGCCGAAACCTACCCGAGCCACACATGCCTAAGAAGAATGAAGAGAGCCGGACCGACTTACCCAGCAAGTCGGGTCCGACGTTCCCTGAAGTCGACCCAGCAGGAAGATCGACTCCTCTGCCCCGGACCGAGGTTGAGAGTAATTCGGGCCCGACGTACCCAGATGTCGATCCGACTACTCTGCCTCAGCTCTGCCCCAGGACCGTGATACACAACATCGGGCCCGACGTGGTGCCTAAGTCGGTCCAACCAAGAAATGTTGCAAGTGAAGTGGGGAAGTCCAAGGAGGTTGATCCAAGCAAGATTCAAGGTGCAACAACTCTTCCATATCCCTCAAAGAAGCCGAAAGATGTTGTTGAGAAAAAGTTCAAGAGGTTTCTCAAGCTTTTGCAAGGTTTGAACATCTCTATCCCGTTCACCGATGCATTGAGCGAGATGCCATCCTATGCCAAGTTTTTAAAGGAGATTTTGAGCAAGAAGAGGTCCATAGTTGAAATGCAAGATGAGGTCAAGACCTTGGAGTTACCGCAAAAGCTAGGAGATCCCGGTCGTTTTGCTATCACTATTGGTGTGGGGTCTCAAAATTTCCAAGCCTTATGTGACCTTGGGGCAAGTGTTTCGGTGATGCCCGCTAGTATTTGGAGAAGGGCAAATTTAGGTGAAATTGAGCCGGCCAATATGTCCCTAACTATGGCCGACGGTTCCATCATCAAGGCTAAGGGAATATTGGATGACGTGCCGGTGCGAGTTGGAAAGTACTTTGTTCCCGATGATTTCGTGATCTTGGACATGCACGAGGACCCCTTGGTCCCAATCATCTTAGGAAGATCATTCTTAGCTACGGCGGGGGCAAGGTTTGATATCAAAAACGACAAGGTTTCCTTTGAGATTGGTGAAGAAAAGGTCGATTTTCACTTCAACAAGGCTTTGAATGAGCCAGACGCCTTGGCTATCCTCAAACTCGAAGAGAGTGCCAAGAGAAAAAGAGAAGAAGTGGAAGTTGCTAGAGAGGTCATTGTGTTGACGAGTGATGAAGGGTTCAATAAACAAATACAAGCAAGGGAGTTGTTGGAGCAAGTTGAGGATCAAGATGAGTCAAGGATCAATGCTAGCCCAAGGAGAAATGAAGAGTATCCTTACTTATATCCTTTTGATGTTGGTGATGACCACAATTCTTCCCAAACTTTTGATTCCTACATTTGTTTAAGTGATTTGAAAGATGACTTAGGAGACTCCTACATTTGCCTTAGTGACTTGAAAGATGAATTGGTAGAATCTCCTAGGAATTCTTTAGATAACTTTGGTGTAGGAAAAGAGGAACATGATGGATCAAGTAAGGAGGAGAAATCTCATTCGTTGGAGGAGTATGATGAGAGAGGCCCGAGATCGGAGAGCCATGCCTATATAGACCACCGTTGGTGGTTTTATGGGTATGAGGGCAATGGGAATGGGCACAACAATGGCGAGCAATTCACCGTGTTTCACCCGCCATGAGATTGAGGTTAGGAAGTCAAGCTAGTGACTCTAAACGAGCGCTTCTCGGGAGGCAACCCGAGCTAGTAGCTTTCTTTTCGTAATTTTACTTTGATTTCTCTTAGTTTAGCCTAGCTCTTCTCTAACCAATCTCTATCTAGTGTTTTGTGGATTTTTGGTGTTGTGTATTCTTCAAGGTTGTGTAGGATTTGAGGTGTGAAAAATATAAATGGAAATATGGAGAAAGAAGTTGCAAGAGGATGGAGTAAAATTGGTGACCCGAACACCCCACATCGAGCCCAGGTAAGTCGGGCCCGACACAGGGACGTCGGTCCACGACGTCGGTCCGATCCGATCGGAATGGGTGGAATGCCATTTTTGCCCTTTGACCTAATTTGTCCCTTTCCCCCATTAATTACCATCCTCCACCTACCTACCATCTTCATATTAACCACCATTCCCAAAATACAACCCATCTCCCTCACACTCTCAAAATCGCCCCCCCCCCTCTCACCATACTCGATCCCCCATCTCCCTTTCTTCATCTCGATCCGATCACGAAAAGGCCTCCCTAGCCCGATTCCAAGTAGAAATTTCGAGTTCAATCTCGTTCTTCATCCCCCATCTCGATCTAGGTTGAGAAAGTTTGAGTTCTAAGTTGTTTGTTTGTTTAAAAGTTCAATACTCTTCAAATCCGGTATGTGTTACTCGATCTCTACCTATTTCCTTGGAGATTTTGTGCTTTCATTGCATAGATTGAGTAATGCCATGTTTGATTGAGAGTTTGAGCTTGAGCATCAATGGTGGATTTGCATGATTTGTGAAATTGAGCTTCAAAGTTGTTTATGCATGCTTGGATCCATTTAGAACTTCGATTAGGGATGTTTGATGGTTGAATTTGAAATTTAAGTGCATGATAGAGTGATTTGGGTTGATTTGAGGATAGAGTCGAAGCATGAACTAGGTCGAGATCGACGTGCCCATGTAAGTCGGGCCCGAGTTGTGGAAGTGGGTCCATCAAGTCGGACCGAGGTTGAGGATGTGTCGGGCCCAACATAGGTTGGAAGTCGATCCATGTTGCTTTTGCTCTCTTCTTGTGATATCATGTGGATTCATGTGTTTCATTGGTGGCTATAGCTTAATCATGATGTAGTATGATCATTTGCTTAGCCATTGTTAGAAGATATCCATGATGATTCATGTTGGATTGTGATGCATGTGTGTTTAGAGACTAAGTATGGGGTTCCCTTGTGTTGATGTGTTGATGTGTGTTGATGAGTGCTTTTTTTGAGTTGTGTGGAGTTTATCTTGGACCCTTTTGTTTGGTTGGATGTGTGTGGGTACCATGGAGACTAGAGCTTCATCATCTCATGCGAAAAGGCCGAAGAAGAAGTCCAAGAAGTCAAGAAAAGAGCCACAGTTGGATGATGTTTACTTGGAGGATGATGAGCAAGTTGAGAGTTATGCAAGGTATATGGCGCTTGAGCATCACACAAGGTGGCTTGATTGGGAAACCGTGAGGAAGATGGACATGGATCAAGCTCTTCCAAGGTGCTACTCTCACATCGGTCTCAATGGGATGCTAAGGTGGGACAACACCCACTATCCCGCCCTCACCTCGGAATTCATGGCCACTTTTGAATGCACTTATGATAATGTGGAGGATGAGGAAGGGGCGATCACCTTCCAATTGGGCAATGAGGACCACAATCTCTCTCTTAGGGACTTGGCTACCTACTTCGGGTTTCCATGTCCAAGAGAAGAGACCGGCGTCGACAACGAGAAGGCGAACCAAGTGTGGCGGCATGTGGCCGGGAAGAGCGAGATGAGAAAGGGCGCCACCACAACCGAGATTGCTAGCCCTCTTTTTCGGGTCATGGTGCGAGTTTTGGGATGTGAAATCTATGCTCGTCATGAGTTGAGCAAGCCGATGAAGGAAGAGATTATGTTGCTACATGAGATGCTCTTCCACACCGAGAAGCCCATGAACCTTGCATGGGAGTGGGTCAAGATGGTGCGAGACTTCCAAAGCTTCTCTTGGATCTACTTCGGCAGGATGATAGCAAGGCTAGCCATGCATCTAGGAGTCGATCTTAACAAGTATTCTCTGGCTCCGAATGGTGTTGAGTATATGAACATGAAGTATTTCAAGAAGGCCAACATCATCAAGGAGAAGCTTTACATGATTTCTTTGGCCCCTCACTCGAACTATGATGGTGTGTCGATCCGGTTGGCGCCCAACCTCTATGATCTTTCTCGGTATCACAATTGGTACCAAGTGTGGGCCGGCAAGCCACACTCATTTGGTGACCCCGAAGGTGCAATAGAGGGGCGGGGACAACAACCTCAACACATTCGGTTTACCTCCCCTCCATCTTCACCGGATTTCGACCAAGATAACTTTGTGTTTGCACGTCCTGGGGAAGACATGGACGTCGATCAAGAGAAAAATGAAGAAGATGAGCGCTTCCAAGGCTTGATGGCCAACCTCCGAGCCACGCACCAAGCTCCAACACTGGGGAACCGAGGTACACATGTCATTGGGCCCGACTTCCCTCAAAGTCGGTTCGGTGCCTTCTATGGTGATGAGGTCCCGAGGCACTATGAGCATGGAGAGGGGAGTGGTGCAAGGCGAGAACAAGCTCAAGGTGGCGGTTATGAAGGCTACGCCCAATGGTATGGTCTGGGAATGGTGTTTCCCGAGCGACAACAAACGGTGGACATGTCCTTCTTGGCCAACCAAATGGCCCATCTTCAACTTCAACAAGAGAATGTTCTTCAAGAGGTCCATCAAGTGAATCTTCAACAACAATACATGTACCAACAACAACAACAATTGCTTCAACAACAAGGTGCTTTCCAAGCTAGCCAAGAAGAGATGAACCGAGCCCTCGGCTACACTAGGCGAGAGGTGGAGGAGCTTAGAGAGGTGGAGGACCAAAGGTGGCGGGTCCAAGATAGCTTCAACACATGGATGAGCGGGAACTTCCCTTCCCGTGAGGACCAATGGACGCGCCCGGATCCTTAACTCCAACCACCACCACAAGACTTCTACCAAGAGGAAGTGTACGAGAGGGAGCGGCAAGCGAGACTCCAAAGAGGACGTAGGCGTGACAACCCCTTCGAGTGATCCTAGACATGCCATTGAAGAATAAAGAAATTGTGAGCTCTTTGAACTCTTCTCTCTTGCTCTTAAGTTTTGGTTTCCTTGTTTGATGGGGGCATTAAAATTTTAAATATGGGGTGGGGGGTAAGTGTGCTCATGATTTCACTTGCTTGTGTGTTTATTATTTTGAGGATATTTGGTTTTCGGTTTCTAGTTTGTGTTTGGGGTGTTTGTTTCTTGATTTGTGGTTTGTGGAATGACATGGATGATTGATTTGGTTTTGAATGGATGAGTCTTTGGTTTTGGTTTTAGAGAATTTTTTTGCAAAAATCCATACAAATTTGAAAAATTGTGTTGAAAACAACAAAAAGATTTTGTGTTTTGTAGTTTTTGGACTAGAAATTCCCATCTTAGATTGCCAAATGAAAGCTAATGATGATGTGAGCATGTAAATTCCTTTGCATATTTTTGGATGGTTTAGCCTCTAAAAAGATGTTGCTTTTGATGTGATCATGATATCTTGCTTGTTTTATTGAACATGTGAGTTCTAGGATGAGTTCTTATGCAACTAAGTATGAACCCTTGTGAGATTGATTTTTGGCCATTTTAGGGATGCTTGTTCATATTTGCATATCCCTCATGTTTCTTGTGTGATTAGCTCATGCATGCTTAGTAAAACTTGCTATTGCGGTGTTTATCTATTTTCCAAGACCGTCATGAGATTTGTCCTAGCATTGTCACATTGATTTTGAACTTTATTCTTTTAGTCACATAAATGTTCCATATCCTACCATGAAGTGAATCCTTTGTTTGTAGCCCCGTTTTAGCCTAAGCCTTTGTTTGAAACTCCTCAAAAATATTATTCCTAGCCTTATATGACTTGACCCTTATGGGATTGGACTTTAGAAGAGAGGTTTGGATAGTATTTGAAGAGTTGAGATTCTCTTTGGTTTAAGGGCAAAGAATGGTGTTATGAATCATGTGGGTAGTGCATCTTTGTTGTGCAAAAAGAAAAATGAAGAAAAAAAGGAAGAAAGAAAGAAAGAAAATGTTGGAAATGGAAAGTGGAATGAAGGTAAAGAGTTTAAGTGAAGAAAAAGGGTCCGACCGAGTTACACACCACATCGGGCCCGATGTCATAAGAAAGTCGGTCTAGTGTAGAAAGTGTGGAAAATATAACAAAAAGCCTAAGAGCAAGGATGAAGTGGAATGTTAAGTGAAATTTTTGGTTGAGATGAAAAATGTTAAGTCTTTTGGATGAGTGTGAAATTGATTGTGGAATTTTGGTGAAGTTGCTGAGAGTTTAGGTTGTTCAATCCCCATTATAAGCACCACAAGACCAAATAATTCCCACCTTGAGAAATACCAAAAGCCCCATTACAACCCGACCGAATGGAACCTCTTTGAGGACCTCCATTGAGCCAAGTTCGAATTCTTTGTGTACTTTGTATTAGGCATCTCTAGGTGGAGAAATTGGTGATATTAGCTTCAATAGTAAAGTCCTTACTTGCATGATTTTTGAGCTTGAGTGTTCATTGCTAAACCCATATACATGATGAGTGATACACATTCACATATCCCTAAAGTGAGGCTTAGTTGCATTGACTCTATTCCTTGGAACACTTAATCATGTGGGATGATGTAATCTTACTTGAATATCAATCACTTGTGCTTAAATGTGTTTTCATACGAGGCTTTACTTGAAGATTATGTTTCGGTCTTGCTTACATTGTTATTGCTTGAGGACAAGCAAGTTTAAGTATGGGGTATTTTGTTGTCTCTTTATTTGGTGGTGTTTTTATATATGATTTCCTTTGTAAATATGTTTCTTTTTCCCCTTTTCTTGTGTGTTTTGTTCCTTTTTAGCTTAGTTCCCGTATTTCTATGAGATTCGGAGACTATGCGCGTTTTATGTGTTTTTGTAGGTGTTTTGGCATGGATCAAGGGTCGTTTTGAAGGAGAATCGGAACATGGAACAAGGCCCGAGCTTAAGAGGGAAAGAGAGGAGCAAGCCATGAAGAAGAACAAGAGAAAAGCCAACAAGAAGAAGGTGGAACGAGGTCCGGATCGAGCTGGAACCAACGCCGGACCCGATGTTGAATTTTCGACCTCGGACCGACTTGCCCAGTAAGTCGGGCCCGAGGTTGCTCCGTGTCGGTCCGAGTCGGTCGCTGACTGCTTGTGCTCCAAGGCACGAAATTGTAAACTACCACTTTTGCCCCTCATCTATAAAGGCTCTCTTGTCTTCTAATTGGGGGAGGTTCCCACACACAAGGGAGGAGGTTCCCACACTTAGCAAGGAACCAACCCTCAAAAACTCTCAAGAGGATACTTGGAGAGCAAGGAGGAAGGAGAAGAGAAGGAGAAGAGAGAGAATCGGCCAAGGAGAGGGAGATTTGATAGGTTTGGTTGATAGATTAGCTTTGCTTTGTTTTGATTTTGTGGATTTGGAAACCTTTGATTGGAGTTTGTGGATTGCTTTTGATTTGTGAATGAAACTTGGCTTTGGTTTGAGATTGATGATGTTGATTGCTTTGCTTTTTGATTTGTTTGCTTTCTTTGTTTGCCATATGGAGTAGATCTCCTTGATCTTGGGTTATGGGGGAAAACTCTAGCTAGGTTGGGCTAGAAATCCCAATTCCATAGCCTTGAGTGCTTGATCTAGGAACCCACTCTACATAGAGCTACAATTCCTTACAAAAGTAAGGAATCAAGGCTTGTGATTGGCAAAGTAGCGAAAGTGAACATTTGTCCATCTCAAGACCTTGCTTCGAAGGGGATTTCCCCAATGATCGATGTGTAGAAGTGGTTGGAACGAGGGTGAAAGCACTCGATCTTATTCCGATCATCACTTATTGCTTGAATTGGGGTGGAAAAGCCTTAATCTACTAGAGAAGGAACCCAAAAGCCCAAGATCTACTTTCAATCTTTGAGTTCGACAAACCCAGCTACATCGGGCCCGACTTGCTCTACGTCGGTCCCGACTTCCCTCTTGTCGCCAACATCGGGCCCGACGTGACACTTGTGTCGGTCCCGACTGTTCTCTTTGTTTTCCTTTGTTTTAAGTTCTCATTTCCAGCTTTCTAGTGTCTAGGCACCTCAATCGAGTAGATTTCCCGAGCGTTCGATACCCACCACGTGCTACAACGGGGTCGGGTTATAAATTGTATCTCTAGACCCTCGCACACACGAGCGATCACAAATCATATAATTATATTCAGGAAACAATCTGTCGTTGACTATATTACACCACCCCTACAATTGAATACTGAGTATTTCAATTTGTTTAATCACAAAATTCCATCTAAATGTAAGGCCAGATTAATATGTAGTTAAATTTGGATACACAAAACCCTAGGGTTAGAGAGCGATTAGGGCAGTGTGTCTTCCGGTGATTTCTCCAATTGCTTCCTCTCTCCGGTGTCTTCCATGGGAGATAGGGTTTCTCCCGCCGTCATCATGCGGGTTTCACCAACGAGTGTGTGTGGACAGAACAGTTACTCAACGGGTAGGGTTATCAACATGGGAGAAGAGATAGAGAAGAGAAACTTTAATCTGACTGAGGAAGAATGTGAGATTGTGGAAGGAGTAATTGATGATGAAAAGGGTGTCCAGGGCAATGAGTCGCAGTTGTTGGTTGGAACTTTGCTGACTAATAGGCCTTTCAGTGCATATGCCCTAAAAACGACGTTGAGAGGTGCATGGAAACTGAAGGAGGGATCCATATTCAGGGAGTTACGTCCAAACCTGTTTCTGTTCAAGTTTGGAAGCAAAGTGGAGAAGGAGAAGGTGATACGTGAGGGCCCTTGGTCTTTTGATCGGTCCTTAGTAGCATTGAAAGAGCCGGGTGTGGAACAACCGTCGAAGATGACTATAACTAAGGTTCCTTTCTGGGTTCGTGTTTATGATCTTCCCCTCGAGGCTATGAATGTTGAGACAGCAGAGATAGTGGGGAAGGATTTTGGTGGCCTGAAGAATTATCAGAAGAAGACTTCCTGGTTTGTGCGAAATTCATCCGTATTAGGGTTTTGGTGGACATCACACGTCCTCTAAGAAGGGGCATCATGACGAAGATTAAGGGTAAGAAAATGTGGGTTGAAATAAAATATGAACGTCTTCTGAATTTCTGCTATTCGTGTGGTATGTTGGGTCATGTTGATCTGGATTGTGAGGATGGTGATAAGAAGGAAATGCAGGGTGAGTATGGAGACTAGTTGAGGGCATCTCCACTGATGTTGCACCAGGCAAGGAATGATTATGAGCGTGATCAAGAGCGAAGTCGGTTGCGTAAGTTAGGGAAGAAAGGAAAGGAGGCGGAGGAAAGCAGTAACAGAGGTATAGGAGGGGTCAAAGCTCGAAAGTCTTTATTAGAGCTGTTGGCTGAAGAAAATATGGGGAAAGAGACAGATGAGAAAAATTAAAAACAAACTGCAATAGAGGCAGAGTGCAGCAACGTGGTTGGGAAAATTTGTACAGCCGAAAAGAATAAAGAATTGGAGGAGGTGGTGCAAGAGACTCAAGAGAAGTTGAAGGCCATTTGTGTGAGTGGAAATGAGATGACAAAGAAGACTAGTAAGATTAAAGAAAAAGAGAAAGAGGGTTCTGAGTTTAGTAGTAGTGTGGGAATTGCGGTAAATGAAGGAAAAGCTAATAGTGAGAAGGAGAAAAATCAGAGGGAGAAAGGGGGGGAGGGGAATCAGGCTGGTAGGGGAAGGAAAAGACGAGCTAGAACTGGAGGGGAGAAATGTACTGTGGAAAAAAGTGAATCTAAGAGAAAGTTAATTGATAGTGGACAAGGAGATATGAAAGTAGATGACACTGGTGGGATGATTGTTGAGACCGAGAGGAAAAAGCTAAGGTCGGCGGGGGAGACGGAAAGTCTCCCTTGCCGGGCATTATGAATTAATAAGATGCAATTGTCGTGGATTGGGGACGGCCCAGGCAATTGGGAGACTCACTAATCTAGTGAGGAGAGAGACCCCGAGGGAGGTGTTTCTGATGGAAACAAAGGTTGATCGAAAAAAGACGGAAGAAGTCCGAGATAACATTGGTTTTGAAGGGTGTTTTGTGGTTGATTATGTGGGAAGATCAGGTGGGATTTGTTTGATGTGGGAGAAAGGGGTTACAGTTTGTTTAAGGTCTTAGACTTCCCACTATATTGATGCTGATGTGAGCCTGGAGAAGGATTCAATTTGGCGGTTGACTGGTTTATATGGGTGGCCAAAGAGGGGTGAAAAATATTTCACATGGGAATTAATTAAGAAATTGGCGGGGGAAGATTATGAGGGATGGGTTTGTTTAGGTCACTTCAATCAAGTACTACATGTGGAGGATAAAGAGGGTGGTAATTCTGTTGATTGGGATAATATGATTAAATTCAAGGATGCTTTGGAGGAATGCGGGCTACAAGAGCTAAGCTTTTCGGGGTGGAGGTTTACATGGGATAATGGGCGAGTTGGAGAAGATTTTGTGCAAGAGAGGCTTGATTACGGTTATGCTAATGAGAGATGGCTATTGGATTACCCAGGGGGGAAGGTTAGACATCTTGAAAGGAAAGGGTCCGATCATATTCCAATCATGCTTGAATACTATCATAGATTGGAGGAGGTGGATGATGAGGGATGTAAGGGGAAAAGGCCAAGGCGTTTTGAAGCTATGTGGGTCCAAAACGAGGGTTGCAAGGTGGTTGTTGATAACACTTGGCATAACCCTAGCTTGTCCAGTAATGCGGGAGGCGTAGTTGGGAAAGTTGAGCGCTGCCTTGAGGAGTTGTTAGAATGGAATAAGAGAGAGTTTGGTAATGTCTTATTCAAGTTGTGGAAGGTGAGGGAGGACTTACGGAATTTGAATAAGAATGGGTTCAGTGGGAATTTAGTGCTGAGAAGGCGCCAATTGGAGAAAGAAGAAGCTGAGTTGATGCAAAAGGAGGAGATACTATGGTTTCAGAGAGCTAAGGAAAATGACCTTAGATGGGGGGGATAGAAATTCCACCTTTTTTGATCATAGGGCTAATGGTCATAGAAAGCGGAATAAACTTAGAAGACTGGTGGATGATGATGGTTTGGAATGGAGATTGAGGGGATATATGATGAGAGTGGTTGTGAACTACTTTGAAGGGTTGTTTAAAACTGATCTAAACACACACACTCTGCTGGATCCTCAAGGAATCTTGCCTTTATTGTCGGTGGAGGATAACTCTGAGCTCACACGTCCTTTCACTGGTGACGAGGTATTTTCTGCCCTTTTCTCCATGCATCCTACAAAATCACCGGGTCCTGACAGTATGTCGGCTTTGTTTTTTCAAAAACACTGGCATATTGTTGGAGCTGAAGTGACCAATTTTGTTCTTAATTTACTCCATGGGGGTGATTTTCTTGATCGATTGAATCATACTTTTATCTCTTTAATTCCAAAAACTACTGACCCTTTTCGTATGAAAGATCTTCGGCCTATTAGCTTATGCAATGTATTGTACAAAACTGTTTCAAAAGTGTTGGCTAATAGGTTGAAAGTGGTGCTTAACAAAGTGATTTCCAAATGTCAGAGTGCTTTTGTTCCTGGTCGGCTTATTACAGATAACGTCTTGGCGGCTTTCGAGTTTTTCCATTATATGAAGAATAAGAAGACTGGGAAGACAGGTCATATGGCGCTAAAATTGGATATGGCAAAGGCATATGACAGGGTGGAGTGGGACTTTCTGGAGAGTTGTATGCCGAATTCAGGGTTTAATGCACAATGGGTGACGCTGATCATGAGATGTGTTCTAAGTGTTTCCTTCTCTATTTTGATGGATGGTGTGCCTTCACATGAGTTTTTTCCTTCCCTGGGATTACGTCAGGAAGACCTGTTATCGCCTTATTTGTTCTTGATTTGTGTTGAGGGTTTTTCAACATTGATTAGGAAGAGTGAGGAGGAGGGTCGAATTCAAGGGATGAAAATTGGAAGGGCAGCTCCAAGGATTTTGCATTTGTTTTTTTGCGGATGATAGCATTCTGTTTGTTGGTGCTACTTGTCAACAAGCGCATGAAATAGTAAAAATCTTCCATGATTATGGAGCAGTTTTAGGACAATAAGTGAATTTAGCAAAATCAGAGCTATCTTTTAGCAACAATGTGAGTGTGGGATTGAGGAGTATGATCTAGGGTATTTTAGATATCCAAGAAGTGGAAAAGCATGAGAAATATTTAGGTTTACCTACTATGGTAGGTAGATCAAAAAAGGTGATATTTGAGCAAGTGAAGGAGAAGGTATGGAGGAAAATCAAGGGATGCAAAGCAACCTCCCTTTCGAGGGCATGAAAAGAAATCCTTTTTAAATCAGTGTTGCAATCAATCCCTACTTATACTATGGCGTGCTTCCAATTGCTGGCTGGTCTGTGTTATGATATCCAACAATTAATGTGTGATTTTATGTGGGGATCGAAAGGAGATAAGAAAGGAACGCATTGGATGAGTTGGGATCGCATGTGTCAACCAAAGGCTAAGGGTGGCTTGGGTTTCAAGCGTCTGGAGGAGTTTAATATGGCTATGTTAGCACGTCAGGGATGGCGCCTCATTTCTTATCCGGATTCTCTTGTTGCAAGATTACTTAAAGCAAGGTACTTTCCTAATTCTTCTTTTATGGAAGCCTCGTTAGGATATTTACCTAGCTATACTTGGAGAAGCACTTTTAATGCAAGAGTTATCCTTGAAGATGGTTTGATTTGGAAAGTCGATAATAGAACTTTGGTGAACGTGTGGGCGGATAAATGGATTCCAAAACCGAGATCTTTTAAACCTCTTGGAAACTTTAGAGGTGGTGATCCAAATTTGAGGGTGTGTGATCTTATTTATTGGAATAGAGGGGAGTGGATTGAAGAAGAGGTTCGGAAGTGGCTTGTGGATGATGATGCAGATTTAGTTTTGTCTATCCATCTTCTTTCTGGTGAACTACATGATCAATTGATATGGTATTACACGAAGGATGGGAATTTTTCTGTTATAAGTGCTTATCATTTATGTATTGAAAGAATGAAGAGCAAGGTTGATGTTGGTCGAACTTCAAATAATGCAAAGAAGAAAAATATGTGGAAGTGGTTGTGGAAAATTGATGTTATCCCTCGGGCATGTGAGTTCTTATGGAGAGCATGTAGAGAAATTCTTCCATGCAAGTGTGTGCTTTTTCGTAGGAAAATAGTGGGAGATAACTTGTGTGAGTTCTATGGTACCCCTGAGACTATAATGCATTATCTACGTGACTGTCATGTGGCCAGGAGTGTATGGAAAAATTTCCTACAGCTGCAGGTCTAGGGCGTGGGGCTGGTGCAGTTTTCGACTGGGCAGAGCACGTGAAAACAGAATGTGATGCTGAAATGCAAAGGTTGTGGGTGATGCTGTTGCGGGAGCTATGGAAAGCACGTAACAGACATATTTTTGAGGGGGTAACGGTTACAATTGAGCGGGTTTTCGAAGCCAGTTTGAGTGGTTTGGAGGAATATGCCAGGGCTCAGTTGAAATTTGACATAGTTGCTGAAGATTCCAGTGTTGAAACATGGAAAAAACCAGCAGTGGGCTGGATTTCAATCAGTTGTGATGCTTCAGTTAAAGATAGAGATTGTGGAATTGTAGTGGGACGAGATTCAAAAGGAAATGTTGTCTTTGTGGGCTCGTGGAGAATTCAGAGTGGAACCGAAGTTGATATGGCAGAGGGTGAGGCCATTCTTTGGGGTTTGCAGTTATGCGTTTGGGAGTTTGTGCGTCGGAGTGCTAATCAGGCCGCTCATTGGCTTAGTAGGTGTCTACCGACGTCTCCTTTTGTTCAGTCTTGTAATTTTCATTTCCCGTCAGATTTCTATGATGTTTTGTCGAACGATTTAGCTTTAAGTTAATGAAGTTGGGGTGTTTTTATAAAAAATAATATGTAGTTAAATTTTAAAATAAGAAATTAAAATAAACGAAACGAAGGTTAAAGCTTAAGAAACTAGCTAGAATGTTTAGGCGTTTCTTAGTTCTGACCTATTTCTATACATCAATACATGTGTGAACATAGAAGGGTGATCCAAAGTTGGGCAAATGAATTATTATTAGGATGATTTAAGTAAATAGCAAAAAAAAGGCTAATTAGATGGATATTAAGGAGGGTGTAAAAATTAGTTAAATAGCAAAAAAACCCATCACCCATCCCCCACCCCACTCCCACCGAGTTGACTTAGTTGTTGACCGGGTTGACTCGTCTGTTGACCGAGTTGACTCGCCTGTTGACCGGTCGTTGACCGGCGTTAACCATCATCACTTTCATCAGTATCATCATTTTCAAAACCGTCATCACAACTTATTTCATTGTCATCACAATTTTTTGATGACAAAAAGTGTAATGAAAGGTAAAAAAAGTGTCATCAAAATGTCTTGATGACATTTTTTGATGACAAAAAGTGTAATGAAAGGTAAAAAAAGTGTTATCAAAATGTCTTGATGACATTTTTTGATGACAAAAAGTATTATTAAAGGCATTCAACTACATAAAAAAAACCGTCATCCCCCGTCATCACAATTTTTTTCACCGTCATCACAATTTTTTGATGACAAAAATTGTAATAAAAGGTAAAAAGTGTCATCAAAATGTCTTAATTTTTTATGACAAAAAGTATCATCAAAGGCATTCAACCACATAAAAACAACCGTCATCACAAATTATTTCACCGTCATCACAATATTTTTCATCGTTATCACAATTTTTTGATGACAAAAAGTGTAATAAAAGATAAAAAGTGTCATCAAAATGTCTTGATGCATTTTGATGACACTTTTTGATAACAAAAAGTATCATCAAAGGCCTTCAACTATATAAAAACAACCGTCATCACTAAAAGTGTAATAATAGGTAAAAAGTATCATTAAAATGTCTTGATGACAACTTTTTGATGACAAAAAGTATCATCATGTTTAAAAACAACCGTCATCACACATAAAAGACAAAGTTGTCATCAAATATGTATCACGTTTAATTTTTTAGTATCATCTAATATGTGTCATCACATACAATGTTTTTTTCTAGTGTCATAAAAAATCTTTCACCACTTAAAGTGTCAACAAAAAATTATTGATGACACGATTTGAACCGTCATCAACTGTCATAACTTGTCATCACTCTTGATGACGGTTTGATTATCATCAACTATCATCACAAGTGTCATCAAAATGTCTTGATGACAACATTTTGATGACAAAAAGTATCATCAAAGGCATTCAACCACATAAAAACAATCGTCATCACAAATAAGAAAACAAAGTTGTCATCAAATATTTATCATCACGTTAATTTTTTTAGTGTCATCAAATATCTATCACCACGTATAATTTCAAACATAGACCAAATATGTGTCATCATAAAAAATGTGCCATTAAAAATTATAGTTTTTTAGTGTTATCAAATATGTGTCACTATCAAAAAGTTGTCATCACAAATTATAACTTTTTTCTAGTGTCATCAAATATGTGTCATCACGTTTAATTTTTTAGTGTCATCACATAAAACTTTTAGTATCATCATTCAAAGTGTCATCAAATATTTGTCATCATGTACGATTTTTTTTTATAAATTGTCATCACTACTTAATGATGGTTTGATTGTCATCAACTATCATCACAAATGTCATCTCTACTTGATGACGGTTCAATTGTCATCAATCGTCATCACTATTTGATGAAAATTTGATTGATTTGATTGTCATCAAAAGGGCCTTGATGACAAACAAGTGTCATCAAAAGGGCCTTGATGACAAATAACCGTCACCGTCATCAAGTATCATCACTTAAAGTTTGTTCGTTTTTTATCATCATCACAAAAAATAGTTATAATTAAATGCCATCATCATGTAAAAATATTGTCATCACCACATAAAAATCAACTGTCATCACTAAAAAACAAGTTGTTATAAAAAATCATCACTCGTCATCACTAAATATAAACTTGTCATCAATAAAAAACAAATAGTGTTGTCAAGGAACATGAATAAGCCTATATGAGATTTGAACCCACAAAGGTACTTTAA
The DNA here is from genome assembly GCA_964016875.1 of Fallopia convolvulus. Taxonomy (NCBI): domain Eukaryota; kingdom Viridiplantae; phylum Streptophyta; class Magnoliopsida; order Caryophyllales; family Polygonaceae; genus Fallopia; species Fallopia convolvulus. Next base: position 40,430,231 of record OZ024720.1, read on the forward strand.
ACAAAGTTGTCATAAAACAAGATTATTAATAAGTGTCATCATAAAAGTTATTAATAAGCATATGTGAAATTTGAACCCCATATCATTATTTTTTAAGAAAAATGTTCTACCATTTGAGCTAATAAGATAAATGTTTTTTACAATAAAAATAGATCCTAAATAAAATTGCACTAGAAAAGAAGAAAGTAAAAATTACCTCGACCATAAATTTGAATGCACAATTTGGAAAGACAAGCCTCCATGATTGATTTACCTTACACCGGTTCTGATGAAGTGGCAATGGTTTGCATCAGTTGAGCAATCTATAGTGTTTGCAAACAAGTTATATGCCAACATCAAAACTGTTCCACAGATATTTTTTAAGATGCATATCCCATTTTCTTTAGTTTACAGAAAAGCCTGAGTGAGCCATTGTGGAAATATTCTTATTTTCTAAACAGAGTGAGGAAAGACAAAGGGACCCCACTGGTGCCAAAATAACACCAGAAGACAGAAAGGGGGGGAAACAACAAGTTGCACAAACAAAGTAAAGTTATTAAATCTTTTGAAAAACAAAAGATACCTTCAGCAACAAGATTTGCTACCCCTTTAACTGCATGAATTCGTACATTAGAATCTTCTGCTTCAAGCAATGACAATATCTTCTACAATCCCATTGTTAGGATACCCCTTTTTTGTTAAAATTGGGCACAAAACCACAGATGAAGTCCAATAGTATTAATCAGAATTCGAAGATAATTTATTTAGTAGTATATTACCTTGTTCAAAGAGGTTGGCCATTGAAGCCTTATCACCATTCTCTCCATCATCTTGTGGATGCCTAACTTGAGAGACATGATAATCTGTATCACCATGACTTTGACTAGTTTCACAGTCAAGCTGTCTTCTAGTCTACAAAGAGAGAAGCCAGATAAATGATTCATATTTCTATATACATTGCACGGCTCAGGCTCAAAATGCACATTGAGAGACGAGAGTTCGATGCCTGCTTGAGTTGCTACTGAAGCAGATGTCTACTTTAACATAGATTATTTAGTAATTTGTTTTAAAATAGAGAATTGGAAGAAAAAAAAAGAAAAAAAATTTTTTAACACGTGACCAACCATAAGAAAGAAAGAAACAAAGATCACTGAATACTCATTATGCTCCATATATTCATTATGAAACCATTGCATACTTCATAATGCAGAAAAATATGATAAATCAAGTAGTAAAAGGCACACCTCGTCAGCTTCAAAGCTCAATTGCAATAATTGACTTTGTAGCATTACAATATCCCTTTCAAGTTCCTCTTTCTGATGTGCTTCATCTTCCAGCATCTTGTGAAGCTTAAAGATCTCAGAATTTACGGCTGCTTGGCATCAATCCGTTATGACCAAACAGGATATGAAATCACTGAAACAATATGTCCAATACCAAGGTATATAGATTTCATTAAGACAAACAACCCACCTCTAACCTTTTTGACTAGGCTAGTTGACTTCTAATATTTTCAGCTTCCAATGGAGCAACCTCCCTTAGATGAGTTTCCTTCTAAAGTAATTTTCAATTTCAGCAACGTGGTCAGAAGCAGGCACCTGATATGAGCAAGTCAATACAACTCTTAGTCATGGTTAGCATTATTAGCACGTATATTGATAGGAGTGAAATGGTCGTGCAAATCATGGCTATGCAAAAGAATCCAAACTAACTAAGAACCGTAGTCTTTAGGAAGTCTGGGTCGAATGAACAGGGAGGTTGATTTATCTTTTTTGTGAATCTTATGGCAATTAAAGTAAAAGGGGTATGAACTAAACTAAATCTAAGAATGCAAAACTAACAATAAAAGATTATGAAAAACAATAATTAGGAAGATAGCTTAGGCAAACAAATATCCACAATCGTATGACATGTTGATCATTGACCTCACCTCAATATCTCATGCAATGGATTTTCCAATTCCTTTTCAATTCTAACTAACAACACAACCAGATATGTTGGATCGTAAACTATTAGCAAAGAGCTTGGGAACTGGCTGTTAAGTTGTTCCCAAGGCAGCGGAAGTAAATTAAGCGCAAGTATCAAAAGCAGTAAAGAACACAGTTCCCTTATAGAGGAACCCCACTACAACCAACTAGTTGTATGGGTAAACCTCTACCTCCACTTGGAGGATTTTGAATGACTTACTTATATTGATTGCTTTGTTCCTTAGTTACAACAGCCGGATTCACACTTCTCTGTTCCTACGAGTTCTTCCTAACTCTAGCAACACTAGTAAATCCTCTCAACTGAGTTCCTAAGCTCACAACAGTAAAATACAAGTAACTCAAACCTTACACCGACTTCTCAGTTCCCTTGCCCCTGGGAGCTTCGGCTTCACCATCGTCGAGATCACACACTCGTCGGCGGGGACTTCTCTTCCTTTTCTTTCTTTTCTCTGGTTTGGGTGTTTGTGAGTTCTGGGAGAAGTACTCAATCCGAGTACTATTCATTTGGCTTTATAGTCCAGGTGAGCTTGGGCAATCGCATCTTTCAATTATGTCCAAAATGCCCTTTGCTTGATGCCCAAGTTGTACTTTCTTCACATGTGACTTTGGTTTGAACTAGGTCAACTTCTTAAATCAATCGGACCATTGGATCAAGCGTGATAGTCTGATCCTCAGATTGTTCCTTCGGGCTGTCCAAGACAGAATCCCGCGATCTGCGCTGAATGGTCGTTGTCCTCACATGTGAGTTCCCATGTCATGGGAACTAACTGTCTTCTTCAGAGTTCCCTTGATGGAAACTCTTCATCGTTGTAAGCTTGTGTTCTCTTGATCATTCCTGGGAGTTCCCATTGCATGGGAACTTTCCTCTTTAAGGTTCCCTTGATGGGAACTTCTGCATTGTGAGCTTCTGTGGCTATACATGTGTTCCTTAGAAATACTTGAACAAACCACATTAGTTCCTCATGGTGTTTGTCATTATCAAAACTCGGAGAATGGCATCGTTGATCCGTTGTTTAGAACCAGCGGTCCCAACAACGTCCCAACAATTTCCCCCTTTTTGATGATGACAAACCCATCACAAAATATGCAAGTATTTCAATGAATGATATGCTAATGAGTTCCTAAGTATGATTTTGGGGAGTCACTTCTAGTGAAACACTTAGATTGGGGAGCCACTTCTGGTGAGACACTTAGATCTTACTTAGCTTTTTATGCAATTGTTCCCCCTTAGCTTATGCATGTTCTGTGATAACTTAAACTTTTAACTCATCTCGCATTTTTTGTCTTTCCCCCTTTTGACATCATCGAAAACAAGCAATGCAATTTAGAAGGAAGAAAATGAACACACATTCAAATTAAAAGCCATTTCATTACTTGAGAAAATATGTACAAGGGGAACTAAAGTACATTTGTGTGGTCATTTTTGGATTAAGGGAAAAGGAGAGGGTAGATCATGGGCTGTGTGGGAACAGAGCATCACAGAGACGCGTCACGACTTGTGTAAGCTTTTCTTGTCCCTTGGCCAATGTTGCTTGGTCCGTTGACAGTTCCCCTCTTCACCAGATTCCAGTTGAGCCGTTTCCTCTACAGGCTCAGAGTGCCTTATCTTCTGGATCACTGAGATGTCCAGTTCCCTTCCAAGCACAATTTCTTCCTTAGAGGCGTCGTAGAGACCCTCTTTTTGTAGCAGCTTCTTGATCAGCCCAGAATAGGGAAGGGAATGGGACTTGGAAGCCATACACTTCTCCATATGCCCAAGGATGATTCTGGGAAGGTTGATGGGCTTCTTGAGGAGGAAGTGATAGAGGATGATGGCATCGGGGATATTGACGACCAAACGCTTCTCTTGGCGAGGGATCACCATATTGATGATGAATTGATGAGCGAGCTTGGCGACAAGGGACAGATAATGAGTCGAAGGCACTTTAGTGGGAACTCGACCCTCAAAAATGGTGTTGTACACCTCGGCGCTGTTGAAGTCGCCCCAGAGCTTGTTGGGCAACTCTTTGAGTCCTTAAACTGGGACCTGGAGCTGAAGGCGGATTGTGGACGTAGTAAAGATAAACTCGTCGCCTTCGTGGGAGAGAGTCCCCTGAGTGTCGTCATTGTTTATGATGAAGTTGTTGTAGAATTGACGCACTTGGGAGGGATCTACACTCACAGCTTCCTTGCAAAGGTTCTCCCAGCACTGGGCCTTGATTAGGTCCCACAGTTCCCCTAGGCCGTTGTTGTTGAGCACTTTTTCAGAAATTATAAGAGGGGGAAGGAGCTTCCGGCGTTCATCCACAGGGTACCTTGTTGTTGAAGTTCCCTTCCCCTTCTTTGTGGTGCTCTTAGAAGTGGTCCCCCTAGAGACCGTGCGAGGTCCTTTCTGCTGAGGGGGTGCAACCGGTTCAATCTCAACGCTCGTTCCCTTGGAGGAAGGGAACCCGTGGACACCACCATTTGGTGTCCAGGTGTTGGGATCTGTGCTTGCTCCTTAGCAGCTAGAGCCTCTTCGTCTTCTTCGACCTCATCATTTGAGGTCCCTTCTTCCTCGGAGGAGCTCGAGCTTGAGCCCTCCGCGTCATCGTCAGGATGACTTGTACTTGCCCCAGCACCACCAGCTGGTGTTGGGTCCCTTTTCTCCGTGGGCTCTTCAGGAGCCACCTTCTCTGGGGACTTGGTCCCTTGGTCAGTTGTTGCTTCAGTGGGGACCCGGTTGAGCTCTTCCTCGACATCTTTGAGTTGGGCCTCCTCCTCGACAGTTCCCATGATGAGAGGAGGAGGGTCCTTGGTCATTTTCCCGATGACGACGGAGAGGGGAAGGTCATCGTCGTCCGAAGTTAGGACGACGGCAGTTTTGGATGGAGAGGGAGTGGGGAGTTTTGTGGTGGTGGGGGATGTGGTGGAAGAGGGAAGAGGAGAGGAAAGAGGAGTGGGTATTTGTGTAGAAGGGGGAGGAGGAGTGGATTTGGTAACCTGGGGAGTAGAGGTCCCCGAGGCAGGAGTGGGAGAGATAGATGTGTGTTTTGGTGAGGAAAGAGGGGAAGGAGTTTTGTGAGGTGGAGGTGAAGTTCCCGTTGTTGTGGGAACAGAAGGAGGTGGTAGAGGTGGAGTTCCCTTTGTTGTGGGAACAGAAGGAGGTGGTGGAGGAGTCTTTTGTTTCGAGGGAAAAGGTTTGGGAGGTCCCTCAGTTATGGGAAGAAGGAGGGAAGAAGAAGTGAGTTGGCTCTGGGATTGGGAGGTCCCAGAGTCCGAGTGGAAGACTAAAGGGGGTTTGGCCATACAAGAACTTTCCTTTGAGCAGTTCAAGTACTCCTCGAATTTGAAATGGGGCTTCTTCCTGGGCTCCGAAAATTCAGAGACCTCAGTGTGTTTGCGTTTTTTGGATTGTGAGGGATCTTTGGAGTGTTTGGAATTTTTGGAATGTTCGGATTTTGAGGGTTTTTTGGATGAACGGCGTTTTTTGGATGAATGGTGGTGTTTGGATTTTTTGGGCTTCTCGTTGATAGAGGGACGAGCATCTCCGAAACTGTCAACAATGACAATGCCGTAGGAGGTGTTGGTGGTTGAAGGAGGAGGAAGGGATTCAGAGGAGGTGGCGGAAGAGGAAGTCCAGGACAAGGTTTCGTCGGCCGGAGGAGGGGGTGGCAAGTTGCGAGACGAAGAGAATTCTGGGATTTGCAAGAACCCAGGCTTTAATCTGGGCGAAGGTGTGGGGTGTGGCCATTTTTGGGAGAATTTGGGGAAGAGTGAAGGTTTTGGAGGTTTCTTGAAAAAGAGAGTGAAAGGGATGTGGAGAGGATGAAAGACAGAGCTTGAAGACGGAATAAGGGCCAAAAAAAGGCAAATGAGGGTTTTAAGGAGAGAAGGGGCGAAGGATAGAAAGGGAAGTGGGAAAACCTCGATAACCGTTGTCCAATGAACGTGGGGCATCGTTTCAACTTTCGTAGCACGCCTCTTGACACGCGTCACGATCTCTAGGGAAGTCCTTTCAAAATTTGAATACTTGGCCCTTAACGCTTCAGAGCTTCTAACAGAAAAGTCCGCTTCCCAAGTGACGGTTCTTCTTCGTAGATGAGTCAGCGTTCCCTTGCTAGTATGTATCAGTTCCCATGATCTTATCAAGGTTAGGGAGAGTGAAGTGGTTAAGGGAATTTCACACTCATCCTTTTGAGGGGCAAGGGAACTCAAAGGGAACCAGACAATTTACGACTCGATAAAGGAGTAGACATTTTGGCTCATGAGAAGCGTTTGTCTGGTCCCTAGCTTAGGGTAGGTTATATGATCAACCGTCATAGTGGCTTGTAAGGTGGGATAAAGGGAACTCTGGTTGATCATGTAGGGCCGAAAGAAATAAAGTTCCCTTGTACACATTTATCTTTAGACTAGTAATCATGGCATAGTGAAAGCAATAAATCCTAGTTCCCTAACATGCATTCTTAGAAAAACTAGTCAGGCATTGAGGGAGAGACAAACAGGGACTTGTTTAGTTTAGAGTAATCATCCCTAGAAGCATTCGAAAACGCTGGTAGGGACCTCTGTCTAAAGCTTTGGTGAGAATGTCCGCAATTTGCTCTTCAGTTCTACAGTGTTCCATCAAGATGTTCCCACTTTCAACATTGTTACGTAGAAAGTGATGCCTTATATTTATATGCTTAGTCCTAGAATGATGCACAGGATTTTTGGAAATGTTTATGGCACTAGTATTATCACAAAGTATGGGAATTGGGCCAAAAGACATACCGTAATCTTGGAGTTGTGACTTAAGCCATAGAACTTGGGAACAACAAGATGCAGCAACCACATATTCTGCTTCAGTTGTGGAGAGTGCCACTGAGTTTTGCTTTTTAGATCCCCATGAAACTAAGCATGACCCTAGGAATTGGGCCATTCCTGATGTGCTCTTTCTATCCACAAGGTGCCCTGCAAAATCCGCAATTGTGTATGCAATGAGCTCAAGGGAACTGTACCTTAGATACCAAAGGCACAAGTTATCGTTCCCTTTGAGATACCTGAAAATCCTCTTCACCTCTTTCAGGTGTGATTCCATAGGGTTAGCTTGAAAACGAGCACAAAGGCATACGGAGAACATGATATCAGGTCTACTAACTGTTAAGTAGAGAAGGGACCCAATCATACCTCGATAGTTCCTTTGGTCCACACTTATACCTGTTTCATCCGCATTGAGCCTTGAATTTGGTGAGATTGGAGTGTCAACAGGCTTGGATTGTTCCATCCCATACTTTACGATCATTTCATTGATGTATTTCTGTTGATGAATCTTTGTTCCCTCCTTGGTTTGAGATATTTGAAGTCCCAAGAAGAACGTGAGTTCCCCAATGAAACGCATCTCAAACTCACTGCTCATGAGGTCCTTAAATTTCTCTACAAGAGTTTCGTTAGTTGCTCCAAAAAAAATGTCATCAACATATACTTGCACAATCAAAATGTCTTTAGACTCTTTCGTTAAAAACAAAGTCTTGTCTATGGAACCTCGAAGGTATCCATGGGACAAGAGGAATTGAGCAAACCTGTCATACCAAGCTCGGGGAGCTTGTTTGAGTCCGTAGAGGGCTCTCTCCAGGAAGTAGACATGGTTGGGTAGCTTCTCATCTTCGAATCCTGGGGGTTGGGCCACATATACTTCTTCCTTGAGATGTCCGTTGAGGAAGGCTATCTTCACATCCATTTAATAGAGCTTGAATCCCTTGTGAGCAACATAGGCAATTAAGAGTCGGATGGCCTCGATCCTTGCGATTGGTGCGAAGGTCTCTTCGTAATCGATCCCTTCCTCTTGCCTATAGCCTTGTGCCACCAGTCTAGCCTTGTTCCTTGCTATAGCTCCAGTATCATCAAGCTTGTTTCTAAAGACCCATCAAGTTCCTATGATGTTCTTGTTCTTGGGTCTAGGAACTAGCTTCCAAACTTTGTTTCTCTCGAATTGGTGGAGCTCCTCTTGCATAGCTTGGATCCAAGTTGGGTCCTTCAAGGCTTCTTTGATATTTTTGGGTTCCACCATTGAAACAAACGCGTTAAAAGCACAAAAATTATTGAGAGAGGAACGAGTTTGTACACCTTTATCATAAGGGGAGATGTTGTTCTCAATGGGGTGGTCCTTCCTTTGTTGAAAGTTTCTTGTATGAGTGGGTTCCCTTGCACTTGTGTCATCTTCAGATGAGGCTTCCTTTACATGGGAACACTCATCTTCAGCCTCTTCATTTAGTGTTTCTTCAGAAATTCCTGGCAAGTTCCCTCTTTCTTCCTCCTGAACACTTGATTCTAGCAGGGTATTGTCTTGGGGAACAAGAGAGTTGGAGGTGTCTTGTAGTTCTTCTGAGGAGGGAACCTCGAGGGAGATTGGATCAGTGAGAGTTGGATCTCCTTCTTTGTTCCCTGGTTGTGGAATGTTACTAGCACTTGGATAGTCTTCATCCCTCTTCCTTGGCTCATCATCGTCATCATCATCGTCATCATCATCGTCTTCTTGTCTGACCAGTTTGAACAGAGTTCCCTTCCCTTGGGTCTCTGTTCCCATCTTTACAGATTTCTCGTTGAAGACGACATGGATGCTTTCTTCTATCTTCTTGGTCCTCTTGTTATAGACCCTGTAAGCCTTGCTTTGTGATGAGTATCCCAGGAAGATCCCTTCATCTCTTCTAGGATCGAATTTTCCAAGGTTGTCTTTGCCATTGTTGTGGACAAAGCATGTGCATCCGAAGGTCCTTAGGTGGGAGATGTTTGGTTTTCTCCCCTTGATGAGCTCGTAGGATATCTTCTTGATCAAAGGCTTGTCATGGCTCGGTTCAAGATGTATATAGTTGTGGCGATGGCTTCAGCTCAGAAATACTCAGGAACTCCGCTTTCAAGCATCATGGTTCTGGCCATGTCCTCCAAGGTCCTATTCTTTCTCTCGACCACTCCGTTTTGCTGAGGAGTGCGAGGGGCTGAGAAGTTGTGAGAGATCCCATGTTTGTCACAGAAGTTAAGGAACTCTGAGTTTTGAAACTCAGTTCCATGGTCAGATGTGATGGCTTTCAGCTTTAGCCCCATGCTTACTTCTGTTCTTTTGATGAAGGGCTCGAACTCTTCAAAAGCTTGTGATTTTGCCTTCAAGAAAATGACCCAGGTGAATCTAGAAAAATCATCAATTAAGACATACATGTACCTTTTTCCACCATAGCTGACTGTTCGCATGGGACCACAGAGATCCATGTGAATTAGCTCTATAGGCCTGGTTGTGCTCACCACCTTTTTGGGTTTGAAGGTGTTCCTAGTCTGTTTCCCTCGAACGCATGCTTCACACATTTGGACTCCTTCGAGATTGATTCGTGGAAGACCAATGACCAGATCCTGTAGATAGAGATTCAAGATTTGATTGACACGTGCATGTCCCAGTCTTCGGTGCCAGAGTTCCGTATCATCGTGGGAACTCGCAAGACATAGCTTCATTTGTGGTTCAAATTCTGTATCTACTACATGCACATTGTTGTGCCTTCTTCCTCTCAGAATCACTTTGTTGGTCTTTTTGTTGATAACTAGGCATTCTTCTAAGTCGAAGATGACAACGTTGTTCCCTTGATCACACATTTGGGCAACACTTAAGAGATTGTATCCCAGATCTTTCACCAGATTGACATTGCTGACTTTGATTGATCTATTTAGCAACACTTCTCCCTTTCCAATTACTTCTCCCTTGTTTTTATTGCCAAATGAGACGTGGCCTCCTTCGGCATGAGTGTGGAGTGAGATGAGAATATCTTTGTTTCCGGTCATATGGTTCGAGCATCCACTATCTATGAACCATGCATTTTTCCCTCTCACTGCCACCTACAAGATAAAGTTAGTGTTTTGAGACCCAGGCAAGATGACTCTTGCCAGGTCCCTTGCAAGGGAAAATATTCTCATTCAAAACATAGTCAGCGATGTTGATATCATGAGTGATTTGAGAGTTGGAGTTCCTTTGGTGATTAGCATGATGTTTTTGTTTGTTTAGGAACTCACGGTTTCTAAGGGTTTGGGCTCTTTTCTTGGGACATGCTTCCTTGTAGTGCCCATGAGCACCACAGTTTCAGCACGTCTTATAGTATTCTCCCAGGTAGTACTTTGGGTGTGGTCTCTGGATTCTGTTCCTATCCATGGTTTCCTTATTGTAAACCCGTGACCCGTTTCCCTTAGCAATTTGGACATAAAGTCTATGTCCAGTGTTCCCAGTGTAATAATCTTTCTCACCACCTTTCCCACTTTCTAGGACCCTGATCTTCTCCTCGAGATGAGCATTTTTCTGTTTCTCACATTGGAGTTCTAAGGCCCTACACTCATGGATTTCATGTTCACTCAGGGGTGACTTCCCGTTCTTTGAGCTCTTAGTTTTGTATCCTATGTTGTGTTTGGCTGGGACAAACTTGATTTGGGAACTAGAGGCTTCAAGATGTTTGGGAGTCTTACTCAGGTTTTGTAAGAGGGTGTTCTCATCTTTCTCTAGAGTTTTGATTTCATTTTCTAGATCTACGATGTGAGACACATGGGACTTGAGTTTTTCGAGAAGGGATATGTAGTTGGGACAGGGTTCAAGACCAACTAATTGAGCATTTACGTGTTCCTGTTTTTCCAACTTGTTTTGCAGTTTTATACTATCTTTGACAAGACTTGAAAGAATTTTCAACAACTCAGGTTTTTCATAGCTATTCAAAGAAGCAAGAACAGTTTCAGTGGTTACCTCACTAGGTTGTTCCCCAGTGGTTTCTCCTATGGCCATTCCACACTTGTCTGGGAGTGCCCATGACTCGGGATCTTTGTCTTCATCATCGCTCCAGGTGGCGATGTAGGCCTTTTTCCCTTGCTTCCGGCCGTCAGTTCCATGTGGGCATTCCTTAGCGAAGTGTCCTTTCTTGTTACACTTGTAACATGTGACATCCGAGAGGTCCTTCTTTGCGGGTTTTCTTCGGGAACTCTGTCCTTTTCCCCAGTTCCCACTGTTCCTTTGGAGCTTCCCTTTGTAGAAGTTCCGAAGATCCTTTGTTACGAGAACTAGCTCCTCATCCTCTTCTTCTTTGGAGTCTTCGTGTTGTTCTTGAGTTGATTTGAGCATCTTCTCAATCTTGAGTGTGATCCCTCGATGAACTCGAGTCTATTCCTTATCATCGATCTTTCTCTTCTCGTGTCCCACTAGCTTTACAAACACTTGATGGAGCATGAGTGTTCTATTTTCCGGATTCTCCTTGAACATTGTTCTCTCGTTTTCCCATTCTCCAGTCAATCCGTTGAAGAGTTGTTGGACCTTCATCTTATGGGTGATTTCTTCTTTGGTGATCCCCAAGCCTTCCATTTTGGTGCAAAGTCCTTCAAATCGGGACTGGTAGCTATCGACAGACTCTCCCACCTCCATTTGGAAGTTGTAGAACTCCCTTTTTGCATTCATCTGAATATCTTCTCGGAGATCTGAGTTCCCAACGTGCATTTGTTGGATGGCCTCCCACATTTCCTTAGCTGTGTCAAGATTTGCTACCCTGTCACAGTCTTGCACGCACATGGACCTCTTCAGGTATTGTTTGGCCTTGTAGTTGGCTTCCATGCACTTGTATTCGTTGGGTCCCCACTTTGAGAGGTCGTTGACTATGGCTGGATCAATTTCGAAGTTTCCTCTCTCGATAACACACCAGGCTTGGTAGTCTTGGCCACGCATCCAATCCTTCATGTCGCGTTGCCAGCTTTCGAATCTTCCTGTAATAAGCCTCGGCGGCTTGCTAGTGTTGTTCCCTACCTGAGTAAGTTCCTGAGCCATTTGGTACCTGCGATGCTAACACAAATCTAGAGCAAACCTGCTCTGATACCATTTGTTGGATCGTAAACCGTTAGCACAGAGCTTGGGAACTGGCTGTTAAGCTATTCCCAAGGCAGCGGAAGTAAATTAAGCGCAAGTATCAAAAGCAGTAAAGAACACAGTTCCCTTATAGAGGAACCCCACTACAACCAACTAGTTGTATGGGTAAACCTCTACCTCCGCTTGGAGGATTTTGAATGACTTACTTATATTGATTGTTTTGTTCCTTAGTTACAACAGCCGGATTCACACTTCTCTGTTCCTACGAGTTCTTCCTAACTCTAGCAACACTAGTAAATCCTCTCAACTGAGTTCCTAAGCTCACAACAGCAAAATACAAGTAACTCAAACATTACACCGACTTCTCAGTTCCCTTGCCCCTGGGAGCTTCGGCTTCACCGTCGTCGAGATCACACACTCGCCGGCGGGGACTTCTCTTCCTTTTCTTTCTTTTCTCTGGTGTGGGTGTTTGTGAGTTCTGGGAGAAGTACTCAATCCGAGTACTATTCATTTGGCTTTATAGTCCAGGTGAGCTTGGGCAATCGCATCTTTCAATTATGTCCAAAATGCCCTTTGCTTGATGCCCAAGTTGTACTTTCTTCACATGTGACTTTGGTTTGAACTAGGTCAACTTCTTGAATCAATCGGACCGTTGGATCAAGCGTGACAGTCCGATCCTCAGACTGTTCCTTCGGGCTGTCCAAGACAGAATCCCGCGATCTGCGCTGTACGGTCATTGTCCTCACATGTGAGTTCCCATGACATGGGAACTGTCTTCTTCAGAGTTCCCTTGATGGAAACTCTTCATCGTTGTAAGCTTGTGTTCTCTTGATCATTCCTGGGAGTTCCCATTGTATGGGAACTTTCCTCTTCAGGGTTCCTGTCGGGACGTTGTTGGGACCTCTGGTTCTAAACAATGGATCAACGATGTAATTCTCTTAAGCTTTGATAATGACAAACACCATAGGGAACTAATGTGGTTTGTTCAAGTATATCTATGGAACGCAGGTACAACCAAGAACTCCTATGAATGACCAAAAGCCACAGAAGCTCACAATGCAGAGTTTCCATCAAGGGAACTCTGAAGAAGACAGTTCCCATGAAATGGGAACTCATGGGAACTCCCAGAAGTGATCAAGAGAACACAATCTTACAACAATGAAGAGTCTCCATCAAGGGAACTCTGAAGAAGACAGTTCTCATGACATGGGAACTCACATGTGAGGACAACGACCGTTCAGCGCAGATTGCAGGATTCTGTCTCAGACAGCCCGAAGGAACAGTCTGAGGATCAGACTGTCACGCTTCATCCAACGGTCCGATTGATCCAAGAAGTTGACCTAGTTCAAACCAAAGTCACATGTGAAGAAAGTACAACTTGGGCATCAAGCAAAGGACATTTTAGACACAAACGAAAGATGCGACTGCCTAAGCTCACCTGGACTATAAAGCCAAATGAATAGTACTCGGATTGAGTACTTCTCCCAGAACTCACAAACACCCACACCAGAGAAAAGAAAGAAAAGGAAGAGAAGTCCCCGTCGGCGAGTGTGTGATCTCGACGACGGTGAAGCCGAAGTTCCCAAAGACAAGGGAACAGAGAAGTCGGTGTAAGGTTTGACTTATTTTTATTTTGCTGTTGTGAGCTTAGGAACTCAGTTGAGAGGATTTGCTAGTGTTGCTAGAGTTAGGAAGAACTCGTAGGAACAGAGAAGTGTGAATCCAGCTGTGTAACTAAGGAACAAAGCAATTAATATAAGTAAGTCATTCAAAATCCTCCAAGCGGAGGTAGAGGTTTACCCATACAACTAGTTGGTTGTAGTGGGGTTCCTCTATAAAGGAACTGCGTTCTAGACTGTCTTTAATACTTGCGAATTGTTTACTTCCGCTGCCTTGGGAACAGCTTAACTGCCAGTTCCCAAGCTCTTTGCTTACGTTTACGATCCAACAATTGGTATCAGAGCTTGCGCTCTAGATTTGTGTTAGCATCGCAGGTATCAAATGGCTCAGGAACTTACTCAAGTGGGGAACAACACTAGTAAGCCGCCAAGGCTTATTACAGGAAGATTTGAAAGCTGGCAACGCGACATGAAGGATTGGATGCGTGGCCAAGACTACCAAGCCTGGTGTGTTATCGAGAGAGGCAACTTCGAAATCGATCCAGCCATAGTCAACGACCTCTCAAAGTGGGGACCCAACGAATACAAGTGTATGGAGGCAAACTACAAAGCCAAACAATACCTGAAGAGGTCCATGTGCGTACAAGACTGTGACAGGGTAGCAAACCTTGATACAGCTAAGGAAATGTGGGAAGCCATCCAACAAATGCACGTTGGGAACTCAGATCTCCGAGAAGATATTCAGATGAATGCAAAAAGGGAATTCTACAACTTCCAAATGGAGATGGGAGAGTTTGTCGATAGCTACCAGTCCCGATTTGAAGGACTTTGCACCAAAATGGAAGGCTTGAGGATCACCAAAGAAGAAATCACCCATAAGATGAAGGTCCAACAGTTCTTCAACGGATTGACTAGAGAATGGGCAAACGAGAGAACAATGTTCAAGGAAAATCCGGAAAATAGAACACCCATGCTCCATCAAGTGTTTGGAAAGCTAGTGGGACACGAGAAGAGAAAGATCGATGATAAGGAATAGACTCGAGCTCATCGAGGGATCGCACTCAAGATTGAGAAGATGCTCACATCAACTCAAGAACAACACGAAGACTCCAAAGAAGAAGAGGATGAGGAGCTAGTTCTCGTAATAAAAGCTCTTCGGAACTTCTACAAAGGGAAGCTCCAAAGGAACAGTGGGAACTAGGGATAAGGGCAGAGTTCCCAAAGAAAACCCGCAGAGAAGGACCTCTCCGATGTCACATGCTACAAGTGCAACAAGAAAGGACACTTCGCTAAGGAGTGCCCACAGGGAACTGACGGCCGGAAGCAAGGGAAGAAGGCCTACATCGCCACCTGGAGCGATGATGAAGATGAAGATCCCGAGTCATGGGCACTCCCAGACATGTGTGGAATGGCCATAGGAGACACCACTAGGGAACAACCCAGTGAGGTAACCACTGAAACTGTTCTTGCTTCTTTGAATAACTATGAAAAACTTGAGTTGTTGAAAATCCTTTCAAGTCTTGTAAAAGATAACATAAAACTGCAAAACAAGTTGGAAAAACAGAAACACATAAATGCTCAACTAGTTGGTCTTGAACCCTGTCCTAACTGCATATCCCTTCTTGAAAAACACAAGTCTCATGTGTCTCACATCGTAGATCTAGAAAATGAAATCAAAACTCTAGAGAAAGATGAGAGCACTCTCTTGCAAAATCTGAGTAAGACTCCTGACCAGCTTGAAGCCTCTAGTTCCCAAATTAGGTTTGTCCCAGCCAAACACGGCATAGGATACAAAGGTGAATGCTCAAAGAATGGAAAGTCACCCTTGAGTGAACATGAAATCCATGAGTGTAGGGCCTTAGAACTTCAATGTGAGAAACAGAAAAATGCGCATCTTGAAGAAAAAATCAGGGTCCTAGAAAGTGGGAACGGTGGTGAGAGAGATTATTACACTGGGAACACTGGACATAGACTTTATGTCCAAATTGCTAAGGGAAACGGGTCACGGGTGTACAATAAGGAAACCATGGATAGGAACAGAATCCAGAGACCACACCCAAAGTACTACCTGGGAGAATACTACAAGACATGCTGGAACTGTGGTGCTCATGGGCACTACAAGGAAGCATGTCCCAAGAAGAGAGCCCAAACCCTTAGGAATCGTGAGTTCCTAAACAAACAAAAACATCATGCCAATTATCAAAGGAACTCCAACTCTCATGATATCAACATCGCTGACTACGTTTTAAATGAGAATATTTTCCCTTGCAAGGGACCGGGCAAGAGTCATCTTGCCTGGGTCTCAAAACACTAACTTTATCTTGTAGGTGGCAGTGAGAGGGAAAAATGCATGGTTCATAGACAGTGGATGCTCGAACCATATGACCGGAAAGAAGGATATCCTCATCTCACTCCACACTCATGCCGAAGTAGGCCATGTCTCATTTGGCAATAAAAACAAGGGAGAAGTAATTGGAAAGGGAGAAGTGTTGCTAAATAGATCAATCAAAATCAGCAATGTCAACCTGGTGAAAGATCTGGGATACAATCTCTTAAGTGTTGCCCAGATATGTGATCAAGGGAACAAGGTTGTCACCTTCGACTAAGACGAATGCCTAGTCATCAACAAAAAGACCAACAAAGTGATTCTGAGAGGAAGAAGGCACAACAATGTTTATGTAGTAGATACAGAATTTGAACCACCAATGAAGTTGTGTCTTGCAAGTTCCCAAGATGACACGGAACTCTGGCATAGACGACTGGGACATGCAGGTGTAAATCAAATCCTGAAGCTTTATCTACAGGATCTGGTCATTGGTCTTCCACGGATCAATCTCGAAGGAGTCAAAATGTGTGAAGCATGTGTTCGAGGTAAACAGACCAGGAACTCCTTCAAACCCAAAAAGGTGGTGAGCACAACCAGGACTTTAGAGCTAATTCACATGGATCTTTGTGGTCCCATGAAAACGGCTAGCTACGGTGGAAAAAGGTACATGTACGTTTTAATTGATGATTTTTCAAGATTCACCTGGGTTGTTTTCTTGAAGGCAAAATCACAAGCATTTGAAGAATTCGAGCCCTTCATCAAAAGAACAGAAGTAAGCCTGGGACTAAAACTGAAAGCAATCAGATCTGATCACGGAACTGAGTTTCAAAACTCAGAGTTCCTAAATTTCTGTGAGAAAAATGGTATCTCTCACAATTTTTCAGCTCCTCGCACTCCTCAGCAAAATGGAGTGGTCGAGAGAAAGAACAGAACCCTGGAGGACATGGCGAGGACCATGATGATTGAAAGCGGAGCTCTTGAGTACTTCTGGACTGAAGCCATCTCCACAGCTACGTACATCTTGAACCGAGCCATGACAAGGCCCCTGATCAACAAAACGTCCTATGAGCTCATCAAAGGGAGAAAACCAAACATCTCACACTTGAGAACATTTGGTTGCACGTGCTTTGTTCACAATAATGGCAAAGACAATCTTGGAAAATTCGATCCCAGAAGCGACGAAGGGATCTTCCTGGGATACTCATCTCAAAGCAAAGCTTACAGGGTTTTCAACAAAAGAACCAAGAAGATAGAAGAAAGCATCCATGTCGTCTTCAACGAGAAATTTGTAAAGATGGGAACAGAGACCCAAGGGAAGGGAACTCTGTTCAAGCTGGTAAGACAGGAAGACGATGATGATGATGATGATGAGCCAAGGAAGAGGGATGAAGACTATCCAAGTGCAAGCAACATCCCACAACCAAGGAACAACGACGGAGATCCAACTCTCACTGATCAAATCTCCCTCGAAGTTCCCTCCTCAGAAGAATTACAAGACACCTCCAACTCTCTTATTCCTCAAGACAATACCCTGCCAGAATCAAGTATTCAGGGGGAACAAAGAGGGAACTTGCCAGAAATCTCTGAAGAAACCTCAAATGAAGAAGCTGAAGATGAGTGTTCCCATGACAAAGAAACAGCTACTGAAGATGACACAAGTGCAAGGGAACCCACTCATACAAGAAACTTTCAACAAAGGAAGGACCATCCCATTGAGAACATCATCTCCCCTTATGATAAAGGTGTACAAACTCGCTCCTCTCTCAATAATTTTTGTGCTTTTAACGCGTTTGTTTCAATGGTGGAACCCAAAAATATCAAAGAAGCTTTGAAGGACCCAGATTGGATCCAAGCCATGCAAGAGGAGCTCCACCAGTTCGAGAGGAACATAGTTTGGAAGCTAGTTCCTAGGCCCAAGAACAAGAACATCATAGGAACTCGATGGGTCTTTAAGAACAAGCTCGATGATACTGGGGCTGTAGCAAGGAACAAGGCTAGGCTAGTGGCACAAGGCTACAGGAAAGAGGAAGGAATTGACTACGATGAGACCTTCGCACCAGTTGCCAGGATCGAGGCCATCAGACTCTTAATTGCCTATGCTGCTCACAAGGGATTCAAGGTTTATCAAATGGATGTGAAAACAACCTTCCTCAATGGACATCTCAGGGAAGAAGTATATGTGGCTCAACCCCCAGGATTCAAAGATGAGAAGCAACCCAACCATGTCTACTTCCTGGAGAGGGCACTCTACGGACTCAAACAAGCTCCCCGAGCTTGGTACGACAGGTTTGCTCAATTCCTCTTGTCCCATGGATACCTTCGAGGTTCCATAGACAAGACTTTGTTTTTAAAGAAGGAGTCTAAAGACATTTTGATCGTGCAAGTCTATGTTGATGACATTGTTTTTGGAGCAACTAACGAAACTCTTGTAGAGAACTTTAAGGACCTCATGAGCAGTGAGTTTGAGATGAGTCTCATTGTGGAACTCACGTTCTTCCTGGGACTTCAAATATCCCAACAAAAGGAGGGAACAAAGATTCATCAACAGAAATACATCAAGGAAATGCTCGTGAAGTATGGGATGGAACACTCTAAGCCCATTGACACTCCCATCTCACCAAATTCAAGGCTCAATGCGGATGAAACAGGTATTAGTGTGGACCAACGGAACTATCGAGGTATGATCGGGTCCCTTCTCTACTTAACAGCTAGTAGACCTGATATCATGTTCTCCGTATGTCTTTGTGCTCGTTTTCAAGCTAACCCTATGGAATCACACCTGAAAGAGGTGAAGAGAATTTTCAGGTGTCTCAAAGGGAACGATAACTTGTGCCTCTGGTATCCAAGGAACAGTTCCCTTGAGATAATTGCATACACTGCAGGGTACCTGGTTGATAGAAAGAGCACATCTAGCATGGCCCAGTTCCTAGGGTCATGCTTAGTCTCATGGGGATCTAAAAAGCAAAACTCAGTGGCACTCTCCACAGCTGAAGCAGAATATGTGGCTGCCGCATCTTGTTGTTCCCAAGTTCTATGGCTTAAGTCACAACTCCAGGATTACGGTATGTCTTTTGGCCCAGTTCCCATACTTTGTGATAACACTAGTGCCATAAACATTTCCAAAAATCTTATGCATCATTCTAGAACTAAGCATATAGATATAAGGCATCACTTTCTACGTGACAATGTTGAGAGTGGGAACATCTCGATGGAACACTGTAGAACTGAAGAGCAAATTGTGGATATTCTCACCTAAGCTTTAGACAGACGTCCCTACCAGCGTTTTCGAATGCTTGTAGGGATGATAACTCTAAACTAAACAAGTCCCTGTTTGTCTCTCCCTCAATGCCTGACTAGTTTATACAAGATTGCATGATAGGGAACTTGGACTTATTGCTTTCACTATGCCATGATTACTAGTCTAAAGATAAATGTGTACAAAGGAACTCTATTTCTTTTGGCCCAAAATGATCAACCAGAGGTCACTTTTGTGTCAGAGGCTCTGAAGCGTTAGAGGCCAAGTATTCAAATTTTGAAAAGGACTTCCCAAGAGATCGTGACGCGTGTCCAGAAGCGTGCTATGTTAGTTGAAATGATGCCCCACGTTCATTGGGCGACGGTTATCGAGGTTTTCCACGTCCCTTTCTACCCCTCGCCCCTTCTCTCCTTAAAACCCTCATTTGCCATTTTTGGGATCTTATTCCATCTTCCATCTCTGTCATTCTTCTTCTCCACATCCCTTTCACTCCCTTTTTAAAGAAACCTCCAAAACCTTCAAAAATCTTACAAAAATGGCCCCTCAACACACCTTTGCCCAGATCAAAGCGTGGGTACATGCCAACCCTCGCATCCTCTTCATCTCTCAATTGAAAGAGATTGAGAAAGAACAAGACCCAACTATGAAGGATGTTCTTATCCAAGGGCTCTACAACCAAGTAAGCCCTTTCTTGCCCCCTCCTCCTCCTCTGGCCGACGACACTGTGGCCTAGACCTCTTCCGCCACCTCTTCTGAATCCCTTCCTCCTCCTTCAACCACAAACACCTCCTCCGGCTATGTCATCGTTGACAATTTCGGAGACGCTCGTCCTTCCATCAATGAAAAACCCCGAAAATCCAAACACCGCCATTCATCCAAACGACGCCACTCCTCAAAAGACCCCTCAAAACCCAAAAAATCCAAACATTCCAAAGATCCCTCCAAATCCAAAAAACGCAAACATTCTGAGGTCTCTGAATTTTTGGAGCCCAAAAAGAAAGCCTTCTTCAAGTTTGAGGACTACTTGAACTGCTCCAAGGAGAGTTCCTGTGCGCCCAAACCTCCTTTCCCTTTCCCCTCCGACGATGGGACCTCTCAATCCCAAAGTCTACTCCCTTCTTCCTCCTCTCTCCCTCCTCTTCTAACCGAGGGACCTCCCAAACCTCCTCCCACGAAACAGCAGACTCCTCCACCACCACCTCCGTCTGTTCCCACTCCAAAAGGAACTCCACCTTCTTCACTTCCTTCCGTTCCCATAACAACGGGAACTCCAACTCTACCTCCACCTCACAAAACTCCTTCTCCTCCTTCCACACCAAAACACACCTCCACCTCTCCTATTCCTACCTCGGGGATCTCTACTCCCCAGGTTACCAAAACCGTTCCTCTTCCTTCTACCCAACTCTTTACTCCCATTTCTTCTTCTCTCCCTTCTTCCACCACATTCCCCACCACCACCAAACTCCCCTCTCCCTCACCATCCAAAAGTACAATCGCCCTCACCTCGGACGACGATGATCTCCCTCTCTCCGTGGTCATAGGCAAAATGACCAAGGACCCTCCTCCTATCATCATGGGAACTGTGGAGGAGGAGGCCCAGCTCAAGGCAATCGAAGAAGAGCTCAACCGGGATCCCTCTGAATAGACAACTGATCACGGGACCAAGTCCCCAGAGAAGGTGGCTCCGGAAGAGCCCACAGAGACAAGGGACCCCGCACCAGCTGGTGGTGCTGGGGCAACAACAAGTCATCCCGAAGATGACGCGGAGGGCTCAAGCTCGAGCTCCTCCGAGGAAGAAGGGACCTCCCAGGATGAGGTCGAAGAAGAAGAGGCTCCAACTGCTAAGGAGCAAGCACGGATCCCAACACCTGGACACCCAATGGTGGTGTCCACGAGTTCCCAACCGCCAAGGGTCCGCATGCTCATGATTGAAACAGCTGCACCCCCTCAGCAGAAAGGACCTCGAACGGTCTCTAGGGGGAACACGTCAAAGAGCACTACAAGGAAAGGGAATGGGACCTCTTCCACAAAGCACCATGTGGATGAACGCCGGAAGCTCCTCCCTCCGCTCATCATCTGTGAAGACGTGCTGATTGACAACGGCTTAGGGGAACTATGGCACCTGATCAAGGCCCAGGGCTGGGAGAATCTGTGCAAAGAAACTGTGAGCGTCGATCCCTCGCAAGTGCGTCAATTCTACAATAACTTCAATTTCACCAACGACTGCACTCAGGGAACTCTCTCCCATGAAGGCGACGAGTTTATTTTCACAACGTCGACAATCCGCCTTCAGCTCCAGGTCCCCGGTCAAGGACTCAATGAGTTGCCCAACAAGCTCTGGGGGGACTTCAACAACGCCGAAGTGTACAACACCATCTTTGAGGGTCGGGTTCCCTTTAAAGTTCCTTCGACGCACCATCTGTCCTTGGTCGCCAAGCTCGCTCACCAATTCATCATCAATATGGTGATCCCGCGCCAAGAGAAGCGTTTGGTCGTCAATATCCCTGATGCCATCATTCTCTACCACTTCCTCCTCAGAAAGCCCATCAACCTTCCCAGAATCATCCTTGGGCACATGGAGAAGTGCATGGCTTCCAAGTCCCACTCCCTTCCTTACTCTGGGCTGATCAAGAAGCTGCTACAAAAAGAGGGTCTCTACGACGCATCTAAGGAAGAAATAGTGCTTGGAAGGGAACTGGACATTTCAGTTGTCCAGAAGATGAGGCACTCTGAGCCTGTAAAGGAAGCGGCTCAACTGGAGTCTGGTGAACAAGAGGGGAACTCTCAAGTGTTGCTCCGTATTGCCAACACCCTCGACCAGATTGCCAAGGACCAAGCAGCGTTGGCCAGAGGACAAGAAAAGCTTACACAAGTCCTTACGCGCCTCTGTGACGCCCTATTCCCTCAAGCCCCATGATCTCTCCCTTCTTCTTCCCTTAATCCAAAAATGACCACAAAATTGTACTTGAGTTCCCTTGTATATATTTTCTTAAGTAATGAATTGGTCTTTATTTTGATTGCGTGTTCCCTTCTTCCCTATTATTGCTTTGCTTGTTTTCGATGATGTCAAAAGGGGGGAAGACAAAAAATGCGAAATGAGTTAAAAGTTTAAGTTATCACAGACCACGCATAAGCTAAGGGGGAACAATTGCATAAAAAGCTTAGTAAGAACTGAGTGTCTCACCAGAAGTGGTTCCCTAAATCTAAGTGTTTCACTAAAAGTGACTTCCCAAAATCATACTTAGGAACTCATCATCATATCATTCATTGAAATACTTGTATATTTTGTGATGGGTTTGTCATCATCAAAAAGGGGGAAATTGTTAGGACGTTGTTGGGACCTCTAGTTCTAAACAACGGATCAACGATGTAATTCTCTTAAGTTTTGATAATGACAAACACCATAGGGAACTAATGTGGTTTGTTCAAGTATTTCTAAGGAACGCAGGTACAGCCAAGAACTCCTATGAATGACCAAAAGCCACAAAAGCTCACAATGCAGAGTTTCCATCAAGGGAACTTTGAAGAAGACAGTTCCCATGAAATGGGAACTCATGGGAACTCCCAGAAATGATCAAGAGAACACAAGCTTACAACGATGAAGAGTTTCCATCAAGGGAACTCTGAAGAAGACAGTTCCCATGACATGGGAACTCACATGTGAGGACAACGACCGTTCAGCGCAGATCGCGGGATTCTGTCTCAGACAGCCCGAAGGAACAGTCTAAGGATCAGACTGTCACGCTTCATCCAACGGTCCGATTGATCCAAGAAGTTGACCTAGTTCAAACCAAAGTCACATGTGAAGAAAGTACAACTTGGGCATCAAGCAAAGGGCATTTTGGACACAAACGAAAGATGCGACTGCCCAAGCTCACCTGGACTATAAAGCCAAATGAATAGTACTCGGATTGAGTACTTCTCCCAGAACTCACAAACACCAACACCAGAGAAAAGAAAGAAAAGGAAGAGAAGTCCCCGCCGGCGAGTGTGTGATCTCGACGACGGTGAAGCCGAAGTTCCCAAGGACAAGGGAACTGAGAAGTCGGTGTAAGGTTTGACTTATTTGTATTTTGTTGTTGTGAGCTTAGGAACTCAGTTGAGAGGATTTGCTAGTGTTGCTAGAGTTAGGAAGAACTCGTAGGAACAGAGAAGTGTGAATCCGGCTTTGTAACTAAGGAACAAAGCAATTAATATAAGTAAGTCATTCAAAATCCTCCAAGCGGAGGTAGAGGTTTACCCATACAACTAGTTGGTTGTAGTGGGGTTCCTCTATAAAGGAACTGCGTTCTAGACTGTCTTTAATACTTGCGAATTGTTTACTTCCGCTTCCTTGGGAACAGCTTAACTGCCAGTTCCCAAGCTCTTTGCTAACGTTTAAGATCCAACAGTTCCCTTGATGAAAACTTCTGCATTGTGAGCTTCTGTGGCTATACCTGCGTTCCTTAGAGATACTTGAACAAACCACATTAGTTCCTCATGGTGTTTGTCATTATCAAAACTCGGAGAATGGCATCGTTGATCCGTTGTTTAGAACCAGCGTTCCCAACAACGTCCCAAAAAGATACTATTAGATCTAACTAATTAAACAACCATGAAACCATCAATGATTCAGTTTAATAGCAGCAGTAAGGATAGGAATATAATAGGATACAATTCTAGCATAAAACAACGAGCTTTTACCCTAGAATGCAAATCAAATCTCTTTTGCATAAAACTAGCACAACCAGATACTAGTACGATGCAGTTGCTACCTCAATCTAGATATGCTCAACCAGTAACACTCTAGATCTAGCAATAGATTAAATAACAACAAACCCTAGTTGATCAGGCTAGAAACTGTTGAAATAAATCATAAACATTCAAGCAATATAGAAGATTAAATCCAAGCAATAGATAAGGAATTAGAAATCTCACAACTTTAATCAAAACGATGCTTCAGTTGTCTAACTAAGCAAAAGGACTTAGTTCTCCATGAAAAGTGAAAACTCTAAAAGTCTGAAAGAGAGAATAATAGATAGATAGATGAATGAATGAGAGGTGCAACTCTCAAAACTTTATATATCAAACTAGGTCTAAAACTATATCCCAAAAATATAATATCTCGAAATAATACTGATAGAAAAGGAGTAAATCACAACATAACACGTGGCAAATAAAGATCTCCGCGGCTATCAGGGGCGGCGGGCGCCGCTGGGTTGGCGGCGGGTGCCGCCAGCACCTCGGTTCAGAACTCAAGTAACACTTCGGGGGCTGTTTTGACTCACTTCGAGTTGGAATTTGGACTCAGAGTAAAAACATGAATTGTAGCTCTTTGGATTAGCTTTCCAATGATATCAATCTCAACTTTATAAGACCAATATAGCTCCCGAACGAGCTCTCACAAGACAGAGGTGTTGAACCAGCAACTCCAATGGATGGCCCGAATTCAAGCGTTCTTCTCTCGTTTCCATTCCTTTCACACTTGTTCACTTGAAGACATGTAAAACAACATAGAACAAGTGCAAAAACCCAATATTCCTAGACACTGTAAGACATTATTTAAACTAACTAAAACTACCTAAAACAATGCAAAAGAAACGGAAACATGCATTCTAAACACTACCTATATGCAAGCTATCATATATATTCCCAGATATTTGCACATCCTTTTGGAAGTAATCAAGGAGAAAGTCTTTTTTTAGTCATAAAGAACATAGTTCCATTTCAGTGTTGAAGCATGCAAACACTATTTTGAAACAAAACAAAATTAACTAAATGAGAAGAACATAAGCGAACTTCTTCCTGGTTTAGTGCACTTGTACTTACATGGATCTTTTCACTTTACCAAAAAAGATTAAATTCTATTTCCTTTAGAAAAGCATCCATAAGTTAAAAACTTCAGCTATCTACCATGTAAATGACCCTTTATAATCTAAGAATATTGGTGGTAATTATCTATTATTTTGCAAGATATCCATAGTTTTGTGAAATATAGTGATAAATGGGCATTCACAACTTATAAATAGCTTCATGTACAAACTGTAAATAACATCAAATGACTTATTCATCAAGATTATAATTGAACATGCCTATTATCCTAAGTCTGAAGCTAACCGAATTTACGGCTACCTGGCATCAATCTGTTATGACCAAACAGGATAAGATATTCGATTTCAAATTTGGAACCCTATATTTTCTTCCCAGATTGAACAAAATTCACAATGCCTCAAAAATGAGGAAGAAAACTCAAACTTGTAATTGTAGTAGAACTGGAATTTCAATCGAAGCCGAGAAGAAAATCAATTCAAGAGAAGTCGAACCTGATTGGAGATGGATTCATGAACGAGAGTGTAATCCAAATCCTACTACCAAGTCTCCGGGACAAGCTAAGCCGTGTGGCGGCCGGACTCCAACATTGCCGCCAGATTCAACCTTTGCCTCGGATTCATCATCGATCGGAGCAATGACTGCCTAGGGTTTGGGCGTGGCTTGAGATTGTCTAAAAGAAGTGGAGGACGAACACGGAAGAGAGAACGAAGGAAGGGGAGATAAATTGACGGAAGAGAGAACGAGGGAGCAGAGAGGAAAGAGAAAAAATAAATAAGGCTTTTATACTTAACAAAAAGCTAATTTAATGAGGGAGCTTAATAAGGGCCTAAATAGGGTGGCCGAAAATGCTTTTGGGCTAAATTTGTTCTTATTATTTAAGGCAATTTTATGTGATTTTTATTCAAGATGTGACGATTAATTTAATCACATTGACTAATACTTTAATTTGTATTATTAGCATAATACACCCAACTTCTATAGGGTTTATGACTTTTGTCATATGCTCAATGTGAAAGAGATATTTCATTGACTATATTATGCAACGGCACATAATTTAGCTAATGTTTTATTGTGTAAACAATTTTGCGTTCCTCTAGATTTGTGGAAAATCCAAAATTCTTATTTTTTGATGAGAGCTTGAGGATTGAACTAGAGGTGTTCAACCTATATATAAGTTATATCAACATAACAAGTACACCGTTGTCTTAAGACAACCAAACTGTCACCCAAAACTATATGATTTTTTAAAATAATTTTTATTTGTAAACTCAAAGTAAAATA
Source organism: Fallopia convolvulus (assembly GCA_964016875.1). Classification (NCBI taxonomy): domain Eukaryota; kingdom Viridiplantae; phylum Streptophyta; class Magnoliopsida; order Caryophyllales; family Polygonaceae; genus Fallopia; species Fallopia convolvulus. Next base: position 40,456,296 of record OZ024720.1, read on the forward strand.
ATGTCACAAAAACATAAAATTTATCACAAAATTTGCAATAAAATCCCAAAATTCTATCAAGAAAACATATAAGAGAAAGGTTACATAGCCCATAACACAATGAAAAATTAGTTTCTATGTTAAACACCATTGCATATAAGGATCAATGATACGCAGTGGCGAATTTAGGGGGGTGCATGGGTGGGCACCTGCCCCCCGTTCGTCGGAAAATTCACTAGGAGTAGTGGAGTAGCCGTGGGGCACCGGGGTAGACTCGGGGCAGTGGGCGGAGGGGCAAGGGCGTGGTAAGCGTGAGGCACTGGCGTCGCGAGTTGCATGCAGCAAGGAGGACGGAGCCATGAAATGGAGGCGCAGATGCAGATCTGAACATTGAAGCGCAGATGCAGATCTGAATAAAGAAAGGGTATGATGTTGAAGATGAAACACTGAAACGCGGTGTTTAGATAAGTTAGTGGGCAATTGTTTTCATTTTTCTTTTTAAAAAAATGAAATTGTTGACTCTTTTTAATTGAAAGCACCGTTTTTCATTGTCCAATGTCCAACTCATTTTTTATTTTTTTAAACAAAAATAAATAAAAAAGAAATTGATCAAAAGAAAAGCTCCACTTGGTCCAAATCAAATTATTCAACGTAGAGTTGAGACAAAAATCGGACGTTCCACTTAGGGGGCCTTGGATTGTACGGGGCATCTTAGTTTTGGTTGTGTATCTAGTAGCTCATTTTTTCAAAAAAAAATCGAACGTTCCACTGTTGAGGCTTTCAACCTTTATTCGAGCGAGGTCAGCAAACCCTCCTTGGCTTGATGCTTGAGCCGACCACCGCTGAGGCGCCGACGTTGTCCCGACAACTGGGTGAGGCTGTGACTCGCTGCTCCTCAACGAGGGTTTTCGAGCAAGAGTAATTGGGATTGGGCATTTGCTACTTAGGGTTTTCAATATTGGTAGATTTAAGGGTAATTATTTATTAATTAATTAACTATTTAGTAATTATTAAGCTTTTCTTACTACTATACTTGTTGAAAGTTTGCCCCCCACCCTGACAATCCTGGATTCGCCACTGATGATACGTCAATAGAAAACAATGAAAATGTATAATTATCATTTCTCTTTGATTTTAGTATATGCTTTTCTGCCAATGTATGGATACTCTCTCGACCAAAAAACATATAAGGGTACTATGGAGGTGCAGACTAAAGACCCCATAATATTATCCAATTAAATAACTACAACTCTCACGAATGAGTACCCGTTCGACGAATAGATATTCTAACAAATTCTCATTCCTACAATGTACCTTCTAATTCTTAATTCCTACTATCCAAGTAAATGATGCACCATTATTTTAATTTATTTTTTTTTTGATAAGGAAAGGAATTCGAAATACCAAACAAATTCTGATAGTTCGAGAGATCGAGATGGAACTCGATAGTCGGATAGACCTCCAAAAGAAACCAAACATAACCAACAAAACAAAACAAAACTAAAAGAGAACAAGGTAGACAAGCAGCAAACACCGAGCAAAGAAGTCGAAGTGACTTGAGTCCATGTAGGAGAAAGCACTTCCGCGGGTCAGTAATGGACTAACACATGCATATAGAGTCATCGGTGCGCAAGACAGCAGTAGGAAGCCAACTTGGAGAGGTGTGACAATTCGCTTGGAAAAGCACGGGAAACAAACCACTAGACAACACTCAAACACATCTCGAATGACGAACCAAACCACGAACTTCAACCGGAATTTGAAAGAAACGAAAACTTTGCATAACACTTTTGGTAGAGAAATAAGTTAGAGTATGCCCAACACGTAGCGGGATTAGTGTGATAAAAGAGATTGTTAGGCCTTACGAAGGCATCATTTAAATTTTTTTTGTTATATTTGAAACAAAACAAAAATCTTGATGGTTGTTTTAATGGGCCTAAGAGTCCCTACGGGTTAGGATACTAAGCCAAGTAGATTTGGTTATTTTCCAAAATCTTTTTCCAAAGCTAGAGAAAAGTAATCACTATTGAAAAAATAGTCACGCAAAATGGGGTACTTTCTTCAATACCCATTTATGTTTTATATACTTTATTTATTTATTTAGGCATCTTCTTCCCTAGAAGACAACCTAATGGTGTAAAAATTTACTTTATTTGTTTTGTGAAAAAGCCATTTGGATATAAGCACTCTAAAATGGAGGAAATATCTTTGCTTGATGGGAGATTAGATCTCTTTGCTTGACTGTCGTCATTTCAAAATGCAAGGTAATTTTTATAATAAAATCCCATAGAAGGAATAGCTTGTAAATGGAAATTTTCCTCTTTTTCTTCCGTTTCCCTTTACTTTCCTAGGAAATGGGGATCTGCAATTTTGAGAGGAAGAGAATAGTTTTGTTAATTTGTGTTGGAGGAGGCATTGGGAGAATCTGCATTGAAATTGTTATTCAAATCTAGGAAGGATATCACTAATTTATTCTGTTAAAGACCAAGAAAAGTAGATTTGGATTTTTTTTTTTGTGAATTTTGTTTTGGTGGTGTTGTTGCAAGGGTGGTTGTAATCAACCCCGACGGTGGTTTGGTGGGAGATTATCCCGATGGTGGTGGTTCCGGGGGGTTGAGTGGGAGGTAGTCCCATAAGTGATGTTATGGTGGTCTAGTGTTCTGATGTTACCGGCTAGAATCGACAGACTCCAAAGGCAGACTCAATGGGGAGTGGCAGTGGTGCCATGGAGAGAGCGACGGGTGGAGCCGAGTGGGACTGCGGCGGTGGAGCCGTGGTGGTGGTAGAGCCATTTTGGTGGGGGTAGGTTTAGGTTTTTTTGTTGAGATCAGGAAACTTGTTTTGCACCATTATTTTAATATCTCCACTTTACCATGACTATATGGACAAATGTTAATTATATGTCCATATCTACCCTAATACACTATTGAGATCACATGCGTATATGTATTACGGTAGAAAATGCGGGCATATTATACCCGTCCGATCATCTTGTATCTGTGGTCACGATTTAATACACGCTTTTAAAAAAATTCTAAATGGAGGGGTATATTTGTCATTTTCCTGTACATTCACCCCCACCTTCTTCTTCCCCGTTTTTCTTTTATCTTCACCGAGATAGCGCTTTTTGCAGCCATTGTTTGATCTTCTCCCATAAATTATTGTGCCATGTTTCAATTGGATTTAGTTGGTGTTTCGAGCACATGCACAATACTTTCTTCCTGAATTTAGTTTTTTTGTGTTCTTATGATTTTAAGTTCGAATTTAGGTTTTTTTTCAATTTGGGGTTTTTTCATTTTGGGGTTTTTTTATTTCGGGATTATGTTACTTTAAATTGTATAGATTCAACAATGTTTTAGTGTTATTTATCGAATTTTTGTGGTTTTCTACTGATTTTTGTTGGTGATTTCAATTTGTATGGATTGTCACCCACCTATAAGAGTATAATCTTCTCTATGTGAACCATATTTTATCATCTCCATTTGTAAGACAACTTGTTTCTTTATTCTGTACTTGATGCATCATATAATGGATTTCATGTTTGTTGTAAGGCTTAGCAATGAGGACAAGAAAAAGGCGTTGAACTTCATACAATTTGTTAATCTCTATTGTTCATAAATACATTATGAAGTGTAATGACCGAAATTAAGAACATAGCATATCAAATTCTGAACTCATACTATTTATAAACTATAAGGAATGGCACAAGTAACAAGTATTGAGAATTAATTTCATGAACCTTATTAATAATTGTTATGAACCTAATCGTATAAAGATATGAACTCGCAAAATACGATTTATGGTGTAGATTAGGTGACAAATATAACAAGTATTATGAATTAAATTTCATGAACCTTATTGACAATTGTTATGAACTTATCCGTAAAATGAAATGAACCAACAAAATACTATTTATAAATACGAGACAAAATAACAAGTATTATGAGTTATATATAATGAACCTTATTTAGCAATTGTTATGAACCTAATCATGTAAGGACATGAACCAATAGACCAACTTTTATACTGAAAGTCATGAACCATGAGATATTTATTATGAACCTATGCTTACAAAAACATGAACCACATGAGAAAATATCATGAACCAAAAGACATGAACCAAAATAACAACTAAATAACTAATATGACTTAAAAGACATGAGTTGTAAGATAAACTATGATGAACCTATGTTTATAAGAACATGAACCAAATGAAACAAATATCATGAACCAAAAGATGTGAATCAAAATAACAATTAGTATGATTTAAAAGACATGAGTTGTAAGATAAACTATCATGAACCTAAGCATATAAAAACATGAACCAAAAAAGAACTACCATGAACCTGAAGACACAAATCGTACGAAGAGTTAGCCTATGTGGGATTTGAACCCACATCTATGTGCACATGCACATTGCTCTACCATTTGAGCTAAGAGGCTACCAAATGACATGAACTACAAGATAAACTACTAAGAATTAAAAGTAATGAACCATAATAATTATTATGAATCTAGCATACAAAAACATGAACCGAAAAAACAAGTATCATGAACCAAAATTCAAAAAAGAAAATAATGACTAGTATGAACTAAAAGACATGAACTATAAGATGAACTTTGATGAACCTAAGGTTATTCAAACATGAACCAAAAGAACAATTGTTATAAACAAAAAAGAATGGAACAAAATTTATGAACCATAAGAACAAATATTATGAACCTTACCTTACAAAGTCATGAACCGAGAGAACAAACGATTCGAACAAAAAGACATGACCGTATCATGAATTAGCCTATGTGGGATTTTAACCCACATCTATGTGCACATACTCATTGTTCTATCATTTTTGAGACAATAGGATACCAAAAATATAATTTCTCAAGTGTTTAATGCACATTTCTCAATTCTCACCAATACAACAAGATCCATACAAACATACATTGAGATTTCTCCTAGGAGTACTTAGTAGACAACTTCAGTAGTGAAGTGAAAATCTATTAATTTTTCATGGACCAAAAAACATGTGAAAATCAGTGAATACTTTTTCTACTTATCAAAAACAAAGGACTAAAAATTGGAAATTTGGGGGTAATTGATTTTAGTAAAAAAAATTATATGATTGAGTTGTTTCTTTGCAACTTAGAATTTTAAACTAGAAAATTAAACAAACTTTCTATGATAGACAAGAAGAACGTGTAGATTGCAAGCAAATTTTTACTTGAACCAATAAAAACAAACCCTAGAAAATACCAATTCATGCATACCTTTATTTGTTTTCTTCTTCATGCTTTTTTTGAACCGAAATCGACACTTTTGATTGAGCTAGAGTGCAAGAGATCTCTCAAGTTCTTGGTAGATCCCCCCTCCACAAATGCGTTTGGTCGCTCAATGAGATCGAGGTTTGCGACGTTTCACCTAGAGAAAAATTTAGGTTGAAGATGATGCGGGATTTTTGGTTTGTTAGGTGAGGGGCAATTATGTCTTGCCAAACGAATTTTAAAATAATTACGCTCCGTGCCATCAAAAATGAAGCGCGTCCTTTTTTTTCTATTTTTTGCTGAATTGTTTTAATTTAATCTCGTCCGTCCATGTGTGTAATCTAACGGTCCAAAATTGCTCGCAATTTTCACCCTATCAAATAAATCCACCCGAGCGTGACTCCCCTAATACATTATAAAGCAGAACCCAAGTCTGTTGTAAAATTTGCATCACGTGGCATTTTTTAATAAATTAATATGAAATTATATTTTACTAAATTTTGTAACAACTTATAATATTCTTGCTATATATACTAAATAGATAACATGTTTATATAATTTTTTATGTATATCTATTACTAATAACTAAAGCCGGAGTAATTTCTGTCACCACGTTGCGCCACATCACCCCTTTATCAAAACAATAATTTTAAATAGTTATTTAAGCAAAAAAAAGTTATCTCCAAGTAAACATAAAGATAAAATAATGTTTATAAAAATTTATCCCCAAATAAACATAAAGATAAATAATATTAGTAGATTTGACCAATATATATATATATATATATATATATATATATATATATATATATATAAAGCACATTATATTTATCATATTGTAAAAGATAAATTTAAAAAAAGATAAGACAAAATATGTACACGTGATCACATATATATCTTTGAAATAAAAATAGCCATATCTATCTATATAATATAATTTATTAAAGTTGAAATTTTTCTATCCACTACATTAATTTTAGCCCCACCTTTTATTTACAAAAAAATATTTGTCTTTTTTTTCCTATTAAATTTCTTTCTATTTATTTTTGTGGAAAAAATTAATTTCGAATTTTAATTGAAAATAACGAAAATTATTTTATCTTTATCTTCTTATCTATTTCTAAAAAATTTATCTTACATCAAATTTCGATAAAAAAAAGTAAAATTTTTAAATATCTATATAATTACTAGCCTAAATTAAATTTTTATTCAAAAAAATATATTATCTTTTCTTAATTTCCTTTTTTGATTTTTATGTAAATATAGAAGATTTTTTATCTCTAAAAAAATTCTATAAATTTTTTTATCTTTTCTTCTCAATTATCTTTTTAACTTTTTATTGAAAAGATTTATGAAGAATTGAATTTGATTAAATTTTTACAGAATTTACACTATTTTTTTGTTATTTATTTATATATATTTACTTTATTGATATCATATTTTTAATATATCTAAAAATTGATGAGACATAGTCGTGCATGGCACGACGGGTAGTCGGGTACAACTAGTAATTTTCTATATATAGATTATGTATTAGTTTGCTACAATTAGACTTGTCAATCGGGTCGGTCGTGCGGGTTCAGGTTAGGTCATACCGGGTTCGGGTTGAGTCGGGTTCGGGTCGTTCCGGATCACGGGTTAAACCGGGTCGGGTAGATGCGGGTTTTCGTGCGGGTCGGGTTGACTAGCGGGTCAAAAACATAGAATTTTTTATGATTATTAAAATAGATTTCTAATTAAATAATAATATTTAATTATAATATATTATTTTTATGTAATTTAATAACAAAATACATTATATTTTTTAAAATAAATTTTATACATTTTATAAATATACTACATCGGTCAACCCAATGGGTTTCGGGTTTCAACCCAACGGGTTTCGGGATCTATTGGGTTCGGTTGATATCAGGTTTTGGGTTTAAATTTTCGGGTCTTGACCCTAAAATTATCGGGCGGGTCGGGTCGGGTTAGCGGGTTCGGTCAGCTTTTGACTGCTCTAGCTACAATACATAACATATTTATATAATTTTTATATACATAAATTCCAATGAGATGATATTTTTAATATTCATTTGAATTTTTATCTTTTAACAAGATTTAGGGTCTTAATATTTTTTTTTATCTTTTAACAAGGCTTCAACTCCTAGTATAAAATTTATATCTATATAATAATAATTTTAAATAACAAATTTTGTTATGTTGATATATTTTTATTTTGAGAAAAAAGATATAATTTTGTGTTGATGACTAAGATTATATGTAAATGTCAAAAAAATAAAAAATTCGAATTTTAATTTAATAAAATTGGATTTTTGTTAACTTTTATGCATTTATATTAAAAAATTTCTTAAATCAAAGTTTGATAAAAAAAAAAAAAGAAAAATTTTCAAATCTTGATGAATACTTACTTAAATTGAATTTTGATAAAAAATTACATTACATTTTTCTTGATTTCCTTTTTATTTTATTTAAGTAAATATAGAACTTTTTTATCTAGCCCCACCTTACATTTTAATTTTCTTATCTCTATGTTTTTTTGTAATTTAATATGGATGATAGGTTGATTAATACATTCAATTTTGTAAATTTTCATATACATTAATTTCCTTTATATTTTATTTCTTCGTTATGTAAATTTAGTATGGAAAACAACTTTATAGATGGATTGAATTTTGCAAAATAATACATAGATAATTTTCTCTATATTTTATCTCTTAAATCAAGGACAATATTCTCTTCTATACTAATCTTTATATTGTATTTTTCATATTTACAAACATTCTTATTATTATAGAGTAAAAGATAAGAACCCTAATATATAATTTTAATAAATTAACTTTAAAAAATATTTTAATAAATTATATTATGCTTTGTAGATAACATATCCTAATTATTGTTATCTTTACAAAAAAAACCAAGTATTTTGTACACATTAGTGTCTAAAAAATAAGAAAATATTATTTAAAAATATTCACTAAAAAGTACAATTAATATTTTAGTAATTTCAATCTAAATTTGGACAAGATATCCACAAATAATGGAAAAATATTTAAAAATATATTCAATTAAAATATGGAGTACAATCTAAAAAAGTAATTTGTCTATTGCATAATTTATTATGATATTATATAAATATATTTAGTATTTTAAATTAATAATAGAATTGTATTTTTAATAAAATTATCACGTAAATATCACGAGACTTCAACTAGTATTATTATTACATATCTTACAAACAATATTTGTTGAGAGCGTTTGCAGGAAACTTGGTTTACACCATTATTTTAATATCTCCACTTTACGATGATTATATGGACAAATGTTAATTATATATCCATATTTTATTATTACATATCTTACAAACAATATCATTTTTAGTCTTTCAAAACAACTAGTTATACCCGTCGTGTCATGCACGACTACGACTCGAATTAAGTATGAGCATATTTATTTTAATATAATGATACATAAAAAATAAAAAATTTATACTCACATACGTACGCTGGGTTTTTATTTTTAGAATCAAATAAATTTTGAATTTTATAAATACATAGAGAGAAAAATTATTTGAAAAAAATAAATTAATAAAAATAAAAGTTGAAATGTTAAAAATAAAGTTGGGCCAAAGTCAATGTGGTGGCTCAAAAAGATACAACTTTACTATAAGTTATTAGTAATAGATAGCAAAAATACTATAAGTTGTTACAAAATTTATTAAAATATAATTTCATTAATTTATTCACAAATGCCACGTGGCGCAAATTTTACAACAGACTCGGGTTCTGCTTTATAATGTACTAGTCATCTCCGTCGTGCCCTGCACGACTATAAATCGATATTTTTTTAGATATACTATTAAAAAGATATTAATAAATAAAAATATAATAATAATTGTGAATTGGTGATTTATATAAATTGTAAAAAAAAACATACGGAGTAATTCTAAATTAAAGATTTTGATAACAAAAATGAAAATAATGGGACATTTAATATGGATTAGCAAATAAAATTGACTTGACATATTATAGGATAAGATCTCGGTATATATTATAGGATAAGATCTCGGTATATATTTATATTATAGGATAAGATCTCGGTATATATTTATATGAGTTTTTTTTTTGGTAGATTATATTGGAGAGTTGTTAGGATCATAAAGATATGGAAAAAATATTTTTATATGTAAATAAATTTTCAAAAAAACATTATTGTAATCCAATATAAAAAAACTAAAAATTGATTGATATTTGTAGATTATGTGACAATATGATGTGTACATAATATATGAGTGATATGGAAATTTTTTGACATGTGGACTATGACATGGAATATTTATAAAAACGTCTAAATTATAAGAAAATGACACGTATAAAAATATGAGGTGGCTTAATATAGGATCGACATGTGGCGAAATCCTAGGTGGCGTAATGATAAGGCTCCAAACCTTATTACTTTTATATATATAGTAGATTAGGGTAGATATTTTATGATCTCGTTATGTATGTAATTCTACTACAAATATCTTATTATAATGTCAATATACTCTTAATATGTAGATCATTATTCACCTATCCACCAAGGACATAATTAAAAAAAATTCCACTACAATTTTTTTCGTGCATTAGCCTACAATAAAAGAGGCTTGATAAAAATACAGTGCAGAAGATTAAATAAGGTAACACTATCAATTATTTTCGCACCTCTCCCCCCAAAGCATCTTCCATAGCAACAATCCGTACACAATTGATACTTTCAACACCAAAAGAGATGAAACACATTTAACAACATAAATGAAGCTACTTGGTTAACAGAGTATATCTAGCAAAACCATCAATACACATACATTTGGCCCCCTCGTAATTTATAGATTTTATCTCAAAATAGATAACAAGAAAGATGAAGCAGTATGGACTTCCTATATTCCAGAGACCACGCCTTCCTTGGGGAATAAACAGGGGAACAATTTCCTTCTCAACACATGTGAACTTACCAAAAGAACATAAAATGCTGATTTTAATGACAAATGATACCATTAAGGAAATTCTTGTCAGCATCCTTCCGACATAAAACATATTGTTAGGCTGAAGATTGTAGATATAAATCATCAAATACCTTCTGTTAGGGCAAAGACCCGGCCAGTGAACGGTGTAGGCAGCTTGGATATGGCATCTCTTATTTCCTGTTCAGAATGAGATTAGTTAAGGGACATAAATAATTGCAATTGTTGAGTGTGCTGAAGTGCAAAAGATGCAAGCCCTAAACATTAATTTTGTCGATTTTGGAATCCCATGACATACCTAGGCATCAAGAACCAGATAACAGTCAGGTTAATAATTTGTAATAAGAAACAGATATTGCTTGATCCAAGAATAACATTAACTAGAACATAGATACATGATCATGAACTAGCACTTTCTTAACACAGTGGCTACATGCACTCATCTTTTAAATATTGCTTGTATTCAGTATTCACAGTCCAAATACAATACACAGTCAAGAAACACCATAACTTCATCACTTTTCCATAATTCATTATTACTCTAGTGCCATTTCAATAAAGCAAGGAGAAATATGCATTTTGATTGCTTTAAACTAGGAGATGCATAGCAGCAGAGAAGCAAATACACAAGTTGCAGATAAAGCAGATACTTACATCCACTCGGTACCTAGCTGAGAAGTGAATTAGAAGAATAGCTTTGTTCTTCAACAAATCGGAGTACTTGATTATCTGCAAGACTAATTGATTCAATTAAGTATCAAGAAAAATTAGCAGATGAACAATATAATTAATAGCACAATGGAGATTGGAATAATCAAAAAACCTCAGCCAAGTGAGTGTGCCCATAGTCTCTTGCATGCTCAATCGTCACCGAATTGTCAAGAAATGTGCACTATTTTGAGAAAACAGAGAAGAGAAGCTTATCTTAAACATGACAATCAAGAGACAAGTGCACATAAGACCCTACTAAAATACTTATTTTTTATATCTGCATCTGAAAACAACTGCATAAGAGGTCGATATTGGAGTCCAGCCGTATATGACAAATCACAAGTCATGATAAGTCTAGGGTAGATCTCTTGACTAAATTTATCATTCCAAGCAATCTATTGAGGCAAAAATTCAATTTGTTCTCTCAATTTACCTTCAAGACCCATTTGACAATACTTATATTCAAAATCCACATCTGCAAACAGTTTTTGGTGATAGGTTTGGGTAATTCCTTCTGAAAAGGTTCAAACAACTCAGTTGTCTATATAAAGATCATTGGCAAGCTCTCAATTCAGACAGCCAACTTAGGACAAGGCATGCATACTTTGAAGCAACACAACAATTTATTTTTTATAATGATGGACAATATCAACATCACATCAATATCATCTCCCAATATAGTCCCACTCAAGCGGGATCTAGGGGGGTCAAGATGGGGGCACCCATAACCTGAACATGTCAAGAGGATGTGCCCGATTCACCCAAGAAAAACTGAAATTCAGCTATGTGACAATAATAACTGAATTTAGTTAGAATGCACCAAAATTGATATAGGGGCTAAATCCATCTCAAAGGCATAGTATAAAAGCCAATGAGCATGAGGATGTGCTCCATTTTATAATGATAGAAACATCATAAAATACTATGCCTATCTCAGCAAAATTAATTCATTCACTTTATTTCTTGGATCTATCGGGCGTACCCCCTTTCACTTTGGCAGGGGTACCCCCATCTTGACCCCCCAGATTCTGCTGTAGCAGAGACTCATTAAGTAGCAAGGATCCTTGTTGTATTTCAGGTAACCACAGCAAATCGGAAACTACAAACATTATAAAGAATGCTCCCCTAGGCATAATCCATGCGAATGACCAGAGAGTGAGGACAGAGACAAGGGATGAAACAAACAAATCAAGTTATGTACCTCCATGACAAGGATCCTTGCTTTTAATACATCAAGATTACTATGGTCTGCAATAAAGTCAGAAGTTGTGTCTCCAGTAAAAGCAACCTCAGGAGACGTGATAGTATTTGTAATCTGATAGTAAAAAACACAAGTAGAAAAACAATATATCAGCACGATGAAACCAAATAGATAAGAATGTCATGATTATGCGCCCTTTCTTCTTTTTTTCTTCATTAGCTTTCTGGAATTATGCACAAATCCAGTTTACTATCCAAAGCACAATCTATTTATTCAAGGATGCATTTCTAAACATGATTATGATAGAGTGTGAATCAGGAATTAGATACAAATTGGATTAACACTGAAAATTAAGAAGAGCAAAGGTGGATCTTAGTAGATTAACCACCAGTTACTGGTATATTGATAGACAAGAAACAGAAAACTCTCACAAAGGAGGACAACCCCTCCAATGGAACCAAATCTCAATGGAGATAAATCTCCAAAGAGCCCTAGGCAATGCCCATATTTTCCTTTCTAAATTCTCGATAATTTCCACCTTAGGTAAGCCTTCCTATTTAAGCTAGAAGACAACTTGTTTCCCAAGCCACAAATACCCATTACCCTTTTTGCCCCTTGTTAACTAGGATATTACATTCATGTGCCTAACAGAATATTTCACAAGTTAGGTTCATCACATTAGAATATGAAGCAACAGGCGAAATCTAAAGAAAATTTTAATCATTTAAAATGGGGGCTCATTACAAAGCCAAGGTTTGAGATGGGATTCATTGATAAGATGAAAAAGGAATATTGGTAGGAACTGGCAGTATCCTAACAGACCTCCACACCTGATAACTTTAAATTCTTGATTTCGTTTCCAGGAAGGCCAATGTACTCCTGTTTAAGCTTCTGCTTGACAGAATAAATTACATACCCCTGCAATATAATAATAATAAAAAAATATGTGTTTGAGTTGCAGAGAATATAAATAAGGCTGCCAAATGAAAGAAAACCCTTGAATAGTAGATAAATGAACATATATAGGAAAAAATTGTAGTGAAACTACCTGGCTTTGTATAACATGGTAAGTTTTGAATGCCCTTACTTTTAAGTCCTTCCTCATTTGGAATTCTTCCCCTGAAAACATAATATTTTAAGACATTGCTGATCAACAAATCTCAAATGAAAAATAATGACACAATTGTCTGTCCAAAAGGAAAAGGGAAACAAACAGAAGCTATTTTGAGAAAAGGCAATACCTACATCCAAGCCAACTAGATTATGCTTCAGCTCAGATTGATCCATTGCTCTGTGTACCTCAAAGAGCCTTTGAACATGCTCTATGAGAGCCTTAGGAACAATAATAGTTGGAGGCTTCATACTATACAAGCCACGGGTTGCAACATACATAGGTAATCCTCCCTGAGTTACACCAACATACAACGCCAAGTTCAAATTCCCAACACTGAAAGTGTCAGTTACATTTCAATATATCAAACAACATTCTCTTGGTTAGTATATCACTATTACTCTAAAAGCAAAAGATAAACTGATATTGAAGTTCACAGTAAGATGGGAATTCAGCACTGCACATAAAAGCCTTCCTTGCTCCTATATGCTAAAGAGATACAGTGTACACTAAAAATTGATATGGGCGCATATATGCATGACATTGAATATTTTAGCAAGCATTCACTACCATTTAGACACGATTGCAGTCACTGGTATAGTGACTACCAATTCCACACAAAAACTTGGGGTCTTGTTAAATTTTTTATAGAAGATAATTTATTTTCTATAAATCTTTTAAAATGAATGCATGCTGTGAATATACTTGTAATCCTAATAAGCTCATTTATGTAACTACATTACTCCTTAGTTGTTAATACTCCTCCATTGATGCTTTCATATGGACCTTTCTCTTCTTTTTTTTTTACCTTTTCCCCAGTAGAGCTCTTTGCTAAGCACAATCCAATTATTTGAAATTCTTCTTTCATCCCATGCAAAAATACTTCAACTATGACATATTAGAATTAGATTATTGACACACAGCTTTACAGGAAAATGCTTGCTTTCAAACCTAATATACAATTACTATTGGAAAGAACAGTAAAATTATCTACATAAATTGTGAGTTTAATTGGCAAGTACTACCTCTAAGACATATTATAGGCGTTTGATTCTCCACTCCCTATGTATCAAAGAAAGGTATGGTTATCTCACAACCAATACACCTTTACATGAATCCAAATAAGGGGGCAGTTTGTAGTTGGTAAGATCCACTGACGGCGTACTTGGTTGAGCAATAGTTCAAGGAACCATCAAGATTATAGAATGCAGATTCAAAATAATCGACTCTACAAAAACATAGAGATAATGCGAGATTGTTCAAATTGAATAGAGATATTCGTGAATATTGTTCAAATTGAACTGAAAGATTAGTTTTGGGGAGAGAAAAGAGAATTACAATGTGGTCCATGTGGCCATGGGAGATGAAGAGGAAGTCCTGGGAGATGGCACGTTGAGGGCATCTTCCGATGTCGAATGCGAGCTTGAGAGTTGGGAAGATTACACAAGTCTCTTGGCCGCCGATGGATAGACCTTCAATTCTGTAACCTTCGATTTCTAGAGCCTCCTTCTGCTTAACCAATTTCGACCGAGTTGTCGTTGACACGGAAAGGTCTACTTTCGTAGCCATTGGAAATTTGGAATGAAATCTCACGAGGTCAAGCCTAGCATTCATATAAGGCGGATTTGCAGCTACTCATGTGGAAAAAATATTTGAAAAGTAAGAGTTTGGTTTCAATGAAACGAATTCTTATCTTAAAATAAATGCACTTTTTTTAGTTCGTAGTGCACTTAACTTATTTTGGAGTGCACTTTTTCACATTTTCATTTTTCGTACTTTGTAGTGCACTTTTGATATTTTTTCGATTGCACTTTGTCGGATTGCACTTTTTGTATTTTTCAATGCACTTTTGTATAAAAAGTGCACTATGAACTAGAAAAAGTGCATTCGTTTCACGTTTTAGCATAAAACGAATCATGCAAATAAAGGTCCTTGATCAAGGAGAACCAAATCAACTTATCAAGGAGAACGAGAGGAGGTGGGGTAGAAACAGCCTCAATGGGGCCGTCCATATGTGTTGGTGATGGATGATCGGAAATTGTATGAGCTAGAACGAGAGATGATGAATGACCGATATCTGCATGAGCTGCGATGGGAGAGTGAATATCGTGCAAAGTAGTCGTTGGGTGGTCGTCCATCATCGATCCTCGGTCGGCTCAAAAGGATCCAACGACACCTCATCTACCACCATATCATCTCTGACGTCAACCTCCATATCATCCTCTCCCGTAATCACCTGACTAGAGTTGTCCTCGGTAGCCAATATATCGCTCTAAACTAAAATTGTGCGCCGACGGATCGTATCAGATAAGCATGTTTGCCGCGGTCGACGATCGACCGCCAATGTCGGTGCCGGTTCCATAGAACTCATGGCAACATGTACCCCCTATTCGTTTTACATTCAACTAATTAATATATTTATATAATGTAAATAATTAAGTTATTTAATTCTCCCATCAAAAAAAATTAAGTTATTTAATTCTAAATTCATTTAATTAATCTTTTTAGCTAAGTAAGTTAATGTAACTAATTAAGTTAGATCAAAGAAATTTAATTAATTTTTAATCTAAATAATAATTCTTAAACTATAGAATTACGTTCTATAATAATTTTGAATAATTATATCTAAATAATTAATAGTTAATGTAAACAATAATAGTTTCGAAATAATAATTTTAGTAATAATTTTTCACTATCTAAATATAATATAGAAATAATTAATATTTAATCTAACACAATCAATTTAATCTAGTTGTTATTAATTTTTCTAAATCATTATATTAATTGATCTAATTAATATTTAAAAAATAATAAATTGAATTATTAAAAAATATAATATTGCAATAAGAATTAATTTTGAAATAAATATCGCATAAATGCCGACGGCGGTAGTTGAACGAAGACCGGGTTATGGCCTATAATCGTCCTCCACCCAAAAGAGGTTCCAACCTCTCCTCTTCCTCCCCCTCATCCTCCATGACCACCAATGGGCCACTACCACCGCTACGGTCGACATCACCACCTTCGCCTCCCAAATCTCGCTCGACGTCATCGCCTTCGGCTCCTAGACCTCGCTTGCTTCCACCGCCGCCTTGACAATGTTGCACTAGGTGTACCTGTACGCTTACGTTAGGCATATAGGTTCGCATTGTTGGGACGGTGTTGGGACCTTTGGTTCTAAACATCGGAACAACGATACCATTCTCCAGTTTTGATAATGACAAACACCATATGGAAACTAATGTGCTTTAACCAAGTATTTCTAAGGAACATAGGTACAACAAAGAAAGTTCCCATGCTATGGGAACACCCATGAGTGGACAAGAAACGCAAGCATACACGATGAAGAGTTCCTCCCAAAGGAACTCTGAAGAAGACAGTTCCTATCACATGGGAACTCACATGTGAAGCCAAAGACCGCTCAGCGCAAATTGCGAGATCCTGGCTTGGACAGAATGAAGGAACAGTCTGATGAGCAGACTGTCACAAGCGATCCAACGGTCCGATTGATTCAAGTAGTTGACCTAGTTCAAATCGAAGTCACATGTGAAGATTGTACACTTGGGCTGCAATCAAAGGGCATTTCGGACAACACGAAAGATACGATTGAAGCCCAAGTACAACCGAGTATAAAACCAAATGAATAGTGCTAGGTTTAAGCACTTCTCCCTAAAACTCACACATACTCCCAGAGAAAGAAAGAAAGAAGAAGAGAAGTCCCCGACGGCGAGTGTCCGATCTCGACGACGGTGAAGCTAAAGTTCCCAAGAGCAAGGGAACTGAAGTGTCAAGGTGTAAGGTTTGACTTTCTTGTTTTAGTTGAGTTGTTCGCTTAGGAACACAGTTGAGAAGATTCATTCGTGTTGCTAGAGTTAGGAAGAACTCGTATGAACAGAGAAGTTTGAATCTGGTTGTATGTAACTAAGGAACAAGCAATAAAATAAGTAAGTCATTCAAAATCCTCCAAGCGGAGGTAAAGGTTTACCCACACAACTAGTTGGTTGTCGTGGGGTTCCTCTATAAGGGAACTGTGTTCTTTCTGCTTTTTAATACTTGCGATATTGTTTCTTCCGCTGCCTTGGGAACAGCTTAACAGCCAGTTCCCAAGCTCTCGCTAACCAGTTACGATCCAACAATTGGTATCAGAGCAGGCTGCTCTAGATTTGTGTTAGCATCGCAAGTTTCAAAAATGGCTCACGAACTCACCCAAGTCGGTCACAACAACAACAAGCCACCAAGGCTCATCACTGGTAGATTCGAAGTCTGGCAACGCGACATGAAGAACTGGATGTGCAGCCAGGACTACCAGGCGTGGTGAGTTATAGAGAAAGGGAACTTCAAAATCGATCCAACGATTGAGAATGACCTCTCAAAATGGGGACCAAATGAGTACAAATGCATGGAGGCCAAGTGCAAAGCCATCCAGTATCTCAAGAATGCTATGACGGTTCAAGATTGCGACAGGGTGGCAAACTTAGACACAACAAAGGAAGTGTGGGAAGCCATTCAACAAATGCATATTGGGAACTCAGACCTCCGAGAAGATCTTTAGATGAATGCAAGGAGGGAGTTCTTCAACTTCCAAATGGAAATGGGAGAGTCTGTTGATAGCTACCAATCCCGTTTCGAGGGACTTTGCACCAAGATGGTTGGCCTTGGGATCACTAAAGAGGAAGTCACTAAAAAAATGAAGGTTCAACAACTCTTCAATGGGCTGACTGGAGAGTGGGCAAATGAAAGAACGATGTTCAAGGAGAACCCCGAAAACAGAACTCTTATGCTCCACCAGGTCTTTGGAAAGCTGGTGGGACATGAGAAGAGGAAGATAGATGACTAGGAGCAAAAGAGGGCACACCAAGGAATTGCCCTCAAACTTGAAAAGATGCTCAAGTCAGTTCAAGAGCAACATGAAGAATCTGCAGAAGAAGAGGATGAGGAACTAGTACTAGTAACAAGGGCACTTCGATCCTTCTACAAAGGAAAGTTCAAAAAGGGAAATGGGAACTCACAGAAAGGACAAAGTTCCCAAATAAGACCTGCTGAGAAGGACCTCTCGAACGTCACATGTTACAAGTGCTACAAAAAGGGACACTTCGCAAAGGAGTGCCCGCTGGGAACTAACGATCGTAAGCAAGGGAAGAAGGCCTACATCGCCACCTGGGACGAGGACGAGGATGAAGATCCTGAATCTTGGGCATCCCCCAACATGTGCGCAACGGCCATAGGAGACACCACTTGATACGTGATTGCCCCGGAATCCTCCGTTGAAACCTCGTATATGACCCACACAAGTCTCGATCTTGCCAGCAAATCAATTCAATCCTACAAAAGCTTTCAAAGTAAGAAACTTGCGGTGCAAGTAACAATGGATCCGAAAATTAAAGGAACAAAACAGAATTGTTAAGTTGAAGGAATCAACTTGATAGTTCAATTGGATTGGCTCTAACGCTAAATCCAATTGATTAACTAGTTTGATCTTTAACAATCACAACTAGAACAATCTAATTGACTAAATCAACAAACCAATTTAACAGCACAAGAGAGAGAGAGATCGAGAATTCTATGATGATGATCGATGATGGCTGTTGATGTTCGAACCACACAAGACACAATTGTATTTTTGAGCCCAAGGACTAGATAAACCTTTCTTAGGGTTATCTAATCTCAAGCTGATTTTTATTGAATGAAAATGCAAAGTATAAATAGAGAATACAGAAGCTAATACTTGGGGAGCAAGGGAGAGGAGTGAACGGCCCTAGAGGGGGAAATTAGGTCTCCTTTGCTTGCTTCCCAAGATATAATAATATCTAAATAAATCTAACTAGATTACCTTAAATAAAATAAATCATGGCTGATTTATTTATTTAAGGAAATAATCCTAACAAACTCAAAATATCTCTAACAAACTAAAAATATCTCTAACAACCAAGAGAGAGAAGATCAACCAACTAACATAAGCCTATTGGCTGATTTCTCTACATTATTAAAATAAATAGAAATTGTTCATTATAAAATAAATAAGATATTTTCTTCAATTTAGAATGGTCAAGTCAAAGGGTTGACTTTGACCCATATACCAATTCATCTCACCCGGTCACTTACTAAATTCAGCCCTAAAGTGAGACAAATTAATACATGTTTCTAAATAAAGAAATGATGATTTTCGGCCCTCATATAATTAATTCATGGAATCCGGGCTCAATTGATGTCGAATGCACGAGACCCACTTCGCCTTGCTAGGCTCTTCAATAACCGCTGCTAATCGAACCAACATCGCTGTTGTGCCTTGAGCAATCTTCTTAGCTCGACTTCTTGTAATTGGTCCGTCAGAAGGCACTCGAATCAACTCATCGACGTCGGTTGGAGACATCGCAGGCTTCACTGCATCATTCTCCTCCACTTGAGCTCGAATCGTCTCTGATTCGACGTCGGAATCAAAATCTGGCACATAAAGAGATAGATCAGCCACATTAAATGTCGGATGGACATTATACTCACCAGGCAAGTCGACATGGTAAGCATTAGGGCCGATCCGCTTAAGAATTCTGAACGGTCCATCTCCTCGCTGATCTAACTTGTTTTTCCTTTGATTTGGGAACCTCTCCTTCCTAAAATGCACCCAAACGAGATCTCCTTCTTCAAAAATAACCTGTTTCCGACCCTTATCAGCATGGGCCTTATACTTCAAGGATTTTCGCTCCAAATGCATCTTAGTCCTCTCATGCAGCTTCTTCACAAACTCAGCCCTCTTGTTAGCTTCAAAGCTCTCTTTTCCCTTGTATGGCTGAGGCGTCATGTCCACTGGTGTCCTCGGATTCAGCCCATAAACAACCTCAAAAGGGGTCATTTTTGTGGCTGAATGGATTGACCTGTTATAAGCAAACTCCACAAAAGGCAAAACATCTTCCCAACGTTTGAGGTTAGCTTTAAACATAGTTCTAAGTAAAACCCCTAGCGTTCTATTAGTAACTTCAGTTTGCCCATCAGTTTGTGGGTGACATGAGGTAGAAAACAACAATTTAGTTCCCAATTTAGACCATAGACTCTTCCAAAAATAACTCAAAAATTTAGCATCACGATCTGAAACAATAGAACAAGGAATGCCATGCAATCTAACAATTTCCCTAAAGAACAAATCAGCAATATGCACAGCATCATCAGTCGTGTGACATGGAATAAAGTGAGCCATTTTGGAAAATCTATCTACCACTACAAAGATAGAATCTCTACCCTTCCTAGTTCTAGGCAAACCTACAATGAAATCCATAGAAATGTCTTCCCAAGGTGAACTAGGAATAGGTAAAGGTTGGTACAAACCATGGGGGTGAAGTCTAGACTTAGCTTTAGCACAAACAACACAACTCTTGACAAATCTCAGCACATAATTACTCATTTTAGGCCAATAGTAGTGTTCTTTTAAACCTTCTAAAGTCTTTTCTAAACCCCTATGTCCTCTTGATTCATGAACCTCTTTAGTTAGAAGCCTACGTATACTAGATGAAGGAATGCACAATTTACCAGCTTTAAACAAGTATCCATCATCAATAAAGTAGGTATCTATTTCACCCCTAGACATGCAATTCTTATAGATTTCAGCAAAGTGAGGATCACTAGCATATAATTCCCTAATCATTGCAAATCCAAGGATCTTAACATCACATTGGTTCAAGAGCACATACCTCCGAGAAAGGGCGTCAGCTACCACATTCTCCTTGCCTTTCTTATGTTTTACAACATAAGGAAAGGTCTCCATAAATTCAACCCATCTTGCATGTCGCCTGCTGAGTCTGGATTGGCCTTTCAAGTACTTCAAGGCCTCATGATCAGAATGTATTACAAACTCTTTAGGCCACAAATAATGAGACCAAGTCTTCAAAACCCTTATTAAAGCATACAACTCTTTATCATAACTAGGGTAATTCAACTCAGCCCCACTAAGCTTTTCACTAAAGTAAGCAATGGGTTTCTTGTCTTGCAAGAGCATGCCTCCTATGCCATGTCCAGAAGCGTCCACCTCTATCTCGAATGCCTTGGAGAAGTCAGGGAGTTGAAGCACTGGGGCGTGGCATAATCTGTCCTTCAAAGTGTTAAAGGCGTTCTCTTGTTGTTCCCTCCATTTAAAGGTTGTATCCTTCTTTGTAAGCTCGTGGAGGGGGGCTGCAATTGAGCTAAAATCACGCACAAATCTCCTGTAGAAGCCAGCCAAGCCGAGAAATGATCTGACCATTGTTGGTGTAGTCGGCTGGGGCCATTCTTTGATTGCCTTGATCTTGTCTTCATCTACCTTCAATCCACCTTTAGACACAACAAAACCAAGAAAAATGGTAGACTCCGAGCAAAAGGAACACTTTTTCAAGTTAACATAAAGCTTTTCTAACCTTAAAGTATCCAAAACAGCCCTAAGATGATCTACATGTTCATGCATGGTTTTGCTATAGATTAAGATATCATCAAAGTAGACTACAACAAATCTGCCTAAGTATCTTCTTAAAACATGGTTCATAAGCCTCATAAAGGTACTAGGTGCATTAGTTAATCCAAAAGGCATTACTAACCATTCATATAAGCCATACTTAGTTTTAAAGGCAGTTTTCCATTCATCCCCTTCCCTCATCCTAATTTGATGGTACCCACTTTTTAAATCAATCTTAGAAAAGAAATTAGCACCATGCAATTCATCAAGCATATCATCTAATCTAGGAATGGGATGACGGTACTTAACTGTTATTTGGTTGATCGCTCTACAATCAACACACATTCTCCATGTGCCATCCTTCTTTGGCACCAAAATCACCGGAACTGCGCATGGGCTGAGGGATTCACGCACATAGCCTTTGTCCATGAGATCTTGCACTTGTCTTTGAAGCTCAGCGATCTCCTCTGGACTTGCTCTATAGGCTGCACGGTTTGGTAAAGAAGCGTCGGGCACCAAATCGATTTGATGCTCAATGCCTCTAATTGGTGGAAGGCCTTGTGGCAACTCTTCAGGCATCACATCTTCAAACTCCTGTAATAGATCCTGTAGACACTTTGGAAGATGTGGAATATCTTGACTAATAATAAGTATCTCTTTCCTCATAAGAAGTAAACAATAAGAGTTAGGGAAAGAAATACTAGACTGATTCACTAGAGAGCGCTTTTCTACACTACCTTTTAAGCCGATTTTTGGCTCTTTCTGTAGGCGTTCTTTTTCCAGATCTGTAGCTCTCTGAATTTCTGAGTTGCTCCCAACATTTGAGGGAAAACGCCCGAGTGGTTTGGGAGATAGCCCCGTTTTCGTCTCAGCTGCACTGCTGGAAGTGTTGCTCGGCACTTTGGACGAATTTGGGCACTTTTCTCGGCGTTTTTCATCCCAATCAGTAGCTCCACCTGTGCTTGATGTTGTCCTATAACTTGAGCCAGAATGCCCGGGTGGAGACTGCGAAACGCCGCTTGGCTTTGTCGACGCATCGGGCGCCGAACGCCGGGCCGCAGTTTTGGCCACTAATTCAGCCTCTTCTTTCTCTTCCTTGGCACACCTAAGTGCCCTAGCTTGGTCTCTGCGTACCTGATCCTGTAAGACTTGTTGGGGCGACAATGGTAGAAGAGAAACTCTCCTCCCGTCATAGTTAAAAGAATAGGTATTAACCATGCCATCATATATAACTCTCCTATCAAATAACCATAGTCTACCTAGCAAGATTTGAGTGCATTCCATGTTTACCACATCACACATAATATCATCCACATAATTGCCTATGGAAACATGGACTAAACACTGATGAGTAACAAGATTAGGACCATCTGAATCATTAATTCCATTTAGACCATAACTAGTAGCCCTAGGTTGGGTTTTTAATTGCAAGTGATCAACTACCTTAGCATTAATAATGTTACAGCAGCTACCACTATCAATTATCATGCATAACACTTGATTCTTTACTGTACACCTAGTATGAAAAATATTTTCCCTTTGATCTAGCCTAGGTGTTTCTTGTAAAGTAAGAGTACGCATGGTTACCAAAGTTAGAGGCTGTTCGATTGTATCTGGTTCAATGGCCTCCACGTCCTCCTCTTCTTGTCCATTGCTGTCCTCCTCCACTTGATTTGGAGGTATATCTTCATCACTCACATATCCTCCATTAGTGGTGAGTAGCACTTGCTTCTGATTTGGACAATCCTTGGCATAATGACCTCTTCCTTGATACTTGTAGCACACTAGATCACGTGCCCTAGGCTGATTTGGAGGTCCATTGGTGGGACGCCTTTGGCCTTGAAAACCTGTTGGTTTAGGTGAGCTAGAAGCTCCCTTTTGCTGCATAGAAGGGTTAGAAGAATAAGAATTGGAATTTGAACTAGGATTAGAACCATACCTTTTTGGAGCATTCCAAGCTTCCTTCTTCTTCCTTTGTTGCTGCTCATAGAGTAGTTGGGCTAAATGTACTAAGGCATTGAGATCCTTGATTTGTTGAATCTCCAATGTGTCTTTAATGCTTTGATTCAGTCCAGTCATGAATTGGGTCCTTAGAGACCTTTGGGAATGATGAATCCCCGCTTTAAAACTCAGATCCTCTAGCTCATTGAAGTACTCGGTTGGAGACTTGGTGCCTTGTTTGCAAGTGACAACTTTCAATCTCATGTGCTCGGTATGCTCTTCAGGCACATATTTCTTCCTCATTACAAACTTCAGCTGGCCCCAAGTTTCAATTGGTGCTAAGGCCTTTCTAATTCGATCCTCCTTCATACTAAACCACCAATTTCTAGCGGTCCCAATAAAGTGGATGACAACAACAACAACTTTCTCCCATTCTTCATATCCCATGTGATCTAGAATGAAATTTGTAGCTTGTTCCCAATCTAGATACTTCTCCGGATTAAGCTCTCCATTGAATGGCTCTATCTTGATCTTTATATCACGTTTCCCAATCTGATTTACAGCTTGGTTAACGTTGTTGTTGTTGTTCGGCCTTTGTACTCCATAAGTTGGTGGGATATCCTCTACAACCTCAGCTTGGTTATAGAAATCATCTAGGGGAGGATGCCATGGGCGCCTTTCTTCCCCGGGATAGCCATACGTCACATCATCAAAAGAATTGTTGTATTGTTGATATTGTTGATGAGTGGCTTGAGGATACCGATTTTGTGACTGATTATAGAATTGTTGATGAGTAACCGATGGAGTCCTCGACCCGATGCCTCTTCCTCTACCTTGGCCTGCTGTGGGGGAGTAGTGAGCCGGGGGATCATTATCTTTGTTGTAGCTAGCAAGCACATCATGCTCTTCATCAACTAGTTGTTGCTTGCCTTTGTCGCTACCCGAGGCTTGATTTGGGTCACTTGTAAGATCGACTGCAAGGGTGCTCTTACGACTTGCTTGAGATGAATCAATCAACGTTGCAAGTTGCTCCTCAAAACGCTTCATTTGTGGAGCCAATGCAGTCGTGGCCAGTTCTACAGCTTGAGCCTGGCCATCTCGTACACCATCACTAATGGACAACCTAATGAAGTCGATTGCCTCCTTAGTAAGGTTCAATTCAGTTGGGTTAGGTTCTGATGGAATCACCATTGTTCCTGAAACAAGCAAGAAAGTAGAGAGAGTAGTGTGTTCTAAAGCAAATCACAACAAACAATACCACACCTTGATCAAGCCAAAACTTGCCTCAAAGCAATCCAATCAACTTAATTCAGTTTTTGGGCTGATTTGAGGGAGTAAAATGGGTAGATATAGTGTAGGTATGGAATACTAATGATAAATAAAGGAAATATGCAGCTTAAGCAAATGGCAAGTATGCAATAAGACAAGCAATGCAAATAATCCCTCTATGAGCTCTAAAACACATGCAATCTCTCAATTGACTCTATGCAAGTTAATAAAGCCAAAATTCAGCATGCAAGGACAGAAAATATGGTAGGCTTAGTGACTTTTATTTCGTCACTCTTTTTCTTCAAAGTGATTTATACTTAGCTATTTTTTTAAGCAAGCAGTCACTAGGGTTGAAAGTGGCTTAAAACTAGCTGGGGTAGATCACTTTTCTTTTCTGTTTTTTTTTTCGACTTTATGCACAATATACTCTTGTGCTAGAATTGATAAACAAGCAAAGCAATGCAATAACTGAATGCAAGGGCAAACGAAACTAATCTGATTTTTTTTTTAAAACTAAGTGACTTTTGCTACCAATGAAACCAACTAGAAGCCAAATTAACAAAAGAAGAAGGGGTATGTCGAATTTGATGGGATGCAATAGCAAAAATCAGCAATTACTAACAAGCAATATGAATCTCTATTGATCATGCAACATGAAATAAAAACTCATAAAAATTGTAGGAAGACAATTGCTAATCTTAATTGCAACACAACTCAACCAATTCAGCAAATAAACATGCACAAATCCAATAAAAATCTCCTAATTAGGTAGTTGCTTGGAGGGCAAGTAACAAGTAAGAGAAATAGGGTTTGGGATGCTCACGGCTGGATTAGGGTTTGGGTTTGCAGATTTGGATCTAGGGTTTGAGGGATTGGTAGGGTTCAGTCTAGGGTTACAAGAATAGGGTTAGGGTTTCTCGTAACTAGGGTTAGGGTTTGGGATTAGGGTTGGCCGCCAATTTAGGGTTAGGGTTAGGGTGAGGCCGCCAATTAGGGTTAGGTTAACGAGAAGGGTGGGGTGCGATCTAGGGTTTAGGGTCTCCGATTTGGCTAGGGTTTGTGGGGGTGGGTTCGGACAGGGCTGGGGGGTGGTGCGGTGCCCTAGAGCAACACCAGTTTGGGGTGGTGGTGGTGGTTCGTGGTGGTTGGGTGGCGGAATTATGGTGGTGGTGGTGAAAAATTCAATCTTTGGTCTCAAAAATTCAAACTTTAGGTAAAGGTTGGATTTTTTGGGATCAAAAACTGAATCAAATCAATTAGAAAGCAAATTAAGGAAAGAAACAATTACTTGGCGAGACGCTGAATTATGATACCACTTGATACGTGATTGCCCCGGAATCCTCCGTTGAAACCTCGTATATGACCCACACAAGTCCCGATCTTGCCAGCAAATCAATTCAATCCTGCAAAAGCTTTCAAAGTAAGAAACTTGCGGTGCAAGTAACAATGGATCCGAAAATTAAAGGAACAAGACAGAATTGTTAAGTTGAAGGAATCAACTTGATAGTTCAATTGGATTGGCTCTAACGCTAAATCCAATTGATTAACTAGTTTGATCTTTAACAATCACAACTAGAACAATCTAATTGACTAAATCAACAAACCAATTTAACAACACAAGAGAGAGAGAGAGAGAGAGAGAGAGAGAGAGAGAGAGATCGAGAATTCTATGATGATGATCGATGATGGTTGTTGATGTTCGAACCACACAAGACACAATTGTATTTTTGAGCCCAAGGACTAGATAAACCTTTCTTAGGGTTATCTAATCTCAAGCTGATTTTTATTGAATGAAAATGCAAAGTATAAATAGAGAATACAGAAGCTAATACTTGGGGAGCAAGGGAGATGAGTGGCCGGCCCTAGAGGGGGAAATTAGGTCTCCTTTGCTTGCTTCCCAATATATAATAATATCTAAATAAATCTAACTAGATTCCCTTAAATAAAATAAATCATGGCTGATTTATTTATTTAAGGAAATAATCCTAACAAACTCAAAATATCTCTAACAAACTAAAAATATCTCTAACAACCAGGAGAGAGAAGATCAACCAACTAACATAAGCCTATTGGCTGATTTCTCTACATTATTAAAATAAATAGAAATTGTTCATAATAAAATAAATAAGATATTTTCTTCAATTTAGAATGGTCAAGTCAAAGGGTTGACTTTGACCCATATACCAGTTCATCTCATCCGGTCACTTACTAAATTCAGTCCTAAAGTGAGACAAATTAATACATGTTTCTAAATAAAAAAAATGATGATTTTCGGCCCTCATATAATTAATCCATGGAATCCGAGCTCAATTGATGTCGAATGCACGAGACCCACTTCTCCTTGCTAGGCTCTTCAATAATCCAAGATCGCTGTTGTGCCTTGAGCAATCTTCTTAGCTCGACTTCTTGTAATTGGTCCGTCAGAAGGCACTCGAATCAACTCATCGACGTCAGTTGGAGACATGGCAGGCTTCACTGCATCACCACTGGGGAACAACCCAGTGAGGTAACTACTGAATCCGTTCTTGCTTCCTTGAGTAATTATGAAAAAGCTAAGTTGCTAAAAATTCTTTCAAGTCTTGTCAAAGATAACATTAAATTGCAAAAGAAGTTGGAAAAATCGGAACACACCAATGCTGAACTAGTTGGTCTTGAGCCATGTCCCAACTGTGTGTCCCTTCTTGAAAAACTTCAGTCCTATGTGTCTCACATCGTAGATCTTGAAAAAGAGATTAAGACTCTAGAGAGTGATGAGAACACCCTTCTACAAAACCTGAGTAAAGCAACAGGGAACTCTGAAGCCTCTAGTTCCCAAACCAAGTTTGTCCCTGCTAGACACGGAATAGGGTATGAGTCAGAGAGCCCTAGAAAAGGAAAGTCACCTTTGAGTGAAAAAGAAATAAATGAGTGTAGGGCCCTAGAGCTTCAGTGTGAGAAACAAAAAAATGCACACTTAGAAGAGAAAATCCGTGTCATGGAGAGTGGAGTGAATGGAGAAGTAGATTATTACACTGGGAACACTGGACATAAGCTGTATGTTCAAATAGCTAAGGAAAATGGGTCTAGAGTATACAACAAGGAAACTATGGATAGGAACAGGATACAGAGACCCCATCCCAAGTACTACCTAGGAGAATACTATAAGACCTGCTGGAACTGTGGTGCTCATGGGCACTACAAGGAAAGTTGTCCCAAAGCTAAGGCCCAAGCTCAGAAAAACCACGAGTACTGGAACAAGCAGAATCAACAAGCCAACAAGTCCACTAGAGTTACCAAAAAAAGGAACAACCATAGGAATGTTGCCTATAACAAGTACCCTCGTGACATTAACATTGCTGATTATGTGCTATTTGAGACTGTCTTTCCTTGCAAGGGACCAGGCAAGAGTCATCTTGCTTGGGTCCTCAAAAACTAACTTTTCTTATAGGTGGCAGTGAGGGGGAACAACACATGGGCCATTGATAGTGGATGTTCTAACCACATGACAGGAAACAAAGACAACCTCACCTCACTCCATCCAAAGGCCGAAGGAGGTCATGTGTCCTTTGGCAACAAGAATAAAGGGGAAATCATAGACACATGGGAAGCACTACTCAACAAATCAATCAAGATCAGCAATGTCAACTTGGTGAAGGATCTGGGATTCAATCTTTTGAGCGTCTCTGAGATATGTGATCAAGGGAACAACATGCAGGTATAAGTCAGATCCTAAAGCTCTATTTACAAGATCTGGTCGTTGGCCTTCCTCGAATAAACATCGAAGGAGCCAAGATGTGTGAAGCTTGTGTTCGTGGAAAACAAACCAGGAGCTCCTTCAAACCAAAAAGGGTAGTCAACACAACAAGGCCCTTGGAGCTAATTCACATGGATCTCTGTGGTCTCATGGACACCGAAAGCTTCGGAGGAAAGAGGTACATGTATGTTTTAATTGATGATTTTTCAAGGTTTACATGGGTTCTTTTCTTGATATCAAAGTCAGATACTTTTAAAGAGTTTGAGACTCTAATCAAGAGAATGGAAGTCAGGATGGGAATCAAGCTCAAGGCACTCAAATATGATCATGGGACTGAGTTCAAAAACTCAGAGTTCCTAAGATATTGTGCCAACAATGGTGTATCTCACAACTTTTCGGCCCCTCGCACTCCTCAACAAAATGGCGTGGTGGAAAGGAAACACAGGACCTTGGAAAACATGGCAAGGACCATGATGCTAGAGAGTGGAGTTCCTCCAAGTTTCTGGGCTGAAGCCATCTCAACAGCTACTTACATTCTAAATCGAGTCATGACAAGGCCCATGATCAAAAAGACATCATACGAGCTGATCAAAGGAAGAAAGCCCAACATCTCTCATCTAAGGACCTTTGGATGCAAATGCTTCGTTCACAACAATGGAAAGGACAACCTCGGCAAATTCGACCCCAGAAGCGATGAAGGGATATTCCTGGGATACTCTT
The DNA here is from genome assembly GCA_964016875.1 of Fallopia convolvulus. Classification (NCBI taxonomy): domain Eukaryota; kingdom Viridiplantae; phylum Streptophyta; class Magnoliopsida; order Caryophyllales; family Polygonaceae; genus Fallopia; species Fallopia convolvulus. The sequence continues at coordinate 40,485,638 of OZ024720.1, forward strand.
CCCAAAGCAAGGCGTACAGGGTCTACAACAAGAGGACCAAGAAGATAGAGGAAAGCATTCACGTCATCTTCGACAAAAAATCTGTGAAGATAGGAACAGAGGACCAAGGAAAGGGAACTCTGTTCAAACTGGTCAGACAAGAAGAAGAAGAAGACGAGGATGAACCAAGGAAGAGAGATGAAGACTATCTAAGTGGGAACAATGCCCCACAATCAGGGAACAACGAAGGAGATCAGAATTCCACATATCAAAGTTCCTTTGAAGTTCCCTCCTCAACAGAAGAACCACAAGATGCATCAAACTCTCTTGTTCCCCAAACTGAAAATTTACCAGAATCCAGTGTTCAGGGGGAACAACGAGGGAACTCAGAAGAAAATCCTGACGAGAGCCTCAGCGATGAAGTGGAGCATAAATATTCCCGTGAAAAAGAGGATGCTCAAGATGCACATGAGGAGATAAGGGAACAAGTTGATGTTTCACATATCCAAACCAGGAACTACCATCAAAAGAGGGATCACCCGATAGATAACATCATCACTCCCTACAACAAAGGTGTGCAAACTCGTTCCTCCCTCAACAACTTCTGTGCCTTTAATGCATTTGTTTCATTGGTGGAACCAAAGAATATCAAAGAAGCCCTAAAAGATCCCGACTGGATCCAAGCCATGCAAGAGGAACTCGATCAATTTGAAAGGCACAAGGTATGGAAGCTAGTTCCTAGGCCCAAGAACAAGAACATCATAGGAACTCGATGGGTCTTCCGGAACAATCTCGACGATACTGGGGCCATAGCAAGGAACAAGGCTCGTTTGGTTGCTCAAGGCTACAGACAAGAAGAGGGGATCGACTATGACGAGACCTTCTCACCAGTTGCAAGGATCGAGGCCATCCGGCTTCTCATCGCCTATGCAACCCACAAAGGATTCAAGTTATACTAGATGGATGTGAAGACGGCCTTTTTCAATGGTTACCTCAAGGAAGAAGTGTACGTAGCTCAACTCCCAGGATTCGAAGATGAGAAGCTACCCAACCACGTCTGCTTCCTAGAGAGGGCCCTCTACGGTCTCAAACAAGCTCCCCGAGCATGGTATGACAGGTTTGCTCAGTTCCTTTTATCTCATGGATACATTCGAGGTTCTATAGACAAAACCTTGTTTCTCAAGAAAGAGTCTAAAGATATCTTGATTGTGCAAGTATATGTTGATGACATTGTTTTTGGAGCAACTAACGAAACTCTTGTAGAGAAATTTAAGAACCTCATGAGCAGTGAATTTGAGATGAGTCTCATAGGGGAACTCACGTTCTTCTTGGGACTCCAAATCTCTCAAACAAAGGAGGGAACAAAGATTCATCAACAAAAATTCATCAAAGAAATGCTCGTGAAGTATGGAATGGAACACTCCAGACCCATTGACACTCCCATCTCACCAAACTCAAGACTCCATGCGGATGAAACAGGTATAAGTGTGGACCAAAGAAATTATCGAGGTATGATCGTGTCCCTCCTCTACTTAACTGCTAGTAGGCTTGAAATCATGTTCTCCGTATGTTTTTGTGCTCGTTTTCAAGCTAACCCCAAGGAATCACACCTGAAAGAGGTGAAGAGGATTTTCAGGTATCTCCAAGGGAACGACAACTTGTGCCTCTAGTATCCAAGGAACAGTTCCCTTGAGCTCATTGCATACACAGATGCAGACTTTGCAGGGCACTTGGTTGATAGAAAGAGCACATATGGAATGGCCCAGTTCCTAGGATCATGCCTAGTCTTTTTGGGATCCAAGAAGCAAAATTCAGTGGCACTCTCCACAGCTGAAGCCGAATACGTGGCTGCTGCATCATGTTGTTCCCAAGTATTATGGCTCAAGTCCCAACTTCAGGATTACGGTATGTCTTTTGGCCTAGTTCCTATTCTCTGTGATGATACTAGTGCCATTAACATATCCAAAAATCTTGTGCATCACTCTAGGACCAAGCATATAGACATTAGACATCATTTCCTACGTGATAATGTTGAGAATGGGAACATCTCTATGGAACACTGTAGAACGGAAGAGCAAATTGCGAACATTCTCACTAAAGCTTTAGACAGACGTCCCTACCAGCATTTTTGAATGCTTCCAGGGATGATAACTCTAAACTAAACAAGTCCCTGTTTGTCTCTCCCTCAATGCCTGACTAGTTTAACTAGAAACGCATGATAGGGAACATTAGGACTTAGTGCTTTCATTTTGCCATATTACTTGTCTAGAGCTGGATATGTAGAGGAACATTATTTCTTTTGGCCTAAAATGATCAATCAAAGTTCCCCTTAACCCTCTCTACAAGCCACTATGACGGTTGATCATAACACCAACCCTAAGCTAAGGACTAGACAAACACTTCTCATGAGCCAAACTCTTTATCCCTTTATCGAGTTGCAATTGTCTGGCTCCTCTTTGAGTTCCTAGCCTCACAAAGAAAATTGAGTGTGAGTTCCCTGAACCTCTCCACTCAATATGACCTTTCAAAAGATCATGGGAACTGGTGTGTACACAGAAGGGAACACAGCTAGATCTGAATAATGAAACGTCGCTTGGGAAAATGGGAAATGTGTCAAGACTCTGAAGCATTTTGGGCCAAGTATTCAAAAATCAAAAGACTTCCCTTGGAAGAAAATGACGCGTGTCAGAGGCGTGCTACGGAAGCCGAACCGCTCCTCCGCATTCATTGGCCAATGGTTATCGAGGTTTTCCTAACTTCCCTTTCTACCCTCGTCTCCTTCACCCACATAAAAACCCCTTTGCCATTTTTGGGCCTTTCTTCTTCATTCACCCTCTGCAACTCGTTCTCTCCACCTCCCTCTCACCCTCTACTTCGAGAAAACCTCCAAAATCCTTCTCTTCCCCAAAAATCTTTCCATGGCTTCCACTCACACATTCGATGATATTAAAGAATGGGTCACCAAAAATCCCCGCACCCTTTTCGTCTCCATGCTCGAAGACATCGAAAAAGAACAAGACCCTGTTCTTGGCAATGTTCTCATCGCAGGGCTCTACAATTACGTAAGCCCTCTCATGCCTCCTCCTTCTCTTCCTTCTCCGGCAGCGCAAACTCTTGCGATGTCCTCCTCCACCGCCACTTCCTATCAATCTCTTCCACCTCTCTCTTCCTCCGGAATTGTCATCGTCGACAGTTTTGGATCCGAACCCCCATCTAAACACGAAAAATCCAAACCCAAAAAATCCAAACACTCTCACAAATCCAGACATTCCTCCAAAGACCCTTCTAAATCCAAACAATCCTCCTCATCCAAACGCAAACACTCCGAGGTCTCTTCCTCCTCTCTTTACTCCGAAAAGAAGAAACCCTTCTTCAAATTCGATGAGTATCTCAACTGCTCCAAACCCGACTCATATGTCGCCAAAACTCCCCTCCCTCTCCCCCCTCCTTCCGATTTTGGAAACTCTCAATCCCAGCGTCAACCTCCACCACCTCCTCCCACCGACTCTGGGAACTCTACCCTAAACGCTCCCACCTTCACACCCTCCACTTCTCTTCCTCCTATACCCGATGGAACTCTTACCTCTCTCTCTTCCAAACAAAACACACCTCCACCACCCACCTCCCCCGTTTCCCAGTCTCCCTCTCACAATCCAAAACTCGCCTCTGAGACCTCTACTCCCAAGGCATCAAACAATCCTCCTCCCTCAACCCCCAAAAATCCAACTCCACAAAATTCTCCTCCTCCTCCTTCTTCTCCCTCCACACTCAAACTTCCTTCTCCCTCTCCTTCGGCCCAAAAAGTCCTAAACCTCGACTCCGATGACCACGATCTTCTCATCGCCGTCGTACTCTGCAAAAAGGCCAAGGGGCAGTCTCCCATAGTCATGGGAACTGCGGAAGAAGAGGCCCAACTAAAATCCCTCGAGGAAGAATTTCGAGGCGTTCTCAAAGGGCCTTCCGAAGGCCAATGGAACAAGCTCCCAGAAGAAGGGAACCCAGCACCAGCTGAAGATGCTGGGCAAGGCAGTCGTCATCACGACGATGACGAGGAGGAACCAGGGCTAACCTCCTCGGAAGATGAAGGGACCTCCAGCGATGACGTTGAGGAACACGAGGAGGCCATCACTGCCAACGCGCCTGCCGACATCCCCACTCCAGGACACCAACTGGTGGTGTCGGCCCAGGCCCCAGAGGAAAGGAACCTTCCTCTGATGCTAGAAGCGGCTGCACCCCCTCAGCAAAAAGGACAGACTACGGTCTCCAGGGGGAACAAGAACAAGGGCAAGAAAGGGAAATGAATTGTGCCCAAGAAAGTCTACGTATCTGAGAATCGCAAGCTCCTTCCCCCTCTCATCCTCTCAGAAGAGCAGATCACCGAACAAGGGCTAGGGCAACTATGGGAACTGATCAAAGCCCAAGGATGGGAACACATGTGTAGTGAGGCCGTGAGTGTGGATCCCTCTCAGGTGCGCCGCTTCTACAACAATTTTGTGGTCCAAGACAATGGCATCAAGGGAACTCTCTCCCTCGATGGCGATGACTTCATCTTCACAACCTCCACAATTCGCCTTCAACTACAGGTCCGTGTCCAGGGCCTCCAGGAATTGCCCGCCAAGAACTAGGGCGACTACAACAGCGAGGTGATTTATAACACGATCTATTAGGGCCGTGTTCCCACCACTGGCACCTCTACCCATCACCTGTCCCTCATTGCTAAGCTGGCCCATCAATTCATCATCAAAATGGTGATCCCTCGCTAGGAGAAGCGCCTTGTTATCAACATCCCTGATGCCATTATCCTCTACCACTTTCTCCTCAAAAAGCCCATCAATCTCCCTCGCATAATTCTAGGGCACATGGAGAAGTGCATGGCTTCCAAATCCCACTCCCTTCCTTACGCTGGCCTCATCAAGAAACTCATGCTCAGAGAGGGCCTCTACGACACCTCCAAAGAAGAGGTCATCATCGGCAAGGAACTGGACATTTCCGTGGTCCAGAAAATGCGTCACTCTGAGCCAGTGGAGGAACAAGAACGGCTAGCATCTGGTGAAGGCGCCCAGGGTGGGAACACTCAAGTGTTGTTGCACATTGCCAACACTCTCGACAAGATGGCAAGGGACCAAGAAAAGATCGCTAAAGGCCAAGAAAAGCTTGTACAAGTTTTGACACGATTCTGTGATGCCCTGTTCCCACCAAGCCCATGATCTTTTCTTTCTTTTTTCCTTAGCCTCAATGTTCCCACAAATATTGTTTCTTGTGTTCCTATGTACATACTCTGCTTAAGTAATGAATGGTTTTTAGTATGATTGCGTGTTCCTTTCTTTCTCTATTTTTGTGTTTACTTGTTTTCGATGATGTCAAAAGAGGGAAAGACAAAAAATGCGAGATGAGTTAAGTTGAAAAGATATCACAGAATACGCTATAGCTAAGGGGGAACAATTGCATAAAAAGCTATGTACGAACTCAGTGATTCACAAGAAGTGGCTCCCTAGTAACTTGCGTAGGAACTCATCTGCATATCATGCTTTGAAATAGGACTGGGACTTTGAACCCAAAGAACCGAAAAACCGAACTGAACCGAGCGGTTCGGGTCGGTTCGGTTCGGTTAGTGGAAATTAATAGGCAAGGAAAAAACAGTTTGGTTCTCCTTTAAAATTCGGCTTCGGTTTTTCGGTTAATTAAAAAAAAATTATAACCCGAAATGTTTGTACTACCCGTATTTTCAACCCAAAATATGAAAACCCCAGATTCCTGAGTCCCCGAGCCCTAGCCATCCGTAATAACGCAACACTGCAACTCCTCTCTCTTATCGCGTCCCTAGCCGCCAGCCTGCGAGTCGTCGTCGGTTCGCCGGAGTTCTCGTGCCTCCTCGTCCTCGCCTCCAGCCCGCCACTTCTTGCTGCCAGTGCCTCATCGTCCTCCTCGTCCTCGCAACTCCTCTCCTTCTCTAATAGGAAATCGCGGGTTGCCTCCTCTCCGGTTACGCCTCCTCGTCCTCAACTGAGCGGTTCCGCCGCCTCGTCCTCGCAGCCTCGCAAGTCGCAACTCGTCCTCAACTCAATCTGGGAGAAATAGCAATTTGCGATTCTCATTCAATTAGGACCCCGAATGACTCGGGATAGTCCTGGCAAACCAGCTTGGGAAAAGGGGATTTGCATTGATTTCTCGCAGTCCGACTTCTAAATCTGCCAACAAGGAGAATGATTCTCATTAAGCAAATCCTGAGAAGTCATTGTCCTTGTTGAAGGGGGGCAAGACTTACCGCTTGCATTCTTTTGGCAATGCTGAATCTATTAGATTCCAAGTTTAAAGTTGTCATTCCTGTCAATCAGTTTATGCCTGTAGAAGCCAATTTGGGTCAATTAGGTAGTAGCAAGCCAGCAGCCATGCTGAAATTGGTGTGAACAGCCAAGATGCGGAAGAGATTCTTTTATTAGTTTGTTTTTTCTTCTATTTGGAGATGTAATATTGCTTTATTGTATTTTAGAGAAGCTTGGAGGAGAGGAGTGAGCATTTGGAAGCATCAAATTAGTTGTTGTAAAGGTCTCACATTTCACTACCCTTGATCATAACTTTTCCTACATTGATGTTTGGGAAATGAAGGCCTACATTGATGTTTGCTATTCATAGTGTACATGTTTGCTGGTGCAGGAAAGGACTGCCTAAAGAAAGCGTTGTTAAGTAACTGTGTGTTGGAGTTGATGGAACTACGTTAGGTAAGTCTTTCCAATTGGTTTACACATTGTAGTTATGAAAGCTCTAAATCTTTGTGTTTGTTGGATAACTACTAATTGAAATTACCTTAGCTAATTGCTAATATCAAGTTCTGTCTGTGCAACTTTCTCTTAGGGTAACCAATTTATTGGAAGGCTCCCGGATGGATTATCCATGTTAAGTCAGTTGACGAACATGTAAGCTTTGCTCAACTCTTCTAGCATTCAACTGCAACAGTATTATATTTTTTTTTACAGACTTGCAAGTGAAAAGAATATTGCTGATGTTTCCAGATCACTGAATAGCAACTTAACCGGACTAATTCCCGACTCCTTCCAACTACTTGATGGTTTGATATACTTGTATGCACTCATCACTCAACTTTTGATTTATTTATTTGGCTTTTCATTCTTGGTTCCCTTAGATTCTCTCAGTTTTGATCAAGTTTATGTGCACGTTTACAGGGATCTGTCTGGGAACAATCTAAGTGGTCCACTACCCCCATCAATGTCAAATCTGTCTTCTCTTATTACACTGCGAGCATCTATCCTCACTCCTCAATGACTTCACTTCTTCTTTCTTTATCTCTTAATGATGAGTGTTGCTGCTCTTATCCAGTAATTTGCAGGAAAATGTACTTACAGTGATGCTAAATTTCATAGAAGATCTTCCGCTCATTGACTTGTATGTCCCCCTCTTATATGTTTTCTTCGATTGAGCACCCATTTATGAAAGTCCGGACCTAACTACTTTGAAGCATTAGGCTCACAAGTTGTGGGTTCAAGATTGAGCAAGTTGCAGGGTGACAATCTCTTTGAGCTAGAGCGGTGTATGTTGCTCAATGATGATGCTGTGTTTGATGTGGTTCCTGATGCCAACTCACTAAAGGCTTGCTCGTGCTCGCTATGTGTAAAAGGTTCATTTACATTGTCTTACTATTTCTTGCTTGCTTACTTGCATCTTTGTTGGCCGGGTTAACAAAAGTATGTGATGCTCTTTCTTGTTGTGCTTTTCAGCTGCGTATATATGCGGATGTAAAGGGCCGAATGTCAGGCAAGTTTTATGGATGTGTTCTAGGAGTATTACTATTGTTGGGGCTGTCTTTGTACTGAATTTGGATTGGTTTTGTTTTTCTCCTATATATCTGCAGCGTTGATGAAGATTGAAGAGTAAGAAAGAGGCAAACAATCTTGTAAGAATATGTTCAATGGAGAGTGGCATCGGCAGGAGTGGAGAGAGCTCTAGCAGTATTCCCTTAGAGCTGGACGTGGATCTTATATTCTTCCAATTTATCACTCTTTTAGTTTCCCCTTGTATAACACTAAGAACAATGAACGCTACAATATGTATGTTGATCATGAGCCTCTTATGCCTGAAGCAAACCAAGTTCATTTAGAACTGTTGCCATCTCTGGTTTTGTTTGTGCTCAGAAGATGGATGAGGAGGGGGCCATTAAAGAACACTATGAGTGTGACTAAGTTCGGTTAACCGAATTAACCGAAGTTAGGAACCGAATAAAGTTCGGGTACGGTTATTACGGTTCCTCACTAAAATTCGTAGGAACCGAACCAAATTAAGAAAAAAAATTACCCTGCGGGTAGGCTGAAAAAAACTCAAGAACCGAAGTATCCCAGCCCTACTTTGAAATACTTGCTTATTTTTGTGATGGGTTTGTCATCATCAAAAAGGGGGAAATTGTTGGGATGGTGTTGGGACCTCTGGTTCTAAACATCGGAACAACGATATCATTCTCCAGTTTTGATAATGACAAACACCATATGGAAACTAATGTGCTTTGTCCAAGTATTTCTAAGGAACACAGGTACAGCAAAGAAAGTTCCCATGCTACGGGAACACCCATGAGTGGACAAGAAATGCAAGCATACACGATTAAGAGTTCCTCTCAAAGGAACTCTGAAGAAGACAGTTCCTATCACATGGGAACTCACATGTGAAGCCAAAGACCGCTCAGCGCAAATCGCGGGATCTTGTCCTGGACAGAATGAAGGAACAGTCTGATGAGCAGACTGTCACAAGCGATCCAACGGTCCGAATGATTCAATAAGTTGACCTAGTTCAAATCGAAGTCACACGTGAAGATTGTACACTTGGGCTGCAATCAAAGGGCATTTCGGACAACACGAAAGATACGATTGAAGCCCAAGTACAACCGAGTATAAAACCAAATGAATAGTGCTAGGTTTAAGCACTTCTCCCTAAAACTCACACATACTCCCAGAGAAAGAAAGAAAGAAGAAGAGAAGTCCCCGACGGCGAGTGTCCGATCTCGACGACGGTGAAGCTAAAGTTCCCAAGAGCAAGGGAACTGAAGTGTCAAGGTGTAAGGTTTGACTTTCTTGTTTTAGTTGAGTTGTTCGCTTAGGAACTCAGTTGAGAAGATTCATTAGTGTTGCTAGAGTTAGGAAGAACTCTTAGGAACAGATAACTTTGAATCTGGCTGTATGTAACTAAGGAACAAGCAATAAAATAAGTAAGTCATTCAAAATCCTCCAAGCGGAGGTAGAGGTTTACCCACACAACTAGTTGGTTGTCGTGTGGTTCCTCTATAAGGGAACTGTGTTCTTTCTGCTTTTTAATACTTGCGATATTGTTTCTTCCGCTGCCTTGGGAACAGCTTAACAGCCAGTTCCCAAGCTCTCACTAACCAGTTACGATCCAACACGCATGTTTAAGGCGTACCAGTTGTTGGATCTGCTCTTTGTTTCTCATTTTGCCCTTGTACACTTAAAATAGGCACACCAAATTGTGCCATTTAGCTAAAAAGTATTGTACATTTAGCCGAACCGTATAAACAAGCCAAGCATCCGTATGGAACCACAGTTTCCAAAACTCGCTTTCTCTTACAATGAAGCTAATCTATATATACATACTAACATACATATTCTACTTGTCCACCAAAAAGGAAAAAAGAAAGGAAAAAATAAGTCTTTCACAGGCAGCAAGACCAATCATGTTGCTGGTGAAGCTTGTTTTGTTGAGCTGCCTAATAGTTGCAAATGCAAGTGACTTGAACAAGAACTTTGCGATTACTTGGGGAGACGGAAGGGCTGAGATGCTGAATAGCGGGAAGCAACTCGCGCTCTCCCTTGACGAGTATTAAGCTCGTCCCGGACAACTCTACAGGCACCGTCACAACTTTCTTCGTAATTGATTGATAGATGATCCATGCATGCATGCATACGTACTAATCATGTATTAATTAATACATAGATTCTCTTTGGACGGCAAAGCCATTAGAAGATTCAAGAACATGGAATCCATTGGGGAAGAGCAAGATGATGAGGATCTTTGTGAGCCTGTGGAGCGGGGACGACTGGGTCACTAAGAGTGTGTACGTAGTATATATAGTGATGATCACTCTCTACCATAAGGGCAAATCATAGTGAAAATTCCTAATGCTTATCGCCACAAACCCAAGGTTTCAACAATGTACACTCACTCCAGTACAGCAGACTAGAAAAATAAGAATAGAACTACCAAAAGATGGATGCTAGAAACACACGTGCTTTTGTTACAGTTCATTAATAGCAGAAGAATACAAGTTACGTACAAGGCCCCTAAAATGGTGATGCTGACAGAACACAGGTTAATGACATTATAATCCACTCTCAACTGAGAAAGAAAGGAAGAGTGGGAAGTAAACAAACACTATATTAAGAGAAACAACTAACTGTACAGCTCTCTGTACAACAGCAGGTCCTCTTATGAGTTATGTCTTTCAAGACCATCAGTAAAACAACCAAATGAAACAACAAAAATAACACACCAAGAAGCGACCTGAGAGCGAGGCCCACATATGTGGCTCACAACACAATGGATACATAAGAAGCAGCTCCAAAACTTAATCATCTAATTCAACAAGCTGTGCTCGCCTCTCAGCTGCCTTCTTCCTGATGAAGAATCCCCACCTCATTGCTGCTTTAATCTTCAACCAACCAACAACAGCTTTTCCAGAACGTGAGCGGTCATCATCAAACCCAAAGTTGGGAGCTGGTGAAGGCATGTAAGAGGGGAACGAGAACCCTTCCTCAGGCACATTGATGGAAGCAGGGTCTCCTCCTCCTATGCTGAACAACCGTAGCAGCTGTTGCATATCTTCGTTCTCAAGCATCGCATGGCTTCTAAGACGAATCTCCTCTTCTGTTAAAATATCATTAACTCCTCTGTCACGGTTCTGTGACCAGTTATCATAAGAGTTGAGATTTGAGAGCTGAATTGGTGAATTTAGAGCTTGAAATCCTGATGTTGATGGCTGTGATGATGAATACTGAGGAGTTGGTGGCATTACTGCCACGTTCTCAGTTCTAGCTATATTGTTTTGCAGTGAGTTGCCCATCGGTTCATGCGGAGCAACTGCAGTGTTGTTGTCATATAGGTTTCTAGAGTTGGAGTTGATAAGCTGAGAGTGATTAGTGTATCCAGAAGTTGACATGTCATTATAACCTGTCCCTGTGAGATAAAAGTGAAGTGGCAAATTCTTCTATGAAAGGGGGAAGAAAAAAAAGAAATGTATATTGAAATAGTAGGTGGAGAAGCTGGTCTGGGAAGCAGCAAGGGACAAAACAAATCAGCAAGGTATTAACTAACCTGCAACAGGCAAAGTAGAATTCATCAGGGGCTGCTCAGAAGAAGCTGAAGCTGGCAATTGAGGCAGAGCTACATGATGATCTACAGAATTCGAGAAACCAATCGGAGCTGCTGGGAGTTCATTCCTAGATGATCTTGTAATTCTTCTGGGTTGCTTCGAATTAAGAAGAGACTGCCCATCATACTCTACAACCTGATGCCAATTGTCATAGGCTTTCTTCACGAGTGTATCAACATAGATCTGCAGGACAAATGTAATTACAATACTAAGACAAAAACTGATTTAATTGCCACGAGCATTGGCATAGTTTCTCTTGTGCATAATGACTTCAAAAATCTCATTTAGGTCAAATGGGGTTGACAAGTTGAATCCTATTCCCCTTGAATGAAAAGGCCTACACGTGTGATTTCTGCAGTAAAATAAGTCAAGTTGAATTATGTGGTAATTTAATCTGTGTAGTCAAGTCAAGTAAAAATGATACTTAACTAAAAATCTCATTGCAATAAAACAACAAATCTTTTATAAATAAAGCATACCTTATATAACTTTAGATGTCAGTATTTTTCACTAAGAAACTAATATGGCCAGGTTTTTCTAGTACTAAAACTTGCATCAGTAGGTCATTCCACTCAAGTAAGACGGGATTTAAATCTTGTGTCTAATTTCAAAGAAGTTTTCAAAATCTTATGAAAGCTAAGTGAGCTTATGCCAGATCTTAAAAGCATCTAAATGAGACTTTTTCGTTTGACTAAATTCATGTATTTCTTAGTTTAAGTTCATTAGCTCCCTCGTTTAATGAAGACAGCAAAAGACACCTACAATGCCATCTCAGAACATCTATCTTCAGATTTTTCTCCAGATGATAAGTATCTGATGTGGGTGAAATAAAAAGGTGATCCTCTATCCAGAAAACAAACTCCATATACAAAATATATATATAGTATGTTATTACAGGAAGGGTACCTTCTGGCTATCTGAAAGAGAATCATCAGGGATATACTGGTCTCCTGCAATCAAGCCACTCAGCTCATAAATGTTGTTGAATACAACACCAACATTCCTTGTGTCCTCGGGATAATAAACATAGAGCTTCCCACTTAAAACACAAGTCTTAGCATGCTCCATAAGAGCATCCCACATCCTGTTTGACATGCCACTTCCAAGAATCTACAAGGTATTGGAATGAAAGAGATCAGCAGAACTTATCTTACAATTATACGGTAGTCATTGATCATAAGGTTGACTATACTAACATTTCGTAGTTTTTGGAGATCCCTGACTGCAACACGGAGAAAATCTTCAACACTGTAAATCCCTGCACCATTCAGCCTTTTGTGGAAAGGTCCATCTTTCCCAATCTTTTCCAATCGCCATACATCGTCATTTAGAGCAGGTGGATAGTGCTTTTTGTATACTGAAAAGAAGAACAAATCAGAAATATGGCCTAGATGACTTAATAAGCAAGAGGAAAACAAGAAATTATACTAAGAAAGAAACTTACATTCCCCTCTGTGATCCTTAACAGTAAAGGCTTCCGTTTTCGCTTCACGTATTCGTACGCCATCACAAATTCCAGAGGCAACCTTAAGACCAAGTCTGAATTTTCTACTTCTTATCCAACTTGAATTATCAGTAAATGTTAGATCCCCTAGTGTGCCTACCCCTTCCTTCAGTGTCACCAGCAAATCCCCAGTCAAAAGTGGTCGCTTTCCCTCCCGCTCCTTCACTACATGGCTTTCAAATTCTTCAAGAGACCAATCTTCATCATCTTCGTTATTGAAATCACCCTCAAGGACGACAACATCAAGCTTTGCACAGGATTCAGGCCCTGATGTCACTACAAGTTCCGTGTTGGCATCAATGAGCACGACATGTATAGCAGCACCCTGATCTCCTTCAACCTTTCCTCCGGTAAAAAGGGGAAGTGATAACCTGGTCCTGAAGTGTAGTTGTAAACTTTTTCCATCTGAACCTTCAATTCTTTTTGGTGAAGCCCTGTAATTATTGGAAGAAGTACAATGAAAGCTTAAAAAGCCAAAGATTTTCCAGTTGGAGTGTGCAAAGGAGGATCAAAACATAGACTGCCAAATAAAATAGATGATACATGGCTTTCGCCATTATATGTGAAAAAATATGCCCATGCTACTCTAGCTCTAGGGTCTTGATAATTAGTTTCCAAAGACCAATATCGTTAAAATAGGATTAGGTTTATCTTGATAAATTCAGTCAACTTTACGGTTTTCATCTACTGTTTCCACTTACCTGACAGGGGTGTAACAAACCCAACTGGAAGCTAGAACCTTATGTTGTGCACAAATGTTTCACTGCTTATTCAGGGTGTGCTAAACACATTTCTGCCTTATAAGCTTTATCAACTGCCATATGAAACATTTTACATTATCATGTTTACCAAAGTCACCTTAAGAAGCCAAGACAATCTAAATGCAACATACGGCACAACACGTTAAAGCCATACAAGTGCATAGCAGAACAGTGTTGGAGCAGCAGAACATCAAGTAGTTTAGGAGTAATAATCGTTTGCACTAAGGCCAGTAACCATATAACTGGAATCTCAGGGTTTATTTTACACATGTAATGAACTTTCAGAGATTATAATACTCATACTGAGGCTCACACCATTTACAGGGTAAAACAAGTGCCAAAAAGAAGCAATTCCGCAGATTGAAGAAAAGGAGCCATACAGATATTATATGAGTTATTAAATTGATACCTCCCAGTGAGTCTTGCAGGGCCTAGCTTGGCCAATGCACGCTCCACTTCTTCACTAACCTGTTTCACCCGTATATAAATGATAGCAAAAAACAAAACGTATGAACAAACTTAAACAAGAGAGGATATTTCTAGATTGATTACCAAGGATGTAGCAAGAAATCTCTTAACAATACAAAAAATGTTAATTCCTTTTCTCTCTCAAGCATGATAGTTAGTGGTTTCCTGAACTTGGGTAATTGGAAAAAGTTTCTTATCTAGCACAAACTAAATGTACTAATCAAGAACTCAACTTCAATGAATAAATCATCAAATATTCTCAAGTTCCTAGATCAAAGGAAGGTTGCATGCTTAAAAGAGGGGGTGTAAAAAGGAAGAAAAAAACAGGGAGAGAAAAAGATCTGCAGCAAGAAGAAAATCAAAAGGAAACATAATTTCACCCTACAACTTTCACATTTGACAGAACAGGGTAATTAAAGGAGAAAAATAGATTCAATATAATACTAAAGTACACACTAACAAAGCTGATGAGCTGGCAGTGTAATCTGCAGATCTCAAATCTTAACAAAGAGTGTTAGATCCCGGTAGAAGACGGTCACTAGAAATTTTGGAAGGAAAAAAGCTCAGCCATAAGCAAGAAGATGTTTTAAGTGTATACAAGAGCAGCATTCTAATTTACACTGGCATAAATTTGCAGTATTCTTTCAACTGCATGTTATCCTTATCTTGGATTTAACTGGGAAGCACTATTCACTAAGTTGAACCTGTAGCCTCAGTGATTCTGTCCTCAACAAATAAAAGAGACACCCTCGAGACTGCCTACAAAAACCATGGATCATTAACTTAAATAACGTAAATCCCATTTTCTTTCATATTAAGGTGGCAATTACAGTGCATCAAGTGGAGGAGAAGACACGTTACTTGAAATACAAGCTATCACTCGTTATATCACCAATGATGAAGATGATTTCACATGCATAAATCAATGATCACAATAATGGAAAGAGTAAGTAATCTCTGTTAGCTTACAACTCTGCGAAGAATAGGTTCTAGAGATGAACAAAGCTTCTGCAGACTATCCACCTTCAGAGCCTCTACAATCACGCTGCAAAAAAACAAAAAACACATGATGTTAAATTCAAGAAGAAACTATTAGCCTAGTGGGTTCCATCCTAAAACCAATTAGCAATAGGAAGAATAACCAAGGATATATACTAGGCAAGTTTATGTCCCAACTTTATATGTGGAATGGGAATGTATTTTAACACGCCCCGCAACTGGGGAACTAGCCCAATTGACACTTGGACAACAGGACGGGGCGGGCCAGATCAAGAGAAGTCGTTAGGTGAATAGCTCTAATACCATATTAGCATAGTTGTTCCATCCTAAAACCAATTGGCAAGGAGGTATATATATTAGACATAAAGTTTATGTCCCAACTTTAGATATGGGAATGTATTCTAACAGAAACTACGTGATAGGAGGAAACTATGGAGACACTGGACGGATGTCACAAGAGCACCGGAATACATGAGTGGTTGGACGGCTATAACCACAAAATGGACTCGGGTGTAGGCATCGAAGCATATGGAAACCCCTTTCTGAAAACTGTATCCTAACCCTCTTATTGTTGCTTTGGGTATCAAGAAATCCATTTCGGGATTCTATAATTGTTCTGGCCAGAAACGAAATGCACACTTCAGTCAGGATTTAGTTTAACCAATTAAATTCTTCTACAACACGAATAGTCTTGATTACGGGTAAAAAAAGCATATGATGGAAAAGTGAACACATGAGACGGAAAAATAAACAACAAAGAAAATGTATGCTAAGATATCAACAAGAAATGAAAATAGCAAAGGTGCATAAAGTACACCAGAAAACAACCTGGCTAAAGCAGGTCGCTTTCTCTCCGGCTGGTCACCATCACCACCAAGACCATCGAAGCTCCGTTTTCCCTTGTTCATGCTGCTTGATGAAGACGTTGTCTGCCTCTCTGTGTCCACGGAAGCCAAATGAAACCCTAAACTCACGGATCTGTAAGCGCTCAACAAATTAGCACGGTTTTACTTCGATCGATTTCCAGTTGAATTAAATTCCCCACTCTCAAGATCCATCCTAAAGCAGAAGGAGATTAGCACTGGAGTCAAGTACCCCACACACTCAGCTACTAAATGATGATTAAACCGCGGGAAAATATGAACAATCCCGCACAAGCCCTAATTTTGGCCGATGATGAGTAGTAGGCAAGTTTTACGAGAGATTATCAGAGAGAATCGTGTGCGGCCGTCAAGAGGAGAGCCTTTGGATTGCATTCCTGCCGTCTTGCTATGGGAGTTGGTGTTTTTCTGTCTGCCTTGCTCAGCTGCAATTGGTCTTCGGGCCACTCGCACTGTCTTTAAATCCTCAAGGCTGATTATACCAGGTGGGCCTGATTTGTGCAATGTATATCCCCAATTTGGAGTAGAAAAGAACGTTTTTCTATGAAAACTAAAATCCTATTTAGAAAAGCATTACGGAGTACTTCTTTAAAAATATAATTTAAAAAATTTAAATACATAGTTATTATTTATCTTTCTAAAATTGAGGATCTTAACCTATATAAAAGGAAGTTGGCTAAAGTGGTAAGCGACCTGCTCCACATCTACGAGGTTTGGGATTCAATTCCATTGGATGTAAAAAAACTTTATTTGGGAGACTCACTCGACACTCGTCAAAGCTAGGTGCACGACCCGAGTCAAATTAGATGTAGCCAAGACGAAGTTCTGGTGAACCAGTAGTGGGCAACCAAAAAAAAAATATACCCTTGAGCATAGGTTTGAAAAATCGAAAAAAAAGTCAATTTCACAACTTATCAGCTATGGGAAACTAGTTTTCAGCTCTTATTTTGAGGTTATGAGAGTAGTTTTAACACTGATTTCATACTGATTTTGTTAAAAAAAAAAAATAAAAAAAAATTGTGTCAGTGAACAGGCTGATTTCGAAAAATAAAACTAACAAAAATAGATGTCACTCCTTACAAATACAAAAACACTCAATTAAAACTTATCATGTGGCACACACTATTTATTTTTGTTTTAGATAGTTAAAGGTTTAATTTGTTATTGGAAAATTGCTCTAAATACCCCAACTTTTTGTGGTGGTTGCATTCTCTATTCCGACCTTTTCAAAATTTATATAATATCGTATACTTCAGGGTTCGTTGCGCACTCTACTCACAAAATATACACACATAGGGTAAAACTGCGAATAGACCTAGCGTCTTTTCATTCTCATTTTGGGACAAAAATGTCAAATTAGTGTACAAATAAAATTTTAAAACATTATAAATTTTGTCCTTAACAGATTAAAACATTTAAAAGTAATAATTTTTTTTATCTTTTTTTAGCACTTAAACACTATTATCGAATACTAATTCAAAAAAAAAAATATATGTATAAAGACTAAAGACTGATAATCTTTTGGTTAATGTTCACACTAATAACATAACATTATATGTTTAATTTTCTCATTTATATTAAAATAATGCCATTAACTTTTTTATTTGGCTAATACAAATTTTGAACTTCACAATTAACCAAATTAATTTTATAAGTCATAAATTCGACTTTACAAATTAGTATGTGTTAATACTTTTCTCTATTATTATTATTATTATTATTATTATTATTATTATTATTATTATTATTATTATTATTATTATTATTATTATTATTATTATTATTATTATTATTATTATTATTATTATTATTATTATTATTATTATTATTATTATATTTTTAGACAAATACTAATAAAAAATTGATAGCCCATTTTATAGTGTTGATACAGTTTCCTTGATAATACACGAAATTTTTTGAACTATAAATAGGGATATGAAATTTCTTATTAACTTTTGTCTAAAATTATTTTAAAATACCAATATGCAATATTATGAAAATAAACTACGTGTACAATTATGACTTTATGATTAATTTGGTTAGTTATGAATTTGAGAATTTATATTAGACAAATAGTAAAGGTAGTGATAATATTTATTATATATGAGAAAATTAAACATATAAGATCAATATATTATAACTAAAGTCGAATCTCTCTATCCTACGTGTCGTTCATCTAACTATTCCACGTAAGCAAATTAATTTGGCTAATTACTTTTATGCCCTTCTCATTTTTTGATTATTACATAAAGTAGAATTATTTTATTTACAAGTATTTCATATATAAAATTATCTTAATCATCTCTAATATCTTTTTAAAGATTGACTATTTGAAATTGGCCTAACACTACAATAAAAAAAATAGTGTTATTGTTTCAGAATTTTTTTTAAAAAAATTACTTTATTCATATTCCATATATAAAATTGCCTTAATAATGTCTAATATCTTTTTAAAGATTGACTATTTAAAACTATATTGACACTATAATAAAATAGATTTAGTATTTTAAAATATTATCAATAACTTTTTCTTAATTCCCTTACCACTTAAATAAAATATTAATAATATTTAGCTTATTGTCGTGCATGGAACGACATGTTTATGCTAGTTATGTTATTACTTTGAACCTTACTTAAAAGGTTATTAATCTTACCAATATTTTTTTATTCATAATAAATTGATTTTCAATAAGAATGTTTTAGAACCTAAAGAAGATTAAAAAAATTACTACTTTTGAATGATATAATCCTTTAAGAGCAAAATTTATAACTTTCAAAAACTTGTATGTACACAAATTGGGCATTTTTGTCTCAAAATGAAAGGATGATGGGTCGGTTTGTAATTTTATCTAAAGAGTGGATATTTTGAGGGTAGAGTGCGCAGTGCACTACAAAATATAGGATATTTTATGAAATTCAAAAAGGTTGGGGTAGAGAGTGCAACTAGCTCAAAGGTTGGGGTATTTAAAACAATTTTTTTCCTTTATTATTTGATAATTTTGTCCAATTTTTAATTAACTATTAATAATTATTATACTTAGATAACAATTTTATATATGTTTGATTCATTTTAAAATTAAATTAGATTTTTTTGGGGTTGGTTTAGAGTAAACAAACACATATATATTTAATCACATTTTTATATAACCCATAGTTTTAACTTAAAGTAATTACACAAAAATCATAATTTTTATCTAATTTTTTGCACCAATTTTTTTTATATATTCTAATTAATAATTAGTTTTTTATAAAATTAAACTACTTATATATATTTACATATATCCATTTGAATTTGCACTTATTTTATAAAATTAGTTGTATCTACTTTATTATTAAATTAATTATATCTACCAAATTTCATCTACCCTATTTTAAAAAGATTAGTATATCTATCATGTTATTTTATTATATTTTAGTTTCATCTACCCTAGTTTTTGTTGTATATGTGTGTGTGTGTGTGAGAGTGTGTGTGAGAGAGAGAGAGAGAGAGAGATTCTCATTTGTAAAATACACTCAAACACAAACTTTTAATAACTTCTCTCTTCCAAACATAGCTTATCTTGATCATGGATTCAGGTGAAAATCCTCCATCAGATTTTCCACAAAATTGGCACCAAAGTTTCTTACCCGATTACCCTCACCAAAATTTGCAATCAAACATCCAACAAAATCACCCTAAAAATTTCCAACCGAATTTCTATCCAAATTACCGTCTTGCTTGCATTGATTAAAATCTTGAAAAATGCAAAAAAAAAATCAGAAAAATCAAAAAATCAAAAAATATTGCATTTAGGTTCTTATTTCCCCATTGTGTTAGACCTCTTGTTTTTCTATGCTTTGATGAAATCCTAACTAATAATTTACTTGATGTGTTGAAGTTTCTATGATATGAGCATGATCTTTGATTACTTACCTTGATTATAGGATTGAGTATGCATATAGCTTGAGTTTAGATTTATTTTGAAGTTCTAGACACAATTTACCTTGTGAGATTTATTTGACATTTAATTGATTAATTGTTCTCTATTTTCTCGAGTGCATCACTTTGAATTGCTAGCTCTAAACTTGCGTTTAGACTCTTTTTCAAGACGGTTTTACATGACTAGATGCATAACACTAAAATGATTGAGGCATGTTTCTTATTTAGTCTATTATTTCCCTTCCTACCGTACAAGATCCATGTTTTGACACCCCATTTGTTTTGAGCCTTAAGCCTATTTTTGATAGCTCCACAAAATGACTCCTAGCCTTATAAACTTGACCTATCCGGGATCTAGGACTTTAGGTTGTTCTGTTTTGTGTGAGTTGTGATTAAGTATGGGGGAATTTCAAAGAAGAGGTGGAAGGAAGGACAAGTCTATAGTGAAAGTTGGAAAAATGAAGATGAAAATAATATGTTGCAAAGAAAATAAAGAAAAAATGAGCTTCAAAATAGTCTTCATAATATTTTGTAAAGAGTTAAAAAGAAAAAAGAAAGGGAAAAGAAGCAAGTGTGTGAAACAAAAAAAAAAAGAGTTTGAATGAATATATAGAGTTGTTGAAGGAAAGTTGGAAGTATTATGAAGAAAAGTGTGAAATGTCGGGTTTTTGGTTATTTTATTTCCCGGATTTAGCACCACAAGACCAAAATATGATCTCTTCCAATTTCTCTTTACCTTGGCCCCATTGCAACCCTAAAAAAGTCCTCATGATTTTTGTTATGTGTTAGGACGTTGATGTAAGCATATGGTAGTCTAGTTTTTCATTGTTGATTTTGAGTGAAACACATGTCTTTTAAACACTTGAGAGTGAGAGCAAAACACAATACCCATGGTGAGGTCTAGAATGGATGAATGATCTTTGCTTTTTTCTTGATAAAATGCATGCTAGGACGTCTTGGTCAAGGTGTGATTATATATTGACTTGCTCTATAAATTATGAGATGAATGCATGATTGCATTGTTGTGGTGTGATTTGGATTTGTGTCTTGCTTGAGGACAAGCAAAGTTCAGTTATGGGGGAATTTGATAGCTTGTATTTAGGTAGTGTTTAGAATACATATTTATGTTTATATTTATAGGTTTTATTTTAGTTTAGCTTAGTTCTTGGGTACTTAGGATTTCTAGGAAATTCGGGTTTTGCGCTTGTTGTGTTCAAGTTTTGAATATCTTAGGTAAACAAGCGTGGACGGGATGGATCTTAGATGATTATGGTGGAGTTTAATGATCAAGATGAAGCTTAGTGTTGGGTCGGTGTTGGGAACTCTGGTTCCGAACATCCGAACAACGATGTTGTCTCCAGTTTTGATAATGACAAACTCCATATGGGAATTAACGTTTACACTCAAGTATTTCAAGGGAACTCCAGGTTTAACAAAGACTCTCTAGAAGGGAACACAAAAGGAACTCAGGATTACACGAAAGCAAGTTTCTATCAAGGAAACTCATAAGAGAGTTGTTTCCTACATATGGGAACTCACATGTGAAGACAAGACCGTGCAGAGCAAATCGCGAGATCAAGTCTTGGACAAAGCGAAGGCACAGTATGAGGAACAGATTGGGACGAGCGATCCAACGGTCCGATTGACATTTGAAGTTGACTAGTTTCAAATCAAGTCAAAAGTGAAGATTGGCAAACTTGGCTTGCAAGACAAGGGCATTTTGGACAACATGAAAATGAAGATTTCTCCCCATTTTACATACTTATAATGGGATGTTACCACCAGCGGACTCAGACTTTCCGTCCAAGGCCGTTGAAACTTAAGTGACCGTAAATGAATAAAGACATGTTTAAACAACATATTCTGGCAAAACAGATTGTCTTATATTCATAAATGTGGTTACAAGAGTTTACAACGGAATACAAAAAAGAAGGAATCGTTGTTTCTAGAATACAATAAATAAAACTTTCAAACTCTTGGAAACACTTGTGTGGAGACAACACGTCTTCCAAAGCTTGCTTCCTTTCTTCTTTCCTTCCTTTTCCGACTTCCTTTCCTTCCTTTCCTTCCACGATCCTCAAGCTTGAAATTTTTCAGCCTTCTTCCTAAAACCCGATATTTCCATAGAAGACAGAAATACCAGCCGGATGAAACCGGGAAGAAGCAAGGGTATTAGTCTTCCAAGAGACTAAGCAAATAGGAGAAAGTTTCTTGGTTCATAAAAAAAACAAGGTCGTGACATATTATAATCCAAACTTAAAAGAGTGAAGGTATAATAGTCCAAAAGGTTATAAGAGCAGGACGACAATAGTTTGAATATGTGGTAAGTCAATCAAGGTCTTAAAAATCAAGAATTTAGGTCAGAACGATAATAGCTTTCTTGTAACTAGGAAAATACTAAAAGTAGTTCCTAAGAAAGAGAATGTGTTTGAGTATTTGTTGGGAATATTATTAAACACACAATTATTCAGATCCATAACCACCCTCATAGCATACGTGTTGTGCATCTTTGGAGTGGAAAATGGAGACTTTCATAGTGAGGAGCCAGAGTGGAAACTGATGTTTCCCGACCAAGGCCACATCATGATTTCACGCCACCTCTTCATGGCCCCATTATGAGAAGCCGAGCTAGACTTCTCAAGGATCGCCTCCAAGCTTGGATAGCCACCATGACTACGCTACCGAGCCACCAAGAGTCTGTGATTACATTGCTTCAAGTTGCTGGGTCACTTGGTGAATTTAATGCACTTAAATTCCCTTCCAAGTGGCGCCATTACTTAACAATCAATAAGGATCATCCTCCATTAATGCTAGCAGCCCAAAAGGTGATCAAATTCCTCTTCATAAATCAGACACCTCTTCACCATCTCCATTCAAGTGAAGACTCCTCATTTCCTCCTCTTACTGACCGATTTTGGGAGACTTTTTGAATGCCTTTTTGAGGCTTATATAAGGCCATAATTCCATTGTATTTTCAGATTATCTTTTGATTAAAACACTAGAGCTAAAGTAGAGTCTATGGCTTGCAACTCTTGCTTCGGGCGTCCAACCAAGTGATCCTCTCCTTTGTGTGTTCATCAAAGGTTTGGCCTGATTCGTTTGGGTGAGTTTATCCCAACCGAATTTTGCCTTGTTTGATCTTTTTTTGGTGAGTTTATCCATACAAAAATCAAATCCTTATCCTATCAATAAAACTACAATAATTCAGTTTGTTTACCTTTGAATCTATTCAGTTCTAAACACACCAATAACAACATTCACTTAATCAACTTAGATCAATCAAAAGAGGCAATTCCATCTTCAAATCCACTCATTCGAACCAGTTGCAAGACGATCCAAGTCGGGACTCATCATGTGGTATCAGAGCTAGTCGAGTGAGTTCCTCAAGTTGTGGAGGTACGAATTGCTTTCTCTCTTTTCGGTTTTTGGTTGCTCATTTGTGCCTATCTTTAGCTAGCCGAAAACCCATGAAATTATCTTGTGATGTTGCTGTAAATGGTTGCTGAAAACTAAAGTTTGAATGCTTCAAACTCATCCATCATGGTCGACATTCAAGTGAGGAAGACAATCCCTCATTAATTCGGCAGCTTGAATGCACCCTTTCCTTTCCATGCATTCAATTCAACATGAGTGCTTTAAAAACCAGCTGAGTAAATGCAACCTTTCTTTTCTGGCCATTAAACCTCCTGGCTGTTTGTTTAATCTCCTGATTTGTGGCTGCATTATTACGAAAATTAATGAAGAAGTGTTAAGTGCAAAAGCCTCGGTTTAATAGTAAAAGGCAATCGGTTTAATTTCAACCTTGTTTTTCTTCGAGATTTTTTTAAAAAAAAAGGAAGAGAAAAGTGTGTTCGTGATTTATATAAAATAAATCAGATTGTGTTCTCTTGCTCAAAGTTGTTCTTGCTAATCATTCCAAGATTGCTTGATCGTTGCTCTCTTGTTAAGTTTATCTTGCCGATGTCTTGATCCTTTTAGCCATACCTTTGAGCAACTAAGACTAAATTGGGGTTTGCAAATACTCTTCCACAAGCTCACTTGGCTTGTCTTTGTTTGCTACCTCTATTTTGTCTTGTATTTGTGAACGACTCTTGTACCTTTAATTGTGTTGTTGTGCTTGGTATATTGTAACTCCTTTGTGCGAGTGAGACAAGTACCACCAAAAGTGTCAAACACGAGTCAATCCATCACTTATTTACTTGCTTTTGAGTGTGAGTGGGAGACACTTTGTGAGGATTGAAAACTTGATTGAACCACCCGGTTTCTTTCAAGTTAACAGAGGAAGTTTGGAGTTGCGTTTGGGAGTGCACAAAACTAAACACATTGTGTGACAAGGGTGACATTTGGAGAGGCTACAAAGCTGATCGTTCCTCTCGAAAGTTCAACAAACGAGGGAGTTTTGAGTTGTGAGGGAGCCTCAAAGATTTTCATCTTTCTTGAGTCAAACACAAGTGTGTCTTTAGCTTTTACTAACAATCACCTATTTCGTGTTTCTTAGCTGTTACAACGCAGTCTTTTAACACAGGAAAAGATAAGAAAATGGATGAGGAGGAGACAATTCGTCCCTTTACTTTGGGAGATTTGCAACGCATGTTTACTTAGTTTCGGGAAGAGAGAAAATCCGACATCAATGAAGCTTATGAGCACGGCCGGACTGAGTTACTTCGAGTTCTTGATGAAAAGATTAAGCAACAATTAGGAGGGACCCAAGTGCAAGTTGACACTTAAGGAGCTAGTGTGGAGGTTGGCCAACACACACCCCCAGCCGTGGTTCCACTAGCCCCGGAGGGCAACACTCATTTTGAGGTTGGACAAACCTCTATCCAAGCTGAATTGCCACCAGGTTCTATGGCCAACGTACCATCCACATGGCACAACTTGGGGTAAGCCATGGTCCATCTTATCCTAGAGATAACCCAAATGATGGTCCTTACTATGAGTACCAAGGTATGAACCCTCCTCTTTGTCAAACAAGGCAAATTCTAGCCTTGGTTCGTGTGCTCAAGACATGGGAGCATCACTTATTACCCAAGGAGTTTGTCATACACTCCGACCACGAGGCTCTCAAGTACCTTCGAGGTCAAGGAAAACTGAACAAGCGTCACACCAAATGGATTGAGTACATCGAGTCCTTTCCCTATGTAATCAAGCACAAGAAAGGGAAGGACAATGTGGTGGTTGACACTCTCTCTAGGCGGTACACTCTAATCTCATCTTTAGATGCTCACATGCTAGGTTTTACTTTCCTGAGAGATTTATATGTTACTGATTTGGATTTTGGTGAGACTTATCATGCATGCTCTATGGACGGTAGTAAAGATCCATATTTTATTCATGATGGCTACCTATTTAAGGGTGATAAATTGTGTATACCGAGTGGTTCTACTCGTAGATTGCTTGTACATGAGGCCCATGGGGGTGGGTTAATGGGACACTTTGGCATGTCTAAAACTTTGTCCATGCTTAAGGAACATTTCTATTGGCCACACATGCATAAAGATGTTGAGAAATTTTGTGCTTCATGTGTTGTGTGTTTGCGTGCTAAATCTAAGTTGAACCCTCATGGCTTATACACCCCACTTCCTATACCACACGAGCCTTGGGAAGACATTTCCATGGATTTCGTGCTTGGATTGCCCCGCTCCAAAAGGGGGCATGATTCTATTTTTGTGGTCGATCGGTTCTCTAAAATGGCGCATTTCATTGCTTGCCATAAGACCGACGATGCCACCCATGTGGCTGATTTGTTTTTCACTGATGTCGTGCGGCTTCATGGCGTTCCTAAGACCATTGTGTTCAATTGGGACGCCAAATTTCTGAGTCACTTTTGGAAAACTTTGTGGGCTAAAATGGACACTAAGTTATTGTTTTCCACTTCTTGTCATCCCCAAACGGATGAACAAATTGAAGTTGTTAACCTTACTTTATGTGCAATGCTTCATTTTTTGTTGCGAACTAACTTGCGCAGGTGGGAGGAATGTTTAGCTTTCATTGAGTTCGCATACAACCGTCCAATCCATTCAGCCGACACAAAGAAGTCTCCCTTTGAAGTCATTTATGGCAAGAACCCCACCACTCCTTTGGACCTTGTTACACTCACCATCAAAGACAAGAAGAGCATGGATGGAGTGACACAAGCTGAGAAGATGATGCGTCCCTGCCCTAGCTCGGACCCAGCTCCGACGGACCCGAGACGGCCTAGACCTTGGAGACCCCCTTGGCGTAGGACTTAGTCTCATATTATGCTATTATTTATATTTCCGTCATTTCCATTTTAGGCGTGTGTTCCATTCTTGTAGAATGGGCTAGCCTTGTTATTTCCCTTTCTAGATAGTTTCTATTTTTAGTATGTTGCTATTAGTAGTATTTTGGGCTTAGATGTTGGGCCTAGCATGTTGCTAACCCTAATCCACTCCCAACTAGCATCTAGGGTTTTGTGTGGCCTCCTCTATATAAAGGATCCACGCCGCCTTATAATAATTACGTCCAATTTGAGTAGCCAAAGCTTGAGTCGAGAATCTCCTCCCTTTGGCCCGGGCGTCACCCTCTTTCTAACCCTTTTCCCTCGCCCTTGATTCTGCCTCGCCCAACCCTCGTTCCGACGAGCATTAGAGGCCCGCGAGTCCACTTTTGTGGTCTCGTATTTATCCGGTTACCCTTGTCGGAGAAGATCGGACGTTTCGAACCTAGATCCGCCCCTTGCCAATCGAGGGACACATCAGTGGTATCAGAGCGTCAGGCGGTTCGAACGGATCGCTTTTCCGACCAGCCCAACACAGTCGGCGTTGTCGTCCCTCGAACCGATCGAGGATCCACGACGCCAGCCCCCGGCGCAGCAGGATTCCAGCCCCGACGCACCAGCATCGTGCCAAGATCTGAGTCCCGGCACAGCACCAGCGCAACGTCAACGTGCCAGGATTCGCACCCCGGCGCAGGATCGCTGCAGCAGTCGCGCGCCGACCAGCGTGCCAGATCCGAGTACCGGCGCAGCAGCTGATGTCTCTTTATTTGGTGGTGTTTTTATATATGATTTCCTTTGTAAATGTGTTTCTTTTTCCCCTTTTCTTGTGTGTTTTGTTCCTTTTTAGCTTAGTTCCCGTATTTCTATGAGATTCGGAGACTATGCGCATTTTATGTGTTTTGTAGGTGTTTTAGCAAGGATCAAGGGTCGTTTTGAAGGAGAATCGGAACATGGAGCAAGGCCCGAGCTTAAGAGGGAAAGAGAGGAGAAAGCCATGAAGAAGAACAAGAGAAAAGCCAACAAGAAGAAGGTGGAACGAGGTCCGGATCGAGTTAGAACCAACGCCGGACCCGAGATGATTTTTCGACCTCGGACCGACTTGCCAGTAAGTCGGGCCCGAGGTGCTCCGTGTCGGTCCGAGTCGGTCGCTGGCTGGATTGGGCTCCAAGGCACGAAATTGTAAACTACCCCTTTTGCCCCTCATCTATAAAGGCTCTCTTATCTTCTAATTGGAGGAGGTTCCCACACACTTAGAGGGGACCAACTCTCAAAAACTCTCAAGAGGATACTTGGAGAGCAAGGAGGAAGGAGAGGAGAAGGAGAAGAGAGGGAATCGGCATAGGAGAGGGAGATTTGATAGGTTTGGTTGATAGATTAGCTTTGCCTTGTTTTGATTTTGTGGATTTGGAAACCTTGGATTGGAGTTTATGGATTGCTTTTGGTTTGTGAATGAAATTTGGCTTTGGTTTGAGATTGATGATGTTGATTGCTTTGCTTTGTGATTTGTTTGCTTTCTTTGTTTGCCATATGGAGTAGATCTCCTTGATCTTGGGTTATGTGGGAAAACTCTAGCTAGGTTGGGCTAGAAACCCCAATTCCATAAGCCTTGAGTGCTTGATCTAGGAACCCACTCTACATAGAGCTACAATTCCTTATGAAAGTAAGGAATCAAGGCTTGTGATTGGCAAAGTAACGAAAGTGAACATTTGTCCATCTCAGGACCTTGCTTCGAAGGGGATTTCCCCAATGATCGATGTGTAGAAGTGGTTGGAACGAGGGTGAAAGCACCTCGATCCTATTCCGATCATCACTTATTGCTTGAATTGGGGTGGAAAAGCCTTAATCTACTAGAGAAGGAACCCAAAAGCCCAAGATCTACTTTCAATCTTTGAGTTCGACAAAACCAGCTACATCGGGCCCGACTTGCTCTACGTCGGTCCCGACTTCCCTCTTTGTCGCCAACATCGGGCCCGACGTGACACTTGTGTCGGTCCCGACTGTTCTCTTTGTTTTCCTTTGTTTTAAGTTCTCCTTTCCAGCTTTCTAGTGTTTAGGCACCTCAATCGAGTAGATTTCCCGAGCGTTCGACACCCACCACGTGCTACAACGGGGTCGGGTTATAAATTGTATCTCTAGACCCTCGCATTCGTGAGCGATCAAAAGATTGGCGCCGTTGCCGGGGAATTCTAAGTGCATTGAGTGCCAATTTGGTGAGTTTCTTGTGTTTTGGTAGTGATTTGGGTGAGGGAATAGCCCAAACCCTTTGTTTGTTTTTGATTTGTTTTGGTTTGTGTCTTTGTTTCGTAGGTGTATGCGAGCTCGTTCCTCCCGAGGAACACTTGAGCTTGAGTTTGTGAGTGATCCGGAAAGTATTCTCAAAGAAGCCCGAAGAAGGAAAAGGATGGAGAATCAAGCTCTCCATGGTGATGAGGAGTTGGCTCGACTTAGAGCCGAAATGGCTAGATTGCAACTTGAGAAGGACAATCAAGAGGCGGTGGCAAGAAGAGAACAGGAGCAACGGATGAGGGCCGAGGCTCAACTCAACGCTCTACCCCGGAATGCACGCCAATATATGCATCCGGAGTTGAGGGTACCCGAACCGGTTATTGTGCTTCCCGAGGTTGCCAAGAATTTTGAGATCAAGACGCAATTCATCTCCCTCATCAAGCGTGATCAATTCGAGGGCCGTCCACATGAGTGTCCCATAGAGGACATCAAACGCTTTGTGGACATGTGTGAGACGATCTCTACCGAGGAGGAGACGATGGAGTATGTGCTTCTAAAGGCGTTCAAGTGGTCACTTGGGGGCAAGGCCACACATTGGCTCGAGAGCCAAGCCCCTAGGTCGATCACAACTTGGAAGGCACTCTATGATGCTTTCTTGATGAAGTTCTTCCCGCCCTCAAAGACAACCGAGCTAAGAAGGAAAATTGCAAGCTTTCAACAAGGTCCGAATGAGCCTCTCTTCGAAGCATGGGACCGTTTCAAGGAGATGTTGCGCCAATGTCTTACTCATGGCCAACAACCATATGTGCTCCAAGACATCTTTTTCCAAGGCATCAATCCGGCAACGAAGGACAAGCTCAATCTCCACACCGATTGTGGGTTCATAGACTTGACACCGGATCAAGCTTGGGAGCTACTTGACAAGCTATCCGATTATGAGGCCATGTATGGGGTGAGTCAAGCTAGCAAAGAGGTGAAAGTTCAAGGTGAAGGTGCAAGGAAGTTATATGATCCAAAAGGAGAAGACATTGACAAGGATGTGAAGCTCCAATTCCTTGAAGGTGAAGTGAGCAAGCTTAAGAGGCAAGTCCACTACTACAAGCAAAATGCTAGAGCTTGTGAGGAGTGTGGATCCTTTGCACATGCTAAACAAGTTTGTCCGAATCAGAGCCAAGTGCGCTTGGCCGAGCAAATTGAGGAGGCAAACTATGTTCGAGGAAATTTGGGTGGAAGAGGCAACTTCAACTATGGTGGTAATGGCCGGTGGAACAATGGTCAAGCTCAAGGCTACAACAACAACTTCAACCAAAACGAGCCAAGGGCGCCGCAACCACCACCATATAGGCCACCGGGATTCAATGAGCTACAATCATTGGCTCAAGAGATGAGGGATGGGTTCAAGGAGATGAAGACCCAATTCAATGAGTTTGGTGCATGGAGGAGGCAAGTCGACAATCAATTTGCCCAAATTGCAACTCAAGTCCCGAGAGAGAATGGGAGACTTCCGAGCCGACCCGAGGAGAACCCCCGAGCTCAAAACAATCAAAATGAAGTCCGGGCAATTGGATTGAGAAGTGGTCGAAACCTACCCGAGCCACACATGCCTAAGAAGAATGAAGAGAGCCGGACCGACTTACCCAACAAGTCGGGTCCGACGTTCCCTGAAGTCGACCCAGCAGGAAGATCAACTCCTCTGCCCCGGACCGAGGTTGAGAGTGAGTCGGACCCGACGCACCCAGATGTCGATCCGACTACTCTGCCTCAGCTCTGCCCCAGGACCGTGATACACGACATCGGGCCCCGTGGTGCCTAAGTCGGTCCAACCAGGAAATGTTGCAAGTGAAGTGGGGAAGTCTGAGGAAGTTGATCCAAGCAAGATTCAAGGTGCAACAACTCTTCCATATCCCTCAAAGAAGCCGAAAGATGTTGTTGAGAACAAGTTCAAGAGGTTTCTCAAGCTTTTGCAAGGTTTGAACATCTCTATCCCGTTCACCGATGCATTGAGCGAGATGCCATCCTATGCCAAGTTTTTAAAGGAGAATTTGAGCAAGAAGAGGTCCATAGTTGAAATGCAAGATGAGGTCAAGACCCTGGAGTTACCGCAAAAGCTAGGAGATCCCGGTCGGTTTGCTATCACTATTGGTGTGGGGTCTCAAAACTTCCAAGCCTTATGTGACCTTGGGGCAAGTGTTTCGGTGATGCCCGCTAGTATTTGGAGAAGGGCAAATTTAGGTGAAATTGAGCCGGCCGATATGTCCCTAACTATGGCCGACGGTTCCATCATCAAGGCTAAGGGAATATTGGATGACGTGCCGGTGCGAGTTGGAAAGTACTTTGTTCCCGATGATTTCGTGATCTTGGACATGCACGAGGACCCCTTGGTCCCAATAATCTTAGGAAGACCATTCTTAGCTACGGCGGGGGCAAGGTTTGATGTCAAAAACGGTAAAGTTTCCTTTGAGATTGGTGAAGAAAAGGTCGATTTTCACTTCAACAAGGCTTTGAATGAGCCGGACGCCTTGGCTATCCTCAAACTTGAAGAGAGTGCCAAGAGAAAAAGAGAAGAAGTAGAAGTTGCTAGAGAGGTCATTGTGTTGAGAAGTGATGAAGGGATCAATGAACAAATACAAGCAAGGGAGTTGTTGGAGCAAGTTGAGGAACAAGATGAGTCAAGGATCAATGCTAGCCCAAGGAGAAATGAAGAGTATCCTTACTTATATCCTTTTGATGTTGGTGATGACCACAATTCTTTCCAAAATTTTGATTCCTACATTTGTTTAAGTGATTTGAAAGATGACTTAGGAGACTCCTACATTTGCCTTAGTGACTTGAAAGATGAATTGGTAGAATCTCCTAGGAATTCTTTGGATAACTTTGGTGTAGGAAAAGAGGAACATGATGGAACAAGTAAGGAGGAGAAATCTCATTCGTTGGAGGAGTATGATGAGAGAGGCCCGAGATCGGAGAGCCATGCCTATATAGACCATCGTTGGTGGTTTTATGGGTATGAGGGCAATGGGAATGGGCACAACAATGGCGAGCAATTCACCGTGTTTTACCCGCCATGAGATTGAGGTTAGGAAGTCAAGCTAGTGACTCTAAACGAGCGCTTCTCGGGAGGCAACCCGAGCTAGTAGCTTTCTTTTCGTAATTTTAGTTTGATTTTTCTTAGTTTAGCCTAGCTTTTCTCTAACCAATCTCTATCTAGTGTTTTGTGGATTTTTGGTGTTGTGTATTCTTCAAGGTTGTGTAGGATTTGAGGTGAAAAAAAAAATATAAATGGAAATATGGAGAAAGAAGTTGCAAGAGGATGGAGTAAAATTGGTGACCCGAACACCCCACATCGAGCCCAGGTAAGTCGGGCCCGACACAGGGACGTCGGTTCACGACGTCGGTCCGACTCGATCGGACTGGGTGGAATGCCATTTTTGCCCTTTGACCTAATTTGTCCCTTTCCCCCATTAAATGCCATCCCCCACCTACCTACCATCTTCATATTAACCACCATTCCCAAAATACAACCCATCTCCCTCACACTCTCAAAATCGGCCCCCCTCTCACCATACTCGATCCACACATCTCTCCCTTTCTTCATCTCGATCCAATCACAAAAAGGCCTCCCTAGCCCGATTCCAAAGAGAAGTTTCGAGTTCAATCTCGTTCTTCATCCCCCATCTCGATCTAGGTTGAGAAAGTTTGAGTTCTAAGTAGATTGTTTGCTTAAAAGTCTAATACTCTTCAAATCCGGTATGTGTTACTCGATCTCTACCTATTTCCTTGGAGATTTTGTGCTTTCATTGCATAGATTGAGTAATGCCATGTTTGATTGAGAGTTTGAGCTTGAGCATCAATGGTGGATTTGCATGATTTGTGAAATTGAGCTTCAAAGTTGTTTATGCATGCTTGGATCCATTTAGAACTTCGATTAGGGATGTTTGATGGTTGAATTTGAAATTTAAGTGCATGATAGAGTGATTTGGGTTGATTTGAGGTTAGAGTCGAAGCATGAACTAGGTCGAGATCGACGTGCCCAGGTAAGTCGGGCCCGAGTTGTGGAAGTCGGTCCATCAAGTCGGACCGAGGTTGAGGATGTGTCGGGCCCGACATAGGTTGGACGTCGATCCATGTTGCTTTTGCTCTCTTCTTGTGATATCATGTGGATTCATGTGTTTAATTGTTGGCTATAGCTTAATCATGATGTAGTATGATCATTTGCTTAGCCATTGTTAGAAGATATCCATGATGATTCATGTTGGATTGTGATGCATGTGTGTTTAGAGATTAAGTATGGGGTTCCCTTTGTGTTGATGTGTTGATGTGTGTTGATGAGTGTTTTTGTTGAGTTGTATGGAGATTATCTTGGACCCTTTTGTTTGGTTGGATGTGTGTAGGTACCATGGAGACTAGAGCTTCATCATCTCATGCGGAAAGGCCGAAGAAGAAGTCCAAGAAGTCAAGAAAAGAGCCAAAGTTGGATGATGTTTACTTGGAGGATGATGAGCAAGTTGAGAGTTATGCAAGGTATATGGCGCTTGAGCATCACACAAGGTGGCTTGATTGGGAAACCGTGAAGAAGATGGACATGGATCAAGCTCTTCCAATGTGCTACTCCCACATCGGTCTCAATGGGATGCTAAGGTGGGACAACACCCACTATCCCGCCCTCACCTCGGAATTCATGGCCACTTTTGAATGCACTTATGATAATATGGAGGATGAGGAAGGGGCGATCACCTTCCAATTGGGCAATGAGGACCACAATCTCTCTCTTAGGGACTTGGCTACCTACTTCGGGTTTCCATGTCCAAAAGAAGAGACCGACGTCGACAACGAGAAGGTGAACCAAGTGTGGCGGCATGTGGCTGGGAAGAGCGAGATGAGAAAGGGCGCCACCACAACCGAGATTGCTAGCCCTCTTTTTCGGGTCATGGTGCGAGTTTTGGGATGTGCAATCTATGCTCGTCATGAGTTGAGCAAGCCGATGAAGGAAGAGATTATGTTGCTACATGAGATGCTCTTCCGCACCGAGAAGCCCATGAACCTTGCATGGGAGTGGGTCAAGATGGTGCGAGACTTCCAAAGCTTCTCTTGGATCTACTTCGGCGGGATGATAGCAAGGCTAGCCGTGCGTCTAGGAGTCGACCTTAACAAGTATTCTCCGGCTCCGAATGGTGTTGAGTATATGAACATGAAGTATTTCAAGAAGGCCAACATCATCAAGGAGAAGCTTTACATGACTTCTTTGGCCCCTCACTCGAGCTATGATGGTGTGTCCATCCGGTTGGTGCCCAACCTCTATGATCTTTCTCGGTATCACAATTGGTACCAAGTGTGGGCCGGCAAGCCACACTCATTTGGTGACCCCGAAGGTGCAAGAGAGGGGCGGCGACAACAACCTCAACACATTCGGTTTACCTCCCCTCCATCTTCACCGGATTTCGACCAAGATAACTTTGTGTTTGCACCTCGTGGGGAAGACATGGACATCGATCAAGAGCAAAATGAAGAAGATGAGCGCTTCCAAGGCTTGATGGCCAACCTCCGAGCCACGAACCAAGCTCCAACATTGGCGGACCGAGGTACACACCACATCGGGCCCGACTTCCATCAAAGTCGGTCCGGTGCCTTCTATGGTGATGAGGTCCCGAGGCACTATGAGCATGGAGAGGGGAGTGGTGCAAGGCAAGAACAAGCTCAAGGTGGCGGTTATGAAGGCTACGCCCAATGGTATGGTCCGGGAATGGTGTTTCCCGAGCGACAACAAACGGTGGACATGTCCTTCTTGGCCAACCAAATGGCCCATCTTCAACTTCAACAAGAGAATGTTCTTCAAGAGGTCCATCAAGTGAATCTTCAACAACAATACATGTACCAACAACAACAACAATTGCTTCAACAACAAGGTGCTCTCCAAGCTAGCCAAGAAGAGATGAACCGAGCCCTCGACTACACTAGGCGAGAGGTGGATGAGCTTAGAGAGGTGGAGGACCAAAGGTGGCGGGTCCAAGATAGCTTCAACACATGGATGAGCGGGAACTTACCTTCCCGTGAGGACCAATGGACGCGCCCGGATCCTCAACTCCAACCACCACCACAAGACTTCTACCAAGAGCAAGTGTACGAGAGGGAGCGGCAAGCGAGACTCCAAAGAGGATATAGGCGTGCAACCCCTTCGAGTGATTCTAGACATGCCATTGAAGAATAAAGAAATTGTGAGCTCTTTGTACTCTTCTCTCTTGCTTTTAAGTTTTGGTTTCCTTGTTTGATGGGGACATCAAAATTTGAAGTATGGGGTGGGGGTAAGTGTGCTCATGATTTCACTTGCTTGTGTGTGTTTGTTATTTTGAGGATATTTGGTTTTCGGTTTCTAGTTTGTGTTTGGGATGTTTGTTTCTTGGTTTGTGGTTTGATGAACGACATGGATGATTGATTTGGTTTTGAATGGATGAGTCTTTGTTTTTGGTTTTGTATAGAGAAATTTTTGCAAAAATCCATAAAAATTTGAAAAATTGTGTTGAAAACAACAAAAAGATTTTGTGTTTTGTAGTTTTTGGACTAGAAATTCCCATCTTAGATGTCCAAATGTAAGCTAATGATGATGTGAGCATGTAAATTCCTTTGCATATTTTTGGATGGTTTAGCCTCTAAAAAGATGTTGCTTTTGATGTGATCATGATATCTTGACTGTTTTATTGAACATGTGAGTTCTAGGATGAGTTCTTATGCAACTAAGTATGAGTGACCCTTGTGAGATTGATTTTTGGCCATTTTAGGGATGCTTGTTCATATTTGCATGTCCCTCATGTTTCTTGTGTGATTAGCTCATGCATGCTTAGTAAAACTTGCTATTGCGGTGTTTATCTATTTTCCAAGACCGTCATGAGATTTGTCCTAGCATTGTCACATTGATTTTGAACTTTGTTCTTTTAGTCACATAAATGTTCCATATCCTACCATGAAGTGAATCATTTGTTTGTAGCCCCGTTTTAGCCTAGGCCTTTGTTTGAAACTCGTCAAAAATATTATTCCTAGCCTTATATGACTTGACCCTTATGGGATTGGGCTCTAGAAGAGAGGTTTGGATTGTATTTGAAGAGTTGAGATTCTCTTTGGTTTAAGGGCAAAGAATGATGTTATGAATCATATGGGTAGTGCATCTTTGTTGTGCAAAAAGAAAAAAAAAGAAGAAAGAAAGAAAGAAAGAAAGAAAATGTTGGAAATGTAAAGTGGAATGAAGGTAAAGAGCTTAAGTGAAGAAAAAGGGTCCAACTGAGTTACACACCACATCGGGCCCGATGTCATAAGAAAGTCGGTCCAGTGCAGAAAGTGTGGAAAATCCAACAAAAAGCCTAAGAGCAAAGATGAAGTGGAATGTTAAGTGAAATTTTGGGTTGAGAGGAAAAATGTTAAGTCTTTTGGATGAGTGTGAAATTGATTGTGGAATTTTGGTGAAGTTGGTGAGAGTTTAGGTTGTTCAATCCCCATTTTAAGCACCACAAGACCAAATAATTCCCACCTTGAGAAATACCAAAAGCCCCATTACAACCCGGCGGAATGGAACCTCTTTGAGGACCTCCATTGAGCCAAGTTCGAATTCTTTGTGTACTTTGTATTAGGCATCTCTAGGTGGAGGATTTGGTGATATTAGCTTCAATAGTAAAGTCCTTACTTGCATGATTTTTGAGCTTGAGTGTTCATTGCTATACCCATACACATGATGAGTGATGCACATTCACATATCCCTAAAGTGAGGCTTAGTTGCATTGACTCTATTCCTTGGAACACTTAATCATGTGTGATGATGTAATCTTGCTTGAATATCAATCACTTGTGCTTAAATGTGTTTTCATACGAGGCTTTACTTGAAGATTATGTTTCGGTCTTGCTTACATTGTTATTGCTTGAGGACAAGCAAGTTTAAGTATGGGGTATTTTGATGTCTCTTTATTTGGTGGTGTTTTTATATATGATTTCCTTTGTAAATATGTTTCTTTTTCCCCTTTTCTTGTGTGTTTTGTTCCTTTTTAGCTTAGTTCCCGTATTTCTATGAGATTCGGAGACTATGCGCGTTTTATGTGTTTTGTAGGTGTTTTGGCATGGATCAAGGGTCGTTTTGAAGGAGAATCGGAACATGGAGCAAGGCCCGAGCTTAAGAGGGAAAGAGAGGAGCAAGCCATGAAGAAGAACAAGAGAAAAGCCAACAAGAAGAAGGTGGAACGAGGTCCGGATCGAGTTAGAACCAACGCCGGACCCGAGATGATTTTTCGACCTCGGACCGACTTGCCAGTAAGTCGGGCCCGAGGTGCTCCGTGTCGGTCCGAGTCGGTCGCTGGCTGGATTGGGCTCCAAGGCACGAAATTGTAAACTACCCCTTTTGCCCCTCATCTATAAAGGCTCTCTTATCTTCTAATTGGAGGAGGTTCCCACACACTTAGAGGGGACCAACTCTCAAAAACTCTCAAGAGGATATTTGGAGAGCAAGGAGGAAGGAGAGGAGAAGGAGAAGAGAGGGAATCGGCATAGGAGAGGGAGATTTGATAGGTTTGGTTGATAGATTAGCTTTGCCTTGTTTTGATTTTGTGGATTTGGAAACCTTGGATTGGAGTTTGTGGATTGCTTTTGGTTTGTGAATGAAATTTGGCTTTGGTTTGAGATTGATGATGTTGATTGCTTTGCTTTGTGATTTGTTTGCTTTCTTTGTTTGCCATATGGAGTAGATCTCCTTGATCTTGGGTTATGAGGGAAAACTCTAGCTAGGTTGGGCTAGAAACCCCAATTCCATAAGCCTTGAGTGCTTGATCTAGGAACCCACTCTACATAGAGCTACAATTCCTTATGAAAGTAAGGAATCAAGGCTTGTGATTGGCAAAGTAACGAAAGTGAACATTTGTCCATCTCAGGACCTTGCTTCGAAGGGGATTTCCCCAATGATCGATGTGTAGAAGTGGTTGGAACGAGGGTGAAAGCACCTCGATCCTATTCCGATCATCACTTATTGCTTGAATTGGGGTGGAAAAGCCTTAATCTACTAGAGAAGGAACCCAAAAGCCCAAGATCTACTTTCAATCTTTGAGTTCGACAAAACCAGCTACATCGGGCCCGACTTGCTCTACGTCGGTCCCGACTTCCCTCTTTGTCGCCAACATCGGGCCCGACGTGACACTTGTGTCGGTCCCGACTGTTCTCTTTGTTTTCCTTTGTTTTAAGTTCTCCTTTCCAGCTTTCTAGTGTTTAGGCACCTCAATCGAGTAGATTTCCCGAGCGTTCGACACCCACCACGTGCTACAACGGGGCCGGGTTATAAATTGTATCTCTACACCCTTGCATTCGTGAGCGATCAGCAGTAGCGTGCCAGGATCCGAGTCCCGGCACAGTCCCGGCGCAGCAGCAGCAGCGTGCCAGACGCGAGTCTTGGCGCAGTCCCGGCGCTGCAGCACCGCACCAGCAGTGCGCCATCAACGCGCCGATCCGCAGCAGCCTCGTGCCAGCCCCGCGCCGAATCCTGAAACCCTAGATTTCGAGATCTTTTGGGTTATTTTCGGATACATATCTTTATTTATTTTATTTTATTTTATTTGTTTTGATTTTATTCATTTTTATAAAAGATCTTAATTATAAAAGATCTTCTAGTTATTTTTAGGATAGATTTTATATTTCCGTTTTTAACGGGATCTTTCGGTTTGTAGAAGATCTCGTAATATTGTAAAAAAAAAATTCAAAACCGAGAGCCAAGCCATGTCTTGGACTTGCTCGGTCGTATGGGACGATTCGGACTCTTGGGATCGGCCTCGTCGACGAGTCAACACTCGTCCCTATAGGCCGCTTCCGAGGGACGATCCGG
Source organism: Fallopia convolvulus (assembly GCA_964016875.1). NCBI lineage: Eukaryota > Viridiplantae > Streptophyta > Magnoliopsida > Caryophyllales > Polygonaceae > Fallopia > Fallopia convolvulus. The sequence continues at coordinate 40,523,840 of OZ024720.1, forward strand.
ATTGGATCCCACCATATAGACTCCCGGAGAATCGGGCCCGCTATTACGACGAAATTCCAAAACCCCGACGTCGATCGTACGTTGAACGGGATTGGAGTCCGCCACCTCGGCGTCCGAAACCCCGATACGAAGAGCGGGATTGGAGTCCGCCACCTCGGCGCACGCGTACCCGATACAACGAGTGGGATTTGAGTCCGCAACCTCGGCGACCACGTCCCCGAGACGAACCCCGGAGGCCTCGAGGTCTCCCTCGGCCCGCGATCAAGCGCTTCATTTGAGTCATGGACCGCCTATACCGACCCCGAGCGCCACACCTCCGACTCCTCCATGGGTCGCACGGATCACGGAGCTCGAGCGCCTTCTCGCCGAGGCCAACCGAGAGTCTCGATCGTGGCTGACACCCCACGTGCCGACGCACGAGTCGAGCCCAGCGACGTCGGCACCCATGCCCAGCAACGTCGGTAGCGAGGTCTTCACCGAGGTCCCTAGCGAGGTCATTACCGAGGTTCCTAGCGAGGTCCTTCACAAGGCCCTTCCCGAGGTCCTCCCCGAGATCATTCCCGAGGTCCTTTCCGAGGTCCCTACCACGGTCCTTCGCGAGGTTCTTCCCGAGGCTCTTCCCGAGGTCCTTTCCGAGGCCAACGCTGACATCGAGCCCAAGCTCGCGCCTTCCCCTGTGTCGACACCATTTTTATTCCAGACTACACATGTCGATGGCAAGGCTTTGATAAGATCGACACCTTCTTCCCTTGTTCGACCCACGTCGAAGCGAGGACGCTTCGAAGCTAAGCGGGGGAGAATGATGCGTCCCTGCCCTAGCTCGGACCGAGCTCCGACGGACCCGAGACGGCCTAGACCTTTGAGACCCCCTCGGCGTAGGACTTAGTCTCATATTATGCTATTATTTATATTTCCGTCATTTCCATTTTAGGCGTGTGTTCCATTCTTGTAGAATGGGCTAGCCTTGTTATTTCCCTTTCTAGATAGTTTCTATTTTTAGTATGTTGCTATTAGTAGTATTTTGGGCTTAGATGTTGGGCCTAGCATGTTGCTAACCCTAATCCACTCCCAACTAGCATCTAGGGTTTTGTGTGGCCTCCTCTATATAAAGGAGCCACGCCGCCTTATAATAATTACGTCCAATTTGAGTAGCCAGAGCTTGAGTCGAGAATCTCCTCCCTTTGGCCCGGGCGTCACCCCCTTTCTGACCTTTTTCCCTCGCCCTTGATTCTGCCTCGCCCAACCCTCGTTCCGACGAGCATTAGAGGCCCGCGAGTCCACTTTTGTGGTCTCGTATTTATCCGGTTACCCTTGTCGGAGAAGATCCGGACGTTTCGAACCTAGATCCACCCCTTACTAATCGAGGGACACATCAGAAGATCAAGGCTCTTCATGAAGCTACTCGTGCACAAATAAAGAAGAGAGCATCTTAATATGTCAAGCAAGCTAATAATGGGCGTAAGGAGCTGATTTTAGAGCTTGGAGATCTTGTTTGGGAACACCTTCGCAAAGATCGCTTTCCTACTCTCCGTGACTCCAAATTGAAGCCTAGAGGTGATGGTCCTTTTCAAGTGCTCGAGAGGATCAATCACAATGCATATTGCCTTGAATTGCCTAGTGAGTATGGTGTGCGTTATGTTTTTAATGTCTCGGATTTATCTCCATTTGTTTCAGGTAAAGGTGATTCCGATGATGAAGATTCGAGGTCGATCCTTCTCAAGAGGGAGGGGATGATGTGTCCCGACCAAGGCCACATCATGATTTCATGCCACTTCTTCATGGACGCATTATGAGAAGCCGAGCTAGACTTCTCAAGGACCGCCTTCAAGCTGGGATAGCCACCATGGCTACGCTACCAAGCCACCAAGAGTCTATGATTACATTGCTTCAAGTTGTTGGCTCACTTGGTGAAGTTAATGCACTTAAATTCCCTTCCAAGTGGCGCCATTACTTAACAATCAATAAGGATCATCCTCCATTAATGCTAGCAGTCCAGAAGGTGATCAAACTCCTCTTCATAAATCAGCCACCTCTTCACCATCTCCATTCAAGTGAAGACTCCTCATTTCCTCCTCTTAATGGCCGATTTTGGGAGACTTTTTGGCTGCCTTTTTGAGGCTAATATAAGGCCATAATTCCATTGTATTTTCAGATTATCTTTTGATTAAAACACTAGAGCTAAAGTCGAGTCTATGGCTTGCAACTCTTGCTTCGGGCGTCCAACCAAGTGATCCTCTCCTTTGTGTGTTCATCAAAGGTTTGGCCTGATTCATTTGGGTGAGTTTATCCCAACCGAATTTTGCCTTGTTTGATCTTTTTTTTTTGGTGAGCTTATCCATACAAAAATCAAATACTTATCCTATCAATAAAACTACAGTAATTTAGTTTCTTTATCTTTGAATCTGTGGAGTTCTAAACACACCAACAACAACATTCCCTTAATCAACTTAGAGCAATCAAAAGAGGCAATTCCATCTTCAAATCCACTCATTTGAACCAGTTGCAAGGCGATCCAAGTCGGGACTCATCAGAAACCACCATGTAAATTATCATTACTATGCCCAAGGCACTAGTCTTCTATTAGTCATAAAACCTTGCATTATAGTTGTAGATTTTTTCATGTCGATGCTCAACTAGTGAGACTTATAATGACAAGATAATAAGCACTCAAAGGTGCTTCACTTTCTCAGTAACTGTTGAGAAAGTAGGTCATGACTAGTGCGGACATGGATACCAAAGTATGCCTCCCAACCCATGTTATAGAGAGACTCTCAGCGCATATCCCCGAGATCCCTAGTTCTAAAACCTATCCACATCAAAGAGATCTCAAAGGAGACTCTTAAAACACATAAAATCACATTCAACGACCCTAAACAATACTAGCAGTACGGATAATAAGAAATAACGAACAATTGTTAAATCTAAGCAGTAGATAAACCTAATTCAGTTGTTTAGCAAACAAGTATTCCCAACATAGAGATGATAACGGAACACAAGTTCCTGATTATCGATTATTCCAAAAATAATGATATCTAAAACAAATTATAAAGATATTGAGTTCAGAAAAAGTGTGAACCACCCACTTGCCTTGAAAAATGAGCTCAAGTTCGATCAAGGCAATTAAGCTGATTCCTTACAGATTTCCTCGTAAGAATAAATATAAAAAAACATTCAAAAAAATATTTTATGAATAAACGCCTTAACTGTTTATTCAATTTTTAATGACTTCTTGAAAACGAGCAGTATAACGACGTATTTTTCTTATATATATAAAAATTATATATATCCTTTATAACGTCTTTACTTAGGCTAAGATTTTGATAGCACTACACCTTATTTTTGGTACTTTACTATAAATGAAGTGTTCCTTTATACCATACGTATGTGGTGTTAATTTCTTAGAATTTAATATGGACCATCAGAACATATACAAGGGTCGAAAGTTTGTTACCAAACGATGAAGTTATGGAACTTCGAGATGTCGGCTTTAAGAACGGATTGATCCTATGAAGTCGTGGCAAAGTCACAATCCTAACGGCGTCAATAGTGGGCAGTGTAACAACTCTGAGAGGTTTAACGGAGACTTTGAAAACGACTACGGTATCGTCCGGAGTTGAACCATAGTGGCTCCTATGTGTGCGTCTTGTTGTGCGATAGGTGGCTGGTGGTGACGGTGGTTGGTGGGCTTGCCAAGCGGCCAAAAGATGGTGGTGGTGGCTGGTGGTGGTTGTTCCCGAACAAGACGACGCAAGAAAGAAGTGAACGAAGAAGATATATATAAGGTTGAG